>ML675617.1:11640789-11742222 GCA_007922155.1 Mesoclemmys tuberculata | reverse complement strand
ACAGTGGGACTGAATTAAGGTTCAACTGAATTAAGGTTGATCAGAGGGGTTCAGCACAATTTTCTACTGATTTATATGCAAAATGCCTCTCCCCCCTTTTAAATCTCTCATGCACAGCCGGTGACAGAGACCTTTGAATGACAGGCAAAGTGCAAACCTTGAGAGCTTACCTGAGATGTTTTTACTATTGCTTACAGCAGTGACTGAATCATTGGAACCTGAAAAATAATGTAAAGGGTAAATGAATAAATGTTTGTGAAGCCCTCAGATACTATAACGATGGCCAGAGAAAAGCCCATGAAGAAATTAATAATTCTGTCTTCAGAGCATGTTTTCAATAGTGTGCAGTAAATAAAACATCTGACCATACACGACTCAATGAGGATAAAAGAAAATATTGAATAACTGTTCATCAATTGAGCAATATTCATCCTGTGCAACAAATGAGACAGGGATCGCATGGAAAAAATAGTATGCACTATGTAATTTAAAGACTGTATCACAACGCGTATGTACAGTGGGACTGAATTAAGGTTGCACAGGTTGGTCAGAGGGGTTCAGCACAATTTTCTACAGATTTATATGCAAAATGCCCCTCCCCCCCTTTTAAATCTCTCATGCACAGCCGGTGACAGAGACCTTTGAATGACAGGCAAAGTGCAAACCTTGAGAGCTTACCTGAGATGTTTCTACTATTGCTTACAGCAGTGACTGAATCATTGGAACCTGAAAAATAACGTAAAGGATTGTGTTAGTGCAGCTATCCTTCGGGTCTCTTTGGTGCTAAAATATGCAGGCTAATAATGTGCACACAGAGCATTTGTAACAGTTAGGGTAATAATGCTTTCCTTTACATTCCCAAAGATGTGCAGGATTTAGTTATACCACTTATATTCCCATCAAGAACATGAGAACGGCCATACTGGGTCAGACCAATGGCCAGTTTAGCCCAGTATCTTGTCTTCCAACAGTGGCCAATGCCAGCTGCTTCAGAGGGAATGAACAGAACAGGTAATCATAAAATGATCCATCCCGTTATCCATTACCAGATTCTGGTAAACAGCAATCCCTCCCATCTGGCCAATAGCCATTGATGGATGTATCCTCCATTAACTTATCTTGTTCTTTTTTTAATCCCATTATCGACTTGACCTTCAAAACATCCTCTGGCAAGGAGTTCCACAGATTGCCTGTGCATTGTGTGAAGAAATACTTCCTTTTCTTTGTTTTAAGCCTTGCTCCCTATTAATTTCTTTTGGTGAAACCTAGTTCTTGTGTTCTGAGAAGAAGTAACACTTCCTTATTTATTTTCTCCACACCAGTCATGATTTCATAGACTTCTCTTTTCCAAGCTGAAAATTCCCAATCTTATTAATCTGTCCTCATATGGAAGCTTTTCCATACCCCTGATCATTTTAGTTGCCCTTTTCTGTACCTTTTCCAATTCAGATGTATCTTTTTTGAGATGGGGTGACCAGGTCTGCATGTAGTATTCAAGATGGGTGCATACCATGGATTTTTAAAGAGGCAATATGATATTTTCTTTCTTCTTCTCTCTCCCTTTCCTAAGGATTCCTAACATTGTTAGCTTTTTTGACTGCTGCTGCACACTGAGTGGATGTTTTCTGAGAACTATCCACAATGACGCCAAGATCTTTCTTGAGTGATAACAGCTAATTTAGACCATATCATTTTATATGTATAGTTGGGATTGTGTTTTCCAATTTGCATTACTTTACACTTATCAACATTGAATTTCATCTGCCATGTTGATGCTGAGTCACCCAGGTTTGTGAAATCCCTTTGTAACTCTTCACAGTCTGCTTTGGACTTAACTATCTTGAGTAGTTTTGTATCATTTTCAAGTTTTGCCACTTCGCTGTATATCCCTTTTTCCAGATCATTTATGAATATGTTGAACCATACTGGTCCCAGTACAGATGCGTGGGGAATACCACTATTTACCTCTCTCCATTCTGAAAACTGACCTTTTATTCCTACCCTTTGTTTCCTATCTTTTAACTAGTTACTGATCCAGGAGAGGACCTTCCCTCTTATCCCATGGCAGCTTACTTTGCTTAAGAGCCTTTGGTGAGGGACCTTGTCAAAAGTTTTTTGAAAATATAAGTACACTGTATCCACTGGATCACTCTTTTCCACGTTTGTTGATCCCTTCAAAGAATTCTAGTAGATTGGTGAGGTATGATTTCCCTTTACAAAAACCATGTTGACTCTTCCCCAACAAATCATGTTCAGCTATGTGTCTAGTAATTCTGTTCTGCACTATAGTTTTAACCAATTTACCTGGTACTGAAGTTAAGCTTACCGGCCTGTAATTGCCAGGATCGCCTCTCAAGCCTTTTTCAAAAATTGGCATCACATTAGCTATCCTACAGTCATCTGCTACAGAAGCTGATTTAAATGATAGGTTACATACCACAGTTAGCAGTTCTGCAATGTCACATTTGAGTTCCTTCAGAACTCTTGGGTGAATACCATCTGGTCCTAGTGACCTATTGCTGTTTAATTTATCAGCAAGGAGAGAGCAAGGGAGAGATCCTTGCCAGGGCTGGAGTGACAACAGCCACAAGGGCCCAGAGGGTCCATGGGTGGAGATACCAGGAGGGCCGAGCACCAAGGTCCCAGCTTTTCGACCTGATTTACCTAGCACAGAGGTGGCTGTGCCCAGAGGTCTGCAGTGCAGACCAGGTTACTGAGACCCTCGTCCTGGACAGGTTCATGAGGGGGCTGCTGCCAGAGCTGCGGGGATGGGTTAGTCAGAATGACCCCACTTTGTATGATGACTTGGTCGCCCTCGTAGAGAGGCAGTTGGCAGCCAGGGAACAGTCATGGACTGCCAAGGAAGAAGGGCACCAGAACAAGAGGCTAGTCCCTGCCCCAAAGGCTCAAACCTCCGAGACAGCAGGCAGGCCCATACTGGGGAGGAGGGGAACTAGAGAGTGGTCTGAGCCCACAAGGGGTGTGTGGGTCCCGGGGAGGAGGATCCTGGCCTGACGCCTATTAGCCCAAAGGATAGGGGGCTGTCCCGACCAGGGTACTGGTGCTATGCCTGTGGGGAACTAGGGCACATAGCCACCCACTGCCCAAATGCAGGGGAGTCCATGCAATGTGGGCTGGGTGAGTTTGCTGGTCCCTGTAGCCTGGTTTACCTTGTGGGGGTGGCAGAGACCACCCATAGGTACACCTGGCCAGTTGAACTGAACGGCATAGCGACCACTGCTCTAGTGGACTCCGGGAGTGCTGTCACTCTGGTTTCAGGGAAGCGGATAGGCCACGACCAGCTGCCCCGGGCCAAGCGAACTGGGATAACTTGTGTGCATGGAACAGTCAATTTTTACCTGACCATTCCAGTCTGCATTGGGATTCAGGGGCAGACCACAAAGATAAAAGCAGATGTTGTTCTGAAACTTCCCTACCCCGTTCTCATAGGCTGGGACTTCCCAGGGCTTGGGTGCATGTTCCTGGTAGGAGAGGCCCAGGAGGGTGGGGGGGTGATGACCCCGAAGTCAGTAGTGGGTTCCCCATAGGTTGTCCTCCCCCCATGTTCGCTGAGTTCTCCCAAGGCTTGTTTCCTGTCACGGGGAAACAGTGAAAGACACAGCGGGAGAGGCGAGCGGACAAAAGGCTAGGAACCTGGGTTTTGACCCAGAATCAGAAGGCTGCCCTAGTGGGGAGGCGATGTCGCCCCACCAACGGGGGAGCCACTCTGATGGTTGAGGAGCCAGAGGCAGGCCTAGTACTTATGGGACCTGGCCAAATAAGGAGCCGGAAGAGGGTCCTCTGGAACTTGAAGACATTGGGCCCCCCTCGGGGACTTTTCACGTGACCAAGCTAACGACCCACTACCTGGACTATGCTACCTGATACCCCGAAGCTGTATCACTCCGTAATACGACCTCCAAAACAATAGCAAGGGAATTGATACAAATCTTCTCTAGGGTAGGAATACCAAGGGAGATCTTGACTAACCAAGGGACCCCCTTTGTATCCAGGCTGATGAAGGAGATGTGCACCCTGCTCCACATCCATACCTTACGTACATCAGTCTATCATCCCCAGACGGATGGTCTTGTGGAGCGATTCAACAGAACCCTGAAGAGTATGGTGAGGAAGGTGGTGAGCCGGGACGGGAAGGTTTGGGACACCCTACTCCCCTATTTAATGTTTGTGGTCAGGGAGGTCCCCCAGACATTCATGGGGTTCTCCTCCTTTGAATTGCTATATGGTTGCCACACCCCTGGCATATTGGACATTGCCAACGAGGGCTGGGAGGAGCAGCCTCTTCAGGGGCGGAACGTCATTGAGCACATGCTCCAGATTTGGGAGCCCGAATTGCCCATGTTACCCCCACCATACGGGAACACCTCGAGAAGGCCCAGGAGACCCAGTGGGCCTACTACAATCACCAGGCAAGAGTCTGGAGGTTCCAGGATGGCAACTGAGTAATGGTCTTAGTACCCACAGCCGAAAGCAAGCTCTTAGCCAGGTGGCAAGGGCCGTATGAAGTAGTAGTGGCCATTGAGGAGGTTGACTATAAGGTGCGACAGCCTGACTGCTGAAAACCTGAGCAGATCTATCAAGTCAACCTTTTAAAGCCCTGGCATGATAGGGACACCTGTGCCATTGCCCTAGGCACAGTGCCCCAGGAAGACGAAACCCAGGGGAAAGTGAAGACATCCCCAGACCTGACCCCAGTACAGCAGGCCAAAGTCCTGGAGATGATCGAGAGAATCTGGGATGTGTTCTCCGTTACGCCGGGGCGGACCATGCAGGCAGTCCACCACATCATCACCGACTCAGGGGTTAAAGTAAGCATCAAGCCATACTGGATCCCAGAGGCAAAAAGGGAGGAAATTAAGGCCAAGGTCCAGAGGATGCTGGAACTGGGAGTCATCAAGGAGTCCCACAGCCAGTGGTCCAGTCCAATTGTTCTAGTGCCCAAACTGGATGGCAGCATCAGGTTCTGCAATGACTTCCGAAAGTTAAATGAAGTGTCCTGGTTTGACGCTTACCCGATACCTCGGATTGATGAGCTGATCGACTGTTTGGGGAAAGCAAGGTTCTTGTCCACCCTGGACCTGACCAAAGGGTACTGGCAGATCCCGCTGGCTAAGGACACCAAAGAGAAGACTGCCTTTGCAACCCCAGAAGGGCTCTACCACTATATCGTCCTCCCTTTCGGACTGCACGGAGCCCCTGCCATCTTCCAGCGGCTCATGGGCAGGTTGTTACACCCCCATGCTAAGTATGCGGCCGCCTACCTCGATGAAGTAGTGATACACAGCCCAGACTGGGATACCCACCTGGGAAAAGTAGAGGCAGTGTTAAATACCTTGAGGAAAGCAGGCCTCACTGTGAATCCCCCCAAGTGCACAATTGGACTGGTGGAGGCCAAGTACCTTGAGTATGTTGTGGGGAAGGGCATGGTGAAGCCACAGCTGAACAAGCTAGAGGCAATACAAAACTGGCTCCAGCTGATCCAGAAAAAGCAGGTCCGGGCGTTCTTGGAGATAGTTGGGTACTACAGGAGGTTCATCCCCCACTTTGCCACCCGTGCCTACCTGCTGATGGACCTGACGAAAAGTCGTGGGCCCGACGTAGTGAAGTGGTCTAGCTCGGCAGAGGAGGCCTTCACAGATTTGAAAGCTGCCCTCTGTCATAGTCCCGTACTAATATCCCCAGTTTTATGAATGAGTTCATCTTACAGACAGATGCCTCGGAGGTCAGATTGGGCGCTGTACTATCCCAGATGCTGGGAGATGAAGAACACCCGGTCTTGTTCCTCAGCAGAAAACTCCTGCCCCGGGAACAACAATATGCGGTAGTAGAGAGGGAGTGCCTAGCCATGAAATGGGCCCTGAAAACCCTATAGTATTACCTGCTGGGGTGAAAGTTTACCCTGATTACAGACCACTCCCCCCTGCAGTGGATGCACCGCAACAAGGACCGGAACGCACGGATCACGCGCTGGTTCCTAGCATTACAGCCATTCCATTTCAACGTGCAACATAGGGTAGATCCAAACATGGCAATGCTGACAGTCTGTCACAGGTCCACTGTTGTTTGACCCAAATAGCCCATCCCTATGGTGTTGAGCAGGGAGGGTGGATATGTGGTAAAGTCAGGCCAGATGGCTACAGGAGGGTATGCCAGGGCCGATATGTGAGCCCCAGGATGCTGAAGGCCCTTTTCCCTGCAGACGGGGAGGGGTTACTCCAGGTCAATTGGAAGCACCTGGATCCAATTAGGAGCCTAACCCAGGTGTATTTAAACCCTGCCTTCCCTAAAGACTGGGAGGAGGATAGGAGGAGAAGGAGAAGGAGGTTGTAGTAGTAGTTAGAGGAGGATCACCTAGGACTGGCAGTAGTGTTTTCCCCTACAGCGGGAAAGGCAGAGCAGGAGAGACTTGGACCCCAGTCTGCAGGAGGGGCCCACAGAGAGGTACCTCCCTGGGCCAAGGGCAGATACATGGACTGGCACTATCAACCCTCCCCTGCGGAGTGGAAGGGCGGCCCTCAGACCTGAGACAAGGCCTGTACCCCACCACTTGGTGAGGGAGACGCTAGGGGTGGAATCACCTCAAACCCCTCTGGCCAGAAGAGACTGTGGCCTGCTGAGGAGACCCAGAGGGGACTTGATTTACCACAGTTGTTTCATCTTTGGATATCATTTCACTGCAATATTGTTCAATAGTGATTATCTTGTATCACATATAGACCCTTTTCTGGGTATAGATCCCATGGCATTTTACAAATTATAGTAGCTATATAAATTACTAGACTAATTCTGCCTTGAAGGGGGGAGGGGCGGGGACAGAATTTGGCCTTATGTACAGTCATCAATGAAATGCAGTCAATTTTTTGGTGAAACATGCCATATGTTTTCCAAGCATATTGTAAACTACACAACATCTTGGTTTTAGGACAGGAAGAGAAGAATGTGATATTGAATTAAACAGGGAATTTCAGGTAGGCAGATTCTATCCACATTAGGATTCGGTCAGGCTGTTAAAGTTCGGTTAATATATTGCCCTCCTGAAGAGTGCTCTGAGATTTTCTTTTTTCACTACTTCATGTTCTACATCCTATTTGAAAGATAATTCCAGTTGCATAGTGCCAGTTTGCAGTCTGCTGGGATGTTGGTTCAAAGAGGAGTCAAACAAATGAAAAGCTTCCTTCTGAATGCTTCTTACCTGGCTTTTCCATGGGATTGTCATCCAAATACTTACCTGACCGTAATACAAGAAGCCAATCTTCTCCACTTAGAATGAAATCCAGGAATACAGCCCATTTATAGCAGATGAGGATATGCCCACGACTACATATTCAACACCCTGTGGTTAGTTGCTACAATTTTAGTAGTTTAGTAGCTGTTAAACAAAAAGTAGCCAGAATAAAGCCAAACTATCAGAAGATCATAATATCAGAGTGTGTGTGTGTGTGTGTGTGTGTGTACACACCTATAAAAGAAATATTATAACTATGGCATTTTAAAAGAAAAGACACGAGCTCAATGTTTGAAACAAACTTCTTAATTATGCAAGCAAAATTTGTAGAGGTATCTCTTCACGAGTCACTGAATGCACAAAACAGATGCACTTGCAAAATTTGCAAGGGTATTTAAGGAGGCTACTGGAAAACATGCTCCAAAAGAGATCATAATGTTTCTTGAAATCACAAAACCCACAAAACAATTGGCAGTTTTTAAAACATAAGGTTAATCCATAAACCATCAAAGGAAAATATTACCAGCTGCATAGACAGCGGCTCTGCAGAATGACCCCATTTTTTCCTGCCTTGTTTGCTTGCTGATTATTCTTTTGACAGACATCTGTTGAGAATGTGGTTAACTGAATAATAGTGTTTATTTTTTCAAAATACCAGCAAAAGAAAATACATCTCTGACTCCAACATCCACCACCACTCAGTTGACTTCAGATAAGACTATATCTCTTTATAATCTGTTTAGAACAGACACATTAATCAACGATGTTTCAGAGATTCTTGGCATTTAAGGCAACAAGAGACCATTAGATCTTTTAATCTGACCGACTGTATAGTACAGGCCATTACATTTCATTCAGGTACCCATGTATTGAGTCGATTAACTTGTGTTTGGATAAAGCATATTATCCAGAAAAGCATCCAGTCTTGATCTGAAGACATCAATAGATGCTTTCCTTGGTAGTTTGTTCCAATGATAAATCACCCTTCCTGTTTAGAAATGTGTGTCTTATTTGAACGTGTCCGGCTTCAGCTTCCAGCCTTTGGTTCTCCTTATGCCTTTCTCAGCTAGATTAAAGAACCCTTTACTATCTGGCATATTCTTCCCATGAAGGCGTTCACACACTATAATCAAGTCACCACTCAACCTCCTTTTTAATAAGCTCTTCAAGTCTCTCACTTAAAAGCCTTTTCTGCAGCCCTTGAACCATTTCTGTGCACTCTCTCTAATTTTTCAATATCATTTTCACAATGTGGACACCAGAACTCTATATACCAACACTGTATTCAAAGGTAAAATCACCTCGTTACTTACTACTCCCCAGTTTATATATCCAAGGATTGCATTAGCCCTTTTTACTATGGCGTTGCACTGGGAGCTCACATTGAGTTGCTTGACCACTGTGACCCATAAATTGTTTTCTAAGTTATTGCTTTCTATGATACAGACCCAGATTCTGTAGACACGGCCTGTATTTCTTGTTCCTAGATGTATAACTTTTCATTTGTACAACTACATTAAGATGAGTTTTGTCTGACTGGACCCAGTTTACCACATGATCCAAATAGCTCTGTAGACTGCCCTGTCCCCATCATTATAACAACCTTTGTGCCATCCTCAAATTGTATCAGCAGTGATGATATATCTACTTTCAGATCACTGACGAAAATGTTAAATGATATCAGGCCTAATACTGATCCATGTGAAACCCCATGATAAACATATTATTTGATGATTCCCCATGGACAACTAATTTTTAGATCAGTGTTTTAGCTACTTAACATATGCTTCACTGATATTCTGTAGTGCTAATTTTTAATTGGAATGTTGTGTACCACTAAGTCAGATGCCTTACAAAAGTCTAAGGGTTTATCTACACGTGGAAGTTTACTCTGAAAGAAGGCAGGGTAAGTATTTAAAGCAGATTAACATGCCTGATTATTTCCATGTGTGGATGTTTTTATGCCAGAATAAGAGTGCTTTATTTCAATGTAGTTTTATCCATGGATTAAACTCATTTGAAAAAAGCACTCCTATTCTGGATTAAGTGTGTCCACACGTGTAGTTGATCAGGAATCACTTTTCCAGATTAAGCAAATTTGTAATTTCAGCAAAGAATGAAATCAGGTTCGTTTAACTTTGTTTTGTACAGCAACCTCTCTGTTGTGATGTTTTGCTGTGAATTCAGTTCTGCTGCTGCCAATTAAAGAGAAATCTTTTCTGCAGAGGAACCCCAAAATCAACTGCCTCAGTAGATACTTGATGAATTAGTGCAGGAATGTATCAGTGGGAAGGGCAGAACTGTATCACTGAGTGACCAAGAGGAAAAAGACGGGGGACATCAGAGACTATTGACACAATTACACTGTCTAACAGACTGCTTTATCCTACACTTTTAAAGAGGTACACAGATATTATGCCATTTGATCCTGTTAACGGCAACAGTGGTTGCTAGGCTACCATGCCTGTGCACCCCGTTGAAAGTTTAGTGGTTAGATTTTACCTATTGCCTTGCAGGACAGATTAAAGAATTTGTGCATATCAAGTGTAATGCAGTGAACTAGCACCATATGGTGCAGCTTTATCCTAATCACAAAATGGTAAGCACATGGGGATGCAGGAGAGAACTGTGAGGCTCAAAGGTTGGTTTGTGGAATACAGATCCTTTTCCTTCTTGCCCACCAATTCAGATATAGTCCAGATATCACTAAAAGTAGGGGGGAGAAGGGAAAACGAGCTCTTAAGACCACACAATGAGCCAGATTCCCCAGTGCAAACGCATTAAACTGGTGCTAAGTGGGAATAAAATATATTTAAATCCTACTGTTATTTTCTATGCACTTGGAACAGGTGTAAATGATAAAATAAGGTGGAAAATCAGGGTCTCCCTATATTTTTAAAAGCACTATATCTGATCCCTTCCATCCAAGATCTCTAAAGGTTGTTTCCATACTCTAGCTTGCTAGGTAGTTGTCTCTGTAAAGTGGAAGGATGCTCTTCTAGCTATGAAAACTTCGGGGAATGGGAATCCTTCTGCAGAAGGACTCACTGTTTTGGAGACCTTACCAATGGAAAAGAAAAACCGAAGCTAACATCTTCAAGAAATATGAAGAAAGCTTTGGTCATCAGCTCAAGCAGATTGTCTTAGCAAATTGTCAGTATATTTCATACCACATACTGCATCCTTTAAAAACAAAGACTAGGTTAATAGAAAAGAAGTTGTCAAAACAGAGTTTTCTTGCCAAATATGAAATATGGGCAAGGAAAGAATGACCCTGCTATTTTAGACCAGCTTTGTTAATATACCATTCACATGTCTATAGTATGGTACAGAGCACACAGATTCCTCTGGTTTCTAATCAGCTAACGCTTATATTGTGTCATCTTGTGGTTCTCAAATCCATCATCAGATCTGGGCTCTTCTCACTCTGGCTGGTCTCAGACAGAGTGGATGAAATGCTAATGAGCGTGCAGAGTGATGAGCAAAGGGAACAAAGCTGACTGCTCTACCTAGCAGCTAGTACAGGGGGATGACGTGACAGATTGCTAGGAATGGAGTCACATCATAATAAGAGTGCGCTGTCTGGACAGTTTTGCTACGTTTGCATCTTAACGTGTAAATACGTCACACCAACATTTCATGATGCAAAGCCAAATGTTGGGATGGCCCCACGGTGTGATAATTTTGTGCCTCTTTGCTGATTCTATTCACTAAAAGCTGATTTCTTCCTCATCAAATTTGTCCTGCACCTTGCGCAGTCCTTGGCAGCAGTGTAAGGTGGGTGTAAAATACTGCTGCTCTGGTGTGTTAGTGTTTCACACCCACTTTGCATTCACATTGCCAGTACTGAGAATTCTCGCGTGCAAAAATCATGACAAGCAAAGAAAAAAACTGATTTTAAAAACTGGAAGGTTTAAAAAAAGATACGTAAGTCTGGGGTTCTTTAAATTTGTCTTCTGATTTCTGAGACCTTTAGCGTGCCCTTGAGTCATGTTCTCAGAACTTTTCTCCACAGCCATGAGGGCTCGAAACGTTTTGGAATGAAAGCTGAGAGTTTCGCGAAATAACTTGATTCCAGATGCTGGAGCCTTAAGAGCAGCATCATTTGCTGTGATAGACACCCGAGAGTTGGCAGCAGTGCTCTGCACTGGTGTAAATGATAACACGAGATACCTTGAACATGCTGTGTGCCCTTGCCTTGTTGCTTGTCTCCCATTCTTTCACCACGCAAGCGCTAAACAATGAATCATGGATTGTGTTTGAGACTAAGGCCGGTCTACACCTAAAAGTTAGACTAGTGTTGCTATATGGGGTAGCAGTTTGACTAGTGTAACAACAGTTATATTTTCCATTATAACTTATTTTGGTCAGGGAACTGGTATAAACTGGTATATACCAGCAAGAGAACACTTTTGCCAGTATAAACTATGTCTTCACTAAGTCTTTCAAACTTAGACAAGGCCTACGGTTTGGTGTAGCTATTACTCCATTGTGAGTTAACACATGAAATAGGATGAAATTCAATAAGGACAAATGCCAAGTACTTCACTTAGGAAAGAACAGTTTGTTTCACACATACAAAATGGGAAATTACTCCCTAAGAAAGAGTATGGCAGAAAGGGATCTCGGGATCATAGTGGATTACAAACAGTGATGATATCCAACCGGTTTGCACCGGTTCTTAAAATTAAAAAAATTTAGCGAACCGGTTGTTAGCGTCCTCCCCTGTCGTGCTCTGCAGGGCGCTGGCGGGTTTCGCGCGAACCGGTTCTTAAAATAAAAAAAAGGCAGCGAACGGGTTGTTAGCGTCCTCCCGTTGCGCCCTGCGGGGCGCTGGAGGGGTTTCGAATTTGGCAGCGCAGAGGAGTTTCACAGCGGAGATTCTCGTCTGCGATGCCAAGTCTCCCTCTCCGCTGTCGAAATTGACTTTGCCTTGTCAATTTCACGGCGGAGAGTATGCCCCATCTCCGCCGCCGAAATTGACCAGGGAGGGTCAATTTCAGTGAGGGGAGTCTCTCCTGCAACTCTCCCTGCCGCCGAAATTGACCAGGGAGGGTCAATTTCAGTGGGGGGAGTCTCTCCTGCGATTCTCCCTGCTGCCGAAATTGACCAGGGAGGGTCAATTTCACGGCGGAGGGTGCCCTGAAGTTCTGGGTGCTGGGTTGTTGGGGTGCAGAGTGCCGGGTGTTGCGTGCATGATGTTTAAGAACCTATTCAGAATAGGTTCTTAAATATCACCTGCCTTTATAGAACTGGTTATTGGAAATTTGGGATATCATCACTGATTACAAACTACATATGTGTAAACTGTGTACAACTGTTGCAAAAAAAAAAAAAAAAAAAAAAAAGCAAACATCATTTGGGATGTATTAGTAGGAGTGTTGTAAGCAAGATACAAAAATTAAATTCTTCTGCTCTACTCCATGCGTATTAGGCCTCAAACGGAGTATTTTGTCCAGTTCTGAGTGCCGCATTTCAGGAAAGATGTGGACAGTTGGAGAAAATCCAAAAAAGAGCAACATAAATCATTAAAGGTTTAGAAAATAGGACCAATGAGGCAAGATTGAAAAAACTGGGTTTGTTTAGTCTGGAAAATAGGAGACTGAGAGAGGACATAACAGTTTTCAAGTACACGCGCTAAACAATGAAAGGCTGCTACAAAGAGGAGGGGAAAAATTGTTCTCATTAGCCTCTGAGGACAGCACAAAAAGCCAAGGGATTAACTTGCAGCAAGGGGAGTTTAGACTGGACATTAGAAAAAACTTCCTAATTGTCAGAGTGGTGAAGCACTGGAATAAATTGCCCAAGGAGGCTGTGGAATCTCCATCACTGGAGATTTTTAAGAGCAGATTAGACAAACACCTGTCAGTGATCCTCTAGATAATGTTTCGTCCTGCCATGAGTGCAGGGGACTGGACTAGATGACCTTGTGAGGTCCTTTCCACACCTATGATTTTATGAACAACTGAATAGGAAATAGTGGGCCAAGGTCTTACTCTGGTGAAACTGCAGTAGCCTGAAAAATTTGGGCTCCCCTATTCTAATCCATCCATTTTTTTTTTTAATAGATTTTCAGGAGAAATTAGCAAATAAGTGGTTCAGCAATTAAATTCTCTCTATACCACTAGCGATTACAATAGAAACCCCAATGCTTTCCATGTCGTTTAGACCTGCAACTCCCACCGATTTCAGTTTAATTAGAGGAGATTTTGCTGAGGATAGTTCGAAGCGGCCTCAGCTGGCAGATCATAGTAGGCCTTCTGGGCCTTCCCACCCAGGAATGGGGCAAGGATGCTGGCCCATTGATCCTGAGGCCAGGCCTCCGATATAGCTGTCCTCTCGAAGGTGAGCAGGTATGCCTCCACGTCATCATCTCGGGTCATCTTCTGTAGGTAGCTGCTGGCCCTTAGGGACCACGACCCCTCCTGGCCACAGGTCAAGGGAGTCAGGGCTTTCATCTGGCCCATTATCTCCTGTAGGGTGGCTCGGTCCTGGGCTGCCTGACTGATCAACAACTGGTTCGTCTCTTGTTGCAGCCGTACTGACTCTTGCTGGGCAGCCACCTGGACCTGCATAGCCTCTTGTTGGGCCATGGTGGCCTGCACCAGGGCTCGCACAATGTCATCCATTTCGGGATTGGGTTACCTTGCCCCCAGGGCGGTCAGGGCATCCCACTTCTGACACCAGTGTGGTAAATCAAGTCCCCTCTGGGTCTCCCCGGCAGGCCACAGTCTCTTCTGGCCGGGGGTCTCAGGTGATTCCACCTGTAGCGCCTCCCTCACCAAGCAGTGGGGTGCAGGCCTTGCCTCAGGCCGAGGGCCACCCTTCAACCCCACAGGGGAGGGTGGATTGTCCCAGTCCGTGTATCTGCCCTCGGCCCAGGGAGGTACCTCTCTGTGGGCCCCTCCAAGGGCTGCAGGGTACGCGGTGGAGCCTTGGAGGCTCAGGGGCCCATCAGGCCTTCCTGCAGGCTGGGGTCCAAGTCTCTCCTGCTCTGCCTTTCCCGCTGTAGGGGAAATGCTACTGCCAGTCCCAGGTGATCCTCCTCTAACTACTGCTACCACCACCTCCACCTCCTTCTCCTTCTCCTCCTATCCTCCTCCCAGTCTTTAGGGAAAGCAGGGTTTAAATACACCTGGCTTAGGTTCCTAATTGGGTCCAGGTGCCTCCAATTGACCTGGAGTAACCCTTCCCCGGACTGCAAGGAAAAGGGCCTTCAGCATCCTGGAGCTCACATATCGGCCCTGGCATACCCTCCTGTAGTCACCTGGCCTGACTTTACCACACAACGTATTAAAATATATTCACTATAGAAAGTAAATGAGAATTATAAACTTGATTCCTCCTTCATAAGTCAAAATTCTGTGTTGTCACCACCTTAAATTACCACGATGTCTTTGGGATATGCCAGTCAGGGAAAGGCAATTAAAAAAAAAGGAAGTCTATACATTGGTGTATAGTTTAGACAATACCACTATGCAATTTATTGTAGAACAGTGCTAGTATTAAAACAGTACCACCACTTTAAGAGCCAAACACAAATGCAATCCCAGCTTTCTTTAGCTAAAATAACATTTAAGAGGTTGCTTGCTTCAGCCAACTCCCAAATGTAGAAAGCAGCTCATCCTGCCCACGTGCCTCTCCACACCACCTTCTTTCTGACTAAATATAGTTAGTCAGTGCCCAGCCCCTGACTTCCCATGGCACATCCCTTTTCTAGGGTGACTCATGGCTTGCCTACGGTTGGCTCTGCCTTGATAATTTATAGGTCACCACACTAAAGACAGATAGCTATTGTCTCTTGTTTAATTAGAATGACAGGTTAACTCTTTCCCTCCTGAACTTCAGGGCAGGGTCAGAACAGTTCATCACACACCTCAAAGTTTCTTAAAAATACTGAACAACAGTGGATCCAAACTTTCTCTCTATATGCTTGCTGTGGTATGTACTCAAGAGGGAATATAACAGATTTACTGAAGTCAACAACACAACTGTGGCAGGATATATTTATTTCACTTTGCTACACTACCATTATTTTTTAAAATTCCAATAGGAGGACAACTGAATATAATTATACAAAAATCCAAACCAGTTTAAGAATATATAAAATAGAGAAATAGGTAACAAATCATATTCATACTGGTTCTAAGACCTAGGCCTGCAAGTAGAAGCACGAGTGAGATGTATGACGACCATTTTGGTGTTTGGTAGAAACACATCAGTGAAGTGAGTAGCCTAATACAACGGGAGACTGGTCATGGGCCAACTGTACTTCTCAGTGAAAACCAAAAAGAAATTAGGTCCTTCTGAATAATCTTGAAAGAGGATCTAGGAAGCTTGATTTTACATGTGAAACCAAAAAACAGAGGTATACACATTTCTGAGCCCACATGGTCTGAGTGTAGCAATCTAATGTGTTGATAGTGAACTGAGTTTAAAAAAATGTCATGTAGTTCTTGTCATATTGAAAAAGAACAAAGGACTATCTAGCCCAGTGTCCTACATCTCATAGTGAGGGGTCATACAAAGCCCATGCTGGAAAAGAAGCAGTTAAAAAGCTGCTCTGGGCCCAGGCAGCTCCACCCCACCACAGCTGTAAAAGATGCACGGACTGCAGGAGGATCTTAAAAGGGGAGCAGAGCCACTCAGGATGCAGCACACTGTGAAGGTAAAGAGATCTATGTGTGGAGATCCTGCAAAGGACCACCACTCCAGGAGTTCCTGAGGTCTGGCTACAGGGACTTGGACAAGTCCATGAGGAAGTCACACCTCTCCAAAAGACTACCTTTGAGCTCAGCTATTGAATGACTCTATCCATTGGGAAAAGGGCTGGTAAGAAATGATCCAGGGAGGCAGAGGTGCAGGACTTAGCTGCTTACCTTTGGGACCTTGAATGGAACCTGGTGGAGAGGCTAGGCCTGGGTTCCCAGGCCACTCCCTAGAGAGTGCCAAAGACAGAAGTCTATCCCTGCTGTGGGGAAATCAAGTAGAGTGAAGGTCCTGAAAACAGAAGAGTCTGGACCATGATATCCTGACCCAAGGGAAAGTCTGGAGCCCCTTGCCTCATAGGACTACTCCATTGCTGGGACTTTTTATATACCCCAGAACAGGCAGACACAAATGAATGATGTGGCCTGAGGGCCAGGGCTGAAGCAACTGTCAAAAAAGGAACCCAGAAAAGAAGGCCTGTGGGACTACTAGGTGGTTCTAGCAGTGAGTGAACTTCATATTGATGAGGGCCACAGCCAGATAGTCAATCCTCAAACTGTACCTCATTGCAGAGTAATATAAATGAGGGGAAACCCCCTGGCAATGCTAATGATAGACTATTTGCTGTATAACAGTTAATGTAGCTACAGGTGTAGCTTCTATTTGTATTAGAACTAAATTTTTAAAAGTGATTAGTTATATTGGGTGTTGGACTTGACACCTTAAAGGGGCCTGATTTACTGGTATGTGCCACTCAAAATTGTGAGGCTTGTGTGGTAAGGATTTAGCAGTTACAATTTCTTTCTACAGAAAAGATGTGTTACTTGCACTTCAAGGGCTTGTCTACCGAGGGCGATAACACATTCTATGAGAGAGTGATCGCTACAGTGCACAACTGAGTTACTCATGAATTGGTCCATGAAGACCCTGCTGATGCATTTTAATGTAATGATGTTTGAAATGGCTCTACATTAAAGCTTACTAAGGGTATGTACACACAGGGATAAAAAGACCTGTGGCTGCCTCAGGGCAGCTGACTTGGGTTCACACTCTAGGACCATGCATGGTGACGAGTCCCAGCACTTGCGCTCCAGTCCAATGGTCTAAACAGCAACTTTTTAGCCCCGCAGCCCAAACCCACTGACCCTGGCCAGCCGCAGCTGTGTGCCCATCTTTTATCCCTGTGTAGATGTACCCAAAGAAGTCTGGTGTGCACCAGCCGTTTTTACACAGATCAGTTAATGAACAGCATGTCAGTGTGCTTTAGCAATCAACTACTCCCCCCAAGAGTGCATGACCCCATCATGTAGACAAGCCCCAACTGTTCATTCTCAGGCCCTTTTTAAGATGCATCTAATATATTTAAACCTGGAAAGCAGCGAGAGACTTCTCTGGATCCAGAATACTCAGGAGCACTTACAAGATGAAAATAGAGCCAATATGGTTAGCTGTATACTTATTTGTCACAGTTAATTCGAGAAGTTGACTGTAATAACTTTAAGCACTACCTTGTAAATTAAGAAAATGCTGTATTGCAATAATAGACAAAACATTTCCAGTTCTGTTCATTGTTAACATGCTCTCAGATATTTATATAGCAGAGCCGCCACATTATGAACACCTTGGGAATGAACGTTGTTCGTAACTATGAAATGTTTTAACTCTGAACAAAATGTTATGGTTGATCTTCCAAAAGTTTCCAGCTGAACATTGGCTTAATACAGCTTTGCAACTTTACCATGCAGAAGAAAAATGCTGCTTTAAACATATTGATTTAAAATGAAGCAAGCACAGAAACTTTGCTTACCTCAAAATTTTTTTAAACTTTCCCTTTATTTTTGTAGTAGTTTACATTTAACACAGTACTGTAGTATTCTTTTTTTTTTTTTAATTCTTTGCTGCTGCCCGATTGTGTACTTCTGGTTCCAAATGAGGCGTGTGGCTGACCAGTCAGTTTGTAACTGAGATTCCACTGTATGTAATCTACAGAGCCTAATCCACTGCATTTGTAATGAGGTCTGTGTAGACGGACACCTGTGCCTGCGTAGAATGTGCTATGAAATACTAAGGTGTTTTATCGTAATTTACTTTATAATGAAATAGTATTTACCAGACAGTTGCTCAGAAGTACCTACAATTCATCTGATGTCTCACGGTCTATTTCAGTAAATCATTGTAAACCAATTAAAACATCAGCCTGTGCTTCTGAGAAAGTGCCTTAGATTGGATGGCCAGGCTGAGAGCTACACCCAATTTGGGAATAGAAGATACCATCTCTCTATGCAGAGAGTGTATGGGTAGCAATGAGTTCCATGCGCTGCCTTAAGAAATAAAGACAGCAATGGCCACCGAGACAGTGCAAATATATGATGCCCTCTTTAAGTTTTTCCACAACTAATGAACTGGCCCACTAACGCAGTAAAAATCCTAGAAGGATTCAATGGAGCGGAGAGCACCGTCCCCTTTTTAGAGCAAGTGGAATACATCATTGGCAGTGTATGCACCCGAGTGAGTTTGGGATACAGAATATGGATGGTCACGGCATTCTCGGAATGGACTTATTAAAATCATTGGACATAATTGTTGACTTACCAAACAGAGTTTTGTGGCAAAATTGCAGGAGACCAGCACAGGAACTGATTGTGCCTGCAACATACCATGTCCATGCCATTAAAGCCAATGAAAACTTAGCTGAAGTGCAATGGACAGAAGATGTAAAAAGTATTGTTGAGAAATTTAAACAAGTATGGGCACACAATAAGCTTCAGTGTGGGAAAATCACACAGGAAGGGGCCAGAAGAGGTCCATGTCTATTACAACAAAGTTGACCAGCTTGCCAAGGAAACAGCCTTACTGGGTTTAGAGGCAAGATGGACTGGAGATGCAGAAGTAATTAGCAGAGTCAATGAGAAAGATTTAGCAGAAGAACATATTGACATTGGGAAACTGCAAAAGGCAGACCCAAAGATCATGGACCTACTTAGAGATGGGAAAATGGGAAAGCATCATATATTTATGAATAAAGGTGGTTTGGTAATGGCCAAGAGAACAGATCAGATAGATGCAGTTCTGATACTGGTCTTACCTGAAAATTTCCATCAGGAAATGATAGCCTTAGCCCACAGACAAGGACATTTTGGCATTGACAAACAATAGAAAAAGTACTAAAGGTCGCTTGGTGGCCAGGTATGTACCAAGACATAGAAGAATGTTAGATGATGCCTTCCATGTGCTGAGAACAATCCTGACCAACAAGATGTAAAAGGACCGATCAAGCATCAACCTATGAAGGGACCTTGGGGTGACTCTGGGTAGATTACATAGGCCCCCTGCCACAGACTGGGCAAGGAAATAAGTACTGTCTTGTTGTAGTGGACTCGTTTTCGAAGTTGATCGAAGCCTACCCCACTAGAAACAATACAGCCCTTACCACAGAACAAATATTGTTGGAACAGACATTTTCGCAGTTCAGCCTACCTGAAACAATTGACTCCAACCAGGGACCACGCTTCGTGTGGGAAGTAATTAAAACAGTCTGCAAAGCCCTAGGCATAAAACAACACTTCCACATTGCAGGTCACCCTCATAGTTCAGGCCTGGTGGAGTGAACAAATCAAACTTTGAAAACAGCACTTCGGAAAATCATTAGTGTGAAAAGAAAAGACTGGGATTGAAAAGTCCCACTGGTTTTAATGGCTATTAGGTCATCTGTAGCAGCACATGGGCAGACACCTCACTTAGTAATGACGGGGAGGGAAATGAGAACCCTGGAAAAATGGTGGCTAGGAGGGGTGCCCCTTGATGACCTGCAACCAACAGTGTTGTCAGACAAGTTCATCAAACAACTAATTGACACAGTCACTCTGATCCAGAAGCAAGTAATGGCTCAGATGAAACTTAATGAGAAAAAGATGGATAAGAAATTAGGAAACAAGTTAGGGTTCATAGAATGGGAAGTAGGCCAAAAGGTCATGTAGAGCACAGGTGTCAAACACAAGGCCCGCGGGCCGAATCCGGCCCGCCACCTTGTGTTATCTGGGCCAGCAGTTTTTTCTGAGCCGAGCTTAGTAAAAGTGTGCGAGATCTCGCGTCAGCGCATGTTACCACGAGATCTCGTCTCAAAAAAGGAAAAGGCCGTTGGACTCTCCAACTCTGCCGCCAAATTTCACCCTGCAGGGAGATTTCACAGCAGAAAGTGGAGTCTGCGAGTACCTGTGAGTCCCACTCTCCTACTCTGCCACCGAATTTCACCCTGCGGGGAGATTTCTTGGCGGAGAGTAGAGTATGAGGTGTTTTAGGTGTTTATGGTATGCGTGGCCCCCTTGAACTGAATTTAATTTAAATGTGGCCCGCCATAGGAAGTGAGTTTGACACCCCTGATGTAGAGGATATTTTCAGAAAAAGCTCATGTATTAAGTCCAGGTTGGATGGGACCAGTCCCAATAGTAAACAAAGCAAGCCCAACCACTTATCAACTTGAACTAAAGACCAAAAATGGAAAGCCCATTTATAAATGGTTCCATAGCACTCAGCTCAAAGAGTGGAAGGGACCATAACTGTGTGATGCTTAACATATGCTGTTTGCTATATTCTAGGTTCTATCACCTCCACCATCGCTTACATTTTGTTAAAATATGAAAAGTATGGTTATGGATGTTAATGGTAGGAAGAATTGGTCATAGTTTGGAAGTATCCCAGGGAATGTATTATATATAAATCATTAAGTACCTCAGAAAGGGAAGAATACCTGTCTGAAGGGGGAAGATTGTTATTGGGTACTTCCAAATGAGCCACAGACATTTTCCACCCACATAAAGGACCAAAAGTGTTATCTAGTCAGAAAGGGGAGGTTAAGCGATACCTCAGGTGAGGCAATCAGTAATATAAGATCACACCAGAGAGTGACCCAAGCTATAGTAATGGATCAAGTATTTAAGCCGAAATTGGAAAATCCCCATGATTGTGCATGGTATATCCCTGACGAAAATTCATTTCATAAGGCTGTTGTGTGTAGAAGCACTATGGGTATTAAGGGCTCAAAACGTGGACACATGCATGTCCAAATACCAGAACAAGCTGGGTATTATGCAGTGGATATAACAGTGGGATTTGTGGCCAGCATTGCCCACGTGCTGGTAATGGGGTACACAAGAAGCAGTGAATACAATGTGGGTATATTATGTTATGAAAAGAAAACTATGGTAAATTTCTGGACCAGGAAAATAAATGAATTCTGTGACTCGAAGGCAGAAGTTTATAATACCTTATGCACAGAGTGTATCTCCATGTGGGTCAATGAAAGTGATGGAGGGATATGGCGAATATTTGGCATCTATGGTTTGAAATGGGAAAAAGGAGGTTATAGTGGTGAGCCCACTCAAAATTAACTTTGTGGGCACTGTGGTTGAGAGTAGACAACTAAAAAGGAAACTAATAGTCATCCCAGAGTATTCATTAAAACACCTTAAAGTAAGTCTGCAAACAGATGTCCACAAAGTAGAACCACTTTGTGAGCCATATACCAGAACCCTTTGTTGGATATGGAAAAGCTGGTTAAAGTCTGTAACAAATTCGGGGAAAGTTCCCAAAGGGCCCAGGCCACATTTTGGGAACGTGCTAGGAAACCTGGGATTTGATTGGTTGAACTTGAGCCCACATAATGCAGTGTAGATGCTGGAGCCCCAGATTGGGACCCAGGGTGCAATAATTTCTAACCTAGAGTTATAAATGAGTGTAGATGCTCAAGTTCTAGGTTAACAAACCCAGAGTCTGCTAACTCGAGTTTTACTAACCCTGGGCTTACATTGCAGTGTTGACATACCATGAGTGTTAAGTGAATTTGAATGGGAGATGGGGAAATTGCCCTTAAAATTTCAGTCTTTAAATACTATTGAAAAACTTTTGGTAAAATGTGGTCAATCAAGATAACAAGGTGTAGAATTCATTAAAAGAGTTCTTCTAGCCCCTTCTCCCCAGTAGGCAATGCAGTGTGTTATGGCTAGTTCATTTCCATCAGATGTGACTTTTGTTTCTCACAGCAATTAAGAGTCATCTAATTCCAAGAGCAATTCATTGTCAATAATCAGCAGGGTCAAAAGTTCCAGATACTCTTAGCAGCAGAGTGTTTTTGATCTTTGCGTACAAAACTAACAACTCAGTATAAATCCTCTGTAGAATACTTTTGTAAAGCTTCCTGTAAAGAATCATAGAATATTAAAGTTGGAAGGGACCCCAGGAGATCATCTAGTCCAACCCCCTGCTCAGAACAGGACTAACTTGCTAGAGTAGCTCATTAAGACTGAAGTCTTTATCTCACCTATACCCCAAAGTCAAATAACAACAGGGATGACAGATCACAGAGAACTCACATTTTGGATTGTACTAAGTTCTCATATTATGATCTTGATTGCACAGCATTTATAACTTCTTATTTAATATTTAGATTGCAGTAATGCCTAGAGACTAACCACATCAGGGCCCCATTGTGTTAGGTGCTGTACAGACGAAGAGTATTGATTAGAACTCTAGTTATCAAAAATATTTCTGAGACATTGAAAACAGAGAAATGATGGTTCAGTTTATGAGGAGTTACTTGAAAGTTTCATACACGGGGGGAACAATGCTGAAATGTAGTCACAGTGTGTCAGTTAAGTTGTATTCGGATAAATGTTATACCATGCTATACATGTCAAAAAAAAAAAATCAGGGGGCACCACAGAAATTCTGTGGATTTATATCCCCAAGTTGTAGGCCCCTCCAAATGGCATGCACTATCAAGAAGTTTAAAACAAACTTTAATAGTTTAAAATCAATGATCACTATTGCCAAGACCAGGCATTCAAAAATCATGAGATTAGAATAAAATTGTGTTTTTAACAATAATAAACTTGGAGTCTGAGAGTTGCCTTCTGTTTGGAGCATTTAGGGTTCACATTTTCACTTTTTCTTTAACTTTTCTCTGTAACCATGAGGACTAAAAACCAACTTTAAAAAAAAAAAGTGAAATCTGAGATTCTCATGTGTTAAGCCCAGATATGGGTGCTTCAGGAGAAATGCCAAATACTGCGAGATTTGTGATAAAATGATGAGTTGGCAACACTAAATGTAGCCACTTGTTAATTTCACTGGACAAAAGACAAACTACTCCTACTTTCTTTATATTTCTACCACAAGCCTGGGTAGCAATTATAATGCACTTCATTCAGACATTCCAGAGTGCTTGCAATGGTGCACAAATGTTACCAACTTCCTTGAAATTACATTTGCCAATCACCAGCTTACCCTACATTGGCTCACTCTACATCATCGTAGGGCAAGTGGGGATCAAAAGTGCTGGCAGTCTAAGGACACCATTGCAAGTGGGATTCCCAGCACAGTCTCCAATGCTCCTGCAACCCTTTTGGTGACTGCTCTACGTGTGGTCTCTTGTGTTCCCGTTTGTTTTGGGCTTTGA
Organism: Mesoclemmys tuberculata; assembly: GCA_007922155.1. Classification (NCBI taxonomy): domain Eukaryota; kingdom Metazoa; phylum Chordata; order Testudines; family Chelidae; genus Mesoclemmys; species Mesoclemmys tuberculata. The sequence goes on along the minus strand of ML675617.1, from coordinate 11,718,814 downwards.
GCTACTACAGCATCTGTGATTTTATTCAGACAAGTTTTCTGTTTTGCAAGCTTCAGTGCAATGATTGGAGGGAGTGCTCTTATATGGACAGGCCGAATAGGTTCACAATGGCCATTGGCCAAGTTTAATGGCCCCATTGCCAGTTTAAAGGGGCAGTTTTCTAGTATAGACTAGGCTAAAGTGTAAGCCAAGGAGAGAGCTAGTCTCTTTAGGGGTGGGTGCAGAACAGCCTAAAGCAACGGCCCAGCTTCATTTCAGTTTGCCAAACAGCCACCCTCCTTTCAAACATGTCCCCATAAAGGGGAAATTAAACCTCCATTTTAAAACACTCTGAGATGCAGACCCCTCCAGAAGCAATGAAGGGCAAGGGAGACATCTGCTCCCCCAGCAGAAAGCAGACTCAGCTGCCACCTCCTGAAAGTGGGCTGGGGGACATTCAGGCATTGAGGGAAGCTAGCGAGGCCAGAGCATCTCAGAAGGGCAGCCCTAACATGAGCTGTTAGGGGTAGGGCAGCTCCCTGCTCTGATGTTGGAGGCGCAGGGAGTAGAAGCAACTGGGAACAGGAAGAGGGAAGGGCAGCGAGTAGGAGGGAACCAGAATGCAAGCTACTGCCCTGCGAAAGGAGAAAAAGGCTAATGGTGCAGCTGGGAAGGAATCTAAGACAGCCACACGCAACAGGAGGCCTCTTTCCATGACAGCTGGGAGTGACTGTAGGAAGGAAGGGGAGGAAGCTATGGACCCTGATGCAACTTCTCTACAAGGGAACAAAGAGGAGCAGGAAGTGAAACGGTGGATTTGATACTCCTCCAGTTCCTTCTTCCCCTTCCCAGAACACAAGGGGAGCGCTCCCTGAGTGCTAGACAAACAGTCCACGGAAGCTATTTATATGCCAAGTGCACAACAAACCGTTCCTACACAAAATACTCCAGAGTACAATGAACTACAGAGGAATAGTGAATAACTACTGCCCTAGTGGCTTACAATAGTTAATGGCATATTGTCAGCTTTAAAAAAAAAATCAACTTCTGCCTGAATATTTTTACCCATTTATTGTTACAAATAGCACTTACAATAACTGTAATAGATCAGAGAAAAAGCAGTTCTGATACTAGCTGTACAGTTTGCAAACTTTGTGCCCTGACAAAGTATAACCAGTTTCACTGTCCCCCCCCGTAAGGATAGGCAAAAACACAGCAAAATCCCTAGTACAATATCTCCACCCCTGCATTTCCCAATGAACTGTGTGTCTGTGGGAGGAAGGGTGACCAGATGTCCTCATTTTATAGGGACAGTCCTGCTATTCAGGACTTGGTCTTATGTAGGCACCTATTACGTCCCACCGCCATCCCAATTTTTCACACTTGCTATCTGGTCACCCTAATGGGAAGCTCTACGCTACAAACTTCTGCTGACATAGTTAGGTTGGTCAGGGGTGAGAGAAGGTGATTCCTTAATGTAGATGAGCTTTTGCTAGTACAGCTTATTTCACTCAGAGGCTGAAGCTGGGATAAACTCCACTGGCAAAAGCACACAGTTTTACCAGTATCAACTGCACCTACACTAGGAGCACTTTGCTGGTATAGAAAACCACCAGGATAGCTATATGAGCAAAGCGCTCCCAGCATAGACCTGACCTCTTACACTACGCTAAGTGGTGCAGGGACTCCCCTTGTGTGTGTGTATTCCAGGGTGCCGTACACGGACCTGTGCTATGGAATAGCAATGGAATGCTGTATCAGCACTCCGCAGTCATCCTGGAAGCTGGGCTCCCAGCTCTCGAGAGACCCGGAAACATTCAACCCTCCAGACCATCTCTCCCCCTTTTAGGGTTAGTCTACACTTAAAACCTACGGCGGCACAGCTGTGCTGCTCTAAGGGCACTTGTGTAGCCGCATTGTGTCGACAGGAGAGCACTCTCCCGCCAACGTAATCAAACCACCTAAACAAGCGGCGGTAGCGATGTTGGCGAGAGAGCGTCTCCCACCAGCATAGCGCTGTCTACACAAGTGCTTATGCTGGCAAAGCTTATGTCGCTCATGGGGGGGGGTGTTTTTTCGCACCCCCGAGCAACAAAAGTTTTGCCAGCATAAGTGCTGGTGTAGACAATGCCCTGTAGAAAGAAAGTATGAGTGTGAAGAAGGGTGGGAGCAATTGCAGGGATGATCTATCCACCAACTTGGGCTGGTTTACCTAAATCAATTTTAAAATACAGCTTTGATTAGATAGGTGCAAGTCTGTGTGTAGACAAGGCCTTAACCTCCTCCAGTGCACCATATGGTGGAGTAAGGGAGAAAAAGTGAAAACCCTTATCCTTCACAACAATCAAGAGTGGGAATGTTGATCCCCTTCCAACTAGCCTCACCCAATAGCTGAGACACAGCTATTGCACTCTGAATTACACCCAATTGTTATTACCTTGAGACCTTAATTGCCAAGTTTAATCCTGTACCATATTTTTAAGGAGATAAAATGGAAGCCCTAGCAGATCTTAAGAGCCATTATAAAACAAACATTCACAGCATAGAGCATCTTATTATTGTTGGTCTGTCTGTCGTGAAAAATGTATTCGGCCGTGAACATTTCCCTTAACAGTCTACTTTTTTGGGTAATGTCCCGAGCTGACCACATGGAATAGGACAGGTATACTGATGCACTTAACCTATTCAATTAAAAAAAAAAAGTCTGCCAAATGAACCTAGAAATACAAAGCTGCTTCTGTTGTTTTACATGCAGTTGTTACATAGCCACTAAATGGAATCTCTTGCTCAACTTTTGATAGCTAGGGCAAGTTTTTCAAAAGCAACTTACTTTCACTAAGTGTGACTTGGGCCCCTAAATTACTTGTGGCTAGCTCTAATTTAGTGAAGTAAGATTCAACTTGGCCTAACTGTATAATGCAGGAAAGGGTCATTGCAGCTGTTCCTAGTGTGCATGTATTTTTAGCATATCCTGTGTCTGCTATACACTGTCGCCAGCCACACCCACACTAGCCACGCTGCTGCTGACATTTCTCTAAAGGCTCTGGAGTTTGGAACCTCCGATACAGCTTGACTCCCACATGAACTTCTGCGGGAATGTTAGAAGTTGCTCTCATAATTAATTTAATTCCATAGTGAATTAAGTCCCTTTTCATCCTTTCCACAGTGCCTAGAATAAAGCAACAAGCACTAGATGGTACCGAACACCCCAATATTAAAGAAAGCAAAAAATGAAGTATTAGTTCTCACCTTAGCTAGTGGTGTAGCAGAGGATAAAATTACTGGTATCTGTCACTGGGGCAAATGGCTGGGGGAATTAACTGACCATGAATATTGACTGTCTGGGTCCAGTAGTGAGTCATTGTTCCTTTGAATGGGCACCAGCATGGGCTAAAGTTGGGCTCAGATTCCAAACCAATATCTTTCTCCTATGGCTTGATGTGGCAGAGGAGGGGTGAGAGTTCTGATTGGCACTAACCAGATTGACCGTTGAGGCAGTGGGTAAGCACAGTGTCCAGAACAGGTTGCTGTTAAGGGGCAATGAAGAAAGAGGAGGTAGACAGGGTGGCAGTAAGGTGCCCTCGCAAGTCAAGTCACTTTCATCTGTAATTGCATTGATATTACAAAGCAGGCATGACTGCATCACTAAGCTAGGGTCTTTATGAAAAGGGGTGTACCGGGGTACTTTGCTGCAGTGTTTCAGTTACTGGCAGCATGTGTCTAGTACTGGGCTATTCTGCAAGTGTTTTAATACAGATCTTCCTCTTCATACTCTTTGGAAACCACTTCAACCAACAGCTTTGAACAGAATCCAGCAATTATGCTTTCTGCCCTCAACACTATATGCAGCAAATACAACAACATACTATAGAACCCTGCTGTTAAAAGATTGCCATTCCCAAAAAGACGCTCTGACATTGCATTAATATAATAGGGTGTTTGGGAAGCCATCCTTTCAGCACTGAAGTGATACATTTCCAAGGCTCTCATGCCGTGCTGCAAGCTGGAACTAAAATCTGCAGCGGGGAGCCGTAGATTCCGCAGACATTCTGAATTCCATGGCAGCCCTCAAGCACATTTTCAAACTGAGACTTTTATTGAATCCCGTATGAAAATGTAAAGCTAGTCATTAAAGTGTCACTGGTGTCATTTTTACTATGATATTCAGTTCAGTTGCATGAACATTCAATTTGCATTGTGCTGCAGCACTTTGTGGTAGCCGTACGTCTGCGCTGCAGAAGCTGTCGGGGGAAGCTGATGGTTTGTCAGCTCTCTGGGGGATATTTGGGGCTTTTGGGCATCTGGGGAAGGAATTGGGCCAGAAGCTTCAGGTACTGATGAAGGCGATGCATCTTCTCTTCCCCTCCTTCTCTTCAGAGGTTTGTCATCATTTTATTTTGGGGGGTTGGAGTTGAATTCCTAGTTCCTTGCTAGCAACCAGCTTTTCCACTGCTTCTAACAACAACAGCTTTAGGTGACTATTTTTGCTTAAATGACCAGCTGCAAAACAGTTCGCAATACTGACATTTTATATTAGATGTCTGAGTTAAATCACACTGAGAATCGGGGTAATGCCCTTAGCCTGAAATCATCTCTCAGATATCTACAGGCATCAACGTATGTCACGGTATTTGATTACACTGCAAAAGGTTATCATTGCAGCCTTAAAGGCGCGAATTTTTATTTTTTTAAATAAAAGCCTACATTTTGAGTTGGGGACTGAAACCTCCGGCAAATTCTGTAGCCAGGATGTCATGGGTTATGCCAGTTTGACTATTTCTAGTCATTATGAAACAAAAAATTCACATCTCAGACCAGGAGGATAATTACATGATAACATTTTATGAACATTATATACAACGGATGCTAACCGTACTGCCACTGTTTTCCTCAGCCTAACAACAAATCAAAAAAAAGTTAGCGTTGCCACACTAGCCGAATGTGTCGAGGCCAAATATTATGCCTTTGGTATATTAATATTCAGCTAACAATGATAAGAAGAAAGACTGTAGGAAGCATTAACAGCTCGTTAAGACAACCAATGATTCAATTAACAACCTTAATATTTTAATTGCACCAATGTTCTTCAAACAAGCTTCGACTCTGTGCACTTCAGATGTTAATACAAACTGAATGTGCTCTTTAATAGGATTAAATATCTTGTAGGAGTCTTTAGATAGCAATGCTGGAGCATACCTCCCATGCTGACAAGATGCATGATTTCATTAGAGTGATAAGGCAAGGAAGAAAGTCCATGTATACGATGAGAAAATTGCTACTTGCTCTCAGCCACCTGAGGTGTGCTGCTATCTACAACATACAGCAAACACCTCACAGCAATTGGAAAATGAGCTTAAATATTGTTTTGAAAATACTGTAACATATGAGGTAAGGTTTTCAACAATCAATGGAAGTTAAGTGCCTCAGGGAGTCAGGCACCTCTTTGAAAATCCCACCCATATTTATTAGCACCAAATGTAATCCTTAGTACACTAGTATTTTCTAGCCTGTCAGCTAATGGCTGCTGAAGAGTACGAACTATTATTTGGTTGAATCCTCAGGTGCGTGAGATCAGCATTTGGTGCACGTCAGGATGGAAGTGCTGGCTATGCCTTATTTTTTGGGTTGCACGCCTCTCAAACCTCTGGCTGGCCAATGGCTTATTCATACCTGGCACAATTTAGGGCACTCTCAGCTCGAGCCCCCAAGGGCATATATACCAGTCAGGAATCACTGTTCTCCAGCCATGCCCTCTCCTTTGCCAGACATCCTGGGATCAGGAATGGATGATACAGAGATGGGGTCATATTTAAATGTGGCCAGCCCCACGTATGTTCCTTTTTTGCTGCTGGCCATGTCCACCCCTTGCTATGACTCCAGCGGTACAGCACTCAGGAATTCTCTGAGGCCAGGTGAATCTCCAGGTGACTATTTAAGCTATTGTGTAATAGAACTAGCCCCTCCAGGGTGCCCTCCTGCAGCTGACTGCGTTGATATGGGTGAGTCCTGTCTGTTTTCTCCCACCATCCCTGGAGCCTACCAAGTTGCCCATCTTCTTCACCACAGATCAGACCAATGGTCTCCTCCCCCTCCTGGGAAAGGGGAATTGTCCCTCTCAATTCAAAGCCTGTTCCCAGGAATAATTACTACCCTCCACCACCCCAAATAAGGCAGGTTAAAATGCAGGAGGCCTCCCAGCTCTGCACTCCGTGGCCCATCACCAGAACACCTATCCATGAGTCAACAATTCCTCCAATTACTATGCCTTATTCCAGGGCCTCCACATCTCTAGCAATTCCCCATGCTTCTTGCAGCTCTTCTCTCACAGCCCTCAACTCAGATGTTCTGCAAGAGGGCTCACTGTGGTATTCAGCTCCACAGGCCTCTTTGCTTTTGAGTGCCAGCTTTGCTCATGTGAACCTCCCTCCAGAATCAACTCTCTTGTTCCTGGGCTCTGCCTGCACTAACTGAACTGTTTCTTCCCCTTTATCTATGATTCTCTGCATAAAAGGCTTCTGCTCAGCAGGGTTCCCTCAGTCTGGCCAGTTGTCTCCAGCCGCTCCTATCCATAGGGCTCTTCCAACACCTCTCAACAGTTCTCTCTCTACATTAGGTCTCCTCACCAGCAGTTCTTGACTTCTGCTCCACTGAGTCTCATATCGCTCAACAGGCAACTGTCATTAGCTCCTTACTGCTCCTTCCCTATTCCCTTTCAGAGCTGTTGCCCAAGTCTTTGGAGAGGCCAGGTGCCCTCTGTCAGGACTAGCGGGGAGGAACTAACCAGTCACAGGAAAACTGGACCCATTTCCTTTTAAAGGGGCCTTATGCACTACTGGAGAAATTGAAATGGCTTATATCACAGGCCAGGATCTGGCCCCCGGGATTCATTTATCCCAGTTTAAAAGTGGAATACCTATTTCTTTGCATGCTGGCCTTGCCAAGAGCAGATTCTGGGGTTTTATTGGATCCTGGCCTAGATTCCTGACTCACAGTATGGAAGCAACAGCTCCTACATATACAATGTCCACTGGGCCAACTTCTGCATCCAATTACATTCTCTGCAATCCCATTCAATTTTGACAGGTTTGCAGAGAGTTTTAATCAGGGCAGAATTTCTCCAGCAGTGGCCATAGTTTTATAGCATCCCAAGCCCAAACAGACCTTTTTTACTAACCAATTACAACGTCCTTTTTAAACGTGATATTTACAAAAAGTAGATGATCTGTCTTAAAGTTTGCTTCAGCAGAAAACGAGAAGTTCACTGAAGTACCAAAATCAGTACTCTCTCCCTCTGTGGTCTGACCAGGCTTTAGGCTATGTTAGTTTCACTACAGAATTCCACCAGTTAGAACCTTCGTTAGTCTAGCAGGAGACAGTAGTTCTCCAAAGTGTTTTGTCATTTATGTATTTACAGATTTTTGCACAGGTTGGAGATAAGGATGTAGATAAACAGAAGGCCAAATACTGAGCTACTTACTCATTTTTAATTAGGAAAAGCTAATTGACTTCAGTGGATATTTTGCCAGAATTTGGTTCAGATACAGGAGAGAGAAAAACCCAGAAGAAAATACAATCAAAATCATTTCAAGTGAAAAAGTGCATGAAAGCAACACAGCCTTTAGTTTGATATTTTTAATATAATACATTGTCATGTTCGCAGCCGGAGGCTGCTGAATTTAATATGCCTCAAGGATCCAGCTTTCACTTGTTCTGGCTGCACATGATGCCCTGCTCACCAGTCAGATGAGCTATTTCTACTCTCAGCATGTATTTCTTATCTTAGCCACCTGTGTTGAACCTGACTTGTGTTTAGGAGTAAAACATACTATTGAACAGAACAAAATCATAAGTTTACCTTTGAAATTTACACGCCATTATTGGCCCAACATGAGACAGCAGTAATGAGTCAAAGGAATGTGTCAGGATCGAAAAAACCAGCTGCACAGGAACTAAAGCTCAATTAGAGGCTAGAGAAAATTCAATTACTGCAATTTGACGTTTGAAATTGCCCATTCTAAAAACTGATTTCAGATGTCCCCACCTACTAACAACAGGCAAACACCAAAATGTTTAGAGTGCAACTTTAGTTCAGATAAGTAGCCAGACATTCAGTCACTTATCCAAATGCTGTTACAGCATTTGAGGTTAGGGTGACCAGATAGCAAGTGTGAAAAATCAGGATGGGGCTGAGAGGTAATAGGTGCCTATTTAAGAAAAAGCTCCAAATATCGGGACTCTCCCTATAAAAACAGGATATCTGGTCACCCTTCTAGAAGCCTCATCCAAAACAGAAAGAGAAAGGGACACAAAATGGGAAGAAGAAAAAAAACATTTAAGTGTTACAATATCTCAAAAAAATGGTTCACTTTGCATCTAGTTCTAAAAACAAATGAAGATTTGCGTATATGGAGACATGCGCAAGGGAGGGAGAGGCGAATGGGAAGGACAGTTTGTCCATCTCTTCTGCCTACAATTAACAATACTTTCAAAGTTAAAGCACATCTATAATTAGTCTCAAATGGCAAAGCTGGAATCTGGGAGTTTGGTTTGTCTGGTTATAGAGATGGGTGATCTATAAAGCTCAATAGGATTCAGATCTGGGGGATTTGATTTAGGACCATATCATTTAGGGTTTGCTCCAAAGCCTAATGAAGTCAATGGAAAGACTTCAGATGACTTCATTGCTCTTTGGATCAGGCCTGTAGTGCCAAATTCTGCCCTCCTCCCCTTCTTCTTCTCCCCTCTGCCCTCCCACACACACACCCAAATTTAATAGTACCTTTTCTCTGCAAGTACTCCTGTTTATTTCAAATGCCTGATTTTGACAGGAGTGCTTGAAGGGTAAGGTGCTTCTCACTGTCAGGAAGAGTCACAGAATCAAACACTTAGTGAATACATGTACTGTGCTTTGAAGAAGAGATGCATTGTAGAAATGCTCGGTATTATTCTATAAGCACATGCTAACGCCTACATGCTACTGAAAAAATGTAGAGAACAAGCTTCACGTTAGTCATGGTTCATTTCTTCAGGAAAATAATGCTTGATGCTGACTCAGAAGGAAGTATCTGTATTTGATCATCATCCCATAAAACTCACAGGCTTTTGGGCCCAATTTCTTACCCAGCTGCCCCCTACCTACCTGTTAGAGATCTTTGCCCCAGGTAATAGGTAGTTGGAAGCATGATAAATCAGCCCAAAAAGCATTTATAGGCTAAGGTATCTATATTTTAGTGCAGACTGGGATAGCTGGAAATATGGTTAGGCCAAAGCATTTTAATTCCAGAGAAGGAATTCCCAAGTCCAGTGTGAAGTTTGGGATCCGTAGGGAGGAAGAAAAGCCTTCAGTCTAGAGATCAGTTGTCAGGAAGGTTCTGGGAGTTTTATTTTGCTATCAATGGATCTTGAACATCTCTGGATTCGTTCAGCCATCAAGAATAGGCTTATGCAGGGTGACCACCTGTCAAAATGCAGGAGAGTCCAAACAATCCCCCATCCAAAAATCTCTTGGAAAAATGTAAGGAAAGCATGGCTAGCGCACAGACTAAATTTAGATCCTAAAATTCTCAAATCCTGTGGGGTTGCCAACTTCTCTCTCTCTGTATTTGTTTCTTGCAGGAGGCCAAGTCTGCTACTCATCAAGCTGCAGTTAATCCCTACAGGCTAAAGAACATGACTACAGCATGCCCTTTTGGGAAAAATGTTCCAAAAACACTGAAGATCATAAAAGTTTGTGTGCGCGCGCGCACAGACAAATCCACAAGTCGCAAACATTTCACCGAGTTGAGCCCAAGATGCAAAATTTGGATGCAGATCTAAACTTCTCCATAGTTTTGGGATGGGAGTGTTCACATTTTAGGGTATGATTTGGCTGAATCTATAATTTCAATTAAATATAATTCTAAAATAGGACAGTGCCTCCTACTAGGTGGGAAGAAGTCTTTTGCCACAGTGTGGGAATATTTACACTCTGTTGCAGTAAAGGGGATGTACACAGGGCTGTACTGGTTTTAGATACATTTGGGTGATACTCAACAAACCTCAGGATAGGGAGAAGCAAAAGTGGTCTGTCATTTTTGTGGTCCCCAGTATTAGAACTGGCTGCCCATGTCCCGAAGGAGACATTCTGGCAGTAAGGAATATTTGGAGCCCAGAGACACCCTGATCCCCCATATACAAGTTGTTCAAATGGCAGCGTGACATAGAACCATTGTGCTGGCTCTACCATAACCAGAGATTCTTCGGAGACATGGGGGATTTCCACTTTTTCCAGGTAGCCTTGAAGAGAGTTTTCCAGCTACTTTGTGCCACAAGTGAAGCAAAGCAGGCAGAGGGGCCAGAATCTGGCCCAATGCCTTTAAATGTGACATTGGTGAAAAGATTTGAAGACCACAAACATACATCACAAAGATTCACCTGTACGCGATAAGAAAATTACGCAGAAATTCTTTATATTTTTCATCTTCCAAGAGACCTTTTCCAATGATCTGCCTGAAACGACAACGCTGATGTGACAACACAAAGGATTCTGTGACTAAAGCATAAGTGTCATTCAGAAGGGTAAAGAAGGAGCATAGGAGCTGCCGTAATAGATCAGATCCTTGGTCCAGCTAGTCTGGCATCCTGCCTCCATTAGCAGTCAATATCAGATGCTTTAGAGGATGATGAATGCCCTCCCCACACATCCTATAATGCTCCCTGGCAGTTGTTAAAGGCTATACATATTATGAAGATATGAGGAAGGGAGATCATTGAAAGTCTTCAGGGTATATCTGAAGTGAAGCTGGACCCTTGGTAGACACTCACGCTAGCAGAGCTGCAGCGAGCTTGCTAAAAACAGCAGTGTGGGGGGATGCAACTCAGGCACTCGAGCCCATTTGAGCCCCTCAATCAGCTCTTGGTTCAATCTCTGCTCGAGTTGCAACATGCCACTGTTACGATTTTTAGAGCACTAGCACGAACCCCATTACCATGAGTCTTCCCATCCAGGTTGGGATAGTCACTGCTAGTTGCAAGGAAATCACTCAGGGGTTAGGGGAGCCAGCCAGCCACGTTTGAGAGGGCCACTTACTGGCTCTAACCTGGGAAAGTAGTGAACATGTCACCTGACTTTAAAAAAAGTGAGGTTGCCATAACAGCTATCAACTTAAATCTCAGTTACTGTCCGAACACTTTTTACCTGCTATTGTTACAAGTAACACCTACGATTACTGTAATCAAATGAGATTAAAGGAAAAATAATCCTCGATTTTTTTTCCAGTTTCTTCATTTTGAGCATGTGGCAGAACTTTGTGTATAACAGTTGCACTCTCTATTGTCTTCAGGTCGGTCTTTCACACAGCAACAGGAGAGAAAAAAATATTTAAAAAAAAACAACCAACCCAGGAAAGTGGGGTTATAAAAACAACAGACACTGGCAGGGTGATTCAGTAGCTGGTGTAATATCTGAATTTACTCTTGGAGGGGGGTGGGGGTGTAAATCAGATTTCAAGTTGACAGCGTCCCTTTAAATAAGATTGTGTCAAACATGGGAGCAAGAAATGGATTTCTTTCTGTCCTCCACAGAACATCACTTTAGGAAGTTTTCCAGCCCCTCCTCACCTTTCATTTGTAAGGTAGAGATGGGGACATAGGACTTGTATTATTCCACCCATGATCTTCATTTTTCCTTATTATTTTATCAACAGAGTTTCAGCACAACGTCTGCCTTGAGTTTAAGATTTTTGATTTAACAAAATTTAATAGCTCAAAAGTCAATGTCCATTATTTGATATTTACTAATTCAGCACGAGTTCAGCCCTGCTACTGCAATACCATTCAGAGGCAGGAGAGGTGATGTGAAATGGATTGTACAGCAATGGAGTCTCCTATGCATCCCCTTTTGCGGGTGCATGTTGCACTCTAATAAGCTTTTACAAACGGCTATATTAAGCCTGCTCCTACTGAACTTCTTCCACCTTGCTTTTCAAAAGACATGTAATGAATTCAAGGTTTAACAATGGCAGGAAGGCTGCTCATTCTAACCCCAGCAGACAAAGCTGCCCAGACATGTACTTGCGGAGTTCATGCTGACCTGACAGGGGTTTAAAAGCAAATTTTCCTGTAGCAACAACATTACTGTCAATCTCCATCACATTTTTAAACAGCAATGAGCCTGAATAATAATACAGGTTGCACCACACTAGACACACTTGTTTATTTGTGCTTCAGTTTCTAATGTGCAAGCCGAGTAAAAGTTTGTTGAGTCAGTCCTTGTAATTACTTAATTCTTCAATAGATTTTCTATTCACTGGTTAGTAGCCAGTCACTGAAAGTCATCTGCTATAATGACATCTGTAAAAACTATGGCTACAGATCTTCTAAATAATGGGCCAACAAAAGAAAGAAAGAGAAAATCAGCTTTGGCTTCAATAGATGTTTCCTCCCTCTCATGAAAAGTAATGTATTCAGCTTTGAAAGTGCATAAACTTTTAAGCACCAAACATTGAAACCAACAGGTCAATGGCCACTATGACACCTGGTAACATATCAAATCTGACATCAAATATTTAAACATTGCAGAACTCAGACACTATCGCCCTTTGTCGGATTACACTGAAAGAATGCTACAAGTCTACATGTATTTGTGGTCAACATAAGTGGCCAAATTCATCACTGGTGTAATTCCAGTGAAGTCAGTAGGATTACACTAAGACATGGAGTCTGCTACAAATTCCCGAATGTCAAATGGTATTTTCAAATGTGACAAACATTACAATTCCTTTTAAAAGTCTTCCACATGATATTTTTCAAAGGGGGGGGACCATCTGAGTAAGTGGCTTTTTCCCCCTCAGTGGGTGCTTTTAATTTCCCATCTTTGCAAAGCTCATAACACTTGGACAGAGATATTCCACAGAAACCAATGGTAAGAATACTATTTTCTACTATAGACATTTAACTCTATTAAAAGTCAATGCCCTCCTTGCAGTGCCTCCCTCTCCTCCAAATGTAGCTACTCAGCCCATACACCGGGGAACGAAGCACTAAGCCGCTACAGCGCACTGAGGGGAAGCCTTCGCTAGCAGAAACACACAAAGAGATAACGTTGCCTAAGCGCAAGAAAGTCACAGGAGTGACAGAACAATACACTCTTACCATTTACGACGCAGATGCTGAACACAGCTAGGGAGAGGAGAGTAGCTCCAAGTGGCTTCATGCTTGTAGTCTGTCTCATTGGCATTCCCTTGCAGTGCCAGGCAGGGTGTGTTCTCTTTCTGTGAGGCAGGCCCTAATTAGTAAGTGGAAAAGGTGTTCAGAGACTGTGCAATGTTACTGCCCAATCCCTGCTTATTTTGGGGACTTTGATAAAGAACAGGAGGAAACACAGCATATTCCCTTCGGGAGTTCAGTACAGAGGAAGTTTATTATTACACTCCTGAAAGGAACTCCTTTTCTTTGGCAGTCAGCCGTGTTTTTGTTAGTACTTTATTTTGTTCTTCTTCAGCCCAGAGGTCAGGAAAGGTTTAAACAGAGGCAGATCTTTCTTTAGAATACGGTGTACATAAGACCAATTTCTTGTAACATATTTTGGGGTATTTTTTAATGGGATGCTCCAGAGACATTTTAAACCAAGGAAATTTTATAGCAAGGTATGAAAATACAGAGCAAGCTGCAATTTAATAGCGCCTGCAACTAAATAAATGGTAAGATACTAAGACAGGAAACCCTGAAATCCCAACTCCATGGCCAGAGATGACTCAGAATCAACACCAGGTGACATGGTGTACAGGTGACTGCTGTTGGACTTTTGCTGTCCCCAAAGACTTGCATCATGAGCCCAGAATACCCTTCTCTTACCCCCTAGCTTATGTCCCAACATGAAAAGCTCTAATTCTGAAATGCAATCTGAGTAAATCACACTCTCTGAAATGGCAGCCACACAGCCAGAAAGAGGAGGCAGTTAGTTTCTCACAGGCAATCTGTTTGCCTACAATGGCACATGTCGGCAAAATTTTCGTTGCTCAAGAGGTGAAAAAAAAAAAATCACCCTCCTGAACAACATATATTTTGCTGACACAAGCGCTTGTGTGTACAGCGCTACATTGACGGGAAAGCATCTCCCACCAACATAGCCATCGCCGCTCATTTAGGAGGTTTTTTTACGTCGGCAGGAGAGCTCTCGTAACACGGCTACACAAGTGCTCTTACAGTGCCACTGCTGTACAGATACAGCTGTGACTCTGAAAGTTTTAAGTGTAGACTGTTGGGTATCTTCCATTCTGTACTAAATTCAGCAGCATTCCATTGATTCTTGGTCAGTCACTACGAATAGGGCTGGTCATAAATGAGCTAAAAAACTTTGTTTTTCTCTAAAAATTTCAACCAGCCCTAACAACTAAGTCCAGAGTCTTACTCATAGTACCAAGAGATACATTCTTGTTCTGTTGTACAGTGGTTTCTAATCTTAATACAATGCACCTTGTGATGAGACTATATCCCTCAAAGTAACTCCCTGCCAGGCTTTCTAATGTGCTAAAATCAAAGGCACCCTCCTCTACTTTGACCAGACTGATTTGGGAAGTGGTATTGTGTGTCCCTCCTACACACTAACTCTTCTTGGCCAGGCAAAAGAGACCTTGGTGGAGCTCTGTGATAGAGACCCATTGGTGCCAGCGAGCAAAGGGGTCACAACTCTGTGTCAGCAACTTCTAACAGGCCTGACAAACTCACTGCACCTAATATTGTTTATAGTATTTATCCGGCAAGTGTCTTGTACAGCATCACATGAAAGCTGGTTACACCACTCAATGTCATAGTGAACTGTATATACTGACACAATATGAGGAATTACATATTTAACGGTTACTGCTATTATGCTTTCAAGTCCATATCCAAGGGAGAAACATATTTTGTCCAGTCTGGAGGGAAGGGAGATATCACTCTGCATATTTAAATTAAGCATTTTGATCCAAACACAATGGTAGCCATGTTTACCAGTGAAATAAACAGGAAAAACAAGTTAATCTGAGAGGGCAACGTGGTGCCAGCATGCTGGAAGACAATCAGCAGGAATGCATTTTGAAGGTTTATGAACTCTAGCAGAAAGTGCAAGGACACCACTCTTATTAATTTCACCAAAGAACACCCTGGGCTGGGGAGGGTGGGCTTTGATCATTGGGATGTTGGTTTGACTGAAAACAAGCAAGTTTTGCAGAAAGACGGAGGGTGAGAAACAGCGTTACACAAGAATTATAGCCTGTTACGTTTTAGTCTCTAGAAAGCATGTTATACTTTTATTTGTACCCAATTCTGTTTCCATTATCCTTACTTTCAATTCAATTAATCCCTCTATTAAACCAGCCTTGGGCGAAACCCAGGCATTTCACCAATAAAATCAAGAAAAAAAAAATGTTCCACTGCTGGTAAAGCACCTCCAACCTCAGGAATGCCCCTAACAAGAGTTAACACACCAAGGATTGTAAAGTAGAGACACCCAGGTGCTGAGAAGTTAAGGGAGGATAAGGAAAGACCAAGCAAATGGTAAAATAGATAAAATAAGCTCTGACCAGCGAATTTATGCTGACGATTCGCACAAAGACGATCATAAATAAGTTACAATTTGGGCATAAAAGATAAAATGGAAAAAAATAACTTAAACAGGGAGAAGAAAACATAGGTGCCAGTACAGGATTGTTTACATTTTGTTCTCTTGGAGTATTGGATAATGTGATAGACTTAGTAAAGTTAGAGGAGGTAGCTAGTTGTACCACTATAATGCAAATGAAGAACAATGCTTGGTGGGAACCATGGCTGGACTGCAGTTCAACATCAAGCTGCTAGAACTCCGATCCCTCTGCACAACCATGGATTTTGACTGGCCCTAGAGTGAAGTTTGTCTGTATATTGGAAGTGGTGAGCTTAACAGATTTGCTTGGCATAGGTATTGTGTGTGTGTTGCTAATAAATAGATGTTTAGAGCACAGTTGAAGAAGGCTCTTTCACTGGGAAAAGATCCTGCAGACCTGTAAAGCCCTGAGTCCCGTGGGTAGGGGTACATACTTAAATTGACCAGATTTGTCCTGGGCCCCAGGGGACGTGTAGGTCCTCGGTAGGGTATAGGCAGGGTGCCCTAGATTTTTGCTGGTAACAACTCTTTATCACTTAAGTCTCTCTCCTTGTTAACACATTTATTCTCATTTTATGATAAATACATCTTAGTGCTGTGGCATTAAGCAAGAGGGTAAAGGCTGTGTGTGTGTACAGTCTCTTTGGAAAGCAGCTTGCTTGGTGGTTACTCCTGTGAGTGCCTCGTGACAGGCAATGCTCTTCAAAAGGGGTCAGGGATCGGGGTGCACCTAGCGTTAACCTGAAAAGCAAAATAGAACGGGCCGAGTTCTGAGGAGAGCGTTTGAAAGGCTGGTGGTGTACAGGAGCTGACACTCAGCTACCTCCTACAAGAGAGATTCCCTCAAGCTGGAGGCAGGGGGGAACAAGGTAACCCACAATCCTGAGTGCCCCAAGGAAGTGTCTCCAAATCTCAGATGCAAAGTTATAAAAAGCTGATCTTGTAATATTCCTGTGCAGCGTTCCTTTACTATTTCATTCAGCTGATTGTATTTGAAGGGCTGTATTTAATTACCATGGAAGAAGAGTGCAGTATTACTTGCTCTTTTCTTCCTCCTCGAGGGAGAAAATCATGTGGAAAAACTGACTTCAGGAAATGCCTGACCCAGTAATCAGCACTGCATACAATTATACAGGAGTATTTTTTTCCTGCAGGTTCCTTAATACTAAGGGATGTAACTCTTCAGAACAAAGCTTGGGTGGGAACTCCCATGAGCTACGCCACAGCTTGTAGTGCAGTGAGACTGCTGTCCTATTATTATTATGGGAAAACCAGTGACTGATCTAAGGGAAGTTTCCCCCAGCCTCTTCCACCCACCCATTTCATCAGAATGTACAGAACCTCAATTTTGGCTTTGAAAAATATTACATTTCTAGCTATTATGGTTCTGATAAAAAAAATTTGGATGTAGCAATAACATACTGTCTGAGTCTGCAGACAGAAGACCCAGATACTCAACTGGTGTCACTTGGCAGAGCACCATGGAAGACAATGGCCTTGTCTACACTAGAAAAATAAGTCTACCTAACACAGGTTGACTTATAGCCATGCTTAGCCGTGAAATTGACACGGCTGCCCCTATTCCTGGCAGGAAGCAGGCGAAAAAGCAGTCGAGGGATTCTCCCCTCCCCCTCCAGGAGCTGGGGTAAGCCACCCAGGGCTTCTCCCCACCTGGTTCCCCTCCAGGATCTGAAGGAAACTTCCCAGGGCTTCTCTGTTTCCTGCTCTCCAGCAGGAACTGGGAAGCCATGTCAATTTCATGGCTGAGCCGTGAAATTCGCAAGGCAGCCCAGGCTTCTCGCCGGGATCCCCGTAGCCTGGGTTTCTCACTCAGCTCCCAGGAATGGGATCCAGCTGCTCAGCTCACCAGAGCAGTGAAATTGACAAGAATGACAGCCCCACAGCCAATAAAGGGACATGGTGTCTACGTTGACACTGCGTCGCCCTAACTAACCCAACATAAGCCCCCCACCACCTCTCTTATGGAGGAGGTTTTATTAAGTTGGCATAGCAGGGCAGTTACATTTTAGTCGGTAATGCTTCTCCACTGTTCTGTTGACAAAACTCTCTAGTATAGACCTGCCCAGTGCAGCCAGCTGTGTCACCTCATCTGGCCCAAACAGCCTGAAACAATCGATGTAAAAAGTCTGAATGCACCAGTTCATCTCAACGGGGTGTTAAGTCGAAGACTCAGGAAGACAATTTAAATATAAACTTTATTTTATAGGAGGGAGTGAGGAATAGAAGCTGCTTCAAAATCCAAGAAGCCTGAGAACAAGAAACCAGCTTTGGGAGTTGTAAGGACCAGTGAAAGAAGTTGATCTCCCCCAGCTCTAGTGGTTATTCTGAGTAGTAGCATCTCAAGGAGTCAAGACAAACCAAAGAATAAACTTGACTTCCGACAAGTGACAGAGGGTCACATTGTGGTCCAGCTAGCACAGTAGTGAAGGGGCATATGGCAGTCTTTTGTACCCCTGCCCTGACAACTCATATCACAGGTATTAGCTCAGGAGTGGAAGCTCCAGAGAGTCACTACTTCCTCCATTTGGTGCAGGTGAATTGGAGGGGATGGCAGTGAGCCAAGAAAAAGCCAAGCCTTGGCTTTGCTCTCTCAACGTGCCAGGGAATGCAGTTGCACCAGCTGATCAGGCAATATAGTCTGTGCCAGATATATACCTAGTGCAATGTATTCTCCTAACAGTCCCATTGCTGCTCCAGGAAGGAATTGTGACTTTGAGCCCCAGGGAAGTTATTTATATGCTCCATGTTGAAAGTTTTTGATCTCCACTAGCCCCAACAATTGACCTCACCCTGATGAGTCAATACCACAAAGAAGGGAAATTAAGAACGGACATACTGGGTCAGACAAATTGTCCATCTAGCCAGCATCCTGTCTTCTGACAATGGCGAATACCAGGTGCTTCAGAGGGAATGAATAGAACAGATAATCATCAAATGATCCATCCTGTCAGCCATGCCCAGGCACTGGCAAACATCAATCCCTGCCCATCCTGGCTAATAGCTATTGATGGACCTCCATGAACTCATCTAGTTCTTTTTTAACCCCATTATAGTCTTGGCTTTCACAACATCCTCTGGCAAGGAGTTCCACAGGTTGACTGTGCATTGTCTAAAGAAATAGTTCCTTTTGTTCATTTTAAACTTGCTGCCTATTAATTTCATTTGGTGACCCCTAGTTCTTGTGCTATGAGAAAGAGTAAATTACACTTTCTTATTTATTTACTCCATACCAGTCATGATTTTATAGACCTCTATCATATCCCCCCTTAGTTGTCTCTTTTCCAAGTTGAAAAGTCCCAATCTTATTAATCTCTCTTCATATGTAAGCTTTTCCATACCACTAATCCTTTTAATTGGCCTTTTCTGTACCTTTTCCAATTCCAATATATCTTTTTTTGAGATGAGGTAACAGATCTGCACCTACTATTCAGGACGGGGGCGTACCATGGAGTTATAAAGAGGCAATACAATATTTTCTGTCTTATTATCTATCCCTTTCCTAATGATTCCCAACATTGTGCTAGCTTTTTTAACCGCTGCTGCATATAGAGTGGATGTTTTCTGAGAACTATCCTCAATGACTCCAACTTCTTTCTTGAGTGATAACAGCTAATTTAGACTGTATCATTTTGTATACATAGTTGGGATTATGTTTTCCAATGTGCATTACTTTACACTTATCAACACTGAATTTTGATCTGCCATTTTGTTGCCTAGTCACCCAGTTTTGTGAAATCCCTTTGTAACTCTTCACAGTCTGCTTTGGATTTAACTGTCTTGAATAGTTTTGTATTATCTACAAATTTTGCCACCTCATTCTTTATTCCTTTCTTCAGATCATGTATGAATATGTTAGACAGCAGTGGTCCCAGTACAGACCCCTGGGGGACTCCACTATTTACTTCTCCATAGTCTGAAAACTGACCATTTATTCCTACCCTTTGTTTCCTATCTTTTAACCAGTTATTAATCCAGGAGAGGACCTTCCCTCTTATCCCACGACTGCTTACTTTGCTTGAGCCTTTGGTGAGGGACCTTGTTAAAGGCTGTCTGAAAGTCTAAGTACACTATATCCACTCGATCACCCTTATCCACATGCTTGTTGACACACACACAAAGAATTCTAGTAGACTGATGAGGCATGATATCCCTTTACAAAAACCATGTTGACTCTTCCCCAACACATCATGTTCATCTACGTGTCTGATAATTCTGTTCTTTACTAGTTTCAGCCAGTTTGCCTGGTACGGAAGTTAGGCTTACTCTCCTGTAATTGCCAGGACCGCCTTTGGAGCCTTTTTCAAAAATTGGCATCACATTAGCTATCCTACAGTCATCTGCTACAGAAGCTGATTTAAATGATGATTACATATCACAGTTAGTGGTTCTGCAATTTCACCTTTTTTCAACTGTTACCTGAGGGCTTCAAGCAAGTTACAGAGCAAAATTGTGGCCAAAGCAGAGTTAAAATCTTTCATGCAGCCTGCTCAAGAGGCAGATCATTATCTCATGATCTAGACCTGAAACACTAAATGTGGAACTAACCTCCACTGATTATTCCTTCATTAATTAAAAAGTTTAAAAGTTATATAAAGCTTCCACAAATCTTGGTAGAGAAAGTATATTTCATGTGTGTTCATGTGCTTTTATTCTTTTTTCCCCCTTCTAGCAAACAATCTTTCCTTTATTAAATAAATGGTTCTCTCTTTTCCTAAATCCAAGAAATTTAATCTTTGGTGCCAACATAAATTTTGTTTTAAAAAGGGAAACTGTCATTTACAGTGCTACGAACCCTCACAAAATTTATCTGAGTCCAACAATATCTAATGTTTTACTTAGATCCCACAGCTGCACAGTGGGATAGCTGTGCGTCGCTTTCTCGATGCAAGAGCTGGTAGTGACTCCACTCCACTGACACAAGCAGCGCAGTGAGGACTTGCGACAGCGATTTAATTACAGCAGTGGCTGTACGCTGGCATAACTTGTGTCGACATATCTCTGTAGTGCAGACAGAGCCAAAAGGAGTGCCAGACCCCATTAGAACCACCAATTCAAAACCTGCAGACCTATCTCCACTGCTCCAGTAATCAACATTCCCCGCACTACAAATACTCCTTTCAAGATCCCTGGGTCCTACATATGCCTATCCCAACATGTGGTATATCTCATCCAGTGCACTAAATGTCACAAAAACTACATGGGGCACTACACTCTCGAATAAACTCACACAGTAATCACTCTCTAACTGACCTACCTGTCCTCATCCTCAAAGGAAACCTGCACAACACTTTCAAAAGACAAGCCTGGGAGTTTAAAGTCATTCTGCTAGACACTAAATATCATGGACTGAACAGATGGCTTATTACAACAATCTGTAACCTGTTAAGCCCCTCCTTTTGTCTGATGACTGTAAAGTTCTTAATGGGCCACTCTACCTTGAATGGTCCTTAGAATATGTGCTGACTACTTGTGTTAAACAATCTCTTCCACCTTGCATTTTGCTGCCACTGTGTGGTTCAAATGCTTGTCTCTCTCACCCACAAGAGCTGGCCCAATAAAAGATATTTCCTTGCCCTGCTTGTGTTCTAGGCCAAGAGACTGTTTGTATAATACTGGGTCTATCACATACCAGTTGATTAAACTTGTGAGGTTGCAATTAGACTTTCAGCTGATACTGAATTGCACGTATGCTGCTTTATTTAGGAGAAAATAGGATCAAAATTTGCTCACAGCTACATGGATGTAAATGTAGATTATCTCCAATGGGCCAGAGCCTCAGCTGGTGTGAGTCAGCATAGCTCTATTCATTTTAACAGAGCTATGCCAGTTGAGGATCTGATTTGTTGGCTTTGGTAGCTACCCCAGACTTACATGCTGTAAATGAGATCAGAACTTGGGTCTCCTTGCTGTTACTTAGCAACTAGACCATCCAACTCTTGGCTAACTCTTGCCTTTCTGACCAGAAGTCATATTCCTGACTTAGAGAGACGAGAAGCTGCACTCCCAAAGAGCTGTTAGTACTGATGTGCTAATAGTGCCACATCACTGATCAGATGCAGACTCAGACATCCTTATAGCAGCCGTGGAGGGAGAGAAAATGGCTGGCTGCTTCAAGCCAAATTGCAGGCTTATGGGTGGGGCGTCTCGAATGTTGCAAGAGAAGTCAAACAACAGTTCAGGGGGAAATGAAACATGGAAGCTTACAGGCTTGTACAAATAATTTTATGTCATGTAAAGATTCCCAAAATGTGTTTACGAGCTTTGCATCCTGTCCTCAGCTAATGAAATGGGAAACAGTGAGTCAGTCTCAGAGTCTCCTGTTATTTGAAACTCCTGGAATGGTAATACTCTTGCCTGCCTCAGAGGAAACAGAACAGAAGTGAGTGTTCAGGTTAGGCCTTAATTTTCCAAAAGATTGAATAAACCCAATCACTATATCTCCAGACCCAAATCTTGTCTTCATTGTGTTAAATTGCAACGAGCTTATTCTTCTTGGCGTGGTTAAAAATAGGCAGCAGTGTGGGAAGACAGGTACCTAAAACATACCTCAGTACTGTGCATCCATATTTACTTTTTGTTTTGATTGTCATTTTCAAGATTTGTGGTCATCATGCGAAGAACATTAAGGTGGGGTGAGCTGAACCTCTCTGGGTCTCTTTTTCCACTTGTTTTCCCCTAGAAAAATAAATCCGTCAGTCCTGAGAGGGCATATGCAGTGTACTGGTCTGCGTAAGCTACAATATTTAACTGTGTCAGCTTTGTGTTCAAACTACTAGTGCCTGAAAACAGTGTTTTCTCTTAAGTATAGAGCATCTGATTGTAAAGAGCCCATTATACATAAATATAATATAGTATTATAGCTTCTTGCAAAAACTATGGTTAAGTTTGCAACCCAGCTTCTATTATAAACCTGGGTTTTCACTCATTCATAATAGAAGTCACTGAAAAAGAATTTTCCCAACTTCCATGAATTTATCATTTGTCTCTGTATCTCCAGGTCTCTTGACATTTATGCTTTTTATGGGGATTTATGGGAGGATTCAGAGGGTGGAACGTGGGGCTGTGTGAAGACAGAGCTTGCAAGTGGTTTGACATTTAGGAGGAGTTGGATCTATGGTAGATAAAGGCACTGATGGATTGGATGGGCCAGGAAACTAGTTTAAGTGCTCTGCTCTGCCCTGCCCTATTATGGGGGTCGACAAGATTAATAATTTATGGCTCCTTCTGAAGCTAATGTAATGCCGACCCCTACATGAGCGTCGGCAGTGTGGCTCAAACCTGGGACCTTTGCAGATTAAATGCGTAAGATAAAAGCAACATGGCTGTTAGCCAAGGCTGTAGCAGATTCATCATTCTTTAGGGGACCTAGCCACTACTAGAGGAGGACAGAGCACCACTCTGAACAAGCAGGGGTTACACCAATCATAAGGTCCCCAGAGTTAAATGATAATCCTGATCCAAATGCTGCACTGGATGCTGTTTGGGAGGTATTTTGTTGCATAAAACCACTCATGAACCTGGACACATCCTAATGCTTTGCATTTCGCCCATGGCGCCCTCCCCCCCGGCTTTCTTTCCATTACTCCAATCCAACTATCAGCATTGGTAGGCTTAAATTGCTTATCTAGAGCAATAATTGTTGCTTCTCCTCTGTGTCTGACATGTCATTCTTTCATTCCTTTAGTCCTTCACACTTCCTCTTGCTGGTAACACACAGAGCCCTGCCATGCAGGCACTTTTTGACACATAGCAACAAACAATGCACATCCGTTCCAAAATCTTGTCTGATAATGAGCAGACAGAGTATCCAAGACAAGTAGGTAAAGCCCTTGAGGTGTGCCAAAATATATCCCAAATAATTCAGCTGCTCAGTGAACTTTATATCTGCTCCTTTACAGGAATCACAAATATCTTCCAGTGCTGTTTCCACTTTCCAATTTATGTTACATGGAAGGGGATGAAATATTTTCCGCAGCATGTATTGCTAATAATTTAGCGAGTAAGTGTCCAATTGAAAATAAAAGCATCTTAGGTACCTGGTAAAAGCAGATTTTTCAAATTATCCACAAATTGGAAAGTGTACATAATGTTTTACAAATATTCTTTTAGTGATTTCTTGAATCTCCGGACTATTCATCGTTAGGGATTCGCTTGTACACATCCATCTCTACTTATAGCTGTTCCAAATTCTAAGTCTAGACAACTGGAGTATACCCAGAACTGATTTTTTTTAAGTTGGCCTACAGAGTAAAAACAACCTAAAGGGACTACACCTGAACTTCAGGAATATTTCATTCAAGATTGTTCTGTAATAATGGGAATCGATCATGTTAAAACAGGGCTGAATCAGTGTCTTAATTTGTCAGCTTTGTACATTAAGTCATTTTTAGAAGAGATTAGCACTGTACTATATTCTGTCTGCAATATATTCAGATTTATGAATCTATGAACAGAGACTCCTCACACAGGCCTCTGTTTGTATTTTCATTTGAGTTTAAATGCTTGGATTTCTACAGTAACAATCCATATTCTAAATCAAGCCCTATGGAAATAGATATTCTTTAACCAGTTCCAAAGGATAGTGAAGCAAACAATGACACTAAAGACTACTTCTTTCCTACGTTTTCTCATGTGGAACAAAAATCTGTATTCTACAATACAGCTACGACCTTAGTACTATATAAACAACAGTGTTTTGCATGTTTCATACAAGTTCATAAGTCTGAACACATATTGAGTCTTACATGAATTAGTCTGAAAGTGGCCACTTTCATAGATTACAATCTGCACATATAAGATATATTGCATGCTATCCCTACATCTAGAAACACACGTGTCCCAACTATGAGTTAGCCTATCCCATTATTTACAGGTAGTTTATTAAGCCCATAATGTAACTTTCTTTAAATTTCCAAGGAAGTCAGGTAAATTACTCAGAGCGGCTTGCTCAGCATCAACCCATTTATATTCTCCTGTTTCCTTACACAAGGAGCCAGCCTGAAATGATGGAGCATGTTGAAAAGTGGGTGTGTTTATATAAATGAGGGGCAGTGATAAAGGCTCCCAAGCAACACTGCACCACACTGTCCAAACCCAGAGTCATCTGCTGACAAAAAACCATGAAAAAACGTACTCCCGGCTACAGGTTCATCTCAGCAGCGTTCTGCAAAGGCTATTACTGCAGTTGCTGTTGTTCTGGTTCATTACACTACTGATTCTGCTATACATCCCTCCGGAAAGGTTTAATGGCAAGAAAACACAATTCTCCTGCTGAACTGTATATGTGATGCTCTAAGGAAAAACTGATGTGTGGAGTTCTCCAAAGCAAGATAGTGACCAGACGTGTGGTCACCAGCCACTGATGTAATTTATGTGCATTAAGCTAGAGACTCCAGGGAAGCAGCAACTTCACCCAAACAGACAACGACCGTGCGGTGGCCTCATTTTTATTTTTTTTTGGAACATGCACCAGATCATCTAACTCCTGTTTCTGCAAAGAGACATTGTGGCCAGACTCATTCTCTTTGTTATGTTTAAAGAGCAACGGATAGCACCAGTTGGCCATTTTTGACCTATGGCCCTCTGACCTGCCTTGTCTAGGATACAAAGAGTCGAGTAAGTTCCTATTAAAACAACTCAAAGTTTATGCACAGCTTAGCCAGAACAGAGCAATGCAAGTAACGCATCAAAAATGCAGAATGAAAGCATCTGAACAAGGAACACTGGCACTGTTCTGCGTGCACAACCTGAGAAAGTACTTGAGCAACATCACAAGCAACAAGTAGAACAACTCCAATATCATCTCTAAATGAGGCAAGCTAGCCCTAGAGTTCTGGAATTTCTCCTCCTCCCTTTCTGTTGTTGTTAAGGCACAGAACTGCTCCTTATATATATATATATATATATATATATATATGCTGCATGTTTAAAAACAAACAAAATGAAGTACTTCTTCACACAATGCAGTCAGTCAACCTGTGGAACTCTTTGCCAGGGGATGTTGTGACATCAAAACTATAACATGGTTAAAAAAAGAACTAGATAAGTTCATGGCGGATAAATCCGTCAATGGCTATTAGCCAGGATGGGCAAGGAAGGAACACCATGCTCTGAGGTGTCCCTAACCTCTGTTTGCCAGAAACAGAGTGGACAACAAGGGATGGATCACTCCAGAACTGCCTGTTCTGTTCATTGTCTCTGAAGTAGCTGGCATTGGCCACTGTCAGAAGACAAGATACTGGGCTAGATGGACCACTGGTCTGGCCCAGCATGGCCGTTCTTACAGTTGGAGCTGTACAGAACGTCCAAATTTGCATTTTGCAAGAAAGAAACTATTCAGGTGTATGTTACCTAAGTTTTATTTATCTATCTTTGCCTGAAAGGGCAACAGTAGTGCTTATTCAGCCAGCAAAACAACAAAAATAGTTATGATATGGCACTAATACAATCTGCAGGAGAACATTTATGAACTGGTTTTCAGAGATGGGAACCTGCAGCGCTTGATGTCTAACAATAAATGGAACACAGAAGTCACTAAATTATATAAATTAAATACAAAAGTTAATCAGGATTATTTAAACAAAAAAGAGGAAAAAAGGGAATAAAGAAAAATGCCCCCAGAACAGAATGCGATAAAGCTAGTGGAATGCAATTTCTCATTTGATCAAATGTGATTTTTTGCCATTTCTCCCAGCAAACAGCAAAATTCCATCTACTAGTAAAATGATGCACTTTTATTTGCCACTTTCGCAAAGCACTGTTGCCATATATAGATGAACAAGAGTGATTGGTGACTATGTGAAGACTTCCACCCCCATAAAATGTGTTTTTGTGAAAAAATTGAGACTAATGATAAATGCTTCACTCTCCCCCAGAACCCCCCCCACACACACAAAAGAACTAGCAGAGAATTTCTGAACAAAATATATGAAAACCACAAATGCAAATAGCCAAAACCTGAGTCTCATTCCATGTCCTCTGCGCTGTTCTGTGAGTGCAAAGAGGTTTAAAAAATTATCTTAAGCAGCCAGATGGGAGGTTCTCATTTTTAGGACTGGAAGCTTCTTTGGATCAGTCCCTTTGTCCAGCCATCACAATCATTCCCACTGTCAAAGGGTTTTTTGGGAAACCCATGCACTTTTAAAAAATAAAAAACCTGACACTACTGCAACCTGGGATAGACTTTTATAGCAATGAGGAAGCTAGAGGGATTAAGCGGTGCTATGGGATTCCTGTTCAAAGGCTTCTTTCTATACTTTTCCTTCAATATATTTTAACATGAAATTTTAAAAATCTGCTTGAAATCCTGGGCTCCTCAAGGCTTATCCTCAGAACAGGTACAACACAGACAGAAGCACAATATACCAAGTTTACATGCTACCCTGCCTGAAGAGATCTTCTCTAGGATCATCTGACAGGGCGGGTCATTGCATATGCACTGGGCCTTGGTACACAGAATATACAAACCTGAGCTATTTGAATTGACAACTAGAGCCAAAAAGGCTGTGTGTGTAACTACTGACCCACAGTCACCCACTCCCTATATCACTTTTCACTGACAATAAACACCACTCCTCAGTGTTGGGGTCAGGAGCTACTGCACATCAGTGCATTCATTGCTATTTGTGGCTAGAAAGTCTTTCGTTTTCCTGGAATTATGTAGTTTGGATGGGAAGCACTCTAGTGAGTCATCCAGTCCTTCCCCCAATGTCAACAGGAAAAGTAACACATTCTTTTAAGAACAGCACTGATTATATGGCCTCAGTATCCAGATTTGAGTGCTGGTTACCAACAACATTTCTAACTGCATTGGAAATATGTTCAGGCCATATTTTTTATTTCATTTTATTCCCTCTTATACAAAAATTTATCTCCAAATTCTGTCAAACAATGATACACAGTCGAAGTGGTTAAATAGTATTTGTTAAGTACACTGTTCGGTGAATTTTACTGCTTTTTGTTGAATGATTTATTCAATGAGGATTTTTTGTAGCATTCAGCCACTTTCATGGTTGGCTGAATTTTATTCTTCAAGTATGTCATTTGGAGACTAACAGCAATATTTGTCTAGTAGGTTATATTTTTCCGGGTATTAAACCAAATGCACAGGGGTAAGATTGTCAAAAGCCTCATCGCTGACCTAACTCTAGTCCCAGTGAAGTCAATACCCACCAATTTCAATGGCAAAAGAATTAGGTCAGGGCTGGGCACGTTTCAAAATCCCAGCCCTAATGCCGATATTACGGATCTGAGCCACTAATCTGTGATTAAACACATGCGCACACACTCCTTTGCTCTGGTGCATACTCCCATTAAACGTAAAGGAGCTACTCAGCGCATAAAGTCACACATGCCAAATGTTTGCCGAACAGGCCTTAGAGAAGGAATGGTCATGATTTGTGACAAGCAGCTTCATATTCCTGGTTTGTATAAACCTCCCTCCTTCTCCTTGCCTAGTGTCACCCACTCCTGAATACTGCTATGCAGCATCTACCCCAGGCTGTGAGCTTCTTGGAGCCAGGGATCATCTTTATTCTCTCCATAAAGTAATCTGCCAATGTATAAGCCTGCATGTAAATGTTCAGTTAATATTAACACCACCACCACAAGGCTTCCATCACATGAGGTATTTACTGAATTAGTAGCAGACCATCTGTGCTGGGTTCTTATGGCATCCATTTTGTGAGAAGGTGTAGTTGTAAGTCTGTATGCAGCACTAGACGAAGCAGGAGAGAAGTTAAATCTACTAGCCAGTGAGAGATGAGTGGTAGATGAGACCTACCATGCAACAGGCCCTGGTTATGTCATTTCCTTTCCTGTTTCACCTATCTGCACCTCAGACGGGGACCAGCTGTCACTAACACCACCACGTGACTGGACTGACATATCTTTTAAATGCCTGCATGCTAAGTAGCTAGAAAGACAGAACACTTACCCAGGATATATGGGGCACTTACACAAAGGACCAATTCTACCTGGTTTACCTTCCTCTCCACATTTTGTTTGAGAGAAGGACTCCTTGCTTCCTTTTTTCTTGCTATCGCTGTCAACACTGGGAGTTTCGGGATTTCCTTCGTCCATCATTTTGCTTCTCAACTTCCTTCCAGCTGGATTTCAATGCGTCTTCTATGCCCATGTAGTGTGGTGCTCCCCTCAGCCAAACCTCCCGCTCCCTTCACATTGCGAATAACGGGTTGATTTCTAATATTACGTCTAGAGAGGAGAATTAGTCTTGATACATAAAATCAGCAATGTGAGATGCACCCTGTTTCTGAGGAAGGTTCTGACCCTGTGCCAGGATCAGAGCATTCCTCCCCTTCCCTTTCCCAAGCATAGCAAAGATATTGCATCAGGCTCCACTGCTTCCTCCCTTTCCTCCCCCCCAGCTAGCTCAGTAGGAGGACTGCAGTGTTACTTGTCCTCCCAGTGTTCACAGCATGACTTCATCAGACACAGCAGCACCATTCCCATTGCCTATTACTGGTTTGCCATGGCTCCCAATCTGTGTCCCTCCCACATCTTTTGCCTCTGCTCTGTCGCTGCTTCTGTTCTCAGCTTCACATATCAAAGCAGAGGTCTGCCAGTCCAGTGGGCTACTTCCCCTAGCTCATCACAATAGCCTAAAACAAGATTGCCTGGCTCTACTAGCTTCCCTCATGGGAAGCATGGATCCCTGTGGCAGGAGCTAGAAACTGAACTCTCTCACCAGGATTCCCTTTCTGATTTAGGAAGTGGGGTTGTAATAATTGGGTCTACAAATTTCCCCTAATTGTGAGCTTAACAGTCCTAAGTGAGTATAAGCTAAAAGGATGTCACAATAACCTGTAAGCACAAATGTTGATAGGAAAAGGTGCAAAAGCAAGACCGAGACTGAATTAGTCCATATGAAAAGGCCTATTGTTATAACTCAATGACTGTGTTAAGATCATGCCTGATAAATACGAAAAAAGTGTGAAACCAGAAATCTGGTAACCAGAATAACTTTTGTTGGACATGAGGCCTAGTGGGTAGACAAAACGAAGAGGATGAACTATTCTGCCCATCACTTCTCTTGTGGGGTTCTATGAAACATCAGTGGGAGAAAAACTGGATACTGGAATGTGCTTTACAGTCATGGCTACCACCTCCAGAGTGTCCTGGGAACTTCCTTGTCCTAATCCCAAGAGATGTCCTGACCAGACTGGGACAGAAAGAGGCACCCAAATAAAACCACTACCTCTACTGGCTCCAGCTAAATCACAAATTACTACCTGGGATGTAACACTTTACCAATTCTACTCAGCCTCTACCCTCCCCCCGTATGTCCTTTTCCTTCCCCCACCTTATGTCTTGTCTTTCCTTTCTTATCTCTCTCTCCTTTTGCCTTCTGCTTAATGAGCATCTGGCTTAGCTGGCCCAAACAGTATATTCTGTAGCACAGCTGTGAACCTGTGACCAGAAACAGGCAGCTAAATGAAATGCCCTAAACAGCCTGATGCTGGCATAAATTTGCCAGCTCTCAGATGGCATACAAATCTGTGTACTGGGCCTGTGTTTCTCCAGCAGTGAGGCTGCAAGTCAGAGTCAACGTCAAAGAGTGAAGTTGCATTTTCTATCTTTGCTGTTATTTTACTCTCATTCTTTCGTGTGTTTTCATTATGTTTTCTCTTTTAGAAAATAGGATCGAATTTTAACACCAGCACCAATAACCGCTCCAATCCATCTCTATTAACAGTTCATTGGGGGGGGGAGAGTTATCACCACTTTTAATAAGATCTAAAAAACTGTCTGACCTGGGGTGGGGGGTTTCCTTCCAAAAAGAACCCTTTATAGCTAAAGGGGAAGATAACAAGGGACGTTGTTAAAAGGAAAGCGTTAATACTTTACATTTGAAATGCTTTAACTTTCCCCTTCTTTTCTGTATCTTTAATAAAAGGTTAAAAAGACTTTTTAATGGTGTGTTTGCCAAGGTACTCATCAGGCTGAAGTCTCTGTATACTAACAATTTGTTTTAATTGTTTAATGTGACAGTAAGTGAGTTGTTAAGACCTTTGGCTCATATATTCCATCAAAAGTAACAGTGCATCCCGCTCTCCTGCATAACTATGAAAGGGCCCCTGGGGGAAGCTGGAAATAAAACTAAGTTACTTGATTGATTAGTTGTTAAAAATTGCCTTATTGGCCTTGCCTGGACCCTTCAATTTAGAAAACAATTACAGGATATAACTATTCTTTAAACAAAAATCAAAGCCAAATCTCTAATCTATTCTATATTTAGACAAAAACTAAGCCAAAATCCTAACCACAAATCAAATCCAAATGTATAATCCTATTCCTAGAAAGTAGAGTAAAATTAAAATTCCATCTTTTGTTTTCTTAGGTCTTGTTCACATACAGAAATGGCAGCAATTTAAGTAATTTGCTTTAGAAACTGATTTAGTTTAATTGATGCAGTCTCCTTGTGCAAAAACTTCATCTGCTGTCAGAGTGCTGTATGCTGGTTTATATTAACTTGATTCCTTACTGATGGTGCAATTGTTGTGTGTAGAGAAGTGCTCAGTGCAAGATGAATCTGCATGCACACAGATGTCAGAATTTTTTAAGGGAATATTTAACAAGGGAATAATTTTACAAATAGGAGTAGTTCCTTTTACTTCAGCGAGAATACTCACATGCCTACAATTACTCATGTGCTTAAATGTCTGCAAGATTGAAGTCTGTCTGACTGTGAAAATTATGGAAGATAAAATGGAATTTACCAGATGCTAACAGTTTACTAAATACTAATAAATTGTAGTTGACAGTTTACTGACTGATTTAATATGGATGATCTGTGAAGAACGTGGGAAATACCTGGTTTTTTGAGTTTGTTTGTTGTTTTACATGAGTTTTGTATGCATCTCTGGTTGAGTACTGTGGAATGGCTGACTCTATGGTTAATTCCAGCTGGCGCTCTCTACTCGTACCAGAAACCATTCAATGAGTAATCCAATCACTGAATAATTTATCCCAGCACCAGTAAATGCATTGCTGAAAGTCTCTCTCCAACCCAACTGCAAAGTTGCATAAAATCCGATTAAGCAGGCTCAGGGGTCCCAGGATAAGACATAGGGCTCTTGAAAGAAATAAAAGACTGCCCAAGAACTCAGGGAAGAGACACTGATTGGGACTGGACTAAGAGGCAGAAGCTGGAGGGATGAAGCCTGTCTCACTGAGCCCAAGTGTTGGCGGATAGTTGGGACAAAGAGGCCTACCTTCATCTTGCAAGGAAAGGCTAAGGTTTAGGTAAGAAAGTACAGTAGAACCGCAGAGTTACGAACTGACCAGTCAACCACATGTCTCATTTGGAACCAGAAGTATGCAATCCAGCAGCAGAAGGGACTAAATAAAAGCAAGCACAGTACTGTACTTTGTTAGACATAAACAACTAAAAAATAAAGGGAAAGTTTAAAAACAAATTTCACAAAGTGAGGAAACTGTTTCCGTACTTCTTTGACTTAAATTAAAAGCAGCATTTTTCTTCTGCTTAATAAAGTTTCAAATCCGTATTAAGCCAATGTTCAGCTGTAAACTTTTGAAAGAACCATCTTAATGTTTTGTTCAGAGTTACTAACTTTTCAGAGTTCCAAACAACCTCCATTCCAGACCTGTTCATTACTCTGAGGTTCTACTGTATAGATATAGGCCATTTTTGTTTTAACTCTTTCTTCTTTGTTTGCTTTGTTCCTGTGGATAAATAAATAAGTTGTTTTGAACAAGCTGTTCCCTGTCCCTGCACTTTTGTACTGGCCACCAGCTCCTGGAAGGAAGTATAAAACAGGGGTCAAAACCCATCTGGGCCTGAGGATATACTTAACAAACAGGGGTGCTGTGTCCTGGTGACCCAGTCCAAATATAAAGGTGAATTTCGAGATTTTAGTCTAAGAGAAGTATGAATGTAGGCCTGTCATTTGGAAGGGTGCACAAGAGGAAACGGAAGTGAAAGGTATAGTTTGCCCTGACTTGTAGCAGAAGCATTTACAAATTTTTAAGTGAGGCCTACTCCAGCTATGTAGTAATTGTAACTGAAACTATTTGATATACATTAGATTTTATCTATTCATTGTACTCAAAGATCGTTTCCCTCTTTCTGCCCTCTCCTCTGTTTGCATTTCTTAGAGTGGCCCAAATTGCCTCTTTCTGCAGAAACACCCAAATGGGGATGGAAACTCAGTAAGGTTCTTCTGAGGGCGAAATCTTTGTTCTCTTTAAGGCAATGGCAAAACTTCCATGGGACTAGGATTTCAGACTTAGATCATTCCAGTGGAGGGAGGGAGGGTGCATGTGTGTAAATTCGTTCCTTATGGGATGAGTGGGCAGATTCATCTCCCAGGATCTCCCAGTCCCTTGCGATTGACTACAGCAGGGGACTACCTGTGCAGAAGGCAAAGACTCTGCCTCCCTCCTAGTCCAGGGATCTTCTTTCATTCCCTGACATTGTGCTGTACTGGAGCTGCACTGCCAGCCCTTTCTCAATGCATCACTGCTCCCAAGATCTCCAAGCACACACACACACACACACACCTGAAGCAGAAAGGCTTGACAGAACTATGTATTCAGTGGCGTGCTGGTGTAGGGACAATGTACAAACCCATCCCAGTCTACATATTTAGAACATAACAGACATTTGCTGCAATGTTTGGATCCAGAATGCTCCTAAATTCTGGGCTAATGATATCAGAGGTTTGGGCTT
The DNA here is from genome assembly GCA_007922155.1 of Mesoclemmys tuberculata. Taxonomy (NCBI): domain Eukaryota; kingdom Metazoa; phylum Chordata; order Testudines; family Chelidae; genus Mesoclemmys; species Mesoclemmys tuberculata. The sequence continues at coordinate 11,685,503 of ML675617.1, read as the reverse complement.
ACTTATACCTTAAAAGTAACTACCATCAGGTACCAATGAGTAAATGATAGGAGACAAATCAAGTGGAAGCTAAGAGAAGTGAAGTATGCAAGATGGTTTGTTTTTTGTTACAAACAAACGGTATAAGGATGCATGGCTTTGGAACAGCTCAGCTTAAAGAACAGTTCAGTATTGCTGCAAGGATAATGTCAGCAGGTTTGCCTGGGAGAACATTACAAAGCAGCGAAGTCACTGTCCTTCGGACATATCATAAATGTAGCTTTTGATCCTGCAGTAACAGCTGGTGGCTTTCCTGAGCTTCTAGAACTGCAGAACGCTTTCAAGGCAAAGAAGTCAGGGAAACCATCATGAAGACAAGTGGGAAGACTGTAGGCAGGAAAGCTGCAGTGATTCACGGATTTCTTTCCTTTCATCCTCCCAATCACTGCTAAAATATCATCTGGTGGATTCTAGTTGGGTAGTAACGTGAGTACTGTACTCTTTTAAAACCTGAATATAGGACAAAACCTCCAGTTAATTCCCTTTGCTTGGCAAGTAAGCAAATACACAGAGCTAGGAAAATTGATGGAGACAGCCTATTTTGAAATGGATAATTACTACTGTTATCATTTCTATTGCAGTAGTGCCTAGAGACCCAACTGAGATCAGGCCCCACTGCGGTAGGCACTGTACAAACATGAAGAGACGGTCCCTACCCAAAAAGCTTACAGTCTAATTGCCTGTCTTGTCTAAGGGTGAGAAAAAGAAACTATTATCCCCATTTTATAGATTTGGAACTGAGGTATGAGAGATTTAGGCCTTGATTTTGCAAGTTACAACGTGTGAGCAGACCTCGTCACTTGGGCTCTGCACAAGCGCAGGGGTCAGCCCGCACATTGTAATTTGTAAAATTACATCCTAAGTGATTTGCCCACAGTCATGCAGGGAGCCTGCAGAAGAACTGGGCATTGAACTCAGCTCTCCTGAGGACCAGTCCAGAGACTTTATGAACTTAGTATGTAGGGTCTGTAAAAGTTGATCTTCTGATAGATACCCAAAAGTTCAAGGCATCCACAACATAGGTGATGGGATGAACATCTCTTTTCCTGTGTATTGGCATGAAGATAAAGGCCCATGGTTGTTTTATTACATAACTGGGAAGTGCCACTTCTGTCATACATAGAAAATTATAAAAATGGGGGCAATAAATCAGGGTCTGATGCAAAGCCAATTCGAGTCAATGGAGGGACTTCCCACCAAGCTGACTTCAGTGGGCTTTGGAGCAGGTTCCAATCCCTGTTGACAGCACTATCCTGACTTTGCATTATTCATGGTAAAAATCCCATTGACTTCAGTGGGAACAGGGTCAGGCTGATGCTGCTGAAAATCCCACTCTGAGGGGGTTTTTTAACCTTGAAACAACTGTTGCTAAGCTACGCTATTTCAAGAGAAAGTTCAATTTTTAAACCTTCAAAAGAGGCTGCCCGGCCTCACTGAGCTGCCTTTTCAACTCACTGTTCTATTTGCTCACATTTTTTTAAAAGCAGCTTTTATTTGAAAAAAGATGTAATATTTATGTATTACAAAACTAGAAGCTTGATTCCTCCTCCCTGATTCCTTAAGTCAATGGGAGTTTTGCCTTAAACTTCATTGGGAGTATGATCTAGACCCTAATAAAGGTAAAATCTTGGCCCCATTTAAATTAATGGCAAAACACACAGTGACTTCAATGGGACAGGATTTCACCCTAACTTTCTTATCATTTCCTAACTGCAATTTTAAAATGATATAAGTCCCACTATACCAGTATCCTAACATTTCTTACTTGCTCATACAGTTTCAGCCGTATGTTCCTGACCATATTTTCTGTCATCTAACTATAGGGTGAAAGGAAACCAAAACCCCCCCATCTAGAATTACGTGCATTTAATCATTCAGTTTAGGTGATCCATCTGGTTATTTCCAGTGGCATATCACTACTTTATGCAGTGGGCAGTTCCTCCACAGCTTCGAAAATAAAATTGACAAAATGATTTGGCTTTGCTGCAGTCCTTCAGGGTTCTTTGGTCTTAGTAACCAAACAGTGAGTGAGAAGATTTAATGTTCAATCAGAATTAGGAATATAAGTGACAGGGTGGACATGACAAAAATTAGACAGATAAGATAGGAATTGCCATATCAGATCAGGTCGGTAGTATACCTAGTCTTGTATAATTGCAGGAGCCATGTTGTCAATTACATCTGATTCTCAGGGACCTTTTCGAAATATCTACGCTTACACAGTATTGCCAGGCAGATGCCAATTCTGCAAAGACATATATACTTGTGTATATTTAAGCGCGTGAATGTGGCCCATTGACTTCAATGGACCTATTCACAAAGTCAAATATGTATTTACGTTTTTGAAGGATCTGGGTTTAAAGAAATACTTTAAAAATATGAATACTTAATATATATCACTATAAATCCCATGGGACATGAATCCAAGACACCACTGTCTGCAACAATTCCAACACCTTACTATTTTATATGAAAAAAATCTGATTCATGTAGGGTACTGTAAAATCTAATAAAGTTAGTTTATTTAGTCTTGACTTAGAAAGCTGTGTACCACCTTTCCAGATACCTGTCCAGGGTACAGGAAGCAACTCTCTTGGTCATTATAGGTGAAACACTTAAATACTAGCTCAGCTTTGGCCCCATATATGGTGCTGTGTTACACATAACATCTTTTTAAAAAAACAACAGGGCTTTGTCCATTCGTTTGCTTAATGCAGGCCTCTTGTCATTTTTTAGTTTCTAAAAAACATTGGGTTGTATGACCACAAAAAACCTAAATTTTATTTTCCAATCCTAGATCAAAAAGCCTGCCTGACATTTGGAAACAAAAGTCCTTTCAGATTGAAACCAAGGTTGCCAAGTTTTATCCTGAAAGGAATTTTCCCAAAAGTTGTGCCCCAAACACAAATAGGATTCCAAAGTGTATCGGGGCCATCCAAATTGGCTCCAGATGCTGTCCCAGAAGAACTGATGGGATTTGTCTATGAGGGCTGTGTGCTGCCACTGTTAATTGCCTACTTTCAATTCATACAAATATAAAAAAAGTAATGCTGTTTCTAATCATTTCCAAGCTAACAGGCATCTACAAACACAAACTGCCACCACAACTGGCACCCCTGATATGCTTTGTGTCTATGATGGATATTTTGCAATATCCCAAAATAGGATATAAACAATCATAATTACATGAAATATTCAACCTCTACTACAATCAAATGATGCTAGTTAACAAACCCTATACAGATCGTTGTAAAATGAGATAATGGTCCATAACCTCCATACCAGCCACAATGTGCTCAGTGAATGTCAGGCTTGGAGGGGCGGGGGGAAGGAGAACTAAAAGGTATCACTAAACCAGCTCCCCAGTGTCGGGGCTGGCTGGCACTAGCCCCTGTTCTCAGCACAAGACAGAGTAACCTAATGACCACTCTATCTTACACCACTTGCCAACAGCCTCAACGGGCCATTTGAGTAGCTGAGGCTTCAGCTGGATGCAGCAATGTCCAAAAGCCACTTCCTCTTTGTTCTAGTCGTACCCCTACACCACTGGTGGAATCCCTGAATGATCCTAGCCACCAGATTTGGATGTGTTTTGCATCAGCGAAGCTGCACAAATCAGCCTCAAGCCAACAATCTGACCCCCTGTGTACAATGTGAATGGTGTTCTGTGCCAATAAAAACTATATTTAAAAGATTATATATATATATAGACAAAGAGAGCACGCATACATGCACAGTGTTGTCATCAGTCTCAGCAGGCCAACCAAGGTCTGAATGGCCCTGGAACCGAACCACCATTTCTTGCATAGGAGGCATACCGCCAGCGAAGTGTTGATGCAGTTTCTGTGCTACCATTAGACTCAATACAGAAGTGTTTATTCAGTTTTTATTTAATCGTTCCTCAGACAAGTTTCCATTGACGTGCAGGGAGTTTTTCCGGAGTAAGAACTCAGTTAAAAACTGAGCAAACACCTCCATTTTGGCCCCACTAGTCTTTACTTAACCAGATCTTTAAGAAGAATGTGGTGCTTGAGGTATTTTGTAAAAATTGGCTGGGTGAAGTAGAGGAAGGCCATACACTACCACTGCTCGTTCTGTGGTCTCTATATTGAATCTTTCATTCACTACTTCTGTCTATTCAGTACCTTTCATAAGCATTCAGATTCACTTTGAAGGAAAATATTAAGTCAAGTCAGTGAGAGGGGAGTTAGGTTGAACACTTTTGAAAGCCTCACGCTACGGGTCTGTCTACACTGCAATTAGACACCTGCAGCTGGCCCATGCCAGCTAACTCAGGCTTGCAGGGCCCAGGCTCCGGGGCAGTTTAATTGTGGCATAGATGGTTCTGGCTTCAGTTAGAGTCTGAGCTCTGGGACTCTCCCACCTCACAAGGTCCTAGAGCCTGGGCTCCAGCCTGAAACTGGACCTCTACATTGCAATTAAACAATCCCATGGCCTGAACTCTGCAAACCTAAGTTAGCTGGCATGGGCTAGCCATGGGCTTTTCATTCCCATGTAGACATAACTAAATCAACTGAAGACACTTAAGGTATGTCACTAGTTTAATTTGCACAACAGTTCCAAATAAGAAATGAAACCTCCAGAAGTGGAATATCTACCACAGACGGCTGATTCTACACCCATTCATTTCAATGGGAGCACAATTAGACCCTTAATTAGCTAGGAGGGGGGGCGGGGAAATGATCTCCTTTGTACTTTTAACCCCAGAACTCCCCTGTGGTTCTTGAGCTACAGTGTACAGCAACTCTGATGGGTGAATAGCTGGACCATAAACAATAATCTCTGCTTCCATATTTTCTTAAGCATGTTATATTTGGCAGCATGTTTCCAGTAGCTGAAGACTCATTTCCTGAGATCAGCATGCAACTTGGCCATTAATGCGGATTCCCAGTGAAAGTCATGACATGATTTGAGCACAACATATAAGTTGTCTACAATTTTAAAATACTCTGGCTAAACCGCTACATCTGTATTAAAAACACAAAACTCTACAGGATATAAAAGAGGGTTAAGATTCAGGAAAAAACCAAGGAAGTGAGATACTGTTGCCAGAACCTTGACAGCACCTTTAATTCAGCAACATTGGCCGTGGTTCTCTCCCTGTAGGTCCCATACCTAAGTCTTTTTACCCTGGGAAGTTCTCTTTACAAACAAATAGCAATAACCACTTAATGAATTGGGTACAAAGTATTTATATCCATCTGCAGAATTAGCCTCTTATGCAACATAAATAGTAACATTGTCCAGTGGGTTAAGAAGCCAATAAATGACAATTCTGTGACATCATCCAGATTTGCAGGAATCTGACGATCTCTTGTTTATGTGGTATAACACATACTGTTTCATTAAGAAATGCCACTGCCTTATTTTAATCTATTCAAAGTACATTAAAGAAGCAGAACTTCAGTCACAAAACTGTCTCTCTATCTTACACAAACAAATGTGTGCAATTTCCTTGGGAAAAAACTTTTCTTTTTCCCCATGGAAGATCTAATAAAACCTTCTTTGATTATCTAATCTGAAAGTTATGTCATCCTCCAATTATTAGCGTGTCTACCCAGGGGATGCAAGGTCTGCTGCCACCACGCATCTTGATACATGTCCACAAAATAAAAACACCACCAGTGACTCAAAAGTAGACCCCAGATTGCAGCAATTATTCTTAGTAGCCAGCTAAACAAACACACACAAACCAATGATAACAAAGAACATGCCAGTAAATTGCAAGGAAACACAAAAACAAAAATCAGGAAAGAATGAGGTCCAGCAATGCTCCACCCATTGCAATTGAAGAAAAATAACTCATATGAAATATGACCATATATTACTATGTTCCAGAGGCATCTAGATACCAATATAGCCCTCATCACCAGAGTATCTGAATGCCACACAGTCATGAATAAATTAATTTATCCTCATCACACCCCAGTGGAGGGCTGAGGCAGGCAGAGTAAATGACTCGGCCCCGGGTCACACAGTGTCTCTGTGGTTGAGACAGGAATTGAACCCATATCTGCTGAGTCCCAGTTCAGTGCTTTATCCATTAGACCATCCCCTCCACCAAAAGATCACTCCCACTCAAAAGATTATGAAAAAATGCAATAGAGAAACATGCCTTCCCTTCCCCTCATTTGGTGATAAATTCAAATATCAGATAGTCCTATTCAGAGTCTACTACATACCCAAGTAAATTCCTTCAGAATTTCTACATCTCTCAGATCAACCAGTTCCAAAATCTTGTCTCTCTTCTAGTCCTCAGAAAAATTGGAGGCATTTGACAGCCACATTTTTACAGCTACCAGGATCAGAACGCCCTGCCAAGCAGCTGTGCATTGGTCTAGTTGGGCAATGCTTGGCATGTGATCCAGAACCAGTGCTGCCTGTGCGGGAACATCAATCTGGCTCTACTTATCTTCTCTGGGCCAGTCTCAGCAATGGCAGAGTCCAAGCCACACCTCCAGTTCCCCCCTTCAAACATCTAGCCACTTGAGTCACTGTGCTGACTATCCTCCCTCAGAAGTCCCACCTACCTTCATTCCTTGATCATCTACTCATGGAAGGACAAAAGGAAAGAAATCTTACAGGCCTTCCTGCGGCCTGCAATATAAGAAGGGGAAGAATCACCCCTGGCTAGACTTCCTGCCTTAAGTAGCTTTCCCAGCCTGATAAATCCTGCACTCCAGGAGAGGGATGGGCAATACAAGATGCATATTTTGGGGGGGAATGTCCAGGATTGGGAATTTGCTGGTGTCGCTCTGCAGTGTAATTTAAGAGTGGCTGGCTACAGCACTCATACGCTATAGCTGGGAGTAACTGACCTGCTGGAGGCTGTGGGAGAGCAGACCAGGAGTGGTTGCTCTCACATCGAAGCAGTGTAAAGGGCACCCCAAGTTGGAGAATTGAGGGGACACAGCTGTTCAACAGTTCAGATTGTACCCAGGGTAATGTCACACCAGGCAATAGAGGAAGGGGAGGGACCAGGAGAAAATAGGATATAAAATAGACAATAAAAAAAAGTGTGCGCACGTCCATGTATGCATCATAGAGAAAGGTGTGACAGAAGACAATAGATATGAAGGTGTCATAGGCGTTAGCTCTGGAGCATCCCTTTGGGGTGGCGTATGGGTGCTTCCTTTGTCCCAGGCAACTTTTGCTTGCCGCTGGGCTTGCTGCAGATTTCCCCTGAAGAGGTAGCTGGAGGGACATAGCTGAGCTCTCAGGGAGACAATTCCTCCCTGCCCTTCTCAGGCTTAGCAGTTGTCCAAACCAAAAGAGCAAAACTGAGCAGTGCCAGAGCCCACAAACAGTCCATGTTCTCCCCACTTTCCTTGCAAGTTAACCAGGTGAGTCGTCTGTGAGCTTGGGATGGGTCTGTAACCTCCTATCAGTCTCCAGGGGGATCCTCCGAGATGCTAAGAAATAGATTTAAGAAAACCCAACATAAAGAAGGTCCCTCTGTTCAACCAGAAAGTCAAGGCAGCAGAGGATCTTCAATAGTTCTCCCATCCTGCAGTCCTCGCCCTGTGGGTTCAGGAAGCTTTGTGACTTAGCTCTGCTTCCCTGTAAGTGCCACCCCTCACTGGGTTTGGATTCTCCCTTTCAAGGAGTTGCCCTTCTCTGGGTGTACCAGGTTGGAACACATTAATCCTTTCCTGCCTGGGGTGAGACCAGTAAGGTCTCCACCACAGTAAGGAGGAACCAACCACGTTGGTCTAGAGCATTATGTGAAGAGATTTGAGACAGGGGAAATTCAGTCCAATAAAACATGGGTGCCAGCAACCAATTTGGAACCAGATAGTTTAATCTGATTTCCCCCCCACCCTCCCCCAAAAAAAAACACAGACCTTGCAGAAAGGAAAGTTCCTTGAAAAATACACTAAAAGCCTCCTGAAGCCATTATCCCATACCCAAGGCTGTCAGACGTTGCATAGTATGCTGAGGTAGAACACTAGCCCAACATCTGTGCACTACATATAACTTTCTTAGAGAAGCCTTCTCCCTCTCTCCATCTCCCCCTCCCCCACATACATATAGACATCTGTTGATTCCCCCACCTTTTCCTTTTGTTTCCCCAAACCTCTTATCTGGCCCTGCCTCATCGCTACCATCTTTCCACAGAAGGGTGATGAGAGATGGATTTTATTTGAAGTTTGTTGAGGACGCTCCTCACTAGGTCAGAGAAGTCACAGTTCAGTAACACCACACCTGGAAACAAGCTGTAATGTATTATAAAGAAAACCTTCAGCTGAAATGTCAAATACCATTTCTTCAAGTATGAACACAAAGATGCACTTTTCCATGGATACCCATTTCTCCCTCTTGTTCCCTCCATCTAATATGAATACTCTTTTCATCCCCCCACTGGCAACTGATCAGCAACGTCAGGAAAGTTCTGTCATTTGCAGGTTCACAAATAGTCTCATGGCTCTTTGTCACTTTTTTTTTGCCCATAACAAACGAGCCACACAGTCACTTCTGACTCTCCCATTTCTCCTTCAACTCAGGAAGGTGATTTTTTTTTGGAGCTCTTTTGTTCCATGGCTCTTCCAAACCAGGAACATTATGCATGCAGTGATAACAGAAGTTACTAAATTGAAACTTCTCAGGGTAGGAAGTGGCACCATAAATTTTACATTATGTTAATTAAATAACCTGAAACAACAGGCAGTATAATTTAAAGTAATGAAAGTAACCAATGAATTCAGACAAGTGGCAAACAGAGCACAGACTACACAGGTCACATTAATGATACTCCAGCTCCAAAGCTGCCTCCATTCATACCAGCTGAAGATCTGGTCTATATCTGCCTCTTCAAAGTATATCATTGGAGCAGATTACAGAAGAGGATAGGGACACTCCACAAGTATGAGTAATTGCACATTGCTTCATTAAAAAAAAGGGTTCCCATGTAGAAATATTTATGAAATTGCAGAATTTCCTATAAGTGTGCACTATGCACATGTACATGTATCATTTGATATTTATGTTGCCATACTGCCTAGAAGCCTCACTCATGAACCAGGACTCCTTGTGCTGGTGCTATACAAAAAGAGCAAAAAGAAAGATTTAAAGCTCTTTGGGACGGGGCTAAGTATAACACACGAGACAATGGATGGATACAAACGGGAGCACAGGAAACTATCTGAACACACACACACGGGTTTGAAGCATTAGCACTCAAGAGATAGCACAAGCTGAGAACAATACTGTAGGTTATACATATGTCACCAAGGCAGGACCCAAGCATAATTTTTTGGGCCCAGTACAAACTTGTAACATGGGCCCCCTCCCACAAACATACCACAATCCTTCATCTCATACATACAATCTCATGAGCCATGAACATTTTTATCCTCATGGTAAGGGGGGGTTGCAGCCTGGGCTGGGCCACCCAGGGCCTCCAGGCCCTGGTAAAGTTTACCCTTATTCCCTCCCCCCATGTGAGGCCCTGCACCAAAGTACAACATAGGAGGTGTCTCAGAAATAAGTGCTATTTGCAGTTATTTAGAAGTCACTGTCTTATGGCTATCAGTGGCTGCTGATAAATGTATTATTGTTTTCTGCAAGATCCTTCTCTGCAGAAACCAACAGATTACAATGTTAATTCTCTCTGATTCCCTGAAGACAAATCCTACACTGATTCTAATTGTCACTGCCTCTCTTGTTGCCCGGGATCCTGAGTATGAAATGTGAATTTAAAATATCCAGGCCCTGGACACAACCGTAGAGTCAAGATCAGGGGTTCTGCACCTATACTGCCCCTGATGAGTAAGAAAGCAGGGAGGGAACAAGAGGAAGCCAAGCCTGCGTGCCACCCAACAGAGCTAGCTGAATGGCTTAATGAGAGAGATGTATACTGCATCTGGTAATGCTATGTTCTAACCACTGGATGATGACTGCACAAGCCAGCTACCGATTTTTTTTTTTGGGAGGGGGTGTTTCGAGGAGCTCACCCACTTACCATTCTGTATATACAATTTATAAATCAGGGTAGACCATGACAACATGGTTCTTTTCTCAGTTAAGTAAGTCCCTCAAACAGTCGTTTAAAATGGATAAAGGAATGCAGTTCTAATCATGATTCATATTTCACACAGTGTGCACTAGATGGTGCTAGTATTTAGTAGAGATTACAATAAAGTTACTCTCTGTCCCCGTGGTATGCAGTAGTTGGCTTGTCCAGGGGATATTTGCAGCTCACTGGGGATTTCTGCAGAATTTAAGCTGTGATTTAAAAACCAAAAGTTGTGGCCTCCCATGCTTGCACAGAAAACTTTTCATTATTTAATACAGTGCTTTCTCTGTCACTCTGTAGAGAGAGCCAGTAAATGATAGCTGTATTGTGAACCGCCGCCATTGCCGTACACTCCCATATAGTCAAGTGGCCTGGGGAACATTTGAAACGTTTAGATCATCAAGCATTTGGATAAACAGGAGTGCTAATCTGAGCTGCAGTTTCACAGATATAGAAACTTTGCTGAAATAAAAATTAGGTCTCAGTAACAGCAGGTGGCCACCCAGACCTACTATACAAACACAAAGCTGTTGATTAGTCTGTTGACAATGGTAGGTGCTAATTAAGAAGCTACTAGCACAGGGTTCTCAAACTGGGGATTGTGACCCGTCAGGGGGTTGCGAGATTATTATGTGCGGGTTGCAAGCAGTCAGTCCCCACACATGCTGGTAGAGTGGCATGGCAGAGGAGAAGGATCGTCACTTTTTTGGGGGATCATCACAGCCCGAAATCTTTTCAAAGGGGGTCCCAGCAAAAAAAAAAAAAAAAAAAAAAAAGGACAAGAACCCCTGTACTTGTGGATGATTAACATGCAGGGCTACCTAAGGGGACACGCTGTGGCTTCAGATATTTGGGAAAAGGGGAATTGGGATAAACAGAGGTATATTGTATTCATCTCACTGGGATGATAATGCTGAAGGTTACTGATCGTAGTTTACGTGATTACTATTTTATTACTGATCATTTTAGCAGGTGTTAGCATATCTAGTTACATTCTTATTCTGGGAAGGTGGATATCATAGATGGTAAACATCACACCTGTGAGGTCTCTGGTTTACATCCTTTGGTTCGCTGGCTGTACCTGGCTTCATTGTGTCTTTGGAAAAGTTTGGTACCTATGAGAGTGAAGTGTAGAGGGGTGGGGAACAGAGAGGAAGAAAGACCATAGCACTATATGAGATGAGTTCTAAATATCAACAGCAGCCAGCCTGAGAAACTTGTGGAAGCGTCATTCAGTCGCTAACTCTGCTCTAGACCCAATGAAGATGCCACTCATTCTGCAAGTTCACTCAACCTTTGCAAGTCGGATGCTACTTCTCACAGCTGAAAGTTATATTCGGGTACTCGAAAATATTAAATTTGGTGCTGCTGGGGGAAGTGAGTGCCTGTGGTTGGCAGATACTGGGAACAAGTAGAGAAGTGAGGCCCTTCTTTGCAACTCCAAAGGGGATCAGGGGAGGCATGCCTTTTGCTTGCAGCTGCAGTTTCTGTGCACCCACTTCAATCAAATGACACTTCCCACTTGGACTTGCCAACACATAAGCTCAAGAAATATGCGGATAACAGTAGTCCCTATGCTAAAGAGATCAAAAAGCTTGAACATTTGTTTGATCAGTGGCACAGAAACTTTCAAGGGACAAATATATGTGAAATTGTTTACAGCTGAACCTGACAAAGCAGAAACCAAGTTCAGCTACATTTGAATGACTTACACTGCTCTAATTCAAGTTTGATGAAGGAAATATACTGAATGTCTATACATGCTTGCCAAGGGACAGATATCCAGATTCACTCTTGCTCTTTGTGCAGGCCTCTTTGAAATTAATTCTTTCCTGAGCAAAACTTTTCCATTACAAATCAAAACACCACAACCACCTAATGGACATCCATTCCACAACGTGAGTGTGGCCATCTGACCCACACTCCATTCCAATTAATAGAGAGACTCCCATAGGCTTCAATGGGCTTTGAATCAATCCCAGGAGAAACAGCCAGTAAGTAATCTGCAGGGAATACAGGCCCATTGTGGGGCACTGGAGGACTGCCCATCACAACATTTGAAGCCGTCTGAAGTTCAGGGGTGGAGAGGGTGTGGAACTCAGTGGGAGCTGTGAAGCTGGAGCACTTAGGGTGAAGTAGTGTCCAAAAAGGAGATGGTGCAGGAAAGGACCTTGCCGTCCTGCTCAGCTCACAGCTGGGAAGAGTTCTAGACTGTTTTCTGCTGGTTTTTCACTACATGCCCAAATCGCCATTTGTTTGTAGCTTCACATTGTTGAATACAAAAACCGCACATGCACACATACCCATACCCACTTTACACAAAGTTAAAAAGAAACCTCCTTCCCCGTCGTTTCTTTCCTCCTTTGCTTTTCCTCTTCCCAACACTCACTGCCCTACGTCAGAGCTCTTTTTCCATATCTTATTTGATTTTTAATCCTCAAAGCCCCTTCTTCTTCACAATCTGTTTGGTATTTTTAAATCGTCCACGCACACCCCCTTTCCTCCTCTCCCCAAACTTTCTGTCCCACAGTGGCCACCTTTGCCTCTTCCCTTACAGAAGACCCAAACCCTTCCCCGCTGTATCTTCTGTCCCCTGTTGTAACATATTGACTTTTGCCAATAACAACTTTTGTCCTCTTTTGCGTGGCCCACTGTACAAAGAAGATAAGGGACCTGCTGTTTAGCAACAATGGGAGTTTTACTTTAGCACAAATGGGAGATACATGTATTTTGAAGGACCAGGGTTCTAGTGCAGTTCTGTGCACATGACTGAGAGATTTATATAGACACTGTGTGGTCATTTGCAAAAATAGGTCTTTATTACAGACTGGCACCCATACAATGTTCTCTGCAGTGCACTGATTCATTGGCTTTCACCATCCATGCTAAATAGGAGCTTTGTCTAACTGGGAGAGGAAGCAAGTACCACAGCGGCTTTGTAGTACACAAATAGAGCTGGCTAAAGCTTGCAATCTCCAGTCCATTAGAAATTTTGGAATTTCAAAATTCAGTTTTATGTTGAATTGGAATAAAACCAATTTTGTTAAAATGTCTCACCGACCAGAAGTCCCCCCAAAAATCATTTGCTCCCTGCTGAGGAACTAGAAGCTAACTCCCAGTAAGAGTTCAGACTCCCACGTTTCCAGGCTCCTAGCTCCACCTCAGGTACCCTGGGACTCCTGAAAGCCCTAGCTCAAGATGAAAATCTCAGGGATTCCAGGGTCCATCATGTGGCTACAGCCAAGGCTCCCAGAGCTTTCAGGCTTCTGGCTCTTGACAAGGAACCTGGAAGTCCCAGCACGGGGGCTTTCCCTGAGCTGCAAATCCTGGAAGCTCTGGGATGCCTGGCTTAGGACAGTCTGCATGGGAGGGGCCAGAGACCATGGAAACAAGCAAGTTACCAGACACACTTATTGTGCTACATGAACTACCAGGGTGACAGTGACTAGATCTGAACATAGCTGCCATGCTTTCGTTGACCTTACTCTTCATTGAAGGGTTTTATTTTATTGGGTGGGGTGGTTTTCTGGTGCGTTTTTACCCTAAAAGAGGGAGAAACTCATCACCCTGAAAAAAATCAGCTCTTTCAATGAGAATTCACAGCCCTGGACCTTTGTATCATAGCAGTGTTGTTGCCGAGTTTCCCCTCTTAACTAGATTTCCATGCAGCTTAGGGTTTAATTTAGAGGTACTCAAGGTTTTAAAGGAAAAGGGCTGTCCTACTGTACTGTTGCTTTCAGCTACTCACATGCCAAAATCCTATGATGTCCAGAGTCATGAATAATTTGTTCTGTTTTAAAGTAAGTGAAAGAATCAATGCTTCCCATAACAGTAATGGAAACCTTAATAATACGCCAAATATGTTCCCAGAAGGAGAAGTAATGGAGGCAAGGAAAGAAAAAAATACCAATGAGTAATGCGTTCGTTATACTAGTCCCACACTAAACGTGCTGAAAATCATGTTGTGTAAAAAAAAAGCCTCCACGATGAAAGAATTTCACCCTCCTCTGGATTGTACAATTTCTCCTCTGCGACCGCTATATTAATAGATCCTATGACATCCATTTTAAGTGAAACTGCATTTACCATAACAAGACAGATTTCTTTTGTAAAATTTTTCAATCAAGATGTCTTTTGTTAGGCAGTATCTTGGTCTCCTAGCAACAGTTTAGGGAAATCCATCAGAGGCATGGAATTTAACTGCAAAGTGGGAAGGAGACCTGTAGCATGTTCATTTGTTTAAAGTCTTCACTGAAATGCATGCATGTGTATTCATTTGAGAGAGAGAGAAAGAGAAATATATGCTTACTTAATTGTAAAATGGTAGCATTAATCCTACATTTTAAATCCACAGAATCCAGGAAATTCAGAAACATGCTCAGAACTAGAGATCTGAGGAATTACAGTTAAAAAATTATGCAATATACAACTATGGAGTTAAAAAAAAAAAAAGACTTAGGAAAGGTTGAGGAGGTACTCCTCATTTTTTCTGAGGCCTTTTCATAATCCTCAGTTTTTCACACGACCACCACACCACTGTCCACTTTAAGGAAGCTACAACTGAACTGAAATGCTTTTTGAAAAATAAAAAGGATCCCATTCAACTGTGCTATACTCCTTGGACGTATTATACCTGCTCATCAAGACTGAATTTGTCCCCTCCCCCCTTGGGAGCTGCCAAAGAGGGGGAGGAGAGAAGCAGCAGCCACTATTCCAGCCCAGGGCCTGAAAAAGCAGACTCAGAGCAATTGTGCTGTAACTCTGTGGCCTGCCCATATGAATTCCTTTCCTCTAACTCTTGCTTAGCTCCTTGCCTGAATGATTCCACCAGATCTAGAGCCATTCACATTTGGGGTGCAAGGTTTTGAGTGCATCCTTCCTTCTAGCACCCAATCCAAAGTCCTATGCCTCCTTAGCTGTAGTAGTACAGAGACAAAAAAGGGATAGGGGAAGTGAGTAAATAAGTGACATGACCATGCTTTTGTAGGGAGCTTGAGGATCACTGGGTTGGGATTTTCAGTCAAACAAAAAGAGGTTTACCATGGCCATCATGGGACGTAGCAGACACCCCAGTTCCCCAATGTGTTCATCTAGTCATCACAGAATACACGGTTAACATGAAGGCGCTTGCAGTGCACATTACACAGCACAGGAGCACAACCTAGCCTTGGTGAGGACTCTTGCTGGTACAGGTCTGACAGCATTGTCTGAAATGGCCTGGCACTTCACACAAAGGGGCGTTTATACGCACCTGATCCAAAGTCCAGTGAAGTCAATGGAAAGACTTTCATCGACTTCAATGGGTTCTTGATCAGGCCATATGTGATGTTTAAAATGTACTGCCTGAGGGTATTTTGTTTTCCTTTTTTTTTTTTTTTTAAGTGCTGATATTTTTTCTAGTTTAGCTGAAAAGGAATCAGTTATTTAGAAAGTTAGGTAAAACTAGTGATACGATATTTCTGGATAAACCGTCACTTTCTCCTGTGTTCTCTGAGGGTATGCAATAGTTGGAGTTGCTTTTATGTGTTCAGTAAAATGCCCCTACGGGTTTGAAATCTACCAGTAAAATATTGGATTTTTTTCCTAGTGAGAGGAGATGTGGTTTAAGGGAACAGTCAAGAACATCAGAGGGGCAGAAATCATATAATAAGGACCTGTGAAAACTTTGTTATTTCTTTTGGGAAGAGGCAAACTTGCTGAGGGATCACATCACCACCACTGAGCTGGTCTCACACTGGAGAAGATTTTAAAGCATAATTGAATCGAGATATGTTTTTAAATGATACTTACAGAATCAGAGTTGTGTTTGTTTTGCTTTTTTAATGTGACAATATAAATTAATCCCTCCCACTGCAAAATGCAGGCATTCAGATTTGTGTTTTGCTCTGGAGATGAGGGGGAAAAAAAGCAAGCTACCCTTTGGCAGGCTCTCAATCCTTTCAAAGTAAAATCAAAGTCCATTAATATTATTTGCTTGTATTGTGGCAATACTTAGGAGCCCCAGGCATGGACCAGGATCCCTTTGTGCTAGGTACTATACAAACCCAAAACAGGGAGTCCCTGCCCCAAAGAGTTTACAACATCAGATATTTTGAGAACACTCACTCTACACCCTGCATGTGCTTTACCCCTCAGCAGAAGGTCAGCACAGAGTCTATGCACCACTACACTGTGTTTTAAAAATATGCAGCAGTGAGCCTCAGAGCTTAGGTCTATGGACTCAGGCTCAAGCTACAAACATCAGTGTTAATGTTGAAATTTGGACCAGCCCCTCCCTAGGCTTCAGAGCCAAACCCAAAAAGTCTATGCAGTTGTTTTAGTGCCATAGCATGAATACCTCAAGCATGTGTCTGAGACTTGCTGCAGCAGATTTCAAAATGCAGTGAAATGTGCCCTTATGATCCACCTAAGCCCTATGTTACATGAATATTTTTTGTCCTCTGAACTTCACCGTCTGACAAAAAATTGTCGAAATCCCTGAGAGTTTGGATGCAAAGTATACTGCACAAATATTTCTTCCCATGCTGTATTCACTTTTGGAATTTTATTGACTTGCACACATGTGCAGTATGTAGAGCAAACAATTATAGTGTGAAACAACATCATATACAATGAGTCATCAATGCTCTGGCTTACAACTATCCCACAGAGAGCTTGTGCTGTCATTCACTCTGGCATTTGCCAACATAACTGCAAACACATAAAACCAGTGAGTTCTCTTGTACAACACTTTAAGGTGAATCCTCCTTAAACCAACAGAAACCATGTGGACACACAAAGATGTACTTCAATCAAAATAATGGGGAGTTTTGTAAGGAAATTGTTGCCCAAAACCTATCTATAATGAAGTTTTATTTTTTAACCTTTGATTTACAGATGAACCTGTCCTAGTTTCTATGGCAATGTGCAACTATCACCAAGCATTAGCTTCTAGTGTGCAGAATAGAGGATTTACTGGAACTGGGGAATTGCACTGAATAAGTTACCAGTATTCATGGAATCATAGAATATTAGAGTTGGAAGGGACCTCAGGAGAATCTAATCCACCCCCCTGCTCAAACCAGGACAAACCCCAACTAAATCATCCCACCCAGGGTTTTGTCAAGCCTCCTCTTAAAAGCCTCTAAGGATAGAGACTCTACCACCTCCCTAGGTAACCCATTCCAGTGCATCACCACTCTCCTAGTGAAAAAGCTTTTCCTAATATCCAACTTACACCTCCCCCACTGCAATTTGAGACAATTGCACTTAGTTCTGTCATCTGCCACCACTGAGAACAGCCTAGCTCCATCCACCGTGGAACCCTCCTTCAGGTAGTTGAAGGCTGCTATCAAATTCCCCATCATTCTTCTCTTCTGTAAGCTAAACAAGCCTTGTTCCCTCAGCCTTTCCTCATAAGTCATGTGCGTCAGCCCCCTAATTATTTTCATTGCCCTCTGCTGGAGACTCTCCAGTTTGTCCATATCCTCCCTGTAGTGGGGGGCCCAAAATTGAACACAATACTCTAAATGTGGCCTCACCGATGCCGATAGAAGGGAATAATCACTTCCCTCGATCAGCAGGCATTGCTCCTACTAATGCAACTCAATATGCCGTTAGCCTTCTTGGCAATAAGGGCACACTGCTAACTCATATCCAGCTTCTTGCCCACTGTAACCCCCAGGTCCTTTTCTGCAGAACTGCTCCCTAGCCAGTTGGTCCCCAGTCTGTAGCAGTGCATGAGATTCTTCCATCCGAAGTGCAGGACTCTGAACTTGTCTTTGTTGAACCTCATCAGATTTCTTTTGGCCCAATCATCCAATTTGTCTAGGTCACTCTGTATCCTATCCCTACCCTCCAGCATATCTACCATTCTCCTCTTCTTAGTGTCATCCACCTAGCCTAATCTACTCCATCCTCCAGATCATTAATGAGCATGATGAACAAAACTGACCCCAGGACCAGCCCCTGGGGCACTCTGCTTGTTACCGGTTGCCAACTAGACACTGAGCCATTGATCACTACCCATTGAACCTGATCTAGTCAGCTTTCTATCCAACTTATAGTTCATTCATCCAACTCACACTTTAACTTGCTGATAAGAATACTGTGGGAGACCGTATCAAAAGCTTTGCTAAATTCAAGATATCACATCCACTGCTTTCCCCACATCCATACAGCCAGTCATCTCATCATAGAAGGCAATCAGGTTGGTCAGACATGGCTTGCCCTTCATGAATCCATGCTGACTGTTCCTGATGACCTTCCTTTCTTCCAAGTGCTTCAAAATGGGATTCCTTGAGGACCAGCTCCATGACTTTTGCAGGGACTGAGGTGAGGCTGACTGGTCTGTAATTCCTCCTCCTTCCCTTTTCTGAAGATGGGCACTATATTTGCCTTTTTCCAATCATCCAGGACCTCCCCCAGTCACCATGAGTTTTCAAAGATAATGGCCAATGGCTCTGCAATCACATCGGCCAACTCCTTCAGCACCCTCAGATGCATTGCATCTGGCCTCATGGACTTGAGCATGTCCAATCTTTCTAAATAGTCCTGAATCTGTTCTTTCACTACTAAGCGCTACTCACCTCCTCCTCCTTCTGTGCTGCCCAGTGCAGTAGACTGGGAGATGACCTTGTCAGTGAAGACAGAGGCAAAAAAAAAAAAAAAAAATCATTGAGTACTTCAGCTTTTTCCACATCATGTCACTAGGTTGCCTCCCCCATTCTGTAAGGGGCTGATGCTTTTCCTGATCTTCTTGTTGCTAACATACCTATAGAAACCCTTCTTGTTACCCTCCATGTCCCTTGCTAGCTGCAACTCTAATTGTGCTTTGGCTTTCCTGATTTCACTTCTACATGCTCGAGCTGTATTTTTATACTCCTCCCTGGTCATCTTACCAAGCTTCCACTTCTTGAAAGCTTCCTTTGTGTGTTTAAGCTAACCAAAGACTTCTTTGTTAAGCCAAGCTGGTCGCCTGCCATATTTGCTATTCTTTCTGCACATCGGGATGGTTTGTTCCTGTGCCATCAGTAAGGTTTCCTTAAAATACAGCCAGTTCTCTTGGACCCCTTTCCCCCTCATATTAGCCTCCCAGGGGATCCTGCCCACCAGCTCCCTGAGGGAGTCAAAGTCTGCTTTTCTGAAGTCCAACGTCCGTATCCTGCTGCTCTCCTTTCTTCAGGAGCCTGAACTCGACCATCTCATGGTCACTGCTGGCCAAGTAACCACCCATTTCTACTTATGCTTCCAATTCTTCCCTGTTTGTGAGCAGCAGCTCAAGAGGAGCACAGCCCCTAGATGTTTTCTCTAGTACTTGCACTAGGATGTTTTCCGCAACACCCTCCAAAAACTTCCTGGATCATCTGTGCACTGCTGTATTGCTCTCCCAGCAGATGTCAGGCTGATTGAAGTCCCCCATGAGAATCAGATCTTGTATTCTGGAAACTTTCACTAGTTATCTGAAGAAAGCCCCGTCTACCTTCTCCTGTCTTGGTGGTCTGTAACAGACTCCCACTTTGACATCACCCTTGTTGCTCTCAGCTCTAAATTTCACCTAGAGACTCTGAACAGGCTTTTCTCCAACTTCATACTGGAGCTCTGAGCAGTCCTAGTGCTCTCTTACATACAGTGTGACTCCTTCACCTTTTCTCCCCTGCCTGTCCTTCCTGAAAAGTTTCAAGTCCAGCCATGACAGTGCTCCCGTCATGTGACTTACCCCACCAAGTCTCTGTTATTCCAACCATATCATAGTTCCTTCACTGAGCCAGGACTTCCAATTTCTCCTGCTTGTTTCCCAGGCTTCTTGCATTCATGTACAGGCACCTAAAACTAGTCCATTGCCCTACTTTCTCAGTATGGATCAGGAGGCCTCCCTTGTTACACTCTCCTCCTTCTGCTTCCTCCTACTGTCCCACTTGCCTCTGGGCTTAGATCCCTGTCCCCTGGTGAACCTAGCTTAAAGCCCTCCTCACTAGGTTAGCAAACCTGTCTGCGAAGATGCTTTTCCCTCTCTTTGTTAGGTGGATCCCATCTCTTCCTAGCAATCCTTCTTCCTGGAACAACATTCCATACTCAAAGAATCTAAAGCCATCTCTCTGACACCACCTGCGTAACCATACAGGTATTTCCGCAATTTGATGGTCCCTACCTGGGCCTTTTCCTTCAACAGGAAGGATGGACAAGAACACCCCCTGCACCTCAAACTCCATTATCCTTCTTCCCAGAGCCCCGTAGTCTGCAGTGATCTGCTCATGGTCATTCATTGGTGCCTATGTGGCGGAGAAGTAGGAAGGGGTAGCAGTCTGAGGGCTTGAGTCTTGGCAGGCTCTCCCTCACATCCTAAATTCTAGTTCCAGGCAATCAACACGCTTCTCAGATTTCCTGGTCGGGATGGCAGATGGATGATTTCTTCCCCTTAGAAGGGAGTATTAACTCCATACATCCCGATACCACTGTATTATTATTGACTAATAAACTAAACTAAACTCCTTCATCAGATGCATACTTTCTGCAATGTTTGACCAACTTTAGCTCTACCATGAAAGTCATTTGAAAAATAATTCATTTGCTGAATCTTGCTGTTAGTCATTGACTATGTTATTTGATGAGCAGTAGTCACTTAGCCACAGAACTGGCTGACTTCTGCAAATAAGAGTAAATTACCTCCTGTGCAGAGGACCAGTACAACCTAAGTTCACCTAAGTCCTACTGAAATCCCATTTTGAAGACTTGATTAGTATATGAATCTTGTGCCCTAAATATAGGGGTGAATTTCACCTTAAGTTCACAAATAATCTAGTTGTCTAATTGCTGAAAAGATGATACTCATTCAGTGAACAATATTCAACAGCTCTAGTCAGCATGTGTTACTGACACATTCCTGCACACACACAAAAAAGTTAACCATAAAATTACTAGTTTTATTGTTTTAGTAAATGGATATCAACACAGGGTGCCCCCTGTTGGTTTGAGATGACTCTGCAGGCACCCTGCCCTCAGTTCCCTCCTTGGTAAGGAGTTACTCTGGCCCGAAAGTACCTCCCCCCACCTCACCCCTATGAAATCTTACTTATTTAGTCATTTTTCAACGACACACTTAAGGCCTTTAGACCCAGCCTTCTCCTTCATTCAGGAATCGCCTGGCTCCTTTTACTGGTGTCCGCATTGGTTCAGTCAGACTTCTGCTCCTTCACTAAGGAGTCCCATGGATCTCTGTCTTGGGGCTTGGAGAGGGTAGCAGGCTTTTCCCTGTTGGTGTCTTTTCTGTTCTGAGAAAGGGGACAGACTAGATATGCAGTCTTCTTGCCCAGACTACCTCTCAACTGGCTGGGAAAGAGGGGAGCCTTACTTCACCCACTCTACAAGGCTCCTGGTCCCAAGTCCTCAAAGCAACAACAACTTGGGCTTCCCCCAGATATTAACTATTCCCCTGAGATCATCATCATCATATCCCCCAACACCTGTCTCTGCTCTTCCATAGATTTTCATCTATACTGCAAGTCCTAGGAATCTTAAGGGACACCATAGAACAGCTGTTGACTTATGCCTAGTCCCTGCTACCTTAAGGGGACAGTCACTCTGTTACACTATTAATTTTTTAAAAAGAGAAAGCTTAATTTAAAAACCTACTTATGGTTGCTAAGTGACAAAAACAGCAATGTAGCACATCATTTATGTACAAAATCCAAGCACTTACAAGCAAGGAAATGAATAATTAACAACATTCTACATTTTACATTGCCCACATGATAAATATATTGCTGGGAGTTCCAAAGCAGCCTAAGGGAGTTGAGTACCTACTTTGAAATTCCTACCCATTTTCGTATTATAAAGAAATGTTTATTTCTTTACAAAAATTGCCACCTTAATTCTTGCCTATGAATTAAGTTTATTTTGAATATTACTGACATCTTGATTTTACTATCAAAATATTTTCCTGTAAGGAACACTGTTTAATAGCAAAAAATCAGCTGACATTTATGAACTGACAGTAGACTAATGAGACACAAGGTGGGTGAGATAATATCTTTTATTGGACCAACTTCTGTTGGTGAAAGACAAGCTTTTGAGCTTACACAGAGCTGAAGAAGAGCTCTGTGTAAGCTTCTCTCTCTCATCATCAGAAGTTGGCCCAATAAAAAAAAAGTTACCTCACCCTCCTGGCCTCTCTAATATCCTGGGACCAACACAGCTACAACACTGCATATAGTAGAATAATACATTAGTTATGTATGTATTATTAACACAGTTTGAGAAATCACTATTGATTTATGGTACAAATATGTACGTATGCAGAAGATTTGCATTGGAAATTGATCAATGTGTGACACAGTGTGTTTCTATAAGCCTCATTATTTTTAAAGAAGGGATTGTTCTGTTCACATTATTGATTAAAGAACAGCAGAGAGGTCACGTTTGTATTGCACCTAGCAAAGCTGTGTCTTGCCCCATGACTTGGGCTCCTCTGTGCTAGGGTAATACAACTAATAATTAGAGGAAGACAGTGACGACTGCAGCACATGCGGTACCTTTACAACCTCTGACAATTACCTTCTGTGAACAGTCCAGCTGCTACCACTGCAAGTTCTCGTAGAGCTGTCATTCCACACAGGACAGGACAGCAGAATCGGACCCTGTCACAGTGACACTCGCACTGAGGCTCACTGTGCCAGTGTTGCTCTTTAATGGGTCTCCCGTGTCTCTTTGCAGCACATGATATTAAAACACTTATTTGATTATTAACTAGTCAGAATGCTTTTACTCCATTAACCAATTGTAGAACACTTGGTCAGTCATTTTGCTGTGAGAACTATTATTTATATATATATATAAATAAAATACACACACACACACACACACAACAGTAAATGAAAAACTCACATTGCTGTGGCTTTTTTGGGTAATGCTGATAGCTAACTTGACCCCTGAACCACTGCGGTCTGAGTATCACTGCCCTATCACGTCAATATCTATTTTGTGGACATTGTAACGTTTGTGATGTTGTAAGAATGATTCTTAGTAAGTGAGGTGGATTCAGGCAAGGAACCAACTTTTCTGGCAACACATCTAAAAAACTTCAGCTGTTAATAAGTGTTTTTCCAAGACCTAAGTCCTATACGTTCAAATCAACCACCTGCACTAGCTTCCAATAACACTTCTATAACCAGCATAAATATACAGTTATGTCTTGAACATAAAGGCACCTTTATTTCTCTTATGTGAACAGAGAGGATGAACTTCATGATCTGTTTGATGCAGCTTTCCTTCATTAATTTGTTACCTAGTTACTAATTATATAGTAAAAGGGATCAGAGTTAAGGGTGGGGGAGAGGGCAATCATTTTATAACTCACTATTGGCAGGGAGTCAGACACTAAAGAAAGGGGCAAATCATGCCACCATGTGAAAAATAAGAGATGGCAAAAGTTGCATGACCCATGGATGCTGGGGAAAGAGATATTCACTTTATCACAAAATAAACAGGGAGCAGGGCGTGACGCTGCCTGAATTAGGGGTGATCATTTATAATATTATTGCTATCAATATTGCAAAGTTACAATAACTCCTATGAGATGTGCCATGTCAGATACCACTGGAAAGGTTATAATTGGCAAAGTATGATAATAGCGTTTATGTGTCTGTATCATATTTGTGTTGTGAATGATGGATGTGTGTCATATAGCTGTATCCAAAAACTTGTGCTGTGTTACAGGGCTATACCCTGCCCCCCAGGCAGATAAATGTCAGCAGCATTGATGACTCATCGAGGGCCATTGCCTTTACAATGAGTCCAGGGGATACGCCTTATGAGGCACCAGGACATGTAAAAACATGCTTATGGACAGGGGATGCTGATGCTTTTCCATGCCATGTGCTGTGTGGCTGTATTTGGGACAAAGAATTCAAAAGCCTCATAGCAGAAATTATAAAATGCAGCTGCACCATCTCTATCTTGTCTTCATTCCTGCGTCCTACCTCCGGATCAATTCATCTACAATTGAAACTGTGAAACAAAGGACTGAGACCCATCCAGGTACAAAGCTGCTAACTCTACAATTCTGCTGAGAACCGGATATATGTGGACTTTAAAGTCATTTGTACTTATCTGATTGCTTTGACCATTTAACATTTCTCTTCTCATTTGTTTCTCTCCTTTATAATAAACCATTAATTTAGTTAGTTAAGGATTGGCTGGCAGTGTGGTATTTTGGGTAAGATGCAAACTTATATTGGTCTAGTAATATGGCTGACCCTTTGGGGATCAGGAGAATATTTCCGGAAAAGTTTAATAACTTATCTCTTTACTGGATCTACTACTAATTGGGGGCCAGAGACTGAACTGCAGTAAAGGGAGCTGTGAAACTTCTTGTTTAAGCTTCTTGATAACCAGTGCTGGGAATCAGAGGCACTGTTTGTAACTGGTTGATGAATCTAACTGCAGTGTTAACCACCAGCATTGGGAGAACCTTCTCTCCTTTTTAGCAGCCTGCCCCGACCTTGGCATTTTCAGGGGGGCTACTCTAGGCACGGACGGGCCATATAGGGCCCTAAAGCTCCTCCGATATCCTGAGATTGGTGGAAAATCCAGTGAATAAAGGATCGCCTGTGCAAGGGGTTCATCTCTGCTGCTCCTTGTCCTTCTGACCTCCATGTCAGTCAGGCTTAGGAGTCATGCTCCCAATGAGCCATGCCAGAACCTGTGCCATGTCCCTGTAAAGGTGGTAAAAAGTATGTAGGAGGTTTTCACAGAAAGGAATATTGACAGAATCAGCACAGTACAAGTGATGTGCCCCAACCCCGACTCCTCCAAAACCCACGCCAGGTCTGCAATTGCTGTAAGTCAGGACAGCTCCCTTGAAGTCAATGAATCTACACTAAACTGAGGGTTTGTTCCAGGGATCCTCCTCCAACCCTGGGGGGCTGGAATTTAAGGATCAGGGAAGTCACCTTACTTCGTTATCTTGAAACCTAGAATAATCCAAACTGAGATGCTGTGCCTTGCTCCTAGCAGAAGTAATCAGTGAGGGCACTCATGTGTGAGCTAATGGCTGGCTGGCCACAACACAGGTGTAAACTAAGGGTGTAGAAGTGGTGTTAGATTTTTCCCATTTGGGAGGCAGAACAGAGGAGGGAGGGAATTTGACATATGACAGCCAAAAGATGTTGTGTAACAACAGATTATATAACAGTGCATTGAATCTGCATGGAGATGACCACAACTGCGTGTGCCTCTCCTTAAGAGCTAGATTGTCTCCTTGCAATTTATCCTGAGTAAGGGACAATGTGTAGTTATGCTGTCCCAAAGGCAGAGCAGGGATCACACTATGACTGAGCGACAGTCTCAAAAGGGGAATCATTACTGGCATCTCTCCTAGTGCAACTTGCTACTCCTCCCCTTAAACTCAGGATGCCAGCACATGAAGGTGTGATGTGGTGGAGCCAAGTCCTGCGAGCCCTGTCCATCCATTCCTCACCTACCTGTATGGGAGGAAGATTAGCCACCTGAAGGCAACTTCTCTCCCCTCATGATTAGCCAGAACTGGGGAAGTAAAGGACCTATCCAGGGACATCATCTAGCCCTAAAGCTGTATCTAAAAGCATTGAGTCAAGCTGTGCCAGTTTGTACCAGCTGGTAACCTGGCCTGTCAGTTTTTTCGATCAGCACATGCTTTGGCTCATGGGATAAAGTCTGAAATACCTCACAGTGCAGATGGTCCAGCTTCTTCTCGGAAACAGTGCGTTTAGTTCCTGTACTAACAAGAACAAAAGCTCAATGCCTCTTTAGAGAATATGTATCATTTCGTTCATTTTAATTTTGTGTGTGTTTCATTTACTAGGAAGGGCTTCCCTGGGAGACACTGATATCAGAAAGACAGAAGGGAAACATTTTAAAAGCTATACTCAAATTTAGGTCCATATGGACAGCTTGCAGACCCTAATGAAGGCAGTGAGAGATGAGAGGTTCTGTCGCCTCCGAAAATAGGTCACTTAAGTTTGAGAAGTTTTGTCTATAACAAAAAATAGCCAAACAGAAATCAAGAATCCCTGCAAAGCAACTGTTACGCTCACAGTCCCATGAAAGGGGAGGCAATAATTACTAAGTTCCCACTAGACTTTTACCTTGGCTCAGACCAAAAGCTCAGAATTTCAAGATGGCTAAATAATTTATGCCCATCCCACGTGGAATAAACTGACTAGATGCAATTACCTAATTCAGAATCCTAATCAATGCAATCTGTGTGCCATGTCAATAAACCCTTCTGTTTGATTCTCTCATCTTTCTAGGGCATTATTGAAAAAAATTGAACTTTGATAGACTGTAAGTCCTCCTTCCTAAGAGTGGCATTAATGCTACGTTAGGGAAATTCATTCTGTAATTGACTGGAGTTGAATAAGAATCTCCCATTGCCACAATTAAACTCATTTCCATGGATTAAAAAAGTTATATATACACACACAAGTTTTCAAGCTGAGTAAAAAACGTGGGAGTTTCTCTCCTCCATTCCCCATTCCTCTCATCTTTAATTTGGGAACAGAAAATTCAAATTCCAGTCAGTTAGCTCTGTCACAGAAAAACAATTTCCAAACCATCTGCTATCTAATAAAACAACCTGTCTAGACAAACCCCAAGCCAACCAACAAATCTGATATTGTACTTTAAGTTATCATAAGTATTAATAACCTGCCATTGCTAACCCATCAAGCTTTCTGGCTGGGAAAAGGACTCAAGACTACAGTTTAAGGCAAAAAGGTTTTCATGATAATATGAGCTATTATCTTGACTCTATCATTAGAAATGAAGGCTCCTGAAAAGATGATTAATAGCTATCACACTGTTTCATATGCATGATAACTTAGTAAATTTGGAATCCATGTGGTCCTTTATCTCTTCTCTTGTATATCTAAATCAATTTTGATTAGCCAGTTTGTAGACTTAGAAATGGAGCCCATATTTACTGATTTGTTAGAAGTTGATTTTATGTAACCCTTCAGTCAGGCAGAGCCAGCAGAAACAAAGGGCTGGGTTCTATATCTGGGTGTTCCTGTCATTGATACACCACCAAACCGGCTCAAGCCCCCATGCAGTCACTTGGGGGGCCCCCAGGGGATAGTGTGTGATTTCCCAACAGGCAATACTTCCCCTCTGGCAAGCACAGAATCTGAGTGTAGAAAATAAACCTTTTAATAAAAGGAAGGAAATAACACAGCACATCATAGCCTTTGATTGTGCAATTCACCACCAAAGTCTGAGGGTAGCAATCTTGCCAGAGAGGATCACGGTCCCTTGCAATAAAGCATATAGCTTCACTTGCTACAGGACAGAGAGAAGGAAGAGTGTTTTTATAGCCTTTTATTTGTAGTGGGGGAAAACAAGGCAGTGGAAAAACCCAGTCTGTTAGGAGGCTTCCATGGATCTTGTTTCATCTCAGTATCTATAGCAAGTAGCGCAAGAAAAGTCTGGCAACTAATTTATCCAAACAACCCATTGACTCACTCACTCACAGAGACTTAAAAAAATACATACAATTGTCAGGAAATTATCTTTTAATGATGTCTGAGCTGGTCATAGAACTGCAGCACCCTAGCTGTCTTCAGATTATCTGAAGTCTATTACTTTCAGAGGTCATGGTCAAGTAATTTAGCCCCAAAATGTAGGTTTTATTTTAAAAATGGTTTGGAAAACCTATTAATAGCACAGTTTGTATGACAGGATTTTTCCCCTTCCAGTCTCATTTTATTGTTCTTCTACATTGTCTCATGCAGTGTTTTAAACCCAAACTGTATTGTGAAAAGCATCAGAATCAGGAAAGTGACACTATAAAAGATGGGGGCTTACCTTAAAGAGCCCTCTTCTGGACAGACCAGCTGGCTCCCTCCCTAGGAAAATTCTGCCTGTAGACCTCTCACAGAATCCAGGGGAGGTAAATTCCAGCCAGATTAACTGTTGTGGATTTTATGTCAAGCGTTCTTAAAAAAAAACAGGATCAAGCTTCACAGCCCTCAATGTCTGTATGTGTTAAGTAAGTCCTTTTCCCCAAGTCTGTCCCTCACCCCAGGAGCTCATCAACCCAAAAATGCCTGGCTCTTACCTCAGAGCCTTTGTGATAACAAGACTTTCCCCCATCTCCTTTCTGTCCATCCATTTGTTTCTTGCTGCTGCTGCTCCCAGCAGTTGCTTCAGCCTCTGGCAGCCACTGCAGCCCCCTCTTCCATTTCCTGTTCCTGAGGATCAGTCACTTATGTTGCAGGTCTTTTCCCAGGTGTAGCAGATGGGGCTAATTAGCCAGCCACCCAGCTAATGAGGCCTCTGATCATGGGAGAATGGTGTCCCTTATACCTTCACAGACACCAACCAGTGCAGTTTCATTGTCTAACCTGAATGAAACACAGAAGGCAAGCAACAAACACGGAAAAGTAAATTAGCTCTATGCTATTATTACTTCTATTTACATAGCACCAAACAAGCACAGCACTACAACCCCTGTGGGCCACAGGACTATCTGTGGGAAGGCCCTTTCCCTCTGCAACAGTTCTAGCCCTGCTCCTTGACTTCCATTGGTATCACCAGGTCAGGGCTAGCAATATATGCACCTATGACCTCCTTAAAAGGGGAACCCTCCCCATGGAGATGCTGGGAAGTGAGGGGAAAGACGCAGAAATGATTATGGGGTGCCTAATTCACTTAGGGCTTTTGTAAACCCCATTAGGTTCCTATCTGCATGTTTAGGTGTCTCACTGCCTTTCCAAATGTAACCCAAAGCACTTTTGAAAATTGTATCCACAGCCAGGAAAGTTTTGTTCAAAATATATGCAGCCAGTTTCATCTCTGAAGTAACTCCAGTTAAGTCAGGGGGAGCTTTGGGAGAACAAGGAAAATAGCATTTGGTCTAGTATCTTCAATGGCCAAATCCATTATTTTGCAGACCACTGTATGTATGCATAAAACTGGTGATTTGCAGTACTCTATTATATTCCAGGCTCAATGGGGCTGATTAGTATATTTCCTAAACTGAAAAACATTATAAAAATGGTGAAGAGCTTTGAAGAACATGTTGTCATGAACAAAACAAGACTGGGGCTATTATAACAGAGACGAGGGCCCACCATAAAGGATATTACAAGCAGAGAATGTATAAGAATGAAGGAATTTACATACTTAGAATCAATGTTTGCAGAGAAGCGTGCCCTCCTGAGTGATGCATTATACCAAAGCTGTTTGGTGCAAATGGCAGCAACTGACCCCAGTTCTTGGTGATAAAAAGATGCCAATTGGCCAGCCACACAGAAAGAAAGGAGTAAGCTCTTTGCCACAGAAATGAAGATGTTGAGATGGTCAAATTGTTGTTCAACCTGTGAGAGGAAACAAAATGAGGTTGCGAGGGTTGCCCCAATTGAAAACAAATTGAGGGAGGCTAGGCTACGCTGCTATGGATATGTTCATCAGAGTCCCGAGAATTATATTGGTAGGACAGCCTTTGTAATGATCATGAATGGAAGGCAACCAAGGGGGAAGCCAAAGACTCAGAACATGGAAAGGTTAGCGACAGACCTTCAAGAAACCGATTTGCACAACAGTCAGGCACACAATCATGCTAAAAGACGGCTACAAAAGTCACCAGCCCGGAACAGGGAACTAGCAAGGAAGAAGAAGATTTTAGACAGACTATAGAGGCTTAATGTGAGTGTCCAAAGAGGAGTAGATTGCAGCAGTGGTGTCAGGAGATTATTAGGCAGATAAAGCAGTTTAGCAGCAGGGATCTGAAGGAATGGACTTTTGAGTTGCTGCGGAGAAAAAGATAGGATGTGGGGAAAGAAGGAAAAGGAGAAGTCAAACGACTCAGATCAGAGGCCTGGATTGCAGGGAGGTTACTGTTATCAACAGCAATAGTGAGTATTCCTGGGAGGAGGAATTATGAGCTCAATTTTAGCCATGTTGAGTTTGAGGTGACAGGAAGCAATCCATAAAGAGCAATCAAAAATGAGAAAAAATCATGCTGAACTATAAGAAACAGGTCTGGAGTGGGGAACTGTACTTGAAAGTCAGAGTAGAGGTGACGGTTATACCCACGCAAGTGAGTGAAGTTGCCCAAAGATAAGATGTAGAGAGGGGACAGAGCCCTGGAAGGACTCCATCAGAAAGCAGAGGGAGGAGGAGGGGCTACTGAAGAAGCTACAGAAGGATGGTCAGAGGTAAAGACAGAACAAACCTGTAATCTCTGATTTCCCTTTTTTGCTACATGTATGTGTATGTAATAACAAAAGGCTCAAGCAATAGAGTTTTAGAAATTAGTTTTCACTGCAGAGTCAAAATACATTATAGCAACCTGGGGGAGCAAAGGCAGCAGAAGATGTGAAAGAATATCTGCTTTAGATAGCTGTACATATGAAGCAATTGTCCCCTGAGACTGTACGGAAATGGATTCTGTATTAGGTAGATGAGACAATTTACAGTACAGCCATGTAACCTTTAGCAATGTGGCCAAGACCATTTTAGAACCAAATTGGATATTAAGAATTATAGCCGTATTGATTAAGAATTATGGTCAGTTAGGTGACTTCTTCACTGTAATGTAGAATTAAGCTGTTAATCTGAACTACATTAGTTATTATAAACATATCCAGTTCTGATTAAGCCATTACCACAGTAAACATGTCGTCATAATGAAATTAAAATACCAGCAGTAATATGGGTGTGACAGGTCTGGATAGATCTCACTGACATTAAGATAATAGCTAGAATTGAAGAAAATATTGATCTTAAGTGATTAATAGCCAGACAGTGTATGCAGGGCTATGACTAGGCTGGGTTTAATGGATGAACAAGCCATGGACAGGAATGAATGGTGACGCTGTACTGCTCCTCGTGGCTGTAAAGATGCTTTGGGGCGAGAAGAAGATGAATAGGCTGTTTAACAAAAGGAGAGAGGAGCTGCACATAGAAGAACAGGATTGAAGAATAGAAATATTAATAGTGAACCTCACTGCTGGTTGAGTGCACAGTTAATACGTCACAGGAAATTGCAAAGGCTCATTTCTAAATGAATTTTTTCTGCTTAACTATGCAGCACAATCAACTAAAGTGGTGCACCTTTTACTGACTTCTAGGACTATCACTGGACTTTTGTAGTATTCAGAGTACAATTTCAATTAAGAATTGTTGATCGTTCAAAAATTTATATTGTGTGCAAAAGGAAGTGTGTGTATTTGTATGTGTAGAGAGGGGGAACAAAGTGTTCTCTACTCTTCTCCTTCCATCTCATGAACCAATTTTGTAATATAGCCCATGTTCCTATCAACACATAAATGTGTGCTTAACTTTGCATGTGTGACTAACCTTAAGGACTTCAGTGAGTCTACTCACGTGTCAAGTTAAGTATGTGTGTATGTATGTAGGTGAAGGATTGAGATCTTTGAATTTGCTTTCCTTTTGTTGTTCAAAGAAGTGTTCTTAATCCAATAACTCAAGCAGCATTAAATAAACAGAACCTGTGCAAGGCAACCATGATTGCTGCTTATCAGTCATCCCCCATCGGTGGTATCGAAATGTTGTCAATTCATTGTAAACAATTCAGGATACAAACTGTCTCTTTGTTATATGTTTTTATAGTGCCTAGCACTAGGGTTCCATTGTATGCTCCAGGTGTTGCTGAAGTGCAAATCAATAAACAAACCATCACCACAACCCACTTCTATAATAAACCAATGTTTGTACAATTTATAAAATATTTGTATTTGTTCAAAGATCTGTTTTCCTTTGTGACATGGCTTTCCCAATGCAATTATACCAGAATGTTTGCTAGCCGCCCCCTTCCATTCCCTTCTCAGAGGCCCACCATTCTTGTATCTTGAGATCAGAGCAGGTATTTGCTCCATTTAAGTGGATAACATTAGAATTTGTCTGCCCAAGTATTAGTGCATGTGCATGTTGGACATGAGGCAAAACCAGCTTCTTTGATGCCCTTATTATTTACAGGCATTTTTATGCCACTCATCATTGAAATCTGAGCATGTCACAGCCTCACAGACACTCATGAGGCAGGGAACTATTTGCGTTTTACAGATGGAAAGCTGAGGAATACAGAGACTGAATGACTTGACAAAGGTCACACAGAAAGTGAGTGGCAGGGCTGGGAATATAAGCAGAAGTCCTGACTCCCAGGCCCGTGTCTTAACAACAAAGGCATCCATCCTTCCTTTCTCCCTCCTCTGAACACAAGGATGCTCATACTACTAGAGATCAAAAAGAGAATGGGGAGGAAGCTGGGCATTGCCTCATACCTCCCCGCCACAGCAGCCAGCAAAGCTAGCCAGCCATGCAGGAAAACACATGCTACATATCAGAGGTGTCCACAGCTGTACACGCGTTATGCACAGTGTGAATAATCGGCAGAGGCAGGGCCACCTGGGGGAAAGTGGTGGCAAAAGAAGCAGTTGCCATGAGGACCCCTCTTTGAAAGGGCCCCCAGACTGAGAAGCACGATGACCCAGCACGCTAGGTCACAAAACCGCTCACTGAAATTTGGGCTAAGAGGCCCCTCCCTCATATACAAGCGGTGCATACCATGTGAAAAAATTCTGGCGGCATTATGCTACACATGCTATGGGTTCGTGGAGCAACCACATTGCCATGATGTCCCAAAGAACTCCAAAGGAATCCGAACCATAGCTCCAAGTCCCCTACCCATGGGAACCATAACCCTAGAGCAGGGACCCCTAGCCATAGGAACCCTAAGCCTAGTTCCAAGTTCCCTACCCATAGGAACCCTAACCCTAGGACAGAGACCCCTACCCATAGGAACCCTATACCTAGGACAGGGACCCCTACCCATAGAAACCCTAACCCCAGGGTGGGGACACCTACACTTAGGAACCTTAACACCAGCTCCAAGTCTACTACCCTAGCAACCCTAATCCTAGGCGGGGACCTTTACACATGGAAACCCAAACCCTAGCCCAGAGTACCCTACCCATAGGAACTCTAACCCTAGCTCCAAGTCCTCAACCCATAGGAACACTAACGCTAGGGTGGGGAGGCCAAACCATAGGAATCCTAAACCTAGCTCCAAGTCCTCTACCCATAGGAACCATAACCCTAGAGCTGAGACCCCTACCCATAGGAACCCTAACTCTAGCTCGAAGTCCCCTACCCATATGAATCCTAACCCTATCTCCAAGTCCACCACCCATAGGAACGCTAACCACAGTGTGGGGTCTCCTACCCATATGAACCCCAAGCCTATCTCCAAGTTCCCTACCCATAGGAACCACAACCATATGGCAGAGACCCCTACACATAAAAACCCTAAACCTAGCTTCAAGTCCCCTACCCATAGGAAGCCTAACCCTAGCTCCAAATCCCCTACCCATAGGAACCCCTACCCATAGGTATACGAAACCTACCTCCAAGTCCCCTACCCATAGGAACCCTAACCCTACTGCTACCCAGAGGAGCCCTAAATCTAGCCCCAAGTCCCCTAGAGCTCCACGTATTCCATATGCTTGGTATTGCTTCTAAGGCACAACCAGCTCTTATTATTTTGCAGCCTGATGGAAACACAGCGACTTCCACACTGGTGAACAATCTGAGGTTTGTAGGCTCCACTCGTAATGATGCCAACAGGTCGCTAAACAAATTCCATTACAACCCTATCATTAAAAAAGTAAGAAGAGACTAGTAGCCATTCCCTTTTGTTCCCTTCCTACAGGAGCCAATCACAATCAAAAACAGCCGACAAGACTAAACAGCTGGAACCTGGGATTCTGCCCAGCTTCCACCTGAAGGCCATAAATACACGCATCCCACCCCAGCGCCTTGTTCACCCAGGTGAACTTTATGATCAGACGGAGATTTTCAGCTTCTCTGTTGCCCCAATCCCAGTGCACAACTTCCCACATTCTCCCCATTGTGATCATAGATACATCCCAGGAGTAAGATGCTTGTATGTTGTGTCGGGTGCAGAAGGTCACAGTCCCATTTCCAATGGACAGGTGTCCACATCACAAAAGCTGCCACAGCAAGTGGCACTCTTTTCAGCCATCTAAATGGAAAGACCAAGGTCTGAATGATCCATGGAGAATGAGCTGCTCTCTCATTCCAAAGATGCTAACTTCAGGCACATTGTCAAGGAGTGTGGGGGAACTTGACAAGGAGCGTGTGGAATCTTGCTTTGCCATTGCCTCTACTGTACCTGTCTTGTGGATAAATAGAGGTCTTCATTATTCAGGGCTTTCAAGCCACTACTTTACACCAGCATTCAATTCACTAATCCACATTTATATCAAAAGTGGTAAAAGAACATATAAGAATGGCCATTCTGGGTCAAGACCAATGATCCATCTTGCCCAGTATCCTGTAACAGAGGCCAGTGACAGGTGCTTCAGAGGGAATGAACAGAACAGGTCATCATCAAATAATCCATCTCCTATCATCCATTCCTAGCTTCTGGCAAACAGAGGCTAGGGACACTTCAGAGCATGGTTTTGCATCCCTGCCCATCCTGGCTAATAGCCACTAATGGACTTATTGTCCATGAACTTATCTAGTTCTTTTCTGAACCCTGTTATAGTCTTGGCCTTCACAACATCTTCTGGCAAAGAGTTCCACAGGCTGACTGTGTGTTGTGTGAAGAAATACTTCCTTTTGTTCATTTTAAACCTGCTGCTCATTACCACAAGAACTAGGGGTGACCAAATGAAGTCATGAGATGGAGTAAATAACTCTTCCTTATTTACTTTCTCCACACTAATCATGATTTTATAGACCTCCATTATATCCCGCCTTAGTCATCTCTTTTCCAAGCTGAAAAGTCTCAGTCTATTAATTTCTCCTCATGGGGAAGCTGTTCCATACCCATAACCATTTTTGTTGCCCTTTTCGATACTTTCCAATTCCAATATGTCTTTTTTGAGATAGAGCGACCAGATCTACACGCAGTATTCAAAATGTGGGCATATCATGGATTTATAAAGAGGTAATATGATATTTTCTGTCTTATTATCTATCTTTTTCCTAATTATTCCCAACATTCTGCTAGCTTTTTAGACTGCCACTGCACAGTGAATGGATGTTTTCAGAGAACTGTCCACGGTGACTCCAAGATCTCTTTCTTGAGTGATAACAGCTATTCTAGACCTCATCATTTTATACGTCTAGTTGGGATGATGTTTTCCAATGTGCATTACTTTGCATTTATCAACATTGAATTTCATCTGCCATTTTGTTGCCTGGTCACCCAGTTTTACGAGATCCCTTTGTAAATGTAGTGGGAGTCAGGAGATCCAGATTCCTGCCTCTGCAAGAAGTCTCCCATGTGACCTTCGGCAAGCCTGGCCCTCAATTTTCCCCTCTGTAAAATGGGATAATACTACTACCTTATCTAGAAGTGTTGTGAGGCAAAATCTCTCAATGTTTGTGAGGTGCTTAGATACAAGAGTGAAGCGGACCAAAGAAGAGTCGATAAGTAAGTAAAGTAACTGACCCCTGCATATATACAAATATATAACCCGCCTCATTAACTCAGATAAGATGCAAGACTCATTGTTCATTTTTCATGGGTGAAACACATCACACAGTTAAAATTTAGATTCTGACCCTATGGACAGAGGTAGCTAAAAAATGCTTCCTAATTTTCTTTCCAGTAGGTTGGAGGTCAGGCTTACACTGCACAGGGAACGCTGTCTGCTGCCAAGTGGCAATTCACACCCTCCCAGCAACTACTGCTCCAAGTTCCAAGAAAATTAATATGACCAGCTATAAATCAATAAGTCGCAGGAAGACAATAACGGCACCAAAAAAAAAAGAAACCATCAAAGAGTTCCAGAAATATCTGCCCTGAGATGAAAGAGATTATTATTTTACTCTTGGTAAAGGGAAGTTTGATTTAAGGGAAGTTGTTTCTCCTTGGGAAAGTGTCAGGTTTTGAAGAGGGGGAGGTGGTTAGGAAACACAATAAGGTCTTATAAATTCAATCGATTGTTCATATCTAACAAAAATAGCCCTTCTCTGTTCCCATTGTCCTGCAGCTGTTGGCTGCATTATGCTCATTGTAGATTTCCTTGTGAGTGAACAGCATGGCTGCCTAGTTTCCTTGCTTGATTTCCTACCACAACTGGTGGCAGGAAAACATTATGATGCTTTCAGATAATTCCTCCCAAGTCTTTAAATGTAACCATCCAGAAATCTGGGTCTGTCTCTTTCGCCTAACAAACACCTCACATAAGAAAAACACTCAAACACGCACTTAAGTGCTTCCTGACTCAGGGCCCAATCTCTTGAATTTCTTGAATTCCTGGAGCACCCCTTTGCCCCATGCATACTGTTTATCTGGTTAGTTAAGTGATCCAGGCAGCTTCCTGCATCAGAGGCCAAAAGATTGTAATCTTGGGAAAGGAATTTGTGTACAAAGCTTGTGAATGCTGTATTTAAAAGAACTCTCTCATCTTACATATCAACAGCAAGCGTTTCTCTCTTGGAGGAACCATTGGTGGGTGGGGAGGTTGGAGCAAGGGGGATTATTCCTATCATTCCTCAGTGATCCTGGATACTGTTCATGATATAGCTGAAATATCACCATCCTGGCCTCAGGTGGCTCAATTATTCACATGAGGAACCTACCAACCCTTGTGGAAATGATTTATAGCATGATTTATAATGCCATTTTCTATAGGTATTTTTAAAAAATTCTGCAGCTGTTGAGAATTATATCCCTGCTATGGAATCCTGTAAGATAGCTTTTAAAAACCCTAGACCAACATATCATTCTCAGTTACATTCTTTTAAAATGAATTTCTACATGTTTTTATTCCTATAACCTTCTACAGGATTTTTCCATATGAGATTCACCAACAATGCCAGCATTTCAGCATTGTTCCATTTTTTTTAAGTCAATCTAAAATGCACACATTACCTTGCATCACAACAAAGGACTTCTTTCTCCTTAAGATATATTTTATTTTCACTGAAGATCTAAATTTGTGTAGTCTGAATGTACACATTAATACCTTTTAATTTGTGTACAAATTAATGTACACAAAGAATAAAGATTTATTTCTTCTACTGCCAGTTAAAACAACAAGCCTTGATCTTTAAACTGATTTTATTTGGGACATCAGGAATAGTAGTGTGGGGAACCAGGAGGGCACTTTGGCATGGGATAGGGTGGAGAAAGGCATCCAATTGCCAGCCCCAGTTCCACTATTTATTTTGAGCACCAGCTGACACTGCTCATCAGTAAATTTCTCACTGATTGCTATCAGTCCTGATAGCGATCTGTTCTTGGCATGCTAACCTTCAAAGTGTTAATTTTTGGGCGTGGTCAGTTTTAAAACAGTGACAAAAAGTGATTTAATGCTGTGTCAATCTTTCAGAAAAATGACATCTTGGATAATAAATGCTCTTCATGTGGTAAATAAGAAATGAGGAAAGAGGCTATAAAATAACTACCTGAAATCCTGGCACTGTAATGAGTTTTACATGGTTTCAGGAGACCACCCACAGTGATCTTACCGTAGGATCAGGACCTTTGTCAGGAATCCCCAAGTTAATCAGGTTTTCTAAATTACTGACAAATTCTCTTTAGAGCCTCTCTTATTCAAGCTCAACTAAACTCCCCAACTCTAGCTCAATATTCACTTGAGAGGGGAGAATGTCATAGAAACTCAGCTCAAGTGCAAACGCCAGGGCTCTGTTTGTTTTTTGCTGTGTTAGGTTTCCTGTTTGTGTTAAACATGGTGGTGATTTAATCATTTTTCCCATAGCACTTTTACCAGTCCCTTAAGATAGCATTTGCAAAATGAAAAAAATCATCCTGCAGTAATTAAAGGGCAGCTGAGGATGCTTTATAATTACCCACGGACCAGCTGATTGTTTCCAATGTGCAATATCTCATTTAGCCAGATTAAGAACAATAAAGTGCAAATTAATATTGATTAGAGATTTGGAAGAATCTGACATTAAATAAATGCCAGGTCAATTTCTACTGCATAAAAAGCAAATTGCACTGGGGGTCTAGAGGAAGCATTTTCTTTACAGATTAACAAAACCTGCTAAAAAAATTTAAAAGGCAATGTGTTCAAAAGACAGTCATTCTTGATTCTTGGCAGGGGTGCATTTAAGAATGAATTGGGGGCAATGGTAGGTCCCAGTGTGGGTGGGGAGGAATAAAGCAGCATTGCCTCCTCCTCTCCATCCCCCCTCTTGGTTACATCTTGTTCCAAACTGTGTATTCATTGTCTTTAAAATCTCTAAAACCTACAGTTATTTTCATTACCATGGTAACAGTTGTGAGAAAAGCTAGTGCTACAATCAGTGATAGTCTTCACCAACTAAAGTGACTTGATTTTAATTTTCTTTTTATGTGCTTTTTTTTACCCTACAGACTGGCTCAAACTGTAAAATTGAACACTAGATCCAGTTTTTGTTCATCTCAAGAATCAAAGCAGCTCACATCCAGAGTTTGTTTAGCCCTCTATAAAGAAGGGGGCCACTTGCAAAATTAGGACCTGGATTTCAAATCCTACCAAAACTGGTCATATCCAAGTCAGGTATGTTTCCAAATCATAACCAAGTTGTTTTGTCCTGCCACCTATTTCATCATCCACCAGCCACTTAGTTTCTTTTCTTGCTACATCTTGCCCCCTAAGCATGTAAATTACACAAATTTTACACACCCACAGTCTACAGAATTTCACTTCGGGTTAGTCTTCTTACCAGCTACACTTATTTTCTGTCACCATCTCTAAGTTGCCGCTGAATTTGGACCAGGAAACTTCCTTGTGAGTTGCACTTATTTATACCGGTTCTGAACTGGAGTCTTGGGCCAAATTTTTAGAAATACTCAGCCAAAATGCACCTGAAGTGTACCACCGTTAATCTTGCACCACATACTTGCATGCACATATCGATCTGGCACTTGTGCTTAAAACTGCCTGTGTCCATGTGCTTGCTGACATGCGGATTTGGCACATGCAATAGTAGTCCAAGTTCTTTATACAATTTAAGTAGCCACTATTGAAAATATTGCCAGAGATGAAGACATTACAAAACTCTAATAAAATAAAGTTAACAACAGATATACAGAATAGATATTCTGGGTTTTGTTGTTTTTTAAAAAATATCCTGACTTTTTCCTCAGAAATTTGTTTTGTTAATAGAACGCTGGAAAAACACTGATTTGGTAACGGTCTGTGTTCTTGAAGATTACATATGTTTCAGGGGGTCTTCCTATTGAGCATTTTCTCATTAGCACTTCATTATTCTGACCAGATAATCAGCTACAAAACTTCTATCAGGCTGCCTCAATTGACACAGGATTGAGAATGTTGGTTATAGTCATGCTGTCCTTCAGTCTTCTGGGGTGTATGTTCTTGCAAGATGGGAGAGAGAGGCAGATCATTGGAAAGACTCACAATGCTGTAGTCATGGTTAATATCAACAAGGAGTCCTTATCAAGCCGCAGTCTATTCAATTTTGTTGCTGTACACAGTGTTTATGAACGCCACCTACTGGTATTAAAATACTCTAATCTGGACATGCCAAAACTTTTTAATCCTATATTCAGAATAAACACCCACGTTTATAGGAAGGCTTGAAAGCTACTTTTTTTTTTTCACTAGAACCTTTTGGAATAGCATCTATTTAAAAAGAAAAGGTAAATGTGATTGTAACCATTGCTGAAGAACAGGCAGGCGGGAAAGCAATTAAAATGAAGATTTTATTGCATTCCTGTCTGTTTCAGGGTGTGTTTAATTAAAGTGAGCCCAAAGCAAAATCCCAGAAAGAGATGTGTGTTTGGATCAGAGTTTAAAGATCAAATCACTTTCTATAAATTGGGGATCTTCAAGTTTTATTCTGAAATGTCAACACTCACCTCCAAACTTTTTGAATCTAGGATTTTGGTTCAATCTAGTACAAAATTATGGTATTTGGATCCAGATCCTTCTGTTCGGATCCATGTTTTTGTGCCCACAACTAATGCATAATAATTACAATATATTTTGTTTATAAAGTACTTTCCTACAAAAGCATCCTGTATGCTTAGCAATAAAACAAATACAGATTAAAAGATTGAGTTAATAGGTGATTAAAGTAAATACACTTAATATAAACTACCACAGTGACTCAACACTCAATTCCTCACCACCAGGCATCCTGGCACTTAAATGAACCTCCCTCAGCTATTCACAATCTTTTCCTGCAGTGGGAAAAAAAAACTGTTTTATTTCTTCTGGCTAGTCCCTTCTTATTAGGCAGAATTCTGCAGCCACTACTATAAGTTATCCAGCTACCAGTGGATACAGCTTAAAGAAAATGTTGATGCAGGAGTATTTCCTAGTCACACAAACACCCAATATCCCAGTTTTCTCATGAGAGTAAGCACTATGGCCTAACACTTAACATGGTTCTAGCAAAACTCAAAACCATTTTAACAAGCAGTTCCCCTTTCTGACAAGACCTTCTTCTCAGCTACTGTCTGTGTTCCATTTGCTCACTGCAGGACATCAGTACCTCAAAAAAACTCAGTCAGGCAGTGAAATGGGGTGACAGAACTGGTCTCTACCTAGACACTATGCAAAGAGATTGTGATTGTGTTCACATACAGCTTCTTCAGAAGTCTACCTGAAAATGACCCAGTGTGCTTTCCTTCCATGTAACACCTCAAATGGCTGCCTTAAGTATAGTCTCTACTTCAATATTCCTTACCAGAAGTTTTAAATCACCTGAGGTGATATTTCCAGGGCACTACAGTGACAAAGCATTGTTCATATCTTGGGAAGGGGAGTTCTCACTGGGTCAACATTTATTTTCTAGAATATTCACAGATGCTAATCAAAGCAAATT
Source organism: Mesoclemmys tuberculata (assembly GCA_007922155.1). Classification (NCBI taxonomy): domain Eukaryota; kingdom Metazoa; phylum Chordata; order Testudines; family Chelidae; genus Mesoclemmys; species Mesoclemmys tuberculata. Next base: position 11,644,609 of record ML675617.1, on the reverse strand, counting down.
AACTGTAAAATTCAAGTAATATATTTTCTTTCTTTCAGCGTTCGCCCACCTCTTTTCTTTCTGCTTCAGAGTGTAGCTGCTCAGGGCTTCATAGCAAGAGAAGGAACAGAACTTAGTCCTCATGCCCCCAAATCACTATTCCTTCCCTTACAGGAGAACCAAAAAAAGTCTTTGCTAGTGATGCAGTGCAGGGCCCATGAAACAGTTAAGCATTTTGCTTTTATCTAGTAGAGGGCAGTGGTACACATATAAACATTTTTAATGAACTGATTAATGCATATTTATCTATTTTGCTCTGGCTGCTTATTGAAAAATAGAAACTTAGGCATCAACAGAGTTAACAGGAGAAATTAAGAGTCAGTGTTTTGATGAGTAGATTAAGCTATGAGCTATAAATCAACTAGTGTCATTACTTATTAGCAAACAATTATGCAACCTCTCCCTCCGCCCCTACTCCTTACACACACTAAGGAAGAAATGTCATTAGGAGGCAGTATTCCTTTACACTAAGGTTAATAGGTCTCATTTGTTCTGCAGGCAGAGAGGAAAGCAGCAGCGATGCAGGAACTAGTAATTCCACGTTTTAATTAAAATAATGTATTATGCCAGGACTTCATCATATTTTTGGATGCTGCAGCATCTCCGACACATCTTGGAAAGACCACAGCTGTGGTTAAACATTTTTGATAACCCCATAAATATAAAATGTGTTGCCATGGTTAGATTTCTGATAACATCAATCATTTCAGATCATTCAATGAGCGCAGACAGAGGGGTTCTTTCTATGAGACATAATGTCATTGTCGCTGGAAAGAAAAGTAATTCCCAATGACTGTTTATCACTCTGTAATTACAGTTCCATAGCAGCTATTCTCTCTATTAAGAGTCCTTTTTTGTGCCCAAGGATCTAGCAAGTCTTTGTTTTAATTTATTTTCTTCTTAAAAATCCTCCTGCTATTTAAGCAATAATTCCCTGTAAATCAATTGTTAGCAGCAGTTAATGACTGGGTGGTTAATTAATAGCTCAAAGCAAAGCTGAGGGTGTTCACTGTTCTAACAAACCACCAGACATGAACTGTGGTATTATTGCTAACGTACCCTATAATCAATGGTTTCTCACTGCTACAATGCAGCTTATTTATAATTTTTTAAAAGGGACCAGCTATATTGCAATAGGTGGCAGCATTAGAAAATTCAGTCACTGATTGATGATTTGAATCATGGTTTTGTTACCAGTGACAAGGGTATCAGCTCTGATGGAAATTTGTTTTGCTAATCAAGAGCGTGGACCAAAGCCCACTGAAGTCAACAGGAGTCTTTCCACTGAAGTCAACAGACTTCGGATAAGGGCATTTGTCCAGCCCTTACTTGTGTTGGGATGTACTTCTTTACCCTAGCAATTTCGTTGACTTCAGAGGAGCTGCATGCATAAGTGCTCAGCAAAGTAAGGGCTGCACAATCTAGTGCTTTAGTAATAGTATGAAAGGTGATTTACAAGGGGTAGATTGGGCAGTGTGCAGAAAGCCGAGTAGGGTGCAGGGGTGGCTGCAGTCATTTGCTCTCCACAGGACTGCTGTTCTCCTCTGTCCATACACCCCAATCCAAATCTGGCCTTTAGTAGTTACACATTATCTAGGCCAGTGTTTCTCAATATTTTTTTATACCAGGGACTGATGTGCTGTCTTTCTAAACTGCATCAGGAAGATCTCAGGGATCGGCACCAGTCCATGGACCGGTCATTGAGAAACACCAATCTAGGCAATTTAAAGTTAGAGGTGGTCCTTTAGACACGGTGAGCCTGATCTGACACTGGTGTAAATCAGGGGTTTAGCTCATTGAAATCAAGGGAGTTACACTGGTGTAAGACCAGTCAGAATGAGGCCCCCTATGTGGGGATGGATCAGAATTTCAACATTCCCAGTCTTCAGGGGAGTTTGTGTTTTGATTCAAACCCATCTCTAGATTTATATAACTAGTGCAACAGTCTGCAGTCTTGATCTCCTGGTTATCAGATGAGATCTTTTCACAATCAACATCTTTAATATTTACATTAGGACTTATTTCTGCTGCTTTTTATGAAGAAATGCTGCCATGGAAAAAGGACTTCCAGCCAAACTGCACAGAGCTCCTACCAGTTTGGCCAGGAGGAGATAAGGTTCTTTGGTAAGGTGATGAGGGGGGATTTGATAGCAGCCTTTAACTATCTGAAAGGGGCAAGGGAGGATGGAGCTAGGCTGTTTTCAGTGGTGGCAGATGACAGAACAAGGAGCAACGGTCTCAAGTTGCAGTGCAGGAGGTCTAGGTGGGACATTAGGAAAAAGTTTTTCACTAGCAGGGTGGTGAAGCATTGGAATGGGTTACCTAGGGAGGTGGTGGCATCTCCATCTTTAGAGGTTTTTAAGCTGCGGCTTGACAAAGCTCTCACCGGGATGATTTAGCTGAGGATAGTCCTGCTTTGAGCAGGGGGTTGGACTAGATGACCTCCTGAGGTCCCTTCCAACTCTAATATTCTATGATATGCAAGATACAGAGCAATGTATGAAGAACTTTACTGTTTTACATATGCTGCAGCATCTGGTGCACGACCCCAAAGCCCACTGAAATCAATGGAAAGACTATCAGGCTGTCTGGGCTTGAGACCAGGCCCCTATGCACTGGCTGGTAAACAAACAACATTACTTCTGTGGGTTGGTGTATGGAGGATAATGGTGGGGAAAGAGGTAAATCCAAAGGAAAGGTTTGTGCTGCTTCAGTGGGAGCCTCTCATAACTAAACTACCTACATGTTGGTTTCAAGAGACGTTTCCATTTCAAATGGTCAGAGGTTCTTGCTGAAATGGAGTATTGCTGTTCCCAAAATATACCACACAGCTGCAAATTAAATGGAACAGAAATGGTGGCCATAAACCAGTCCCAAACATTAATTAATGACAATGGTCATTTGAATCTGGAAAATTGTCAGGGTTGCTCTAAAAAGAGCGATATACCAAGTTCTGTTTGTTTTACTATAAAATACCAGTTTGGGAGTCTTTAGGACTCTTTCCCTTATCTAAGTTTTCAATTGTCCCTTTAAGTCAAGACTCAGCTTAGGCAACTTTCAATTTTGCACTTTGTTGTGTGTGGGTGAGGGAGATATCACTAGGAAAATGAAACAAATCCCCTTGGAATTGGGAGTATCTCATGATTTATTATTTTCTCTTGGTGCCATCTTTATTTCTGGGAAATTAGAGCTATCCTTGAAGTGCTCCTCCCTCAGTGGCCTGAGACAACTCACTTTATCTCTTCTCAATGTGTGTTTCCCAAGTGCAAGATGGGAATAGTATTTATTTCCTACTTCACAAGAGTGTTGGAGTGTGAAAATAGTGCTCACACAGCACTTTTCAATGCTGTGCCTCAAAACTTAACAGGAAAGCCATCTTGCTTTAGTGTAATGGATTCTGTGCCTCACATTAAAGCTACTCAAATATTTAAGACAAAGAATAAAAACAAAGGAGAAGGCTAATTGTTATCTTCTTAAAATAAAAAGCAGGAAGACAGATACAGAACTTGGATCAGGCAGCTTGCAGTGGCATTCAATTACTTGTTTTCACTATACATTAACAAACGGTAAAAAAAATCACTATCCATTTTGGCATTGATTTGTGTAACTGATATTAGTTTTGTTTTGGATTGCCTTTGGCTCTGCACCATCACTGGAAGCAATTACACAGGAACGTGCATGCTTTTGGCAAGTAACATGATCGCATTTCTGTGAGTAGAGTGCCACTTGTTACTTTGACTGATAGTTGTGTTTGATGAAAACAATGGTGTCTTGTGATCTC
>ML675617.1:11504080-11629579 GCA_007922155.1 Mesoclemmys tuberculata | reverse complement strand
TGAGCTGATTTCATTAGGCTTAAAAAGTGGACCAGTAACATGTCTGCTCTCATGCAGGGAAAGGGATTCTCAGATCTCAAAAGAGAAGTGATGAGCAGAACTCCTACTGACGTTATGTATGCATGCATATCACAAAAGCAGCATAATGTAGGAGAGATTATGAAGGGGCAAACCAGTTTAGATGGGGGAGGAAAGCTGCTCTCTGAACTATTGCTCTTGCTGAATTTAATTCTAACTGGAAATTTTTAAAGGTACTGAAAAGTTCTGATTTCTTTCTCAACAAGTGCTCCCTTTTGCACTGATGAAATTAGAAATGTTGAAATACTACAGGAAAGGCTGTAGTTTGAGTTTTGGTGGTGTTCCCCCACTCCCCAACCCATTTCAACCAGAACCAGAAATAGAAGTACTGCAATCTCATGTAAAAATTGAGGAGGGGATTGCCTGATTTCCACACTAATTTTATAGGCTTAAGAGATCCAAATACTCAATCAACCTTGTCCAAAACAAACTCCAAGAGACTGACTCCCTCCCTGACCCAGTAACACAGATGTTAATCCCACTGGGGGAGACTATGGCTTCCCAAACTTTTGAGGTTTACCCTCTGCTAGCTATGATCTGTCATGCAGACCTGAAAGGAGAATGTTCCACTGAGTGCAAAAGGCAACAAATTGTTTCTTCAATAGGGTTGAAAATGAACTATTTGGGAAACAGGGGTATTGCCTTTGTCATATGGGGAGCCATGGGCTGGGATTTTTCAAAGCTGCCCAAGAAAAACAGATCCCTCAGGCACCTTGGAAAAAGATGTGAGCTATTCATGTTATCTCTAAAAATGAAAGCAGCGTGGATTGTGAACGTTGTTTTTGCATGTGGCAAATTCAAAGTGGAATTTCCTCTATATCTGGGAGAGGGGGAAAAAAGACGACAGTTTTGTACATTTTGAATGACTTAGTACAGTATTTTTAGTCATGGACAGACGTTGGAAAACAAAGAAATGTATGCAGACAAAAAAGGACATAATGAACCAGTTGAAGAGCAGAGGCCGTTCTGCATCTTTGCCTAGGTAGTCATCATCTGTGACTAGGAGACCCTTCACCAGGACGTCATAACACGCCTCATTATTTTACACTTTGGTAAAGTTTTATAATTAAACTTTATGGCAGTCTGATTGCTGGCATTATTTTAAAATGTTGCCTGATAAAACAGGCAATATCTTGAACTGGTGATACAATCTAAAACATATCAAAACAGACAAGCACTTTTTAACCAGTGTTAATTACAACTGCATTTCAATTAGATTCCACACACCCGCCCCCTCCCCCACCTACCTGCCTCCAGCTCTGTTATGGTTCTCTCAGGGTGTCTTTTTATGGGCACAAATTTAGGAAATTTTCCTTGTTAGTCTCTCTCTACCCCCCTAATTTTATTTAAGTTTCAAATCTATTAGGATGAAATTCATCCCTGTGCAGCACTTAGTTCCCATTTATTAAAGTTCTTTTGGGCGTAAGAACTGCCTATGTCTTGTGCTGGCCCACTGCACCGAGCAGAATTTCACTCTTGGAGAGTGTTTTCATTCATACATTCGCCTCTCCTAACTCTCCCTCTCTCTTGCCCCTTTATGGAAACACAGTTCTATAGAACGTAAACCCAGAACGATAACTTTGCTGTAGGTTTCTAGAGCCTGAGACGGAAAGAGCAGGTTGGAGTGCCCCCTGGTGAAAGGGTCTGGCATAGCAGGCTCTCCCCTCCGAGCAATCCCCTGCCAACACTTTAGGTCCATGATATCTTTTCTCCCCGTTTTTGTGCCATTCCTCAGTCTGGCCTTGAGGCGCTGTATTCAGCCCCCACACTGGACTCGATAGCTCTTCCAACAGGCTCGTACACCCCTTCCCCAGGGCTGGTAGGGGAACTCAGCTTTACCTCTGTTCTGGGCACCAGCCCAGGGACCCTGTATTAAGCAGCTAGAACTGCTCCTTCAGATGTCCTGCTGTTTCCCCAGGCCACTTCCTGTCTCTGAGCACCTTGTGCTGCTTCCATTCAGCCTGTGCTTGCAGTAGTCCCTCCTCTGGTTCCCAGACCCCAGGATTCTCCCTAGGTCCTCTCAGCTCCTCCTTTCTCTGCTAGAGCCCTCCATCAGGACTACTTTTTTTGTGACTTGCCTCTTTTCCAGGGAACCACCAAAGGGCTTAATTCTGCCCCTGTGGCCTTCTTCAGTCTGTCTTCCCAGCGAGCGCGCAAACTTCCTACCTCCTCTTTCCAGAGTTTCTCTGTCTTGAGCCCCCCTCCTGGACCTTCCCGGGAGTTTTCCCTTCCTTCTTTTATGAGGAAGACCCTGCTCATCCCTAGCTGGTTCTAATAATAAATTAAGTCTGACACACCCTGCTGCTGCAGCCAGGTGGGCCAAATGAGCTCACAAACACCTGTTAACTCTTTGTTCACCTGAGTGTGGTAGATATCCCATCACGGTGCCATCCCATAGAATTTGATATCAAACTATCTCCCTGCCATAGAATTCTGTAGGCTGGTTCAGAAAACCTAAAGGAAGATTATCATTCCTTCTCCTGTGGCATTGGTTTTAGCATAATTTATAATCTAGAGAACCCGCTTGGTTATGTCCCTATTGAGGGGCAGATTGTGATGTATGTTGTGTGTCCAGGTAGGGCAGCAAGGGGAGGTAAGGCTGTATTACTCCCCAGCATTCAGTAGAGAGGAGAGCAGTGCTGAGGGAAAAAGAGTCTCCATGAGCCTGCATGGCTCAGCTGTGCATGCGGGCACAACTTTAAATCACCCCTCCCCACTCAAACACCGCAGTCGGCTTACTAAGTACAGGATGAGTGTACTTAGTCAAACATATTCCCTTCCTCCTTCCCCTCCCCAGGCGCAGAGGGAAACCCAGAGGCAGATTGTGAGTGAATCGCTGTCTGCTCCTGGGGCAGCACAGCAAGTGTACAACCACACACACACACACGATAATGGAGTGTTACATAGGAGGTTGAGTGTCTCTCTCTGTTTCCCTCCTCAGTTTGGGTTTATTGAAGACCCGATCAAGTGACGCTGCTACATATGTAGCAACACAAAGATCAGCTCCACAATACTAGTTACAAGAGGGTTTCCTAAAGAGGCCCAATTCAGATCCGACAAAAACAAAAAACCAGCAACACTTATTTCTCAAAATGTAAAGCTCACAGATCATAAAAACGTGGAACTAGCTACACAAGAGGTTGGGGATGACTGTGCGCTCCCCACTCGGCTCTGACGTCATTTGGGTGGTTTTTGCCCAAGTTCAGGATATCAGCAAATTGAACAGTCTTTTTTCATCTCAGGTCATCTTGTAGTCCAGGCAAATAGAGAAGGCTAATACGGTTCCAAAATAAACCCTTTATTTAAGAAAGAAAAAAATGAAGTGGAACAGTCTGAAAAATGCTGATTAAATAAGTGGCTCCATAATGATTTGTTGTAATCTCATGACAAAGATGCGCTGGTACTTGCTATTTCCACTGAAGTTCGTTTCTGTCACAGCTGAACTTTGAGGAAGTGACAAGGAAAAGATATTAATATAGCTTTAGGCTGTGCAGGAACTGTTTTTCAAGTGAGACCGAAGCTATGAGTGTTTTGGACATCTTATGCCTCAATGAAATCCAGTTTTCTATTGCAGGTTTTGCTCTGAAAAAGGAATGTGCTTGCAAGCCAGAGCTCAGCCTGCTAAGAGCCATCTATTAACCTGCATAGAAATGATTGTCAGCGGTGAAAGTTTCTTGTTCCTTTCTTACTTGCAAATGTATCTTTCAGTCTGCGACCCTAGTGAACATTAGCCACTGGTGTGAAGCCTTATGCGCTGAGGGTCTTGCAGAGAATCCAGACTGCAGTATGGAGTGTCTACTGAGGGTGAAATGACTGGACACTTTCCTGCTCAAGCTACTCACAAACAGATTGCTGGAAGACAGACTGGGTCAGAGGCTGACATATAATGGGTTAGAAATTTGCATTGTTTGAGAAGCAAAAGCCAGTAACGCAATTAGTAACTAGCACAAATTTGACCTGGCCGAAATCACAGTCTCCTAAAGGTGCTGAAGACCATGGCAATGCTGAAGTCAGTGGAAGTGGAGGGCACCCAGGACCTGGCAGCTCGCCACATTGCAGTGACAGTCCAATACAAATATCAACCATCAGGAGAGTTTCTAAAGAATGGCTTGAACAAATCTATCGCTTTCTGTTATTGCACTGCTGCACTATGCTGCATTCTAGGTCCACTCAGAACATGTTTGCAGCAGCAAGGATACACTGCTTACCCTTCCTCAAGGTCTGTTCCAAAGCCCACAAAAGTTAATGGAAAGCTCCCATTGCCTTCAACGGGCTTTGAAACAAGTCTTAAAAGCAGAGACCTATACCTCTTGACCTAAAATGTTCCATTAGCTTTAGCAGTATGAGGCTATGGCAAACAGGGTATGTCTTCAGTGCAAAGTTACCCCAACTGATCAGCTGCCATCTGGATACTCAATTTAGCCTAGTCCAGATACAAGTGTTCCCACAACAAAGCCCTAACCACATTAATGTGTCCTCACTGTTTCTACATTCACCCACGTGTGCCTGGGAGCATATCTCAGGGTTCAGTGGAAAGAGACGTGCCAGGATTCATTCCCAGTCAATTGTGTCCATTAAGGGGGGAATTGTGGAGGACTCTGAGGACCCAAGTGATTTTTGTCTGCATCCTTACTGCAAAGTAGGCAAGTTCCAGCCTAAATGTAACTCGAGCCCAGGTTCTTACCCACTCTGCAGCTGATAGGGCAGGCCGGGCTTAAAGCAGCTCCAACCCTGGCTCCTATGTGGATGGTAGGGACGTTTAGGCTAAAACCTAGATAGAAACCCAGCTTATCAGTGCAGTGGAAACTTACCCACAGGTAGCCATTCCACCCGGAAGAGGGCAGCTGTACACATATACAATAGCCAGAGCTGTTCCAATATGATTATTACCTACTGGCAGATCAGCATTATTTACCAAGATAAACAAATTCAGTACACACTTTAAGCTTGTCATATACCACTTCTGGTCTAAATTTATTCAGTTCTAACAGCACTGCATCAAGAATAGCTCCCAAGTGAGATAAACATGTTAAGAACATTAAGGCCTTTTGCTCTCCTGGAAACAAATTGCATTTTTTTTTTCCTTCTAAATAATGAGAACATTAGCACAAAACATCAGGAAACATTTAATAGGACGTAAGTGGACCGGGTAGAAAATGTGTGCAATGACAAGACTGTATCTCTCATTCCTGCCTCCCCCACTGCTTGAATGGGAGCCTTGCATCCGAACAAAAGCCTGTTCCTTCAGATTGGGTCAATGACCTGACAGCAGGAACCGCTAGAGCTTGTAGTTTTGTTTTATTAATCAGTTTTCATGCACGTAGTTGAGGATTAGCACAGACTGCCAGGTTTATTGCATTGAGTTAGAGTACCTGGAAGTATCAAGGAGGTGCTATATGATGCTCATATAATTTCAATGATTTCCCCCCTCATATACTTCTGCCTGCTCAGGATTAATCAACCATTAGACCAAATGAACACTTCAAAGATGTGCCATTCAGTTTGTTTTGGAGAGATATTGGAAAGGAAAATGTAGTGTGGGGCTGTCACAGCGCTAAGTGGTGTGACCCGAGTCTTATAGCAGTATTGGGGATCATATTCTGCAGCCAGTGCCTTCCTAGAAATTAACAGTTCCACAGACACCACCACTACTGCCCCAGACGGGCTGATCTTTGGAGCACACACAACTCATGAATGCTGACAGCCATGATTACTGGGAACCTTTACATAGCAAGCCTAACCTCAGCAAAAAAATGAGTTGCTAGCCGTATGGTTGTCAAGTCGGGGACCCTGATTACTGAAGGTTGTCATAGCTGACCAGAACTAGGTTGGGACTTGAGTCCCATGAGCATGGAGCTGCCAGCTACTAGAGGGCACTGGACCCATTCATGCATGGAGGCAGAGCACAACAGGCTGCCACTGCCATTGTGATACAGCTGTGTGCGCTCCTCCCTCTCTGCCAGCCTGTAGTAGGCCACTTGATCCATCGAGCTGTGACAAGGGTGGGCATTCCAGTGGAGAAGTTGGCTCTGCTGCAGGTAGGAAGCAGAGGAGGCAAGATTGGGCATAAAATGATGCCTAGTGTCTTCTCTACTCATCCCACCCTCCACAAAAACACCAGCAGCAGCCCCCTAGCAGTTTGAGAGGTATTTGTGAGACCAGAGGAGAGAGGACCCATCCTGTCTGCACAGTGGCAGCAGAGCCACAGGCGTGAAGAGCTCATAAAGCTCGACAATAGAAATCGCTCAAGTGAAAGCAGGTGAGAGTTACAGCAGGCGCCATGAAGACACAGAGATCCTCCACGGGAAAGGAGAAAGGGGAGGCAGTGGAATAGAAGGATGAGCAGATAGCACAGAGGAAGACCCAGTGATGAGAATGCAGTAAGCAGAGGGGATGAAGACAACAGGGAGTGATGTGAGAATGACACAGCTTGAGAAGAGAGGAGGACTGCTTTTCAAAGAAAGAAAAGTGGAGACTTGAGGAGAAAGAATAATAATAAAAAATGGAGGAGAGGGCAAAAGGCAAATTTGGGAATATTTGGAATGGGTTTGGGTATGGGCCGATAGCTTTTTTTAAGGGTTACTAGAATTTGCTTAACTATTTTTTCAGGGCCCTTTCCTGTGAGATAGTGAACGGGTTCAACAGGAATAGAGGACACTCAGTATTTCTCAGCATTAGGCCATTAATTTGCATTCACTCATACTAGAACTGTACGTAAGGAGATAAAATACTGTGCTGCACAGACGCATTACGGAATCAAAGGCCCATTGTGGGCCTTCTCTCTCTCTCTCTCTCTCACACACACACACAAATGTTTCTTTTAAATATCAAAGTTGTGTATGAACATTAGACAGGTATTTATGAGCGTGAGCCTGTTAATCACGTAGATACATACATGTTAATACATTTTAATGTTTTGATTTCTGAAGACTAGTCTAGTATGTCTGAATAGGTGGAGTGCCTGAAACTTCGCTAAAGTACCAAACTGATATGGGGTTTCCTTTCTGCATAGCTATATAATATAACCTTGCTAGAAGTGAGCAATGAAATGACTAGCGTATCCAATTAGTATAGCCATATTTTTGTTATTTGAATTTTACAATTTTATTAACTATCAATTAATAGCAAACAGCTCACTGCTATTTGTTATTTCTGCTAAGTTAGCTAGTTTTGATTTGTCAGACAAGTCACACAGTCCAGTCCCCCGGTTGTCGACCACTGCTGGGATGATAATTCATAAGTGCAAGTATAAAATTCAGTTTCTGCAAGTACTTGTGCAGAAGACTTTAAATTTGCTTTCTCTGAGTATCAAGCCAGTGAAACCTGATCACAGCAATATTCACATAAGGGTTGTGAGCATGGCTGAAGGGAATTAAATTCAATTAGGGCATATATGTTCAATTAGGGCTCTATAAATAGTTGCTTCAGTACAGACCTAGTTTAGTTTAAGAAGAATGGAGCCCTCCTACATTATCCCCTAGTACATGGCACATGAAACACACATCACCTCTCTCTACAGACACTAGCCTTGGGACCATGAACAGCAGTCTGCCCCAAGCTCACGATTACCCTACTTCACTATGTCCCAGAGGCATTCCCTATTTTCTCCCTTGTCTCTTCAAACAGACCTCTGCCAAACCCTATCCAGGCGCCTTCCTTTCAGACAGGAAATCATCTCAGATCTTGCTCCAGACCCCTCACATATGAAAGGCCTCCCTGTTCAGGCCCTCGTAACTTTCTGCTGTAGCCTTTCTGTTGCTATCGCCTTAACACAGCATCCTTCCCAGGCCTCTTCCCTAGGGCACCATAGAGCAACGCCCAAACATGTCCTACTCCCCTAGAGCATTCCTCTTGACTGAGCTACAGGGATCCTTAAATAGTCCTGCTGTCACATAGCTTAGGTCATATGGCCCTGTCTTCCAATTTCCCTAATTTAGGAGGAATCACAGGCACAGATAAGAGATGAGACTTGCAGAGTTAACTCACCCTCTAGCAGGCCTGACACAGCCAACGTTACTCACACGGAACAGTGCCTCCGCCTAACTGATTAAGGGTGGCAGAATCAGGACCTGAACTTTGTGAGCAAGTATTCACAACAAATGTGTCCAGCTCCAATACTTCATCGAATTGGGCTTCTATCCAAGGGCTAAACTGTGCCCTTAGGTACAGACCTAAGCAAGGGGTGACGCATAAGCTCCACTGTCCCAGGAATACCTCCCAGAGGACAGTCATTTGCTGCTAGGCATTTCAACAACAAATGATGGCATGCGCTCAAGGGCCTCAGCCAGCAGATTGCAAGGGGGAGAACAAAGCCAAGGCTTCACCCCTTTTCAACCCTCCCAATCCCTTGCTCTAGGGATACATCTGCTTGCTCTTGCATGTGCAGACCCAAGCTTCAATTAGCCCACCTATGAACGTGTGTGTGTGTGTGTGTAGGGGGAGATTCTTAAGTCTCACTCCTCCCCTGAAGAGTGAGTAGTTTAATTTATAATATAGTCCTATGTGTCCAGCACTTGGATGCTGTGATAATGCCCACTCTGGAAATACAGTAGAGAAGATAAATCATAATATCTAGGAACCACGTAGAAGGCAAAATTAATAATTTTGACTGTAGTTCTTGTTTCCTCAGGGGAGGGATTCATGCTGTCTTTTTTTATCATGAAGCTTACAAAGCACCTTGAAGAATTATTGTTCAGAAGCTGAGATTTGCCTTTTAATAAGCGAGATGTTTCTGTTTGTATCTTCTCAGATGCCATTAGGAGATTAGAACTATCCTGCGCTCCAGTGTAAATGTATCACCTGCATCTTGAAACTGGCATTCTACAACAAAACAAAAGATAAAAGTCTGTTCACAGTCAGAATTATGAGAATGTAAACAAACACTAGATTACACATTTGTCAGAATGTGGTCTCAGATCACTGATGCATTTCAGCCTTAGTTGTTCCAAGAGTCTTTTTGGCAACTTAGTAAAATGTGGAGGACAGCCCCAGTTATGACCATTCCCTTCAGTTAAAAAGTTCCAGCTCCATGGATACCAGCTGAGCTTTTATGGAGTTTGCCAGCAACTCCATAGCTTAGGACCAAGAGGCAGAGCAACGATTCGGGAAACAAAAAATGCTGCCATGCATTGCAATTCCATCTCTTCCCATTTGCTCCCAATTTAAATCATTTGGATTGTGGCCAACATTGATGGTGTTAATTGGAATCTGCTGAGGTAGTGCATGAAGTCTACTACTGATCTTGGTGGTGGGAGAGCTTTCAAGATTGGCTGATAGCAGTTCAGCTGCTCAACTGCTGTAGAGATCCTTAAGCAGACACCCATATCTACTTTAAATCAAGGTATTGTGTCTTTTGCTCTTCGCACAACATATATAATATGAAGGAAGCACACAGGTGTAGAGTCAAAATATCTATGTTTAGTAAAGATGGTTAACATACAAGGTCTAGTTACATATATATACTGCTGGTCTTATAGAGCTGCAGTGGCTTCTGAAACATAGAAGATGGTAAGGGTATGTCTACCTGAAATGGAAGCCTGGAACTCAAGTTTAGCAGACCCTGGGTTTGTTAACCTACAGCTTGAGTATCTATACTCATTAGTTACCCCAGCTTATGAATTGTTGAACCTTGGTTCCCAGCCCGGGGTTTTAGCACTATACTGCATTAGGTGGGCCTGAGTCCAACCACCCATATCCCACACTTCCTACTGCACTCTCAAAATGTGCTCACTCTAGCTTTTTGCTCACAGTACAGAGTGGAAAAACTTGACTGTCCAGAGAAGTGTCCACATGGGATTGTGGAATACTTTTGTGGACTCCTAGAGCACGAGTCCAGTAAGGCTGCATCTACATTGCCGAGAAATAGGGTTTGAACCCTGGGTCCCATCTTAGCTCAGGATAGGATTCTCCAACCCCCTGGGGCCCTGGGTTAGCACAATTTATGTGTAGACCAAAAGAGGGTTAGGTTTGAGCCTGAGTTTGAACCCTGGGCTTACACAACAGTGTAGACATACCCCAAGAGGCCACTAGAGGGCTGACCAACAATTTAAAGGGGTTTTACCTAATTCCTATACACTACATATTCCTCTCCCTTTAGTTAAAAACTTTTTAAAAGTCACAAACGCATTGCTGTTATTATATATATAAAACTTAAATTTGAAAGGTTGTTCACAACTTTTCCATAGATAACATCTTAGCAACATCAGCTATCACAACAGCATCTCGTACAGTATCAGCACTTTCTGGTGTAGCTGTATCAACAACACCTGCCTGCTCTGTAGTGTTAAGGATACTTGTGCTTGAAACTGAGACATGAGGATCCACAGGTGTTATCACAGGTACTGCGTCTGACAGTATTGTAGGGTCAATATTTTCAGTAGGTGTCATTTGTTTATGTCCCATAAACAACATCTCTGGTGTCTGATTGGTAGAAGCATATCACTGGTCTATCACTCTTTCTATCACATAGACTCATAGACTTTAAGGACAGAAAGGACCATTCAAGCTCATCTAGTCTTACTTCCTACACATCGCAGGGCACAGACCTCATCCACCCACTCCTGTAATGCATCCCTAACTGCTGGCTGAGTTACTGAAAACTTCAAGTTACAGAGAATCCACCATTTACATTAGTTTAAATCTGCAAGTGATCCATGCCCTAGGCTGCAGAGGAAGGCAAAAAAACCCCAAAAAACAGGGGTTAGGGGCACCTTAGATATGAATTACACCAGGGGGCCAGTTCTGGATGTGGACCAAAGTCTCTGCTGGCATAATTGCACTGAAGTGATAACTACAGGAAAGCAAACCTTCTTCTCCTTCCAGTGATGTTTACAAGTTGGCCTGGATGGCCTCGTCTCCCTGATTAATCATGGGGTGGCCTAACAGGCTAGCCCACCCTTTCTATCCTTTTAAGGCACAGTTAGTAAGCCTTCCATCACCTCAATGTCTCTTCAGTGTATGGCTGGTATGCTGTCTCACTTCCTCTGCATCTTCAGGGCATCGTCTGGGAAGCCTATTGCCTCACTGCAGTCTGGAGATACTTCAAGAATTCATTTCTTCAGGGCATTCTGGATTTTCTATTTCCAGTCACAGGTAGAAAACAGAAGAGAAAAACTTTCTCAACACTGTGGGACTTCACATTTTGATTGGAGTTTGTATTAGAAAGTAAGCAAAGATTTGGGGAATTCTTATTCCACCAAAGTCTGCTGCCCATCCCTAATGGGGAAGAACTGTTCCTTTTAGATTTGTGAGTTATATTTTGTATTTCTAATGGATTCTTCCTTAGGTTTTCTTTTAAAAATTAGTTTTTGATATAGATGTCAACAAACGTCTATCTGGTCCTAAGGGGTGGGGAGGGTGGGGCTGAAGGGGGTAGCGTGATGGCAGTTGGTCTGTGTCTGTCTAGTTCTACTAGCATTAATTGCAGTGTGTGCATCTGCAAGGGGAGCAGCAGGCCTGGGTATTACTACAGCTTATGGGTGGTGCAGTAATGGTTGGGACTGGCAGTGAGAGAAATATTTTGTCCCACCAATGACACGCACAGAAATCACCTACACATGTTTATCCAGACTTTGCAGAGTGGTCCAGAATTTAGCTCTTAGCATGTTTTCTTCTTTACAGGCATTTTTTGTTTGTCGAGTTTCTCTTGGCCCAGCAGTCTGAAAATGAGAAAAGAAAAAGGCCAACCTGTGCTGTTTTGTAGGGTGTATTCCTATAGAGCACTGCTCCTGGAAGAACACAGCTGCACTGATACAAGTCAAAGCATCCCACCCACCAAGATTCAAGCTTCTTCTGTGTAGGTGGACAGATTCGATTTTTTAAAAAAAATTTTTAAATCCTCTAGGATAAATGATGGAGGGGGATGCAGTGCTAACACATGCCATACTCAGTGGTTTTGCATGGGCATTAGAAAAGTTTGGGAGTTTTTCAATTTGTTGTAAAGCTTTTTCAACCCATCATGTATCCCTACAGTTCTAAGAAGCAACATTTCAAAAGGGAAAAATATTGATCCCTGAGCATATCCTGTTGACTTCACTGGGAACCACTCTGTGCATTCAGCAGCTCTGAAAATCAGGCTATTTATTTAGGTGCCTAAATATGGATTTAGGAGCCTAACTGTAGGCAGCCATTTTTTAAAAAATATTGGCCCAAAATTAAAAAGTACACACATACTCACTGAGCAAAAATGGATCAGTCCACAGGGCACCCAAACATGTTTGAACTGGCTGCATGCACAAAGTGTCAGATTTTTGGCACCTAAAGATGAAGTTAAGCACCCAGTGGGATTTTTTAAAAGGCCTAAGCATCTAATTGAATCTTTACATGCCTAAACACCTTTAAAAATCTGTCCCAAGGTACTCTTCAATAGCTATGTATGCTGAAACAAAAATTAAATTCCTTGTTCTGATGAGTCTAAAGGGTCTGGGCCTGATCCTATTCCAAAGTAGCTAATATTTTTTAGGCATGGAAATGTTCAGACATGTTTCACCCTGCTGTACCTACAGTTGCAATCCACAGATGCAAATAAGACACATGCATTAGAGTTCCTCCTGCGATCTTATGATCCATTCCTTTGACATTTTTGCACAGGCTCCA
Source organism: Mesoclemmys tuberculata (assembly GCA_007922155.1). Taxonomy (NCBI): domain Eukaryota; kingdom Metazoa; phylum Chordata; order Testudines; family Chelidae; genus Mesoclemmys; species Mesoclemmys tuberculata. The sequence goes on along the minus strand of ML675617.1, from coordinate 11,616,907 downwards.
GCCAATGATTAACTTTCCATTAGCAAAATAATACCTATAAAGAGCTTAGGGTACCTGCTAGGTGTGCTGTTAAAATAAGGGCATGGGCTCTGTATGCCACTCCTGCCTTTGGGCTAGATTCTATCTGGTCCTCAAGCTGCTACACATGGTAAGGGAGGGCATATGGTCATCTCTTCCCCACCCTCCACCCGCTGTGCAGCCCAATGCGGGCCAGGCAGAATTCCAGCCCCTATGTTCAGTGGAACACAAGGATTTCTCTTTCTGGAGACCCTAAGCAGTGCATGGCACCCGGAAGTGAGATGAGGGAGGGACCTAGCTCCCTGCCTCCACTCTTATTTGCATCTGCAGACTAATCCCCACTGGCAGCACAGTGGAGCAAGCATCCTCTCCATGCCCAGGAGTCAATCTGCTGCCAAGGGGCAGGGTCCTTCTTGGTGTTCCCCTGGGGTGATAATGCTTTGTACTGCCCCTTGCTCTGGGCTGCATGCAGCCTGCACTGTCTAGCCCTTTAGTTAATAGCTAAAAGAAAAATGCCCCTCCACGTGTAAAGAGCCCAAGGGAAAACTCAACCCTTTCCACGCGTATCCAGCTAAGTTACTGCTCAGCTTCTGCTGTAGGGACCAATTCTGCAATCTTTGCTTACAATGAACAGCACTTCAAGGGGAGTACACACACAAGTATGGACTACTCAGGGAGAATGAGGGTTACAGAATCAGGTCCTTAACAAGCTAACACAGAATGTAAGCAGCCAAAGAGAATCCTAATTCTGATGCCTCAGTATGCAGCCTCCTTGATTACACCCACAACCACCCACTTACACTGTTATTCTTTAGGATCCCCTGCTGTATTTTTTGGGTACCAATATGTAGCAGCATCAGAGGCTTAGCTACTGGATTTGTGCATGCACTTGCAGAAATGAGTAACGGAGGGCTTGATCAGGCAGTCGGATTTTTCTCAAATGACACATTTTGGTATTAAAAGAAGTGTGTTCTGTTATTCTGCTATCATGAAATAATAAAAACTGCAGCTTTTCCTTCCCAGCCTCTCCCCTTTGAATCTTGCAAAGCAGAAATGATCCTTGGCTTGTAGGCTGCAGCAGCCCACGGAAGCTTTGAGAATAATGTTGAAAACCTACATACCTACACTGCTAATTGGAGACTGGATTATTAGTGACACTTTGGAGAGTCAGACTGTCACTTACAAGCAACAAGAAGGAACTCTGCAGCCGCTGAAAAGCCTGACATTTTGTAGTGGAGGGTGGATGGTCCTATACCACTGAAAAAAGTGGTTCTATAATTTTCTCAAGTAGAACATGGTCTGTGAAATCCAATCTCTTTTCCTGTGGATCTGTATCAATAATCTTCATCCCTTCACATCTGTGTGAAAGACACACAGTATTCATGAAAACATGAAATAAATGTGCTCTTTGTTTTTATTTTGAGAGGTGCACATTGTTATTCAAATTCACTGACTGGCACTGCTGGTTTTCTCATCCAATCAGTTTAATTCTGAAAGGGAAAATAAAGGGAAAAATGCAAAATGACTGATATGTAGGCTGCCCCATGAATTTTTTTTTTTTTTGGTTCTTTGGTCTCCTGGGTCATTTTTAATTGCAATCTCAGTGTAAGACAAGGGAGGGAAACAGACTGAGAAAGAAACATATTTCTTTCATTTCACACTGTTGGGTGAGGTATCAGGACAAAATCTTTCCAACAGCTACTGCAGCCATAAATAAATCAAGGGGTGGGGTGGGAAATTGCATCTACACACAGCCCTGGCTTTTTAACAAACTTTCAAAAATGCTTCCATATTTATTTCTCTCTTTTGGTTCTCCTAGGAGCTATGCACTCCACACTTCCTGTAAGAAGCACAACCGCTCTTAGCACTTGCCAGTACATGGCAGCTTTTCATCTGTTATTATTAAAGCACTTGACAAAGAAGGTAAATATTGTTTTTCTCATTTTCTACATGGGGAAACTGAAGCACAGAGATTAAGGCCAGAATTTTCAAAAGCTAGCGGGGAAGAAATTTGCAGTTTGAGTGCCTAAAAGGGTTTTTTGGTTCCTCTCACCACAAGTGTCAATTTCAAAAGGAGTGTGGTAGCTGGGCCAACAGCTCTGTGCATCCACGGGAGGAGTGTGGGGGGAGAGGAGCTGGATAAAGAGGCAGTTCTGAGATAGGATCTCTTATGTGATTTCCAAAAGTGTCCAGGGCTCCCCACACACAAGCAGGAAGGTACCTCTAAGATGGTCCCAGCCTAAGAGATGACTAACACTGCAGGAACAGACACACAGGACTCCAGGATAAGGCAAAGCTAAAACAATATGTACGTGCTGTATTGGGTAGGGAAAAGATGGTGGCTTGGGGATCAATCTGCAGTATAATATCAAAAAAATTACTGACTAGAGAAATTAAGAGACGCGCGCGCATGCTTGCACGTACAGAGAGCACCCCTGAGAAGACTTACCTTACTGGGGCTGCATGTATGTTCTGTCCCCAGCCAGAGGTGCATTAGCATTCATCCTGAAACCTGAAATAGAGAAAACAGAGCTTTAGTTGTTGCCCCCTTTTCAGTAACTGCATTCTACGCTGGTACAATCGCTATGATGAGTACACGCATGACACCCGTTCAGAGGTTGCCCTGCTTTTATTGCTCCTTTCTGGAGTTGACATCCTCACTGCCAATGCAACATTCAAACCCAGTCCATGACCAGATTCCTAACCAGCACCACCTGGGCCTGGTTCGGTTTTATCTTCAGACCATAGACCATCTATAATACACAGCTTGGGGCTGCCATCACTTCCCTGCTAGCCAATAAACCCCAGAAATCGCTTTGCAGTCCATCATTACTGCAAAAATAGCTGGTTCTTCTCTGCTTTAACGTCATATCCCACAGCTTATCTAATCTATACAGCTGGCCAGGAGAATTAATTTCTCTTCTGCAAAAAAAAAATTCAGCGTTTGGAAAGTAAATTGTCCTGAATTTGGCCGAAAAGCCAGAATCTCAACAACAAACAACAACAAAATTGTGGACGTGAAATTCCACAATATTTTCTTTTGAAAACAATGAAACATTCCTTCTTGTGAATGTTCTGGCGTTTCCCACCTTCCCAGTCCACCAGTTGGTTTTCTTCTAAAGATTCATCAGAATGGGTAAATTCCCACTTTTGACAAATCGGCATTTGCTGTCCGAATATTTCAGACGAGCTCTACTAACCTATCAAGTGCACTTACCACGTACCCATCACTTGAGTGCAGTGTTTGGGGATCAGCTCATACCATTGTTTGCTTTTAGTACACCAGAAGAATTCATACTGTTATATCAACATTTATCAAAATTTCCAACAAACAGAACTGGCTTTTGGAGTACAATTTGTATTTTTAATAAAGATATTGTAAATGGTCAGCGTCCTGTACCCCCAAACAAAACACAAGCAAGAGGTTAGAGTCCAAATTCACACACTTCTTGGGGTTTGGCCTTATTGGTAATTCAAAACAAGAGTATAACACAAGCCTCAGGGTAAGATTCCTTCCTGAGCTTGGCTTTTCTTTTTTCTTCCTCCCAGGATCTTCTTTGTCCTAGGTCCTTAGTTCCTTCTCCTTAAAAAACCTCTCCCATCTCCATTATATTCAGGGTGGAGATAATGGCCAAAAGCTGTCTCAGTCAGACAGAACTCTAGCAGCTTTTTGCATGCTTCTAACACCTGTGAAGAGGATGGGTCAATAGACAGGTCCAACTGTCCTGCTACAGATATGTTTTTCTAGTGTAATTTACTCCAACGTGTATAATGTGTTTCTTGTTTTGCTAATCATTAGATAAGAGATTTCAGAGGGCAGAAACAAATAGCTGGAGACTCCACAAAGTGAGACACATAAAAGGTGCTGTGTTCTCCTAGCAACCAAAGTTGTAAAATAATGCAATGATATCCAAACTGATGTGATGAAAATGATATAATAGTGGTTTAATGTTGTTATAGCAACATACATAGTTAGATTTATATGCATGTATCTAGAATTTTAAACAATCTAAGCAACATATTTTGGCTAATTATTCAATCCTATTCTATTTACAGTCATCTTCGTTCATTCGTGTTTACTACAGAGCTCTCTTTAATTCTAATTTTAATGAGCTCTGTATGCTCCTACCTGTCCTATTTTTATTTTAATTCCAGATGTCTACTGTTTGACCCAGATAAAGTGAAATTGTTATTTCATCTCTGTTTGTTTATATAGAGACAAAATGGTTTTGTATTTCAATGCATCATTTTTAACGTGGGTTTGTGGGTTGTTTTTTTAAACACATCTTTGTTGGTTGTAGGAACATCGGGTCATAATTTCCTGAACACAACTGGGGTGACTATCCAAAGCAGTGCTATAGGAGGTGAGTGGAATACAACTGGGATATGAGGACTTGTCTGCTGAGCACCATTCTCACAGATTTTAGAGATGAAAAAGACATACTAGACTATCCAGCCCATCTCCCTGCAAATGTAGGAAGATAAGTATAATATAGGGAGTCAAAGTGTCTGGGTTGGCACACACTGACACAGCTCTATTGAAGTCAATGGCTGTTACTTCTGCTGAAAATTCTGACCATTATACCTGAAGACAACCCAATAGATTTACTTAAATCCATGATCTCTACCACAAGAAACATTTTTCTTCAGGTTTTCCCTTATAATATCATCCAAGCCCTCACCAGCGTTGCTTTGTGTACTAGAAGGTTTCTCATATTTTCTTAGGGTTTGATCATGCCGTTACTTCCCAGGAACAGTCCCAGTGATGTGAAGGGGATCGCATGGGGGAGAAATTGTTTGCAGAATCTGATTCTTAATTTGTAAGTGTTTCCTGGTTTACTATTTTGAACATAGACTTCAAAAGATAAAAACATTTAACTTTGGATCTCTGTTACAACTGCTGTTTTTTTTATAAAATGGCCATGTTTCAAATTGTGTAGTGCTAAGGAAAGAGAAAGGAACAGCTGTGCACCTGGGTGTGAAGAGAGGAAGATCTTACCTCCAGGACTTGCAAATTGATCCAGATGACTGCTGGGATGATAGTGTTCCATACTGGTCTTCTGATGTTCCTGAAGAAATATGAAACAACATTTAGACCAATGTCATATATGTTATATACTTTGATCTTGACTCTACACAATTTGCTAGGCCTTAATAGCCTCTATTTTGCAGCCTCTTCATTTCAAATGGAAGATACAGGGAGAGTGGGGATGACAGATGGTAGAGCTGTAGAAATGGTTGATAGAGAAGATGGTTATTTATTTTAAGGTAGAAGTTCCTTTTTTTAAATAAGCAAAACCTGAAATTTGTCAACACGAGTCCAGGAGCGGGATCTTCGACACTGGCCTTTAGTATTTATGCCTTAATCCAGCCCTGACTTCACTGACATCAATGGAGCAATGCAGATTTACACTGTAGCCCGGCGGCTGTGCCGCGCTGGTCGTTGCGGCCCTTCCTGGGGCCCAGCCTCCGCGGAAGGCCACTGCACCTTCCGGAAAAAAGCGGGGGAATTAGTCAAACGAACAGTCTATATGCCCCGGCCTGTAGCAGGGCAGGCAAACAAACAGTCTATATGCCCCGGCCCGTGGCAGGGTGGGCAAGCAAGCAGTCTGTGAGCCCCGGCACGTGGCAGGGCGGGCAAACGAGCAGTCGATTGCCCCGGCCCGTGGCAGGGCGGGCAAATGAGCAGTCACTCCAAGAGCTTGGGGTGAAGGGGGATTCGCCGGGTTTTCCAGGGAAAGGGGGAGGAGGAGAGGGACGCAGGCCCACCTGACTCCACTGCGTCCCAGCCCAGGGCCCTAACAGTGGCAGAGGCGTTGCCACTGTGCCGGTGGGGTCCCACCACAACACGCCGGCTGTGGTGAGCCTCTAGCCGCAGCCAAAACTATGGCTGCCCCTGGGCCACTTTCTCCCCTCCAGTCCCAGGTACCTCCTTCTTCAGGGTCTGCTGAGTACACCGCTTGGGGCAGGCTTAGGAGGCCCTCTTCGTTGACGGGCGGCAGGTCAGGGAGCTCCTCAGTGAGGGGCAGCTCCTCCAGGTCACAAAGTTACGGGGTTGCTTCGTCTTTGGGCAGCTCCTCCAGGTCGAGCCCCGCCTCGGAGTGTTTTGTGGCCGGCAGCTTGTCTAGGTCCGGACCGGCTTCGGGGGGTGTCTCCCACCCCAGAGGGTCCGGGGGCTCAGTCCACTCCCGGGTGTTTGTGGGCCCTACCCTGTCCTCGGGTCCTGGGAGGTGGGGCCATTCTCAGCTCTCTGGCTCATGAAAGGCCCGATGCTGGGCTTCAGCCCGGCGGGGCTCGGGCCGGCGCTGCAGCCGGCAGGAAGGCACATCTGCACCTGCTGGCAGCCAGTCCCTCACTGAGCGGCGGGCCCTGCCTTTTATCCTGTTCTCTCCGGTAGAAGCCCCGCCCTCCTCGGAGGGGATTGGCCAGCCGGTTGGGCCTATCCCAGTCTGTCCCCTGGGTTGCCGGGCAGACTGGGTTCTTGCCTCTTTCCTGGCCTGTGTTTGGGGTGGCGGCCCTTCCTGGGGCCCAGCCTCCGCGGAAGGCCACTGCACTTTCCTACATATATCAACTGAGGATCTGTTCCTATACTTCTGTATATAAATTCTTATTACATGATTCACGTTCACTCATATCTTTCTTGGCAGGGAGAACTGCACTGGAAAATCAGCATAGATGCATCTACCAATGGGGTTTTGAAAAGTCCTCTGGACGTGCTCCCAGCTGAGGGTTGAGTACCCAGGCACTCTGCACATTGCAAAGTATGAGCAGATTTTTCAGACAATATGGAAAACTCCCCCTGTTCTCTGAGCACCTTAAGCCAGCCAATCAAAATCTCTGCTGACTGTCCAAGTAAGGGACTTTGATGACTCAGTTTCACCATCTCTAAAATGGGATTACAAACACTGATCCGCCTTTGTTAATTTCCTGTGAGAGATTCAGATTCCAAGGAATGAATTCACAAGAAATAATAAGAACAACACGAATATGATGAATAATAGTGATATTAGTGGCACTAACCCTGGCAGCCCTTCATAGCCTACGTGTCCCCACAAACATCCTGAGCTGCCCTCCAGCTGACTTTGTTTGACTCGCTACATGAGGAAAAACATAACCAGCCAGTGGTTTAAATTTATACATGAAAGAAAATGCAGGAAAATTTAACTTTCAAAAGTTCTGCAAACCTCCTACTCCACTGGTCTGCTGGCTGACACAACACCTCTTGTCAGCTCGGCGAGGAAGCATGGGTTCCCAGAGGGCCAATTTAGCACAATGCCAGCCCTGCAGGCAGAAGTGTTTTAAAAACTTTTCCTGTGTAGTATTCTCCTGAGGGTGTCCATTTTGAAGACAAAACGAAGAAAAACAAGAATGTTATTTGCAAGTGGAAAGCAGGGCAATAGCCACATCCCGCAGAGCCTAGCATAGAGGCACAAGAGTAAATAATCTTTTCCCTTCTGCTTTGCTGTGCCTGTTTTCCATTAGCTGACTCCCTGCCTACAGGAAAACTGATATCCCCAGAGCTCCTGAACCTGTTTATTTTTCGCCTGCTATCAAGTCACCTGAAGCAGCACTCATGTACCACAGCAGGCTTTGCCTCTCTCAGAGCTGTCCGCAGGCTGTTGGTGGACATGCGTCTAGAAAAGGAACGTGCCCCACTCCTGTTCCAGCCCAAGAGCACAGCCCCGATGGGAGAGTGGCCAGGAGCTTCCAGCAAAACTTTTACTGTTATGGCGCCCCCATTGGATTTTAAAGCCTCCCTTTCCCAGCTCAAGCACAATGGAAGGATGGTGTCACCACTTCCACCACACCATCTTGTGAGATGAGAATCCCTCTCTGTTTTAACTATTTACACGCCCGCCTTTCTTCCCAATAGCAACTCCTTTGGTCCTGCCTCTGCCCAGGTTGTCCACTCCTTCTAGACAGTCTATGGGCACTGCCAGGCAAAGGAACCCCACAAAGCTGCTGCAAACCCCAGCTGAGAACTCCCAGTAACTTTTGCCCCCTGTACAGGGCCCTTACAGAAAGCAATTGAATCCTACAGGTTTGCAATCTACACAATTCATAACTACGGGCCCATTTCAGGAAAGTAACTAAGTCATTCTTCTTGTGATCTTTGTAAACGCCTAAAAGTTCTGGTCCTATAATACTATATATAAATCATTATTATATTATTATATCTTCCCTTGCAGAGAAAACTGCATTGGCAAAGCAAAACAGATGCATACACCAAGGGGGTTTTGAAATTTCTGCTGGCTGTTGTCCCAGCTGTGGGCAAAGTACCCAGACATGCTGCAAACTCCAAAACGTGAGCAGATTTGCCAACATGTAGAGCCTATAACATCTTGACAAACTCCTCCTGTTGTCTGAGCACCTTAAGGTCGGCCAGGCAAAATCTGTGCTGGCTGCTCAAATGAGGGGTATTTTTATTGCTAGACTGTATTCCTTACTATAGAAATTCTGCAGAGTGTGAGTGCCAAGCAGTGGGGATCCAAATCCTATGAATACTTTATCGGTACACCATTTTTTCTGTTTTGTGAGTGATGATGAATAAATGCCTAGTAATGTGTTTCTATGCAGACATTAATAGAGTTTTAGCTTGTGTGAATCTGTTTTGTAAGGCTTGTTATAATAATATTATGTATCATGAAATTACTGTCCATTTATTAATATTTATTCCTAACCTATTCCTGGAATTTGGAATCAGCGTACAAGTTGGATTAAGTTTTATATTGTATTAAGCCATTGGGAAACTGCTGACTGCATGACTCATGTGTGTGTGTGTACACGCATACCGCTACTTCTACAGGATGGAATGTGTCAGTCTCACTAGAAGGTATATCAGTTCCCTTGACTGACCAAAGCTGTACCTAATTTTTAGGTGCCTTAGACAATCACCAGAAGAACAACATGATCCACAAAGCCTGAGTTAGGGACTTAGGCTCCCTATACAACGAATGGGATGAGATAGGCACCTAAGAACGGGATCCACAAAAGTCAGCCCACTAAGCAAAGCGATGCCAAAGACAGCCAGTGGGCGATGCAAACAAGAGGGGTGTATCCTAAGCCCTGCCTCTCTTATGAAGTCAGGTGCCTAAATCCAAGCGCCAGGGAAGCACCTGTCTCTGCTAGTGAGCCACAACCAGGAACCCCTTTCCTGAGTCCAGTGGCTTAGGCACTGAAGTTGTTTCTTATGAGAATGAATTAGGCACTTGCCTCACGCCACGCAAGTGGGAAGGGTGGGAGGGAAGGAGCGGCAGAGGGCGATGCTCACCTTATAACTTCTAGCTCAGTGGTTAGCGCACTCACCTGGGATGTGGGAGACCATGTTCAATTCCCTCCTTTGCCTGAGGGTGAGAAAGGATTTGAACAGGGGTCCCCCACTTCTCCACTGAGTGCTCCAGCCACTGCACTATGAGATACACTGGTGGGAGGCATCTTCCATCTCTCCTATTGAAGCTGTTTCGCTGCGTATGAATAATTGCGGAACCCTTGCAGCAGGGGAAACTGAACTCTGGGTCTTCCACTTCCCAAGTGGATGTCCTAAACCCAGGCTACAGAGCCACTCTCACATACTGTCTTTCTGGCCTAAAGACTAACTATTTATTCAAAGTGCAGCAGCTGCAACAGGAGAAATTGAGGGAATCCCACAGCTCAATAGTTAGAGCACATCCTGAAAGATGGGAGAATGCTGTTCAAATCCTTTTTCAGTCTCAAGCACAGGGGACACTGAACATGGGTCTTGGATATCCTGGGTGAGTGATCTAATCACTGGGATAAAAGTTCTAAGGTGGGTACCACCACTGGATTTTGAATGGGACATGATCCAGTAGGCAGCCTCTGCATACACCTTCCAGATCCACACGTTCCTGGCTCTGCGAGTGAGATAGATGCTCTTCTGTCTCTCTTCCCCCAATTTGTTGATCACCCTGGGGCTTACGAAGGAGATAGGCACCCAGATGCCTACAGTGAGGCAGCAATGTGTATGCCTGAGGCAGAAATTTGGGCAGCTAGGGGACTTTTACAGCAAAAATGTAGGCGCTGAGTGAACGTAGATGCCTATAGCATTAAGCAGCAGCCAAATGGGAGGGGGTGTGTGAATTGCAGTGTTACCTAAAACTGGGACTTAGGTACCTAAATCTTTGAGTTAGCCATTTTGTGCTTAAATGGCTGGTTGAACAACAAGGAAGAAACATTAGCGAGACAGATGGAAATGAGGAAATTGGACAGGAGAGACAAGTGAGGAGCGAACAGGCAACAGACATTTGTATGCTGTCACAGAGACGATAGGTGAAACTGGGAGGGTGCATGAGGTCTCAGAGAGATGGTTGGGGGTGGGAAAGGAATGGGGTATGCTTAAGAAGCAAGTTATCCTGTACCGTGAGGGAAAGAGAAGGATGCCTAAGAAGCAATCAGAGATGTAAGTGGGAGACCCCTGAAAGCCAAAAATAATGAAATGCTTATGATACCAAGTGATGGTATCAAGATATCAAGAGATGGCAGAGGAAGAGGATGGACTATTGCTCTCAGAATTAGGGTGACCAGATGTCCTGATTTCATTAGGCCAGTCCCGATATTCTGGTCTTTTTTTTATATTAGGCGCCTATTATCCACCATCCCCGTCCCGATTTTTCACACTTGCTATCTGGTCACCCTACTCAGAATTTGCCAGGAAAAGGTAACTGAGAACCTTAGTGAGAACAATGGAGGGTGAAAACGAAGCTGGAAAAACTCCAGGATGCCACTGGAGATAAGAAAGTGAAGGCAACAACTGTAAAAGGCTGATTCATTGAACTGAGAGGTGAAAGGACTTGAGGGAGTAGCTGGAAAGACAGTAAGGACAAGAGTAATGATTTTGACTATGGGGGAATCCAGATATGTTTGTACTTTGAAAGGAAGGTGCCAAAAGAGAGCTGGAGGTTATGAGTTGCAGAGAAATAAAACCCATTCTGTCTTGATTATGTGAACTTTTTTAAAGGATTGATTGTTAACGCTGAAATTCAGTGTGAAAAGCAAATTGCAGTGTGTGTGTGTGTGCATGGGAACATTCAGTAAAAATAACTAAGGCATACAAATTTTATATGTGCACTTTACTTTTTAATTATTTTTGAAACTCTCTTCTACTTTCAACTCTTTGAAAGAATATTTTCATTGATCTCTCTCTCTCTCTCCCCTCTTCTGCAAAAGGTCTTTACAATGGCTGAGAATTAAACAAGAAAAAACTATTTACTAAACATACACACAAAGACCAAATGCATATATTCCTGTGAGAATCAACAATTTTTGGATTTGCCACTAAAGACTCATTAATTTATACAAAGAGGCCTTCTCACAGGAAAGAAAAATCAATACTACATGTCAAGACCAGGAACTCAGTGCAATTTTTTTACTTTTGCCACTCAGATAAAAATGTCACTTGCATATTTTTCTTAGAAATTTAACCAAAAGCAGTGGAACCTGCTGTCTGAATTTGATCAGTTTGTCTTTCAGTCAGTAAAGTGGTAAATTCAGATGATGATTTGGTTTACTAAGGGAGATTAAAGTAGGAGAAAAATGTCTGGAACCTTTCATATGAATCCTGAGCACTGCCGAACATTGTTTGAAATCCCAGAAGCCTCTGAGCACTCTGTAATAATCCTGGTGTTAATATGTAAATTGTTGGGGAAATATCACACAAAAATATCTTGTGTTAATTGCTTATTCCTCTGAGGCTCTTTACATGGCTTTAGTCTGGTGAATTATGCCAGCAACACAAGAGTAGTTCATTTATAAATAAATTATAAATTTTTGTTCTGGCTGAAAATGTTAATCAAATGCAAAACAGCAAAACTCATCATAAATTTTCCATGGAAAGTCGCTCACTCCATTCAGGTAGGGGAAAAAAAAAGGTAAGAAAAAAAGACTATTTCTACAGATGTCTAAGACGACCCTCTCAAAACAATTGACTAAGATGTTATTTGTATAACTACTTTAGTAAGTAAATAGATGTGTAGATCTACTGGTCAACACACAGCAGTGGGAATTGGAAAAGATGGTTTCTAATCCAAGTTCTGATTCTGACTCATAAGCATATTAGAATAGTCATACTGGGTCAGAGTGTTGGTCCAGCTAGCTCACTAGCCTGTTTTCCACCAGGGGCTAGTGCCAAATGCTTCAAAGGCAATGATCAGAACAGGACAATTAATGAGTGATCCATCCGCTGTCATCCAGTCCCAGCTTCTAGCAGTCAGAGGCCTTGGGCGTCCATCCCTGACCATCTTAGCTAATTAGCCATTGATGGACCTCGCCTCCATGAACTTATTTACTTTTCTTTGACTTTTGCCCTTCACAACATCCCCTGGCAGCAATTTCCACAGGTTGTCTGTGCATTGTATGAAGAACTAATTCTTTATGTTTGTTTTAAACCTCCTGTCTATTAAGTTAATTGAATGACCCTTGGTTCTTGTGTTATGTGAAGGGGTAAACAACACTTCCTTAGTCACTTTCTCCACACCATTCATGATTTGATAGTCCTCTACTTGTCTCTTTTCCAAGATGAACAGTTTCTGTCTTTTTAATCCCACCTCATGTGGGAGCGGTTCCATAGCCCTAATAATTTTTGTTGCCATTCGCTGTATTTTTTTCCATTTCTACTATATCTTTTTTGATATGCAATATTCAAGGTGTGGATGTACCATGGATTTATATAGTGGTATCATGTTATTTTCTGTATTACTACCCATCCCTTTCCTAATGGTTGCTGTTAGCTTTTTTTCAACTACCGCTGCACATTGAGTGACTGTTTTCAGAGAAATATCCATGAGCAGTAACAGCTAATTTAGGTCCCATAATTTTGTATGTATAGTTGGAATTATGTTTTCCAATGTCTATTACTTGTATTTATCAATAGTGAATTTCATCAGCCATTTTGTTGCCCAGTCAGCCAATTTAATGAGATCCCTTTGCCAGTCTTTGCAGTCAGCTTTAGTCTTAACTATCTTGAGTAATTTTGTATTGTCTGCAAACTTCGCCCCCTCACTGTTTACCCTGTTTTTCCAGATCATTTATGAATATGTTGAACAGCACCGGTTGCAGTACATATCCTTGGAGGCCCCACTATTTACTGCTCTGCACTCTGAAAGCTGACCAGTTATTTCTACCCTTTGTTTCATACCTTTGATCCATGAGAGGCCCTTTTCTCTTATACCATGACTGCTTACTTTGCTTAAGAGTCTTTGGTGAGCACCTTGTCGATGGCTTTCTAGCACTCCAAGTACATCATATCCACGGGATCACCCTTGTTCACATATTTGTCGAACCCCTCTGGCTGTGAGAAAATCATGTTTTCAGATCTCTGACTTGGCTTCTCCTGTAAAATGAGAATGATAATAATATATGATTCACAGTGGTTTTATAAGGAATAGTTTCTGTGAAAACCACTTGGAAGCAAAGAAGTGCCAAGTTTTAGCAATAAACGTATGGTGAATAACATTTTGTCTGGGTCTTTATGCTGTAAAAGCACATTTAAATCCTATTTGGAATCCAATAGTGAGTCACAAGCTTGTTTCTATGTCAGTAAATAAACAAATCCGTTTCTGAACCTCTTGATCTAAATACTAGAGAGCACCATTCTGCTACAGGCATTAGGCAGATGGTAAGCAAGAGTTGGGGGAAGGGGTGTTGGCTGTTTTTTTTTTTTTTTTTGCTTTGAATCTTTTATTGTGTAACATTTCCAAGCAATCAAGGTTTTATTTCCATTTCAGCTGCATGAAGGGATTTGTTTAGATGAACATGTGTTTGCAAGCAAGATAGTAGAAGAGTTACAGCTGTCACATTTGGGCATCCAGCAAAGTGTGGAGAAAAAGCAGTTGGGGGCAGACATACTTTGCAAAACACCCTTTTCGGATAGACCCAGGTTTAAGTGGAAAACAAACTGGCAGCCATGCAGGAAAAAGATGGGCAACATCATTTCAGTAAGCAACTTGCAAGAATAGGTAATATTTCATAGATGTATAGCCATTAGAGATTAATATGGAAAGGACTAAGGCTCTCCCACCAAGGCCCTGATCAGGAAAGCATCCTGATTCTGGAAGGCACTTAAACACATGCTTAAAATGTAAGTGCTTTCCTGGACTGAAGTCCAAGGAAAGCTTTTTATCTTCAGTATATTCTCAAACGCATTGTCCTGTTTAGATTTCTATCTTGAATTAACAAAAAAACCAACACCTCCCTGCCCCCAAAAACTCAAGACGTTCCCTTGAGTCTACCCAGAGTTCTTCTAAAATAGTAAAAACTGATGTATGGACTAAAGCTGATTCCAACTCACAAATTTCAAGACTGACTCCCATGATTCATAAGTGCTGGAGCTGGCTTTTCTATTTAAGAGTAATCTGTATTATATGCTTCAATATATTTCTCAGTTATCCCTTGTTACAACGCACAGCCTTCATTATATTTATTTTCCAGTTTAATTTTTTAAGCATTTGTATGGACACACCCAAAGAGAGGATAAAATAGCAATGACAAAAATACATGCATATAATTGGGACCACAATTTATCTAACCTATACATAAACTATATTAGACTATAATAGAATAGAGGGCAGAACTCATAAGAAGATATTAATAGCTAGAAGGCCATGCTGTTGCGTGGGTATAATTTGTAAAATCATATGTGTGAAAAAAAAGAGCAGAAAATGGCTGAGATCTTAAAAAATTGGACAATAACAGAGAGCAAATCCAATGCTGATTGTACCTGGTGATATTCTAAACAAAAAGAGTGCTCAGCCATGTTTGCAGCTGTTTCCATCGCTTCTCACTGACTCACCAGACATTCTAGTCTTCAGATTGATGTTTGAGGTTATTGTTTGTGTTGATTTGTGTGTGGCTGTGTTGATTTGTGTGAAGGGGGGGTTGTGCTGGGGGAATTATCTGGATTTGTGCAGATAGTGAATGAAGGTGTGCTGCGGTGAGGGGCTGTGTGTTTGGGTTTATTGTATATTGGTTGTATTGTTGTGTAGATGGTTGTGTTGATTTGTGTCTAAAGGGGTCGTGCTGGTAGATGTGTGTGGTTTATGGTGTGCTGGAATATTTGTGTGATGAATGTGGGGGGGTGCTGCGGTGGCACGCTGTGTGTGTTTGCAGTTATTGTGCCAGCTGGTTGTTTTGTTGTGTCGGTTGTTTTGAAGAACTGTGGCAGTTGAGTCAAGAAATCAACTGCCTGTGCAGTCTCTCTCACACAATCAATGGAATTGTTGCATGCAAATTATCTGGGAGTAAGGATAGTGATTGGTTGAATTACCTCTGATATCACAAAGGCCTAGGACTCTTGATAGGGCAAAGATAAATGCTTTGCTGTCATAAGGGTGTAATTTGTAATGTCAAGCGGCTGAGAACGTAAAAATTGACCACAAATGCCAGCAATGGTTCCACCTGGTGGTATTGTGAACAAAAAGAGCTCTCAGCCAGCTTGTAGCTGTTTCCATTCCTTCACACTGATGCAACAGACATTCTAGGTGTCAGTGTGACAGGTGGCAATCCTGCAATCTTATTATATAGGTTACTTTAACTATATATCTCTAAGAAGGGAGGTAAGATTTCTTGGATTTTTTTACTCATTTTTCAGTTTCAAATAGCCTCAGACATGTAGGCTTAGTGGATAAAATCCTGACCCCATTAAAGTCAAGGCAAAGCTCCCACTGACTTTCACCCACTGAGTATGCCATTCTGCCACTGTAAATTCTTCTGCACATTATCACTGCAGGAGGATTAACTTTTTTTGCAGTTACATTAATGCTCAGCAGAAATTCCTTTTGTTCTTTTGTTAATATTTAATGTGAAATTTAAATCTGCAAGAACAACGATCTTTTGATTCATGGGCAAATCTAAAATTATCATCATATAATCCTCTTCATTACTTTTTCCCAGATAAGTATTTACATATGCACAGTTCCATAACAAATGAGTAGATCTGTTTGCCCCAGCTCCAGCTGAGGGCAGCTTTTATAGTTCAAGATGGAGCCCCTTATTTCAGATCTGAATTTAATTTCTCTTAGACATTGGGTTATTCTTTTTTAACTTCTGTCTTAAATTACCTACATCACAATTGTAGAAAATTGTAGAAAATATTATGTATGCTTAATAATTTAATCTCATACATTATTTCAAATCTCCTAAAAGATTATTTTTCATTGGCCCCTGTTAGATTGATGTTCCTTATCTAGTTAAGAGGTATGTATAGGCTAAATTCCATCAAATGCCTCACAGGAAGATGTAATGGACATTCTCCTGCACCAGCTAATAAGAATGGTAACGAGACATAGTCCTTATATCTAAGGTATTTGTATTGTCCCCTATAGTAATGTAGCACTGTACAATCTTGAATGTATTTACCTCCTTGAGGTAGGGATTATCCTCCAATTTACAGATGAGGAACAGAATCCCAGAGAGACTAAGCAACTTGCCCAAGGTAACAGAGCACGTCTTTGGGGAGCTGCTTTGAACTCAGGTCTCCCAATCCCACACTCGTGCACTAGCCATTGGGGCATCTTTCTTCTGTTTATAGGTAGCTCTCAAAGTACTTTATAAAGGAAGGTAAGTATCACTTTTCCCATCTTACAGATGAGGGAATTGGGGCACCAAGAACCAGGCGCCAGTGACTTGCCCACTGTCACAGGGCAGGGCAATGGCGGAGCTAGAAAGAGCATTCAGGTCACTGTCTCCCAGGCTCATGTCAGCAGGGAATGTGTTATATTTCTAGCTCTGTCATTCACCTGGATTCCACCAGTGATGGGGCTATGGGCGTAGGTTTAATAAGTAAAGGGGCTCAACAAACTGGAGCTGCTCTGGCAGTTGACTCAGAGGAGCTGATACATTAGTGAATCCTGATCTCACTGGTTATATTCTCCATCGCTGACTTCTGGTGCTGCCCATCAGGAAATCCGCAGGCCTCTTTGCACTGATACTATCTGCCACCGCCCCCATACATTTGTTGCCACAGTTAATGCCAGAGTATCACTAGCAGCAATTTGCCCATAGTGTTTATATGCTAACCTATTGATGATGAGTTTATATGCTAACCTATTGATGATGAGTCTTCCCCTGAGGTTAATAATCCATCAGATATTACTTTCATTATATTCCTTTTAAAGAGGTTGTCAGCGTAAAAATAATCCCATCTGTGATAAGAGAAAACATGCACTTTGAGCTATGGTAGTCTAACAGAAACACCAACTACTGTCTGGTTGAATCAGGATTTAAGAATGCTGGGGGAAACACTGATTTAATCCATTGTGTTGCTTTACAGGCTTATCCGACACGCATTTTTGTTTCAGAAAAAAAAATTCAAAGGAAAGAGGAAAGCTGACTGTTTCTGAGAGCAACTGAAGACAGAGCAGAAATGAGAATATGGGCCAAGTCCTCAGCTAATGTAAACTGGTTTACCCTCATTGATTGAACTAGAGCTATACCGATTTCAGATCTAAGTTTGTAGTTTTCCTCTCCTTTATCATCTTTTCTCATTGGAAAAAAAGAGGGGGTCTTGCAGTTAAGACACGGGACAGAAAGGTAGGTGTTTGCTGCCCCCCTCTCTAGGCTTCAGAGGCTAATCTTCTGCCTGAAGTGCAACTTCAAATTGCTGTCTACACAGCTATTCTGAGAGCACCAATACGAACCCTGCCAGCCCACGTCTGTTGAACGAGGCTGGGAGGCTCAGTTCCATGCATCATGCAGGCAACCCCAAAAACGTCTTTAAGATCCTTAGATGATTCTCTGTACAAAAATGTAAGATGGTATTCTTCTTCTTCTCCCTCGTTTCTCTAAGGAATATTAAATGTCAGGAAAAAACAGGCCAAGCATAGTAAAAAGTGACAACAATAGATTGAATCCTTCCAGAATCTCACAAAATGGTCCTATCACTGGTATCCTTGGAACCCTTTTATGGGGGTTCATTTATACAGAAAGAGACACTCACGTTATTTTACCAGTTTTGATTCCACTTTTTCTGGTTGGGGTGATGGCAAACCTGCTCATCACCAGCTGTACTTGGAAAGCTCTACAAACACTGAAGAATTGTGAACTGTGCACTGTGGACCTGTGCAGACTAGTCACAAGTTGCTCTTACTTCTTCATAATGTTTGCCAGGGCCACGCAGCCTCATGACCCTGTAGATTTGCTTGATACGAAATAATTGTTTAATTGTCCACAGCAGCCTCTAGGTTTTCATAGGCCACATTATGGCAATCAACAGGTACTATGGCATCTGCCACCCTTTTGAATACAATAAAAAAATCACCAGTGAGCTGATGATAAAAATCCTGAGTGTTTCTTGGGTGTTTGCCATCATGAATCCCCAGATTTATATGCTTACTTTTTGGGTCAAAAATCCTGCTACTTGCTAAATTCTTGCCACTGCCTATGTACTGCTTCTTCACTAGAAGGCAGCCTATGCTCAGGGTCCTTTACCCCAAATTTTACAGAATAACCACGATGGCTAGTCATCTTTAGGGCTCCTTTTCTCTAGTTGTTTTTTCCTGCATCAAGATCTTGAAGGTATCCCGACATACAAATCTCAGCATTCCTTCCAAGCAAGTCCTTAAAGACAGCGGCCACCCACAGCATCGTGCTTGGAGTTTTTTATGTGACTGTGGAGCGTCTTTTGATTACAGGATGTTTAGAAATCAGACCCATCCAGTGAGGCCATGCTGTGTGTCTTTTTCAAATATTGTCTGTTTTATGTATTGCCTCCTGTCTTCAAACCCATCATCTAAGCCTGGAGAAATTGGGACATGAGAGGTGAGTTCTGGAAGGGGTATGTGGTTCTTCTCTTGTTATAGGGACCAAAGCTTAAACCATGGCTTCCACTGGTGCAGCAGCAAATCAGAAAGGTTTGAAAAAGTGGCTTCTTGCACATAAAGCTAGTGGACCATAGGGCTTAAGATTAAAAAAAAAAAAGAAGAAGGTATTTGTTTATAGGTGTGTAAAGGAGAGCACACAAGAAACCATTTCCGGTACAAAACCGTGACAAGTTTTATTTGGTACATATGGCCCAAGAGTGTTACATATTCTTCAGTGCCATCTACTGGCATCTGATTAACTATTTACATAGCGAAAGCACTCCCATAACAGTTATCAGGCTGACTCACCAGTGTTTATAAAACCCTCTCTTGAGATTGGGTAGAACAAAAAATATTGAGTGAAGCAGTGACAGCCAGTTAGGTATGTCTAAGCCGTATCTGAAAGGTGCTATGTGCTGAAGCCATTGATGTCAAAGGGGAGTTTAAGCAGGTACTTATGGGAGTGCAACATGCACCTTGTAGGACTGGCTACCTGAGAGAAGCCCTCTTAAGAAGTAGCAAAGCTCAAGAGCCACTGAAGAGCTATGAAATCACCACGTTCTCTTCACATTCTGATTTAAAGAGAAGCTGGAAAAGAACTAGAAAGCAGGAGCTTCTCCTCTCTCCAGCAAGGACACTAGAGACACACAGTAATTGCTACTTCCTTTTGTTTTCTATTCTTGTTTGCAGAGATTCATATATTTTAAGGCCTGAAAGGACCGTAAGAGAGATTAGAACTCATAGAATTCCCCCAAGCAATGCCTCCATCAAGTTCAACAGCTTCTGGTTGAACTGGAGCGTATCTTTTAGTAGGACATCCAGCCTTGATTTAAAGCCTCCAGGTATGGAGGCTCCATCACAAACCTAGGTAATGTGTTACAACAGTTAGCTTCTCTCTATGTTAAAAAATGTTCACCTTAACATTTAACATTTGCACTGCGTTTTGATTGAGGTGCAAAAATACATGTAGAGTGAACAGTAAATCAGATTGTTTCTGAGCCCCTCCTTCCAGCTGCTCATCACTATTTCTAGTTATATGCATATGGCTGAATATACTTTACACCATACTGGAGTTAAAAAAGGGAGAAATGACTTCTAAAACAGAATAATAATTGAATAAATCATTATATAACAAATAACATTTATAAAGATTTATTGGGATTTTTATTCTAGCAGATCTAGTCTGTTCTTTTAGATACTATTTCATCTTCTATGCAGACTCTACCATTTAATAAATATTTACCTTTTGTCATTGTCCATCAGCAAATGGTACATGGCTTGGGTGATATCATAAATTAGCACAGCTTTTGCATTCATAGATTTCCAAGAAAGCTGCCTTTATATCTTGAAAAAGTTTAGTTTATTAATTATTAGAAAACGTTATCCTTCTGAGCCAGGCTAATTCACTTACATTGTTGTATC
This sequence comes from Mesoclemmys tuberculata, assembly GCA_007922155.1. Taxonomy (NCBI): domain Eukaryota; kingdom Metazoa; phylum Chordata; order Testudines; family Chelidae; genus Mesoclemmys; species Mesoclemmys tuberculata. Next base: position 11,596,658 of record ML675617.1, on the reverse strand, counting down.
AAGATATTGTGTTCAGCGGAGCAAGAGACTTCCAATTCTGTAGGATTTTGCTTTTGGCAGTTAATGTTGCTTGTAGCAGGATTTCTCTATGAATGTGAGTTACCTATAGTCTTGAGTTTCTTAATACATCTTAGAATATAAATCAGTGGGCCGCAAGGCAAATCTGTTTTCTTCATAATTATATTAAGTCTCTCTATAGCTTAACCCAGAAATATTTAACGAGTTGGAATTTGCAGAGTGCACTGAGCTGTGTGTCAGTTTGCTACTTCACATTTCAATCATTTATGGGCCAGATGCTCAACTGGGCTGAATTTACACTTGGCACAGCTGAGAAGAACAAAGGGAAAAATCAGCTCTGTACCCCTGACATGCTCCCTGTGGTGACTAGAGGGCAAGAAAGTGTGGATTCAAAGGCTCAGCTTCTCCTTTAGGATGGTTTTCTGCTTGCTCTGTGTTTCCTGAGGTAGCATAAGGCAGGTGCAGTACAAGTTGGGAATATGGCCCAATGTCTCAGCTCTCTCTTCTGCATCTCTTTTTGGTATCCAGTAAGTGTGTGTGTGACAGTGTATGTGTAGGTAAATGGATTGATATCTGCATGCGTGCGGTCTGTGTTCCAAACTAGGCTCTCTGGGAAAGGAAGCTGGGACTAGGATGAGGAACATGGTGGGTGGGTAGATTGAGGCAAGGAGCCAAGGGTGGGGAAGAGACAGGAATGAAACAGGGACAGATAGGAGGGGACAGGGCAGAAGGGATCAGGCTTGGGGGGGAAGAAGCATCTGTGGGTACTAGAACACATTCCCCTCCAGAACTGGAATGGACACCAAGATTTCTGTGTCTCACCATTCCTCTGCTGTCAGCAAACATCTTGGAAACCATTGGTAAAGGGTGTGCGCTTGAATTCAATTGCCAAATCTGGTACAAAGGTTCTCCAAGATATTATTGATTTTTCTGTGCAATTTTTCAGAGAAAGATTTTATTTCTGCTCTCATGGTTGTGAAGAAATCTTTGAAAATGTGAACTGAGTGCACCAAATTTTCTTCTCAACCATCAGAGCTAATAAAAGGGCTAGCTCCATAGCTTTGCCAATTTACATCAGCTAAGAATATAGCTCATACTAAATATAAGAGTAAAATCCACAGCTGGTATAAATAAAGAAGTCCCATTAAGTCAATAGAGCTATGGCAATTTACACCCGCTGAAGATCTGGCCCAAAAATGAATAAATAACTATCCATATCATAATTAAATATTCACATAGCTACATATCGCACAGGTACTTGTAGTTGCAGTTTTACAAACAATTAAAAATCCCTAAAACTGAAGATGCTATGTATGGACTTTTGCTTTTTAGTGGGATAGATATTCCCCAAATCCTTCACATTGTTTGAAATAGTTCTAAGTACTGTATCACAATCAATGGACCAAATTCTATCCTCAGTTTCAGTGGCATAATCTGGAGTGACCCCAGCAGTCCACCACCTTCAGCCATGGACACGCCTTCTCCAAAACGTTTGGACCAAAGCCCAAAATGTGGTACAGTGCAGTCTACTGACTATACTGATCTTTGTACATTGCATCCAAACCAGGAAAGAAAGAGGAGTAATGGAAAAGGAAAAGTGAAATGTTTTTCCTTGGTGTACAGGCCCCTCCACTGCATAGGAGTGAACCCTAAAGTCATGCTTTAATACCTAATGGAAAATGAATAAATGTTAACATTTAATCTGCTGAAAGGCAGAAAGGGCAATTTGGCACCCAACTCTCATTGTAATTCACTGGGATTTAAATTGCTAAAACTCTTAGTCCCGCTTGAAAATCCCAGCATTGTGGTTTATCCCATTTTAAAGAAAGTATTTTCGCATAAATAAGGAAGACTAGATTTTGAAAGGAATCTCTGACTATTCTAGATGCTTTATAAAAAGAAGGGGAAAAAAAGTTTGAAAATCCAGTCTCAATACTTGTCTGTTTGAAAACACCCACATACTAGACAGCTTTCTGCATCTTCCATCTGCCCTTCTCAAGGGAGCTGCAGACATTTCTAAGGCAGAGATCTGTTAGGCACTGTTTATGACTAGACTAAGTCTTGTGAACTTGCCGCAACTTCTTGCAAAGTACATGGCTGCAACCTTATTGGTTACAGAAGTCACAGACAGGGAAGAAAGCTTGGAAGAGAACACTTATCAAACCTGCAAATCTTGCTGTTGAAAACCAAACATATAAATTAACAGAGAGCACCTTAACATATTCCCCTTGCAAAAATAAATAGGATGTGTGCTATTTCTGGAGAGAGAAACTGATAACAAGTGAGCAGTTTACAAAACGAAGAGATTTCTTCCAAACTACACATGAACAACTCATAGGGGAAATTTCAAATATATAAAAAGGTCAACCATTCTATTCACAAATGCATAGCCATATGTCGAGAGCGGAAGGGGGTAATATTCTTGGTGAACAAGAAAACCTGAAGGGATGTTTATAACTGCAATTTTGGGTGCATTTCATCCCTTTGCAGACTGAATACACAAGGCCACTATCTAAAATCTACCAGAAATTAATAGATGTTATCATTTAAAAATTCCAAAGATTTTCAATGGCACAAAGTACATTGGGACATCCAGCTTCCAGGCACTTTCTGGAGCAAGGAAGAAGCAGGGAGGGAATTTGGCCTCCCAGGTTTGTCACTAAAGCACAATGCCTCCCAAAGTTATCTCTGGGGTGGGACAGTTTGCTGAAGGCACAGTGTGTCCCACTGAGAACTATTAAGCTCATAAAAAATTCCTTTTTGCCAATCAAATCATGCCAGGGTTTTGATTTGTGTCCTTTCGATTGACAGAGAGTAGAACACCATCCTACCGAAACCTAGTCAGGACCCTTTATGCTGCACTCATCCACTTGCAATTTTTGCAAACACTGCATTTAGCATCTACTTCTCAGGGGCTGGGCTGAACGCATTCATCTGTAGGTGCTTCTCAGGACATTTAGAAGGGAGGAGGAAGGAGAAATGAGTTCAGTACAATCAAAGCCAAAAAGCTGGAAAATCCATCATAAATTGTTAAAGAAATGAAGCACAGCTGGGAATGCTGTAACGCTGGAACTGCAGGCGTCCTAATCAAGCTCTGCTTTCTGTTAATAATTCATTAACTTCACCAATGTGTGGTCTAGCTGCTCAATAGCTAAATGAAATAAATTCTATCCCAGGAATTTAGAATCCAATAAAGTGCTGAGACAGGGAAGCGTGGTTTGCAGAGGGAATGGCTAAGAACACAATCTCTCATTCCTCCAATCCCCCCTCACGCATGATGAGTTGCACAGAAAAACACTGACTAGGAACATCACCTCCCTGGAATGGATAAAAATATGCCTGTTTTATACAGTGGCGGTTCCTGAGGGTAGGCTTGCATCGGCGAAAGCGTGAGTTATTTTTTATACATCGCTGCAGTAAACTATCGCTGAGCATACCTTCTATACATGCCCCCAAAGCATAAGGCTGTTCTGTAGCTGCAATGTTTGCCAGGGAATCTATCCCTTCCTACAGAATCAGTTTCCAGCATCTCAGTTTTCATTAGAAAAGAATGTTTCTAGTGTTCGTGGCTGTATGGATACCCTAAAAATGTGACCCGAGAGTAACTCATGGTGTGGTTGAATCTGTAGACATCCTGCAACAATAGCTCTGAGGGTGCAGAGTTCATCACAGCGTTAGCAGGCTCTTATTTGGCTTTTAGTCCAACCCCCCCCATCAGCCACACAAAAATCTTTCATCCATGCTTTGAATCTAGGCTTGCTTACACAGCTGGAGATATAGGTTAGAGCTACAGTTTTGCTGCCCCATGAACTCTAATCCACCCCACCTTGCAGTGTGGATGCAGAGCTCTGATAACCCTCCCACGTGTTCCCACGATTCCCTGCTGGCTATATTTTCTTGCCCTTCTACCTCACTCATTTTCTTTGCACCACAAATCACTACCAGTTTATACACACCTGGTCAGTGTTCAAGATAGTGTTGTGTACTGGGACTCAAGAGTCCTGCGTTCAATTCCCGGCTTTGCCACTGGCCTATTAGGTGATATTGGGCAAATCACGTCTCACTCTGTGCCTCAGGTTCCCCGTCTGTAAAATGGGGATAATGATATTGGCCTCCCTTGTAAAGTGCTTTGAGATCTAAACATGAGACGTACTATATAAAAGAGCTAGATATTATTCTGCACAGCTCACTCGAACAGTGCTAGAACAACAATGACTTATCGCTGCCTGCTATCTGTTGGCCAGAGGTGCACACCATGGTTCTGGTGGATCTGTGGTTAGAGCAGGATAAAACTCAGAATTTTTGGTTCACGGAAAATTTAGACATTTTGAAATGTCCTGTGAACTGGAAACAAACAAACAAACAAACAAACAAAAACATTTAGGAAACACCAACATATGTTCTTTTCCACAATGAAATAAGCTCCGGGGTCCTGACAGCTGCTGCCTAAAATTAACTTGACATGACTGTCAATTTTGCCACTGCTCTTCAGCTGTGGACAGCCATTAAACTGACAAGAATCATGTCTATTTCAGTCAGAAGCTGCCAGGGTTTCCAAGGTCTGTGGCTCCAGGGAAGTCCACGATGCAGACAGCTCTGTGGCCAAGGAGTCTGGGGCTCCCAGGCTCCCTAGCCAGCTGGCTTCCCAGGCTTCCCAACTCTCAGATGAATGGGCTTATCAGGCTGCAGGAGTCGGGCAGCCTAGGGAAGCGGCTGGCCCAGGAGTCTGGAAGCCCCAGCTCTGAAGCAGTCGTCATGGCAGAATTACCCTAAAGCCACAGACCTTGGAAGCCTGTCCCAGGACTTCCAGGCTCCAGGGTCTATGGCAGGAGCCTGGAAGACCCAGAAGCCTCCATGAGAGTTCAGCCTAGGAAACTCAGACTTCCTGGGCTCCCTGCTGTGCAGCCAGGACTTCCATGCTTTGTGTTGGCTCCCTGCTGGCCTGTGGCCTGTGAAAGTTCCCTTAACAGGCCATGGTTCTGCAAGCAGTTCAGTTCAGTGTGAGTTCAGCAAGCACCCAGATTTGAGTGATGTATCCCAAATTGCCACCTGTATAAGAGCATCCCCAAGAGAATGGCAGGGGAGGGAATGACGTGGATGCCAATTCAGTGAAGGGAGCTTGCCCTGAACTCACTCACTATATATGCAAGCCCTAACTGCTAACCTGCCTCTGCTATGAGGCATTGGATCAAGTGTATGACACCGTCCTGAACAGAGCCCAGTGTCATGCTTGATGGGCCTCTGAGACTGAATGGTCTTAATTTTGGATGGGGATGAGGCATTCAGAGGAACTAGCAGAGCTGTAGACACCCCTGGCAGCAGAGGAACCAGCAAAGCTGGAACAGATCCTGGGGCTACAGCAAACCATGCAGAAAAAGGGGCTGCAAGATGTCCTCAGCCTGGAGTCCAAGGACCTGTTCAGGGAAGGGGCCAGGGAACAGACCAGAAAGGAAGCAATATCAGAGCCACAGCCAGGTAAGAAGACGCTGGCGTCGTTGTGTACGTTAGAGTGGAAATTGCAGCATGAGTGGGAGGGTTTCACTGGTTTATGACTAATGCAGTTATTGTTATGGAGGGTATTATGTGCTGTGGAGCAGCCTTTGCTTCAGTTGAGGATAGAAGCTGTGCTGTTTCCCTGTCCTACCTTCCTTCCTATCCTGACTACATGTGATCCATGAAGGATTCCAAGCAGGTGAAAGGGAGAAATTGAACTGTCTTGGGGAGGGGAGGTGGAGATTGGAAAGGTACATGGCTGGTGAGGAGTTTCAGCATCCTTTTTACGTTCACCTGCATTTTACTAACCCTCTTCTGTCACTGACTTGCTGATCAGACTTCCAGAAACAAGATACCTCCCTCTCATAGGCAGAAGGTCTTTGACCAAAGGCCTGGAAAAGTTATTTCCTCTTCCAATCTCCAGTAGATCTAGCTCCAATGCCACCACTGCCCCAAATACTGTTAAGATCATCCCTGGTAAAAGTTCCCTGGTCTATGGGTTCCAACATCCACCCCCTCAGATACCTCAATCCCAGGAAACAAACACGCAAAAACTCCCACATTTCCTGAATTTTTTCTGAGACATATAAAATATTTACCATGTTCCTGGTGGGCTAGTGACCTTCTATTCCGCTACCTTGGAGCGGACAGAAATTGAGAGGTGAAATAAGGACATTCCAAGAAGATCAAAGGAGCAGTTTGTGGCCTTACTCTGATTCCGAATGTTAAATGGCAGACATTTTTGTCTCTTTCCCTGGACCAAAAAAAGGAAAAAGAAAAAGAGAGCTCTGTTGTTGCTTTTGCAGGACTTTCTACCGCTGTAGAACCCAGGCAGCCACCCAGGCCTTTTGATCAGATGCACCTGACCCGGAGAAGAAAAGGAAAAATGCTCAGAGATGACCTGCTGCAGGACATGCAGAATGACTTTGGCCACAGGTCACGCCTGCAGCTATCGCTCCAGAAGCAGCAGTTGGAGCAGGACAGGGAGAGGAAGGTGAGGGTCAGGAAAGAGATGCCAGCCTGGTGTCAGTCTACTTTGAGTATGCCAGGGCAACATGGCAGCATGACCGACAGTAGGAAGCAAAGGAACAGTTTGAGCAGCTGCTCAGCCTGACCTCAACACCAGCACCTGATCCATCACCAGTGGAGGTTGCAGACAGAAGTGAGGAGCAAGCCAGAGCTGAAATAGTTTTAGTTTAGTATTGACAGGCTAACCACACTTCCACCCAGGTGCCAACTTCTCCCACAATACTATTCCTAGACCGGCTCAAATTCATGCAGTTCTAAAAACCATGGCCTATGCCCCCGGAAATCCCAGTGCCTAATTTGGGCTACTGCAGCATCAGTGTGGACATGATTCCAAGGGTCTGACAAGGGTAGACACTTGCAGCCAAGCCTGGCTAAACGCGGTTACCCATACCTGAGCATCTAGAGCTGGGTAAACTCTCTAGTCAAGACATACCCTGAGACACATGGTCCCCATTCACCTTAATAGGGCTTTAAATTTGACCATTGGATTGCCAACATTACTAAATATTTCACTTCTGATAATTTTAGCAGAATTGCCAAGCTACTGTGTTTACCCTGCATTCCCCGACTGCCTACCAAGATATCAAAAACTAACTAACCTGACCACTTCCATGATGTTTTATTTATTTAGATTTATGAATCTCTTTCTAGGCATCCAGTGCACTGGGTACCCATACCGTAAATTAAAGTACAAAAGACAATAGAAAGATTTCTCCTCATACCATCACTAAATAGTCACCTATTTCCTACAACCTTCAGTCCATGTCCTGGAAATACAGACTTGCAGCATACAACTCTAAAACTCAGCCAGCATAACCCATGTAATCCTCTTCATTTGGCTGTGTGTGTCAGCCCTGTGTTGTGACAATGATCCACTGGTGAACTGGGCAGCACTACAGAGGAACCGGCCAAAGACCCAGTCAGGGAGGGTTTCCCTGATGTCTTTATTTTATCTGGAAATTCCTATTGCTCGCCTCTTTCTTATTTCTCTCTCTTTTTCCAAAGAATACCTGGCATCAATTCCAACACTGCTGTGTGAGCTCAATTCCTTTTCCCCTTACTTTGCTGCTTTGTTCATTATTTATTAGCTGTAATGTTTTATGGAAGTTCTGTGGAATAACATTTCTCCCTCTTTGCCTTTTTCCATGCCTCATTCCTCAGACATGAGCTGTGTGTCCTTTTTCAGGAAAGTTCAAATCAGGAAGGTCTAAGCCACTCCAAGAAGCCTGGAAGCTTTCTGATCCATATAAACTAGGAGCTGTTACAGTTGGCTGCTGACTGTTTCCAAGGAGTATAGTTACTCCTCCGTGTGAGAGAACTCATCTCCCCATATATTATCTCATTAAGTTTTCAAGTACATTCAATTCCCATGACCAACAGCTCTCCGGCTCTCCTTATAACAACTTCCAAAATACAATGGAAAACACTGGCCTGAACTTTGTCGTTGCCACTTTATATTCCATTGCTTTTTTGTCATTCAGGTCCAGATTCTGATCTTATACTGCAATTAGTGCCACAGGGACAACTGACAGAGTGAGGTCCCACGTAATCTAAGTGTGTTGGAATCTGGCTCATCATAATCATGTTTAGCAGTGTTCATGATTTACTGAGCGAGGAATAAAATGCTCATGAAATGCTAAAGAAATATAAACATGATGGCCTTTAGTCTCACTGAAACTAAGTCTCCTGTACAGTATTTGGGCAGTATAATGTGGACGTAAACAGGCCCTAACGTAATTGAGAATCAAGTCCTGAGCTTCTTATTTTCTCTCACGTTAAGCAAGGTTGGGACTCCTTAGGATCGGATGGGAGACCTCCAAGAACAAATGGAGGGTGTTGCAGAAAGGCTCACAACTCAGTGTGTGTCACTCTTCCCTAGGGTGACGAGAGAGCAAGTGCAAAAAATCGGGACAGGGGAGCAGTAAGGTTCTATTTAAGATAGGGCTCTTAATATTGGGACGGTCCTGACAACTTTTGGACATCTGGTCACCCTATTCTTCCCTCTCATCAGCATCAAAGCAGCGTTTCAATGCGGTGCTGCCAGAAACGTTGTCCTTCAGGTGGGACATAGGCTGTAAGGTCTTTGGGAGAGAGATTATCTTTTTGTTTTGATGGGACCCTGGGTCACAACTGCAGCTCCTAAAAGCACAACTGCAATACAAATAACAAACAACATAAAGCAAACACCAAACAACAACCAGATCCCATGGCACATTCTGCGACAGCAAATTTAAGCAAATGCATACGCGTATGTGTTTGGAATCATAGCTTGTAACTGGAACTGGGATCCTTTAGGCTTAAAAGTCTTACATAAAGTCGGATGATACAATTATTTATAATACCCTCAGACCTGCTTCTAACACTTGACAAGCAGCTGAGTGTGCGCAGGCGGCATGATTATTTTGCTAGGTAATTTCTTGCACCTTTATCACTTGACAACAGAGCAGTTACCGATACTAACCAAAAGCAGATTGTAACTTAGAAGTGAACAAAATCAAAGCTTTCACTATTCAGATATTTTAAACATATTATTGCATTTTACTCATTTTAAAGTTACAACTCTCCCTGAAAGGTAAATGAAAAGGTTTGGTAATTACAGAATTCATTAATTTAAACATATTATTCATATAATCGTCTCTTATTATGTGTAGGTACAGTGCCTGGCACAAAGAGGCCCTTATCTTAGATGGAGCCCAGAGATGTCGTTTTATTAAAAATAATAAGTAATATTCATTCAGCTAATGTTTCCATCCTTCCCCTACCACTATTCAGCCCAAAACAACAAAGCACTTAAACACAGTTATAACTTTAAGCATCAGAGTTTTCCCAATGACATCATGTGCTTAAAGGTATGACCAAGCCTATATGTACTGCTGAGATGGAGCCTCAGTTTATACATCTCACTTCAGATCGTGAGGTATGAGGCAAAGGGATCATGTACTCTTGCTTAATGCATCGTGGGTGATGCCCTAAACAAACACACAACAGCAACAAAGAGATCACAGGCTCACACATACATATATGTGGAGAAATTAACAAAACAGAAACATTAGACTACATTCTCTGTTTTTATCTGCTAAACTCTATGTGAAGCATTTTCTCCCCTATTTTTCACTTTACAGTTCATACAAATGCAATTTTGGACACCATAACCCATATTTAGCATGCTGTAGTGTCACCATGGTAATAGGTTTTGCTTAAACATAGCAGTGTATGTAAGTATGGTCTAAATTAGCTGAAGAAAAGAGAGACAATACTGAGCGCTGACAGAACTATTGCAATTCCTGTTTACCATGTAGCAGGATTCCAAGTGTGTGTATATAAATATTTGGAAATATTTTTTTGGAAAATAATTTCCTGCACTTTTTGATTTGCTGTCCTGACATCATAAGCCACTGATGAGTTTAACTGAAAAACAACTGGAGTCATTAACAAAATGTGTATGCGCGTGCACATACGCACTAGTTTAAAAATGCATTTCTTTTTACATACACTAACTATGCTGCTTGACACTGGAATTATCTTAGCTTTAGAAGGTAAATTCATATTGGGCATCTTGGATCACTCTTTCAACTAATCTACAGATGGAGAGTCATGTTTGAGTTGATGGCATGTCCATACCCATGCTTTCGCCAATATATATTTACAGCTCATGTATTCATACAGTACAAAAAGTATGGTTACGGCTTCCATAAACAATATGGTGCTTAGATACCAACTAGGACCACGGATAGGGATAATTAGAACAGATCATATCTACCTCGATTTTGTTACCATTTAGAACAATTCTTACTCAGGTTTTTAGGGCACTCTCAGGTTTTACATCTGTTCTGTTTATTATGGGATATGGATTCTTCATAAAAAGCAACAAAATGCTCCCTTTTATCCTTCAACTTTCTTTAAGTGCTAAAAATGAGAGGGAGGTAATTACCTCTAAATGACTGGTCATGCTTCCAAGGACAGTATTCCGGGGTTTGGAAAACAATGGTCAAGGAGAGTAAATAATAAAATAAGAAAATTCCTGTGTGTGGGAGGAGAACTTAATTGCCTTTTCTTATGCCTTTTCTTTATTCAGGCTCTTTTAAAAAAAAATGTTGTTTTGCAGCGTAAGCGATCTACAGTCAGTGGCTTGCCCGTTACTCTGCACCTCATGTACGCTTAAAATGAGTATAAAATGTGTAAAAAATTAAGGTGCATGGCAAAGGAAGAGCAGGACCAGCGATCACAAATCTCCAAGGCTGCAAAACCAACTGATGCACAAAACCAAGGGAAGTGTGGTTGTTAATCTCAAGAACTGGTAGACAGAGACCCAATGCTTTATATCAGTGGTTCCCAACCTTTTTGATTGAAAGCCCCACTAGTTAACACTAGGTAAAACACCTCCCCACCCCACCTCCCAACCCGGCCATAAACAAACACATATGATGAGAATAATCGTAATGCTAAATTACATAAATAATAGCAATAAATTACTCTTACCTGAGTGAGAAGCTAAGCTTTCCCTGGCACAGCCAGCACGGTGTGGCCCCAACTCTTCCTGTCCCCAATGGACCAAGGGTAATGGAAATGGGCCCAGGTGGGTTGGCAGGGGCTGCTTCATGCCCCCAACAGCACAGTGCTGTTTCTTTCTGGCCGGGCACCCGGCTGGTGCGGAACCAAGAGGGGACTGCTCCTCCGCTCCAGCCGGAGTGGAGTGGAGCTCGGGAGACTAAATGACCTCAATATTACTAAAGCCTCTTGGACCTCATGTAATATTTCCCCACCACTACCTCCCGCAAGCGGGTCCCACACCCCAGGTTGGAAACCGTTGCTTTATATCATCAGAAACCTCGTAATCCCAGGATAGTGAAGTCCTTCGTTGGGTCAAACACATGAGCATCTACTGCGTGGACTAAAGAATGAGACGCATAGAAGCAATATCAGACGCATAAACCTCTTACATGATCCTGCTATCAGAAGAGGACGGTGATCAACATGGGGTTAATGTGGTTTACGCCAGCTTTCAAACGGTAAAAAGCATTCCCCTTAGCTTCAGAAAGTTTGGTTTCATGATACCAGAATAATAAGGAGCCAGGGGAAACAGGGCAGAGGGATCACTACTAAGTTTAAAGCTTCATTTAGTTATTAAATGAGTATTTCAATGTCAGCGAACATTAACTCCAGTATGTGACTTTTTTTCAGTCGTTTCACAAAACAAAGACAACGGTATTTTCCCCCTTCGTTGTGGGGTTCCTGGTCACAGGACAAGCCAAGAAGTGCTGACATTAAAAGCAGTTCCTGTTTTCACATGCAAGAGGAGTTAAAACTGCCCACTGAAGTACAGAGGAGAAAATAAGAGCATGGGGAAAAATGATAATAAAATTTAGTATTTTCTCCAATTGACTATCCTAGTTGTGAAAATTGCTTGTAATGTCAGCATCATGGAACTCAAGCAGCCTTTCAGGCTTGGCTAGGAGGTAAAATCAAAGCAGAAGTACAAACATGAACAACATTTGAAGGTTTAATGAGTTACACTCGGATGACACCAATACTTCAAGGTCCTGGTGCTCAGTGTTGGATGGCCTAACTGACTTTGAAGTCTGTCTCATTTTTGGAAGTGATTGTGCATTGACTTTCACTGAGACTCAAGCCTCATCTATGGGCTGGTCTATACTTACCTCCGAGACTCGGCAGCAGTCGACAGGAGATACGCAAGTGACGTGAAAAACTTGCATAACTCACGTTGATTCCGCTGCTTCAGTTCTGTGCGCCGTCCATACTGTGTTGTGCCGATGGGAACAGCATTTCTGTCAATGCAGCACTACGCCACTTTCGGAGGTGGTTTTCATAGGTCAATTTCTGGATCAACTGAGAAGGTCTTCACAGACTGCACTGTTGATCCAGAGAAATCGATCTGACAGAAATATAGACCTAGCCTATATTTAAAAGTTTCGCTGGCATAGCCTTGTTGGTCTGGGTGGACGGGTGGGTGGAGGGGAGTGATAATTGGCCAATTCTTTTGCCAGTATAATTTACACCACTCAAGGAACTGGTACAAGATGTCTCCCCATTTAGGGGCGTTTGCCAATGTACTCCATCGGTATTATCTATACCAGCAAACTTTTCTAGTATAGACAAGACCGCAGGCTCCTAAGTGTCTAAATCACTTTCTGAAAGGGAGACAGGCTCCAAATTTAGTTAGGCCTTGGAACGTTGAGCTGAATAACCCCTAGGTATCTTTAAAATTCTGGGCACTGGTGATTTGAAAGCGAAGAGAACCACCTTGGCAGAGTAGTAAAGATGCTTTCAGGACCAATAAACTTTTCCAAGTATGGGAATTGAGCCAATACTCAATAGGAACATTTGTTGATAGCTAAGTCCCAGCAATGTCATCTTCCCACACCCACTCTCTACCCTCCCAGCATCTTAGCCATTTGTACGTAAAACCAGTCCTTAGGAAGATTACTGTCTCTTTGCAGTGAGGTATAAACTGGGCTGGAAGAGATTATACTGCTTTTCATCTGCTCTCAAAGCACTTTGCAAAAAAAGGATACCATTAGCCCAATTTTATAGATGGGGGAACTGAGGCAGACAGGTGAAGTGAAATACCCAAGGTCACCAGTAATCAGCAATAAAACCCAGATCTCAGTTCCCAGTTGACTGCCCTGTCCACTGGACAATTCTTCCTCCCTTTGTGACCTATGTTTTTGGAATAGCACCCTGGTACATGACCAAGCCAATCCACCCCTGCTTCTTCTCCTAAAGGGTTAAATATACAAGCAAATCTTTTAGCCTTTGAATTTTACTATAACAACATAAAATGTCCATATGGGCATAGCCTAATTTAATTTTTAACCTTCAGTAGAATATACTTTTCACTGCTCTTTAGCTACAGCATGGAGATAAATTATGTATTGAGGCGTTTGACAATTTTATTAAAGTTTCATTCCCATTTGATTTCTTTCAAATAATCCATATTTCAGGGATTTCAGTCTTAGTTAATCTTAGTGATGGTATGAAAAATAGGAATGTGGTGCTGGAAAAAAATGATTTCTAACATCTATTAAAATCACATTCACTCCCCAACTCCTTAGCTTTGGTCTTTCACTGAACTTGGAAATTAGAAGCACTACACAGACTCCCTAACACATGTGACATAGTAATTATAGAAGCCAGGAATCCAATCTGCTCCTGATAATAATTACAATTATCCCATTAGATATAAAAATGTACATCTAGGAGCTGCATAGACATGGACAGAAGCTGTGTCCTACCCCTTGCAGCCTAAGAGAAGTCTCAGGTTTAGGATGAGATTTCAGAATTAATGGGGATATGAAAGGAGTCCCCCAAAAAGGAGAGTTCAAGATTTTCCAGTGTGGGTGATTAAGGTTCAGAACGTCTTTTCAGTAGATATTCAGGCATCTAAATAAATGGTATAATTTTCAAAACTGCTTAGCCCCCAGTAGATCCAATGGAATTAACAGATGCTCAGTAGTTTGCTAAATCAGATCACTTATTTAGATGCCTAAATGTGATTCGGCAGCATTATTAGCCTAACTTTAGCCACCCGTTTTAAAAAAGATTTGCCTTACTTCTTTCCTGTTAAGTTATCAGAATACAGAAACTTTAAAAGACATAGATTAAGAACCATAGCCTTCAGAGTGCACTGCTGCTAAATCTCTGGGCTTCTCCTTTTAAACCTTCTAAGTTGCCTGTTGTCAATGTTGGTATCATCTCACTCAGTTTTTACTAGTCTAGCTTACACCTAGTATCAAGGTCAGATATATATTGTTCGGCTCCAGAGGGTAAGGCCAAAAATATTTCTGGAACAAATACAATAGATTTAAAAGACTGGTTCAAACAGTTTCATCAACTCCTCCAAGTGCCAGAGACTACACAAAAAGGAAGATGAACAGACAAACAAGTTTAAATGAAGCAAGAATAATGGGAAAATCCTTTGGACCAACAGTTCCCAACCTGGGAGGCAGGACCATGCCAAAATTTACAGGGGGTCCATGAGGGTTCAGTAATGTTGAACCCTCCACACCAGTCGGGCGCAGCCCCCCTGAGCTCTGTGCCGGCCAGAGCAGAGCAACAGCCTTGAACTCCGCTCTGGCTGGGTGCCTGGCTTGGAGAGGAGCAGCCCCGCACTGGTGGGGGCCTGGAGCAGCCCTGGCCAACCCGCCAGAGCCATTATCCTCAGTCCATGAGAAATGGGAAGAGGTGGGGCCACATGGGATGTGCGGTGGTGGCTGCGCCAGGGTAGGTACTCAGGTAAGAGTAATTTATTATTATTATTATGTGTAATTTAGTGTTGTTATTATCATCATTATGTGTGTTTATGGCTGGGAGCGGGCACGTGTTTTATCTAGTATTAACTAGAGGACTTTCACTCAAAAAGGTTGGGAACCACTGTTTGGACTGTATTTAAAAGACCGCTCCTATGCTCTCTCAATTATTAAAAATCTCACTGGTGTTACATTTCCCAGGAATAACCTGAGATGCTAGTCTCTGTGTTCCAGCTAAAATCCAGTTCAGGTACTATAATTATATTCTCTACAATCCCCCCATAGTTCCAGCTGGCCAAGATATTATTCAGCTTTTCTAACGACACGTTATATAGTGCTGCTGTGTGCTGTTTAAATTCTACTCTAGAGGTGGTTCGGTTTCAGTGAAGGTCTTGTAAAATATAGGTGACGCGTATGCCACCACAGACATTACGACTATTGCTTCGACTCAACATTGAGGGCAGGCAGGCTTCAGCATGAGCTGAAGAGGGGGACATTTCGAAACATGCACAATCTAAGCTGTCCTAGCTTTGGTACTTCTCCCACAGAACACACTCCACAGTGCTGCTAAATATACTGGACAAATTATAGTTTACCATGGCAGTTGAGTTCAGTGTTATACTGATAGATGATGGCAGCGTAAAAAGTGCAAGGGAGGAACAGCCAGCAAAAAGTCAACAGGGTCCAGTGGCACTGCTTCTGGTGAAACGCTACCATCAGTTATTCTTGTTACTGAAATTTTGCTCACTTCGATAGCGTCTGGTTTTCATGAGGCTCTTACACGTCTGACCTTAATGCCTATGAGACACAATGGAGCAAGGATGACTGCACACAAAGAGAAAGGTAATGGTGAGTTATGGAGCAGCGCAGAACTCGCAGACCAGCGGGAACTGTGAAGGCATTAAGCCGTCTTTGTGCCTTCCCCATCCTCATCTGTTCTGGGGGATGGAGAGGCCCCAGGAGTAATTTAAAAAATGCTGGGTCCTATCTAAGTTACGGAACCCTCCCTGAGCTGCCCTATGGGCTGCAGTGCTACCCAGAATCTCCACGGTGCTGCATGCGCCACCCTTGATGCAGGCGTGTTGCAAATTCTCCTGATTTCTGCAAGCAATGCCCTTTGGAGCCAGCCTCCCAATGAGGGGAGTAGTTTCAGCCCACAAACAGTTTCCAGCCTTGCCCTTGGGAAAGCCCCCTCGGTTTGGCTGCTCCTCTCATGCCAGCCTCCTGGGGAAGAGCAGCCATTGGAAGCAGGTGACTTCTCCCCAAAAGAACCAAGAGGAATTTTGGAGTAGGGGAGCAGGAAAGGGAAGCAGCCAGTGCCATTCTCATGGGAGGGAATTGCCTCAGCTAGGGTGACCTGCTAGCAAGTGTGAAAAATCAGGACAAAGCCCCAAATATCAGGGCCACCCCTATAAAATCAGGATACCTGGTCACCCTACCCCCAGCAGTTCAAGGCAGATCTTCTCCTCCCTATTCCTCCACCGTCCTCATTCCATTCTGACAACACCGGTCATGGGAGAGGGCAGGTGCAAGAGGAGCAGGGGGGCACTGAGGAGCAAGAGGCACATTTAGGGTGGTGGGGGCAAGGGAGGCCGAATCGATGTGGGAGATGCATCATCATTCTGTGCTAAGCAGGGGAACGGGGAAATGTGGGGCTTGGAGGGACATCGAATTAATTTGTAATGTTGGGGGGCAGGGGAACTGGAAGCGCCACACCAACAGGAGGCTAGTGAGAGCTGTTAGAGCAGGCGCAGAATCAGCTGACTGTATAAATCTGAGAGCTGGCCACACAGGATAATATTTTGCAATAATCTCATGGGTTGGGTTTTTTTGGAGGGGGGCGTGGTCCGACCCATGATTTTTGGACATTTGAGGTTTGCAGTGCTGCATCTGCCTGCCAGTCCTAGCAGGCTTCCTTCGCCAGGGCACTGGAGAAGGTGGAGCTGTACAGTGACCTGCACCTGGGTAATGCTCCCCCTGCTGGATGGAGGGCTTTGAGGGCCTCTCATCACAGCTCTGGCATGGCCTAAGGGGGGCATAAAGGGGCCAGAGGAAGGAGAAGATCTACCCCTTGTTAGTTTTTATTCTTTGTAGTTAGTTAATGGGCTAGGTTGGGGATGGAAGAATAACTGGAAGAGCTGACTTTTGAGGAGAGTGAGATTGCATTGCAGGGCTGTGATACGTTATAAA
Source organism: Mesoclemmys tuberculata (assembly GCA_007922155.1). Lineage (NCBI taxonomy): Eukaryota > Metazoa > Chordata > Testudines > Chelidae > Mesoclemmys > Mesoclemmys tuberculata. Next base: position 11,579,661 of record ML675617.1, on the reverse strand, counting down.
GATTTTAAGTACAGAGCCGAAGCCCCTGCTCCATTGCACCATTTTTAGACTGGTGTGACGCCACTGGTTATTTCATTTAAATATCACACAAACAAAATGCAAGCAAATATTGTGACAGTTCTCTTTGTTTGACGTTTTTGTGTCTGCTTTTCCATCCATGTAGCCCATGTCCAATAATTCCCCTTCAAATGAATGGAAATTAGGTGCAAAGTCCAAGAAAAATCTAGAAGCCTTTGGGAAAGGTATGCAGGAAACTGAAAAAACTATGGCAAGAACCATATAGAAATGCTGATATTTTGGGCCTGATCCTTGGTGTAAATCAGTGCATCTCTTTGAGACTAATGGAGTTACACTGATTTACTTCAGCTCAGACTTTTGCCCCTCATCGTTGGCTAATGTGACTAGAAAAGTCTAAAGTAGTAGGGTTTAACAATAAAAGATATTGTTAGATTTTCAGATGTGTTCTGTTGCATGCTAGTGTCAGTTCAAAATATTAAATTTCCTGTGCAGTCACAACATAGAACTATATCCTTTGTATCCCCTCACAGGCTGTTGTGAACTCAACACAAAAAGGCTGGGCATTTTTAGAAACTTAGCCATCGTTTAATACCCCACACAGTTATCAGCAGCTTGTGTCAATACAGAATTCTCAACTAGGAGTTTTATGGGTTGGATATAAGATGTTAGGAGACCTTCATTCATCAAACCAAGCCTCTTCCTACAAATATTTGCCATCCCCTACCCACTGTCTTCTGGCCAAAAAGCTGGAACGATACAGCCCTTGAAATTCTGAAATTGTTGTCTCGCGTGCAGCTTCTCTGTGATTACCTCTAGGACAGAGTTTTTCAACCTTTGTCTCACAATTCTTCCATCAAGGCACAGGGAACTGCACATGTTGCCCCCTTTCCTCCCTCTTTCCCCACAAAAGCATTCTATATAGGAGGGCAGCTGGGAATTCTTTTCAAGGGGGAGCGGGAGGAAAATGAGGTGTAATATTTTAAACATAAGGGCAGAGACAATACCCTATTCCTCCTGCAGCTTTGGCCCCTTTTAGAACTTTGCAAAAACAGAGATGCATCAACTAAATTTTCTATGTGCACGAAAGACAGTTTAGCTTTTGATCCCCCTAAGGGAAACCAAGTAAGCAGGAGAAAAGAAAAAAAACATTTCATTTCCCCTTGACTTACCTGAGTGTCTTTGGTAAGAAATGGTTGTCTCCCGCTTGGTGGAGCACTAGGGAATATCATCCCACTCATTCCCAAATGGGATCTAAAGAGCAGCACAGTGCCTGGGGACCAAGCCCAGACTCTTAACGCAAAATACGCCTTCCAAAAAACTATCGATGAGAAAAATGGTTCCCAGTGGAGCACGCACATCCAGTCACAAGGATTGTACTGCAGTGAAATGCTCAGAAGAGGAAGAAAGCCGAGCAACCACAGCAGTGCTTTGCACAGCATGCAGGTCTGAGCCGTTCAGGAGTGCGTGTGTGCTAATACTTCTGATGGCAGGACAGGACAAAAGCAGTCTGAAGAGCACTGGGCCCGGGGAAGAGCTGACTGTACATGTTTATCATCAGAGCAGTCTAATGTGGAAACCACTTTGTCGTCATTGTGCTTTCAGTGCAATTGCATGCAGCCTGGAACTGGAGGTTTTCATTTGCCAAGTGAATCTGTAACAATCATCATCCATCGCCATAGCCAGGTAAGCTTGGAGAACAAGGAAATGTCCTTGCCCAGGGCCTACCCTTAGCCTTCACTGAAGTCTGAATTTGCTGGCACTCAGTTGCTGCTTTGTACTGCCAAACAAAAGTGGGATTAACTACAAGTGTCACACGGCTGTACATGGGGAAGCCGTTTAGAATGGCCACCAGCTAACTGCCGTCTCCTTTTCACGGGCCAGTAAAAGCTCACTCCTCAGAAGTGTTTCTCCATATTAATTGTACAGTCTTACACCTCCACCAGTCACAACAGCTACAAAAATAGCAGCCCCATTGGTGACCAATTATTAACACGTTTCATTGTCCTCTGCTCTTCATAGTACGTTCTGCTCATTAATAGTGCAAGCTGACCTAATGGGGGGGTTTCTCTTTTCATACCTCTAATCTTTGTTTTGGTTGATATTATGGGGGAAATAATTCAATAGGCCTCCTCAACTCTAACCACATGTCCGAGACCCTCCTGTCTCTCCTCTCTGCTCTTTCCCCATTGCCAACACGACTTTGGACTAGCAAGCCTCCTGTCCCACTGCCATGCCCCCCCGCCACACACACAGAGGGAAAGAGGAGGATGAAGGATCTCTCAGCTTCTCCTCTGTTTCTCTTGCTTTAGGAAAGGAAGGCCTCGCTTTACATAGGCAAGAAGAACCACAATCTGATTATTAGTGATTTGTGCTAGATTCAGGCCAGTGATCTACTGTAGAGATGACCGACCTCATGCCCATTAGTGAGCTCTGAACCAAACCAGTGCTTTAAAAGAGAGGCATATTTTAACCATCTGTATCCCTGTTCTCAGAAGTTATGTCCCAGTGACTCAGGAGACTGTAGGACACGGGGAGCCATTCTGATGAATAGCAATTTGTCCTTTTTTAAACGTTCCACCTCCAGAATTATGTTTAATACAATGCTATGGCAGCCTGATGGATTTTTCCCAAAGTAAATGCTCAGAAGCCAGGGCTTCCCACTGTCAACCCCAACTGTTTAGACATCATGAGTCAGGCTTCAAAAATCATGTGACTGGCTTTACAATTATGAGATTTTTAAACACATTTGGAGTTTTTTATATTGGCTTTTTTAACCTTTAAGGTTCACATGTTCAGGCTTATCTCTGCAAGCATGAGGACTAGAAATTTTCTTCTTTTTTTAAATGAAAGTTGAGACTCGGGTATATTCACATGACCCCCACATCTAGGACTTGAAGAAAAATATGAAATATTCTGATACTTGTGATTACATGAGCGTTGGCAACTGTGCTGTTGCGCTATGTTTAGCCTACATCCACAATTATCCTGGAACGCCCCCCACGCCCCCGGGCTGTGTCTTCTGACCCAATTCACCTGCAGAAGGGTCTGGTCTACTCTTAGCTACAGCTTTCCTGGGTGTAAAACATTCCCATCCTGAGTGCCGTAGTTACGCTGACTTAACCACAGCTTCTTCTGGCAACCTGGCTACCGCTGCTCAGGGAGGCGGGTTACTTACATCAATGGAAAAACTCCTTCCACTGCTGTAGGAAGCATCTATGTAACAGCAGCATACCTACAGCCCTGTAGCTGTGCCACTGTAATGTCCAGGAATGTCAACATCAAGAAGTGCTGAATGAGTCTTAAAAAGACGTAAATAGTCTACACTGGCCTGGACATACCTTTGCCTTTTCCAGTACAGGAACTAGACAGAATACAAGAGTTTCTTTGAACAGCCAGAGTTTGCCTCACTGGAACAAGATGCGTCCTTTCTCAAAGACTTGCAGAGAGCACACACCTTTGTCTAGGCCCATTGTTAAGTCATGCGGTAGTTACGTGCTAATAGTATAGTCTGGACAAGAGAATTGTGGCAAGCTACATGACTAGTCCTCCAAACTGTGCGCCCACCCCAGGTCACACTCTCTCTTACCTCCTCCCTTCACAGAAGCTTAGAGACTAGCGGATATTTCTGGAAGTGTGTTATGTCAGCATCTGGATGTTCTTTAAGGGTATGTCTACACTGCATCTGGGAGAGAGCCTGCCAGCTCAACTCAACAGAGTGGCCAGGGCTCAAGCTAGCATGGTAAAAATAGCTATGTAGATGTTGCGGCTCAGGCTCTGAGGTTTCCCGGCCCACCCAGTTGCAGAGCATCCTCAAAGTTTGAGTGCATCCTCAAAGCACTGTCTCCACAGCTATTTTTAGCACAAGTCTGTGAACTCAGGCTGGGAGCCTCACTCCCAGAGACACCAAGCGACATGCACTGTTTGGCAAATGCTGTGAATCCATCTATTTCCAATTGAAAGCATGTACACGACGCACGCTTTGTAAAGAAAAGCTTTGGAGATTAAAGGCTTGGAGTGTCTTAGGAGGCTGGAAGAGGGGGAAGGGGAAATTAACCAAATGCATTTGTCCCCTAGAAACTAAAATCATTATGTAGTTTTGGCAATTATTTAGGAGTTTGATCTTCCCCACTAAAGCAATGCTATGATTTATTAATGCTGTCTTTCAGCTGGACTGACCTTAACACTTCTTGCCAGTCACGCAAAAAACAACAACAAAAAACCCTTGCTAGCAATGCACCTTCTTTCCTTGACAGATAAACTAACTAACAAACAAATCATAATGGCCACCTGGTCTCATCTTCCCCACACACCTTGTCCCGCATGTACACACCCACTTAGCATTATTGTGAATGAATAGCACAATCTGAGCACGTGTCCCTGAAAACTGGCCATGTCCCAGTTTTCCAGGTTGTCTCAGTGGAGTTTATAGAAAACAGTGTTTTGTTCCAGTTTTTTAAGACCCTCAACAGCCTGGTTGCCTGAAGAAACCATTGGTCACCTGAGTGGCTGACAGCACAGCTGGCTAGGTGAGTTCATATGCAACTCAGGGACGATTAGCACATCTCTCATAGAATAATGTTCTTATCTGCCTTCCATGAAGCCTTCCAGTGAGGACTCTCCCCTCCCCACCCATCACACACTCAGGTCTCTGTAGTGTTGAGATTCTCTGGGCATAACTGCAAGTGGGGAGCCTGAACATGTCGACAGATCTTGACCTATACTAGGAACCAACATCCACGCTTCTGCTCACCTACGCCAGGCCAGGGAAAGAAGCGAGAGGGAAGATAAAGGACTGAGCAGGTGAGACAGCAGGAAAAGGAAAAGGGGACAAGACTGATACAAAGGGTAGAAGGGAGGAGTGCAGAGCACAGAAGAAAGCGAGGAGACAGAAAAATTGAAAACAAAGGAATTGAAAATACAAAAAGAGGAAGGACCTTTACCCCAACTGGCAAACATTCCTGTGTGCGTCTCTATGCCCCTCATTCAAACCATCTCCTATCAATAGATCCTCCACCAGGAAAAGACTCCCAGCTTTTCACTGTGAGAATCTGCTCTCTCTTATATAAGTATTTTCATTTTTTATAAATGCTATTTCAATCTATTAAACATTTGCAGATGAAAGTTTCAAAGGGGCACTACTGATTGTTTTTTTAAGGCAATGGAAGTTGCAAGTGCTCTGGATTTAGGTGCCTAACTTTTCACACCCAAGTTAGAAAGTTTTGGCCTGTGTGACTTTAACAGGGTCACAGAGAGGATCAGTGTCAGAGTTAGGATTAGCCCTTTGCTTAACTCACTATTCCATTCTGTCAGCCACGCTACTGAGCAGCTCTCTGTGTAGCTAGAGTTTATGCTGACTGTTCAATTGCATACAGCCAGCCGGCATGGGACTGGCAGGAACCAGAGCCTCATCAAGAGTAGCATAGGTAAAACTGCCCACCTGTAGCGGTGTAACTGTCCTCCCAAAACCCAAGGGCCCCATCTCTGTGATTTTACAGACCCTAAAGCCAGTAGCTGTTAGGACACTGAGTAGCCTGTGATGTTCAGGAAAAATCAATGAGCAGTTTTCAATTTGCATTTCAATGAAAATACACAAGGCTATTCTGTGCTAGCAAAAGAGGTAGAAATTTTGTGTTTTTAAATGAACATTTACTGAACATTTCGAAGTCCCCTAAATTAAGGAATTTCGTAACCAGAGGCCTGCAGAAGCTAGCTTTGTCTTTACACATAAACATATCCATAAGGCTAGCTATTGGTGTTGAATGAAATCATCTTTGCAAAATGTTGTCCTTAACTAAGCAACCAAGATGCTCCACAAGCTCCTTCAGTAATGCCATTTAGCATTATTAGTGCCGGTGTAAAATATAGACTATCCCCACAACTCCCTTGGTTGATGGGTCCCTTTCTTCTGTACTGGGGGTTTCTGCCCCATGTGGGGTTGAATGCCAGCAGAGCAATGAAAATTCTGAGTGTCTATACTGATGTCCAGACAGCAGATGTAAGGGTTACTGCAGGAGTAAGGTGCACAGGTCAGAAAGTCCATTGATTGGTCAGTTATGGTGTGAAGACACTGATAGCATCATGGGGCTGGGAAGGTGCCATTGGGTGTTGCCATTACCGTATCCTATACCTTTTCATACTCCTCCACACAACAGCCAATAGTCCTGTCTTACACAGCAGCTGTCATACATCCTTAGACACTATTATTCCCTCTTTCCTCCTGCAAAAAAAACCAACCCAAAACAAATCCAAAAACCACACCCAAGTTGAGCTTCTAATAAAATAGTAAAGACCTACTTTAATCTCCAACATGGCAGCCAAAATCATAAGTCCATTATTTTAATTAGAAACATAGAAACATAGGTCAGAAGGGACCAATATGATCATCTAGTCTGACCTCCTGCACAAGGCAGGCCACAAAACCCTACCCATACACATTTATAACAACCCCGAACCCATGACTGAGTTATTGAAATCCTCAAAGTGAGATCTGAAGACCTCAAGCTGCAGGGAATACACCAGCAAGCGACGCATGCCCCATGCTGCAGAGGAAGGCGAAGAACTTTATGGCTTTAGCCAAAAGTGCAAAAATTAGGTAAAACACAGACTCTAAGAAATCAATATCCAAAGTGATATTGCCCTGTTTCATAAACCTCATTAGGCATCTGTTCGTAAAAGAGACCCTTGCATCACCATAATGAAAAAAAACATATAAATTCTTACCTTTCCTGAGTTACAGCTCTGCTAGAAACACAGCAGTCTCGGTATAACTCAGAGACAAAATTACCATGCAGAGCAAGGCCTTGCCTGTATTGGGGATTTGCACAGGTGTAACATATTAGTGCTTGGAAAAGATTTAGTAAAACCATTGCAAACCCGTGTGGACTCTTATTGATTTCGGAGTAGCTTTTTATAACTTACCTTACACTTATTGCCAATTGATTAATGCTAAATTAAAAAAAAAAAAGTGAAATAAGAGTGACCACGCAGTGGTTTGGGCTGATTTAACTAAATTGGTTTAACGTCACCCAGTATTGTTAAGCCAGTGCAACTCTCCTCTGTAGGCACATTTCATATAATTTCTTTTTGTGAGCTAGAGTGGCTTTGGCCACTTCTGAGAAAACATGTTTACCTATTGTAAAAAAAACAAAACAAAACACCGCAACAACTGCCTTTTCTCTTGCTCTCTCTTTCACACACTTTCATCTGAGCATCTTCTAAATAAAATCAACAACAAGGGCCCTAGTGGACATCAGCGTCTCTGGCTCGTCTTCCTTTTCAGGTTCAAAACTCTGCTTGGGGTAGGGTTTGTTGAGAAAATGTTTGGGAATTGAAGGGCGTATTCATATTTTGAGTGTCATTTATGGTGGAGAGCTTTTCTCAAAATTTCGACACTTCCTTAGGGAGCCTTCAGAAAGACTGAAGCAATATATTTGAAAAGGGTGTGAACTGCTTCCATTCATATTAATGGGACAGTAAAGCTGAAGCCTCACTGATTAGCATTTAAATGCCAACATAATTGATTTAATCGATCATTCCACAGAAACTTTCAGGTGCTTTGGGACTGAGGGCAGAGCTAAGTAGACAACCACTAGTTAAAAAAAGCATTTTGCTGCTTCTCCCTTCCATTGCTTTCCTTACTCTTTGTTGTCTTTCCTTGTCCCGCCTGCTTCCTCCACCCTCCCTGCTCCTATCTATGGTCAGACCTGTGCGGTTGAATCACCATTTCTTTTGCCCCATTCCAAGTATCTCGTGTAACATAGCTTTTGGCTTTCTCAATTTCACACATGATGTTTTTGCTCCATTTGTCAGCTTTCATAGCTTTCTGTAACTATGGAATTTAGTTTCCTCTTGCTGCTCTGTGGTCTTGTGCACTGTCATTGCTTTTCTCTCATTGTAATCCCTCTGAGGTTAGTCTGAGTTGTGCATTGCATAATTCAGATTGTTGTGTTTTAAAACCAGTTCAAACCCCTTCTTTCTTCCAACATTAAGGGTGAATTTCAGTTTGGGATACATGAGTAATGCTTCACTAATTACACTAATGTCATGCCTGCTTTTACCACGACTTAATTTGGTGCTAAATGCCTGAACCGTTGAAGTCAATGAGAAAACACACTGACTTCCATAGTGCAAAACCTAGCCTTCAGTCACTAAAACCAAATACGCCAAAATCAAGAACGTTCAGAAAAAAAGTTGAAACTCCGTTGCTATGCTTTTCAATTAATGATGTCTAGTCTGTGCCCTGAACTCCATTTCCTTGCTTCTAAGGGTTATGATGGAACCTTTAGGATATAGTCTAAATTTTGACACAGGGGGACTTGAGCAGACCAATCCTCACTCACCAAAATGACAAAACCCCTTTAATGGTACCGCAGCATTGTTACGTTTTCTTTCATTCTTCTAGTGTACAGGCATTGGGTCATTCCCTTTTCAATGATGTGTGAGCCCTATGGTGGCATTGGCTTCGATGGTTTAGCAACAGTGAAACTGGACGTTGCATGTTGTGTATTTTTAGTAAACACAGTTATCTGGGTGCCACTAGTGACCCTCGTGTTTCATCATATTATGCTTTTGGTAGAAAAGCAATCACTAATTGGTGATGAGGATGGGACTTTAATTCAGAAATACAGTGAAACGCAGTGATTGCTGGGGCCTAGCAAAAGTGAAACTACACCCTGCACTACTGATTCTAGGATTACACTGCTCATTCACGGGGGGGAAAAGCAGTTAATGTCTGGCTGTTCAGGGAAAATGGGCTTGTTTGATACCTCAGTATAAAACTGCTCCACCAGCATCATGAGACTAGAACGGTGCATAAAAGCTAATGGTAAGTACGAGGAGGAAAAGGTGGCAATTTTGCTGGGTACAATGGGAGCTAAAATTTCTAACGTGCTGTGTCATCTATCACCTGCCTGACATTGTGCCAAAGCTGCGTGTGCAAAAGGCAGGAGTTGACCCCAGTTCTTGGTGATAAAAAGATGCCAGGAAAGTTAAAATGTAGAGTGCATAAAACTATAATTTGACTCATCCTAATGTACAGAACAAAGACTTGACCAGCCACAAGGAAAGAAACAGTATGCTCTCCACCACGGAAATGAAGATGCTAAGATAATCAAATGGTTGGAAACTCTGTGATAAGAAATGAAATGAGGCTGTGAGTGCCCAAATGTGGGATTGCCCCAATTGAAGACAAGCTGAGGGAGATGGATTACATTGGTATGGACATGTCCAGTGGAGACCTGAGAGTTATATTGGTGGGTTGGTCTTTGCAATGATCATGGACAGAAGTTGACCAAAGAAGAGGCCAAAGTACATGGCCTGGATGTCAGTGAACCTTAGCAAGACCAATTCACATGGCAGCCAAGCATACAATCCTGAGTTTTGGAGAAAGGCTATAAAAATTATTGACCCCAAATAGAAAAATGGCAAGAAAGAAGTAATAGTCTAACACCTCCTGTTAAACCAGCAGACAACATAATTGCTGGATTATGGAAAATCTACAATGTCACCTGCTCCAAAAGCCACTGGTGATTACAGAGCATTTCTGGTTTTATAATAAAAAGAAAAAAGAAAATGGGGAAAAGTCTACACATGTTGCTACATTTTTGTAATTAACTGAGCATTACCAGTTTGAAGAAAGTTTAAATGCTGTATTAAGAGAATGATTGGTTTGTAGATTTACAAAGTGAAGCAACCCAAAAACAGTTATTGACTAAGCGTGATATAAACCTAAAGCATACACTAAAAATTCCTGTATCAATTGAGACTACCATTAAATGTGCCAGGATTTGCAACAAATAATCTGGGGGTCAAGCAGAAAGCACGGTATAGCCAAAATTCAAAGCCTACGTGCTTTCACTGTGAGAAATAATCTTACAATGCAAATGTTTGTTTGTTTGTTCAAGGGCAAACTCTGTAGAAATGGCAACCAATTGGGACAAACAACATATTAAAATTAGTACAAATGCACAACTCTGAGAGCAATACCAGAGAATTTCAGATTTATTAGCTTGCAGATGACATAGGACAACTGGTAATGTTGTAGAATCACCACAATGCTTTAATTTAGAAGGCAATACAAGTGTTATTTGGATTTCTCTACTAGTTGAAGGAATAAAGTGGAACTTCATGCTGGGCCTGCTGTTTCTGTACTTTCACAGAGATTTAAAGAGGTGACGTAGAAAACCACAGAGCTTTTAAAAGCATATACAGGGGAAATAATGATAATTTCCCTGAGTGTTGTTATAGTGACAGCAACATAACTGTACACAGCATATGTTAAATCTCTATTTGTTTAAGCAAGGGCATCCTGCATTAAATGGTCAAGAGAGATTCAGCTGGACTGGGAAAGTGTAAAATACCTGCAGAGTTTAAAAAAAAAAAAAAAAGAACTTCAGCCCAAAACAAAAATTAGCTTAATATTTGAACAAGGCGACTGCTGTTTTTCAAGACGGCACTGGAACCTTAAAGCATATGGAAGCAAAAATTGTTCTTGAAGGGAGAGCAGTTCTGAAATTTTGTAAAGCTTGTTCAGTACCTTCTGTAATACAGGCAAAAGCAGAGGCAGAACTTCAGTACAAATGGGACTCAAATTTTATTCAAGGTTACCTGGCGCAAATGGAACACCTCCATAGTGCCGGTAATGCAAAAGTAACGGGGCTGTCCATATCTGTGGTAATTTCAAGGGTGCCTGTCATCTAGACTTTGTCTAGAATAAAAGGGTATATTCATCTCATTAGGTGATGCCAAAGCATTTTCCCAGATCAACCGCACCCAAGCCTACCTACAAATAGAGACTGAAGATAGTGACAGGAAGTAACTAATGATTAACACATATAAAGGCTTATTTCACTATAACAGGCTAGTGTTTGGAATAGCATCCATACTCGCTATTTGGAAGCAAGCCATGGACCAGGTACTATTAGGTGTTTTGGGGTATTCCTAGCACTTAATGTTTCTCGGACAATATACTGGCCATGGGAGCGAGTGAGGAAGATCACACTGAGTACCTCTTAACTTGGAAAGCTGGCTGAGCTCGGACTTCGAGCAAGCAAGGAAAAATGTGAATTTTTCAAAGACTCTCTTACATATTGTGACCCCACCATTGTGCAAGACAGGCTAAATAAATCCCCAGACAAAGCTGGAGCTATCTTCAAGGCATCCCAACCATAAAAACGTGTCCTTTGTGGGGATGTCCTACTACCACACGTTCTTGGCTAACATCACGACAGCTATGAACACAAGGGACAGAAACAGTATTGGTTCACAAAGTAGACCAGTGCTTCTGTGGAGGTCAAAAGGTTATAGCATCTCTTATACAATACAACACATATTTGCTTTTAAAGATGGTTTGTGATGCTTGCCCAGCTGGAATAGGAGCAGAAGGATGGAAGATCATAGCGAAAGGCCTACAGCCTTTGCTTCTGGAACTCTTATTTCTGCAAAACAGAACTGTACTCAGCCCGATTGAGAAGTTCTGAGTTTTGTCTGGGGAGTTACAAAGTTGCACCAATATCTCTGTGGAAAGTCGTTTACTCTAGTTACTGGTTGTCAACCACTAGTTTCAATTCTTAACCCAAAGACAGGAACTCTAGGAACTCTAGCAACGGCCGCAGCATGGTTGCAAAGATGGGTGATATTCTTGGGTCCTCAGTATTAAGATGCCACAAGGACCAACCAACATGCGAATGCAGATTGCTTGCCATTGGAAGGGGGAGGTAACGTTACTGAAGGGGAACCGAAGACTGCCACTGTGTTCTACATGGCATAAATGAACTTTTGTCAGTGACAAACGCCATGGTACAGAGAGAAACTAAAACGATACAGTTCTGGCTAAAGTAAGGCATTAGGATTAGTGGATGGACTTATATATACCAACAACTGTTTCCAGATTTCTTTGTTCTATAACAATGGTTAAGTGTATATCAAGGTTGCCTGATGGGTTGCACCAGACTGGTGAGTCCTATTACGCTCAGGTGACCCGTACTCCAAGTATTATATGAAGGCCACTTGAGAATCATAAAAAGGAAAATCCTGGCTGAGTGGAGTGTGGAAGCCTGGGATAGATACATAAATAGAGGAAATGACAAATCAATCTCCAGGTTGTCAGCATACACAAACACAAATCTAAACATTCTCCTTTGCTTCTTTAGGAGTGGCCAACTTCTCTGGGTCACACAGAGCGAACCCACACCAACTCTGTTGAGCCATTTATCTGACAAGATGTTTTTGACTGTATTATATGCCCATTCTATGTGGCCTGAAGCAGAGGCCTAGCCAGAACCAATTTTTTTGGCAGGGCCTGTGGTTGACACAGATGGGCACAAGCCTGGTGTCACAAGCAAAACCGAAGCTGATAAAAACGTGTGAAGAATTGCTTAAAATCAGATTTGGTGAGCCTGTTTTCAAAGTGGGTTGGCCATGGCCCACACACAGCATGTAGCTACGCCACTGGCCCAAAGTATTCTGTGTGAATTCAGCGCAGACCGCGGAAGTGTTCTAATTATTGGTTTCAAGGGCTGAAGTTCCTGAAAACATTGTCACAATGGAACTATTCACATTCAAAATGCATCAACAGAAACGATACCGTACACAGCATATCAGCTCTTTACTATCCTACTACAAATAGAGTCATGGAAAAAAATTATCCAGACATTCAAACAAGTGATTCACGCAATGGTTCCAGATAAAGGTAGCTTGCAAACCAAGATTGCAAATTTTTGCTTGACCTATAGTATATGCTACTACAAATCAGATGCCAGAGATATTCTTTATGGGCTGTAACTGAAGATCTTGCCTGGACATGTTAAAACTATGTCTATAGAGGCACTTTCTTAAGAAACAATATGATCAAATGGCTACCAATAGTCAAAATGAATAGGGAGAATAATTTGAGTAAGAGATTACTAAAATAATTTGTGGAAACCAGGAATGATTATGCCACAGATGTAATCTGCTAGAAGACACAACAAAATTGTCATGGAGAAGACACAAAACTCAGTTTTTAAGCCCAAATTCCTCAGGATCTTCCACCCCAGGAACACCTACTGAAAATACCTAGTCTAGAGTAGTCACAGAATTATGATACTCCTGTTTGCACTACAAGTGACCCTAAGACTACACAGTTGGAAGAGGTTGCTCATACTGCTACACTGGAAAGTACAGACACCCTTCCAGATGTTATTGTTAGATCTACACATCATCAACTGGAGACAAGTTATAATCCCCCTCCCAGACTTAATTTGTAGCATGTTTTATATTTAATTATAGTAATGCATGCATAAAATTTTAATAATATACTTTTACATTAAAGGGAAAGAGTTGTAGCATATAGGAATTGAGTAAAACCCCTTTAAATAGTTTGTGAGCCCCCTCTAGTGGCATTCAATGCTCTGTGTTTCCGAGCTTATCTAGCCAGTGCTTTAGCCAGCACCAAAGGGGTGTAAATTTTAATCTGTACTAGTGTGTTGTATGCTAACTGGCCTGCGTGGATCCAGTTGACATGCACTAAAAATTCCTTCATGTGCATTAACTGGTTGAGACAAGACTATATTAACGAGCCCTAGGGAACTCTTAGTGCATACGAGCAGGATCACATGGCTGTTAGTGCATACACTACATGCTAGTGTGGACTAAAATTTACACTCTTCTGCTGTAGACCGTATAGACACGTCCTTACAAGCCAGCCAGAACAGCAGTATGTATCTATAACCAGGCCTTGCATCTTGTATATATTTAGTAATCATGATTATTTGGACACCATCATGCCTCTGAGGTTTCTTCTTCTTATGATTATTGTGTGAAGGCCATAAGACACAACCACAATGGTTTTGTTCTGCTATATATTAGGACATTTGAACCAATAAGAAAAAGGAATAAAAGAAAAAATAGTGGAAAAGATGAAGATGACCATAGGCAGAGGGAAAGAAAGAGGGGGAAAAAAGAGGAAGAAATAATACATACAGTATATGTTTCGCTATACACTGACCATACTCATGCCAGCCTAGCATTAGCGGGATATTTCTAACCTTAATACACAGCTGCCATGTTATCTTTTCTAAAAATCAAATCACCTGTGGGGAAAATTGCAGGAGAAATCATTTGTGAACTCATACTATTGTTGTGAATCCAAAATTAGTTGAAGCCAAGAAAATTGAAAAACCTCTAACTCCAAAAATTTTCCTAATCTCTAGTTTTCTATATTACAGCAACTGGACACTTGGATATACTTTTGTAAAATGAAACAAAATACACATTATTCCAGATGTATCTGTTCTATTAGTAACTGTGTATTTCATACTGTTTTACAATAAAAGTTTGCACAGGTGAAACTGTTAAAAATGAACTGTGAAGCAAAACCAAAAAAATAAAATAAAAGTAACTATCAAAGAGAGCTGCAAACTATTTAAAACATTTCTGCTTGCTTTTTCAAATTTGAAGTTGCAGATACTCTCTGTGACAATCATTGCAGCCACATGTAGCATCTTTAGGGACTGTGCTGTAGTAAGTTTATGAACGCTCTATGTACCTCTGAGAGTTAGGGATTGTATTTTACTCCATGGAGCTCCTCTAGGAACTAAAATCAGTGGGTGTTGGTTACTGCAGTTATTGGGAAGTACCATTCCCTGGGGTAGTTTGCATGTACTGATCTAAACAGGTAACAGAAGCCCAAGGAGACAAGGAAAGGACTTTTAGCATAAATGGTTGAGTTTAACCAGACACAAGGGAGTTTTGATTCAGCAAATGGACATCACCTTTGTCCAATGATGCACCCCACCTTGCTAAAGGATTGAAAAGACAAAACCTGCCAGGATCTCCATAGGACTGATTTGGAGCTACCGATAAAGCGTTTAGATCCTGTTATTGTTGTATATTTTCTCTGTATGCATTTGTCTTTAAAGACATGTAATTCTCCCTTGAAAGAGTTGTGTGGTTACCCGTAAGACACTGTCACTGTCCTGAGACAGAAAGCAAAAAGCAGGGACTGGATTTAATTGTAGTGAAATGCAAGGAGTTGCAAGCTTAAACCCCCGGTCAGGAGGGAGTGAAATGCAGGTCCCTGCCCAGAAAGGTGACTAGAGGCCTGACACTAGAGAGGGCATTCTTTGAGTAGACCATGGAGGGGGATTAAAGGTGCATTTTTTGTCTGCTTTTGATCAATACCAAGAATTTAAAACACCTCCCAACAGGGAGGAGAAGTGCAGGGGTTTGAAATAAGCCTTCACTACTCTACTCTGCAACTCTTGTTTCAACGTACTTTCACTGCCTGTTAGATAAGACTTGTAAACTCACTGGCATTGGCTGTGGAGGCTGAGCTCACGGATAAGGTAACACATAGGTCCATAGTCTGGTAAATAAGCATGACTAGTCCGGCTCAGAGCTATATTGTAATTTCATGAAAACTTTCATATAATTATTTTGTAAGAACCATTTGATATTATTCCTTAGTACAGTGTTCCCCTCTTCTTGGAAGGACTTGTTTCTTCTTATTGTGATCTGCAAAAACCAATTTTCAATTTATATTATTCTTTTTACCTTCTTGTCAAGAAGTCTTAGATCTCATGGGACAACAGTGATTCCATCATATGTTTTATTCTGCCAAATCAATAGGACACACGATGAATGGGGAAAAAGACTCATTAACACAGACTTTTTAGTGTTAACTGAGACCCCAAATCAATGGTTAATAAAGGCAATTCAAAAGGAGGACTGAGGATTGATACAAAACTGATGACCATTGTTATCATGGGCATTTCCTGCTCAAATAAGAGCACAAGAGACTAGGAAGTAGAGGAAAGATGAAACATGAGTAAGAAAGCCATGCAGAAGCTTTTAAATTTCATTTGTCTGAACAAAAACAACATTTTAAATCTCAGCATCTCGAAGAGTTCTTAGGGGTCATTAAAAATTACACTATTTCAGCTTCCTAAGTGCAGAATAGAACTAACTAGGGAACATGTCTAAGATTTATCCATTCCATTTGCTCATTTCTAATACAAGAGAGATGCTCTTCACATACTGGAATTACATCTTTATAATTTACAAGTCAAAACAACAAAAACAGGAAGATTTTTAGGATTTCAACTGGACTTTTTTTTTTTTTTTAAATAATCAGAATAGAAGAAGATCTTCATGTTAGACTTCATGGTTAATTTAATATATTTCCTGTCAATGTAAAGTTCTATTCAGAAATCTAAAAAAATTGTTGCTTTGCTTCAATACAGTACGTTTCGGAGGTCTACGGCAAGAGAGTGTAATCAGAATTTCCAGCTTAGATACAGTACACAAATACTCTATCTGTTGCCTCATGCTAAATCTGCAATGATGTTAGCTGGAAAGAGGAAAGTGTATTGGAAATATAAGACACTAGAAAGAGCAATGAAATAGTGCACATAGTACGCTTTTCACATTGTTTATCAGAATAATTGTAATACACGGTATGGCAGTTTAGGAAAAACAACTTTGTTCAGAACTTCGGTTAAAGACAGAAATAATGGCAGTTTTCAGCTCTTTATTACAGTTGAAATGTTCAGTAACTCTGAAACAACTTGGTAATAAATTATTTTGACTTTAGTAAAAGGATGACCTGTGTTTCATTAGAAGGTTCAAACCATCTTGTGGCATTTTTCTCTTAAATGGATGTATTTTCTCTTCTTTGAAAAAAAGGAAATGAGAGTAAGGTGCGTGTAGGAGCACATACGCTCGCATGCTTGAGAGATTCAGCCAGAGAGGGAAAAACACCTTAAATTCATGCACATTTTTATTGAGTAGTAATATAAAATGCTTTTTTCATTGTTACAAGTGCATGCTTTGATTGCCAACATTTCAGAAGTCAAATTACAAAGGCAAGGCTGTAGGCTGTGAATTACTTGGGCACTTATACAATTGTTAAAAAATATCAATGGACTGTTTTATTTTGTTTGTTTTGCTTTTTTAGAATGAACCAGTTGTAACCCGTAACTGATATACAAAGGGAAAAAAGTGAAAAAGTTACACATTTTGTGGCACATGACAGAACTTAACAAAATGACTAAACCATTATGACATTAACAGTTATCATGCATTTAGAGTTTCACATGTAACTACAAACTTATTTAAATTTCACAAGGTTTGCTAAACATGCTAACCATCTATATGTGCACTGACAAGCTTATGTTAAAAACTTTTTTAAGAATACTCTCCCCCCGTAGATTTTTTCAAAGCTCTTTTTGATTACAAAATTTCAAAGGCATTAAGCATTTTTTTTTGTTTTAGAGAATATAAAGTACGCCAGTATACATACATTTCCAGTATAAGTCAGACCACTAAGCGCATTACAGTCCCATACAGGCCTATACAGCCATTTTTTTCATTAAAAAACATGCATAGGCAGATTTTTACAGAATATAGATGCTTTTCACTGCACTTAATATGGTGTCTTGTTCACTATACTTAAAAATGCACCACTCATAAATATTTAAATTCAGCAAGCCACAACCAAGACTTGATTTACCAAAAACTGCCCCCCCCCAAAACAAAAAACCCTAAATATGAATAGCAAAAAAAAAAAAAAAAAAAAAAAAAAAGATAAATGCTAGCATTATTCCAGTTTTTTTAAACTTGAAGAAAAAGATATTTGCTGCCAAATTAGTAAGATAAGTGTTATATTTAAAGAAGGGCATTGAAGCACACTAAAGAAACCTGAGGTAAGCATAATCTGTACAAAATTAATTTTTTTTCCCTTTTTTGGCATTTTTAACAAATTTGCAACATTCTGTTATTATATTTTTAAAGACTGCCTAATTTATTTTATAGCCATTGTCTGACAAGAGTAGCAAAACATTATCAATAAATAGTCCTTATTTAGTTTGTACATCATTTTGTTAAAAATGTTTTGATGTCATCCATGTTTAGTGCTGCAACTGTAAACGTACAATAGTTAGTAAGAAATTAGACAAAGTTTTCATGTCCAGTAACATAATAAAAGGCCTTTCAGTAACATATCTAGAAGTTCCCAATGCAGTAGGAAAACATGT
Source organism: Mesoclemmys tuberculata (assembly GCA_007922155.1). Classification (NCBI taxonomy): domain Eukaryota; kingdom Metazoa; phylum Chordata; order Testudines; family Chelidae; genus Mesoclemmys; species Mesoclemmys tuberculata. Next base: position 11,561,632 of record ML675617.1, on the reverse strand, counting down.
TCAATTCCCCTAACTTTGCAATATATACCAGCATTAGCTTTCATATTTCTATAAGCATTTTAAAGGCATATCCAAAGGAGGTGTTTAGCCCCCACCCCCCCACCCACCAAAATAAAGTTTACTATCTCTTGGATGATATTGTAAACTGACTCCAACACCTGGCCCCCAGAGCAAGTAAGCTATTATCAGAGGCAAGAACATCCAACTGTTGATGTGCAGCAATCCCATCATGCCCTGCAGCTAAAAAAAACAGGAAGTGGTCACTGAATATTGCTGCTATTACTGCCATTGCTGTCAGTGCCATTAGTCTCTGAGGAGATTGCCTTGTTGATGGAGTTAAGGTTGGCATCAGATGGCATGGCATCTCTGCGTGGAGGCATCCTTTCATTAATTCGATCTAAGCCTTTGGCTTCTTCAAAACTAGTGATCTTATGCTGTGGTGAAAATCCTTTGATAGCTAAATAAAGGATTATTAAAAAAAAGGAAGTTAGCGAAGTCAAACCTTTGGTATTTTACCAATGTATCAACAGTCAATGACTGAGCGATTCCCTCATTGTGAAGAACAAAATGACAAAATCCAACAGCACAATAGACTTCTTACCGTATTTTGAAAAAATGGAAAGATTAACAACCAATGTCTCTCGCAAACCAAATGTCTTTCGACAAGATGAAATTCTATTATTTTGTCGTCCATTTGAATTTGGCTTAAAATATTATGAAGCTGACATGAAGCTAGAATTTGTAATTATGAGTAATGCTCAAGGCAAAACAACTATATATCTATACTCTGTTGTAACAAATTAAAGCCTTACAAAATTGTGCCCAACCTTAGCATGCTGACTGGCAAACCTCCCATTGACTTTCAAGGACTTTTTTGAGTAAGGACTCAATAAAATCTTACACATTACCCCAATCAGAAATCATGTATGGCAATGAGTGATCAATTTGATGGATATACATTCAAGCCATCAAAGAGGGATAGCCCTACAATCCTTTTGGAATGCCTTACAATGTTTTAATCATGGCTGAACTGCTCATGTGTTAGTCAAGAGCAGTAACCTTCCCTGTCATCCCATGGGTCCTAGAAAGTAATTTGGTTAAACTGGAGTAGTTCAGTACGACATGGACTAAAAATATCATTCTTCTGGAATATGTCCCCCTCTTAACTTTGAAAATATATCAACATAGGACCCACTAACTGAGTTTAAAAAGTCAATGAATCTGTCCTTCAGCAATGACATTTTCATTGATCTCAGCATATATCCACAGATTAGGCAAAAGAATCTGTAGAATCTGATACAGTTGTTTTATTACAGGACTTGGTTTTGAAGATACAGCTGTTCAAAACAGAAGCAAAAAAGGCACTGTAGGCAAAGAGCTGCTGACAGCATTTAATATAATTTACTGTAGCCTTCCATGCATTTTTCTCGTCTAATCAAAATCAAATCAATCTCCTGTATTTCTAGAACGTTGGTTGCACTTTTGTTATACTTTTACTTTAACGTACCATATAGCAGAGATGATGTATTAGTACCAGGAACCCACAAATTGGCTGGGATAACAAGATAAGGGAGTTTGAGAGATAAACTTCAATATCTTTTCCCCAAATCTGACCCAAAGAACCACAACCTATCAAAAAACTTCTGTAAATTCAGCTTCCTCTCTCAATTCTTACGTGGTTTGCACTTCTCTTCTTAGAACCTCTTAAAAATAAGTTCCTGGTACCAACATACCACTCACTGAATTTTGGGGGGAGCACGGAAAGAAGCTATCATGCTGAAATTTTGCCAACCATTCCTGTGCAAATGTGTAGACTAATTTGTTCCATAAGATTAATTCCTTTAACCAATTTAATGGATATTTCATATTTCAAGTAAACTTTGATGTGCTTGGGTTTTTTCATATACTATTTTAACTTGGGGGAAAAAAGACTAATGGTGATTACTCAGTTGAAGGGGGAGAAGTGAAAAGAGGACAAGGCCCATAGCAAAACTTCTTCTTTAATTCTACCCCAAGATAAAGATGTCTAATGATCAATGCCAAACTCTTACAGAAAGTTTTATGCATGGCGGCTGGTGTTAAGCTGAAAATCTTGCCCCCTTTTCCGCAACCCAACCCTTCAAGGTGCTCAGCTCATTGGAAATTGTGGGTGCTGATCATCTCACAAGATCAGGACCCGGAGAACAACTACAGTAATTATATTTTTAACTTATAAAAGGAAATTACCTTTTATCTGGCATTTGGTTGCTTTATTTAGTAAAAAATATCTATGCTTTAGTGGCTAATCACTGATAATGGCAAATGAAAGAGTAACTTGAAGAATGAATATTCCTGGAATGGGGCTTGCATTCAATTAATTTTATTTTAAACAGACATGTTATAAACCTTAATGCTGAAGAATGTGTTCTGCTCTAGTTGCTGGTCAGACAACAAGTATTAGCGGTTGACACTGAGAATATACTAAACACGACACATAGTCACAGAAATCACAGAAAACAGCCAAACTGTCAACGAGAATGCACACTGCAGATTAGAATTTGCCACTAGGAATAGATAATTCCAACATAAATAGCAGCTAACCCACTGCTATTTAGAAAGCAGTTGTATTTTCTCTTACTTATTTGTTTTATAATTACGTTCACTGCTTTATAAAGATCAAAAACAAATCAAATGGCCAAAAAAGGCACTTTTAACATCATACCAAAGGATTATGACATTAAGATTTTTTTTTTTTTAACATAAACTATTTTTAGGGGGGCAAGAACAAAATACAACTGAAAAGAATTTTGTTTTAAAGGGGAACTTTGAAATTCTTCTTCCAAAACATTGTATTATTGATTGCATACTGTATAGACTCATTGAAATATGAAGTTAGGTCTTAACAGTATGGTTAATAAAATTGCTTATGCATTAAATTAAAAGGATCATCAATAAAGCACCAAAGTTTGCAATACTGAGCATTCAGAATTCTTCTGAGGCAGTCAGTCTTTCTAGATCTGTCGCTTCAATGGTGCTGGTGTTAATGGTTGTGCTAATATAAATACCCAGTACGTTAACTGACACTACCAGAAGAAATGGACATCTTGCAGACAAATGTCTCATGGTATTTTACTTTTTAGAGAGACATAAACATGTTGAACCATAACAAAGAACCATTCAAAATTACTTTTTACTAGTGACTTCAGTCCCACTTCCCCCAACCATGTTTATAAAGTTGCGTGTTTTCTTCTTTAACAATGATAGCTGAAAATGATTTGAGGCAGAGAAATGTATAAGAATACAGCTTATGCGCTATGTGTCAGAGAGCATTTACTAACAGCTGCCATGTCCCCTTCTCTTTCAGCTAAAAGTCCCCTCATCTTCTTGTGACCTTACTCAGTACTTAGTTTAATGTACACAAATTAGAACATCATTGTACCTTTAAGAAAAAACACAACAAAAACACTTTCCCCTTTAAAGCAAGTATACTTTGGTTAATATCGAGCCATGATTGTTAGCCCAACACCCACACACTCTGTACAAGCTACAGCAAAATGAATACACCCAGCAGAGCCCTTATCTGTTGCAGCAACAACAGAAAGGGGACTAGCCAATTTACCTTCATCAGCCTCAATAGCCTCAACAGTAGCTGAAGAGAAGAAAGGGGTAGCAAAACGAATGAGAAAAATGAGCAGAGGATTTTAACTCTAAGAACAAGTCAGTGAATAGCAAAGGAGCTAATACACTAATGTTACTGTAAGTGCTGGATTTTGGCACAGAAGACAACACAGAAATGCTACACAAAGGAACAGAGTAAGTATAATTGGCAGGCTTGACTGAGCTATAGAAAATGTTTTGGGAAGCTGAAGGAGTCATGAATTAAACTTCAAGAAAAAACAAATTTAGCAAATTTTCTTTCAACTCAAAGAAGTGGACAAAATAAAAATATGTTTTCCATATTGTACATCTGACTTACAAAGTGTACTGTAAAACTAATGCCGCATTTACTAAAAAATATGTCAAAAACCGGGGCGGGTGGGGGGAGGGAAAGAGAGGAAGAATTGGCATAAAGCCAGCATAAGAAATCCATAGCAACTTATTTTCTCAATTTGGAGAATGCTGCACAGGACTAAAATGTCATTTATGAGACAAAGGCAAAATTTACAACTTGTAATATAAACATTTGTTCTCTTTACTGACTTAAAAAAATCCCAAACCATAAGACACAGGGTTAATACAAACCATGTTTCTTTTACTTGCAAGTTAGCTCAGGTATCAATGCATGTCCCAGCTTTATCTGCATCCCTCCCTCATTAGACCATCATCTTTGAAATTCAAGCATTTTTAATATTTTAAATCAGATGGTATTGAACACAGGTAGGGCAAATGATGAGATTTAAAGCTGCTTACAGCGAAGATATAGCAGCTGGGTCACAAAGAGACTTTTATGGTAAGGAGGCTGCTGTTCTGTAATATATAGACTGTAAGCCACCGTCACTGGTCAATTTAAAATAATAATGTATCCCTATTAAAAATAACCAGCCTGCCACTAGTAATGTATCCTTCAATTTCAGTTTGAATTCGTTCTTACAACCCAGAGATTCAGAAATTGAAGTGGTCAGAAAATGTAATCTAACTTACTGATGATACAGCCAAGCTATTTATGAAGAAATGTTGATGAAAAGATGACTACAGTACTGCAGAGAACAGATCAAGAGGCAAAGCTTTTAACTTTTCCCTTTTTCTTCAACGTGAGGGGTTTTTTTTAAATAAAAATAATTTTTTGTAGTTATGTTAAATGTGGATTAAGATCAATTCTAAGAGCTGTATTGTCATCCTGCTATGTGGAGAGGTCACCCCTGGGAATCCACACACACTACAGTGAGCCTATACCCCCGCAGGCTAAAAAAGAAGAAGACTAAAAAACCAAGGGACTCAAAAAATAGCAACAAAAACTGAAAGAAATATAGCGACTGTAGATAGAAACGAAGATGAATAACTGGATCCAAAGCAGCACCGACACATAAGAAATAAATGACTACTAAAATGTGTACTTCCACAGAACTTATTGGTCACATTTTCTGTTACTACATACAGTATTATGAAAATATGCTAAGACAAACGATGTAGATTTCAGAATAATTGGTGAACGGTGTACTCTGTGTTGACTAATGTAATGGTTTGTGTATAGTAATGTTTTACTAAGACAGAATGCTGCAGCATGAGGGGATTTTTTTTTCAGCCACTCTAACTAGCACTTTTGCCAACTTTCTAAAAGTTAGTTCTGTTCCTAAAATTTTGACTGGATGACAATAACATTTTCCTTTGAACAAAATTCGCTGTCAAGTCCAAAGAAATGATAATGAGCAGAGCATGGATAAAGACCGTAATTCTACTGAAACTCTGAGATAGGTGAATCATATTGCAGCATTTTCAAAGCAGAACGTTACTATTTGTGTAACACACAAGTCACAACCTCCCTCCCCCCGCCCAAAACCAACCAACCAAAAAAAAAACCCAAAAAACCACACCACGGAATACCTGAATCTTCTAGGTAAGAAAAAAAGAGACAGTAAAGGGAAAAATACAAAGAGAAAGAATACTCCAGGAAGGAAACAGGAAAATAAGAGACTGAGACTGTGTTAAAAATATAAAGCGCATTTCCATTTCTCACATATATTGACAACAGAACTACACTACAGAAATATAAAACATTCTTAGGTACATGGCATATACTGAACAATGATAAACAGAAAAAAGAGATCATATAATAATAAATTAAACACTCTTTTGCAACATTGGATTTCAAGAGGAATATTACATCAAGTGTATCCCTACTACATATTTACAATATCCCTATAACAGGTCTTGCTACAAAATCGGAAAGAAAAAGCATCTTGTGCTTGCACATATAGCGACCACAGTATTAATAAATCCCTAACTTCAGACTCATGCAGATTGTGAAATTGCTTTCTTTTTGTGAATCTCATACATCAATCATCATTTAGACGCCCCAAAAAATAAATTCCAATTCTAGATCTATCTTTGTTGGTGACTCTCAAGGAGGAAGTAGAAGATAGCAAACAGAATACAATTTGAGTGGGATTATTTAGGCTGATTCTGCAGTCCTGGGAATAGCAAAAGAGTTTTAAAAAATAAAGAGACCATGAACTGCATGGAACAGAACATACTTTATAGGTAATACTGATCTATCATACTTGTAAAGTTTATTTTCTGATTTCTTTCTCTCTGAAAATCAATGGGAAAAAGGAAGGCTTGAAAAGTGGGATTAGAAGAACCACTCATGAACAAGCAAATACTACAAACCATAACCACCTGTTTTATTTTGTGCTTTAATTATTTTGTTTCCTTTGGAAGACTGATTAATTTCCCTTGGCTCCTGCCATGCAATCGATCACTGTATACATGTAATGGCACACAAAGACAAACATGCTTACCACTTTGTAGAGTTTGCTTTCCTCCAGAGAGTACACCACTGGGCAACATTCCTGTTGGAGTCAAACCTTTCAGCGTCAGAACGCTCTCACTCTCTTCTCTGTAGAGAGAGGAGGGGAAAAAAAGAACCAGTATTTTTTTCTTCTCTAGAATTGGAACACATGTGGTTTGGGCCAAGGAAAATACATTCAACACCACCAGTTACATCCTCACTTTGGTTTGGCTGTCTTTGCAGAGGGCAAAAGTCACCTTGGTGAGAAAGGCCTGCACAGTGAAGACTCACTTAAGCCCTACTTGAAGTTTCAAGAGGCATACGGGTCTTGCCCAGGCCCTCTGCACAGAAGTGAGTTGCCCAATACACAGTACTGGATATGGGCTGTTACACAGCTAGTAATATAACTTTCGCCTACAGAAGTATGTGGGCAAATACATACATACACTGTAATGTTGTCATTGGCCATCATGGGAGCAGTGGGACCAGAGAAGTAGTACCACTTATTAGTGACACATTTAACTCCTTCCTATACCACATTCTCCCAAATTAGCCTTTTTTGGGGGGGTCATCGTTAGAATAATAGCCAGGTACCTAATTAGTTGGCTGTCAATGATTATGAGGCATACAGTAATAAGGCAAAACGCTTAAGTTAATGGGAAGTTTAAGTCTTAACTTCACCATTGCTACTGTGAAAATGACAGTAAATTAGCTTAGCTCATGCGCTCAAGGAAAATCATTTTAGGAAATTTGGGGAGTGAGTTTTGCACGTTTCCAAATACAGAAGTGTAAAATGTATCATTTTGATTGTACAAGGAGGAGCATAAGGAACCACAACTAATCACAATGACTGAACTACTGCATCAGCTTGAAAAGAATCTAAATATTGCTTTAAAAAAGTATAATGTTGTTTGAGTTGACACTTGCTTCACAGCAAAAACTGAAAACTGACCCAATTTCTTTAAGAGATGCATATTTTGATGTATTTTTCTTTTAAATGTGAAATTATGTTCATGTGCTGGGAGCCAAAATGCACACACACAAAGGCAGAATTTGGCCCCAAGTGTACTAGATGGTAATGTATTTTTGTCCACTAACATCAAGAACTGTCAAATAAGTCATTTTTCTTAAATCTGTGGGCCCTGCATTATTACTACTGACTTTAAGAGCTTGTCTCTTTCCCCTACTGCATATAAATTCCCTACAGCATATACATTTTAAATTCTATTTATAGCCTGAAGACTATGCAGATATTTTTCATGATTTAAGACCAAAATCAGATACTCTCTTCTTCTATACTCCAGACAATCTGGGCACAAGCGAAGTTCAGGATGTTAAGCAGAATTAACAACGCATTTGTATCGCATTAAAAGGTATTAAACACCAAGCAAGTTTCAGAGCCCTCAACCCCTTATCTACTTCTGAGAGTAAATGCATAACCTACATTTTGAATTGTCACTATCTCATTTGTGATTGATCTTGGAAAATAATTCCAATATCACTTATGGATTTATGTTTACAGAGTGTTTGTGGATTATATTTTTCTGCAATTTCTGTTTTGATGCCCAATTTATTTTAATGTGTTCCCAAGCTCCCACTGGAACACTGTGCTCCCCTCCCTTCTTCTTCTTTTTTGCTAACCCTGAATTCCAGCCTAGTCATCTTTTCCTTTTTTCCTTTGATGTTCAGGTATTTTATTTAGCCATAAATATATTATCACAAAATATAATTCACTTGACATTATTTGTGTGTTCCTATCATGAAACACTGATGTCATGTAGAAGTGATGGCACTTGTGGCATTATGTGATGTGCCCTAAATCTACCTTTGTATGATGACTTTCTTAGTGAAACTAGCATACTACCTTTGCAAGAGAGTGCAATGCCATTTTTATCACCTGATTTCCAGTTGTTAATAGCCATGGATCTCATACTTTATGAGCTTCACTTCTGTGTAAAGCAGCATTCTAGCCAAATTATGCCAAAATGGCAATGGGTCAACTCACCTTCATGTCTATAGTTAAGGAGGTTATGGCTACTCTGGCTCGGTGACTGATGATTCGGATGTGTTTGAGGTGTGTGTGAAGGTGTAGTAGTATATCCTTTTCCAGATGTCTAAAAAAGGCTTTTTGGGAACTAGCTGAAAATAGCTTTAAGAAGCAGCAGAGATGGTAAGTAAGTAGAAGAGCAGGTGCCTGTGCAAAAGAGACCTGAAATCTAGGATGGTTCGAGGTCCTAGCATGCCCTCTACCCACCCATGTCCACAAAAGACTTGCAGATCTGAGGCAACTAGGGAAATGTGGTCTAGAATACGTTACTATAAGGTAGATGGAAAACTGCTTGAAAAACCATATTCAAAGACTAGTTATCAATAGTTTGCTGCCTAACTGGGACGATGTATCTAGTGGAGTCTCACAGGGGACTGTCCTGAGTCCAGTATTATTCAATATTTTCATTAATGACTTGGATAACGGAGAAAAGAGTATGCTTATAAAATCTGTGAACCGCATCAAGCTGGGAGGGATTGCAAGCACTTTGAAGGAGGAATCTTTGTGATGAAAGATCTTGTACACATAAGCCATGATTTTCAAAGATACTTAAAATTTTGCCCTACTTGAAATACAGTTTGTAAAAGGGGTCTGGTTTTCAGAAAGTATGGAAACTGTGAAAGTCAGAGGTCTTTAAGGCATCTCATTTAGGCAAGAATTGAACCACCTCTACACCGCCAACTGAGCATCACTAGTTACTATTGAAAATTTGTGCCATACAGTATAAATTGTTAGTATATTATTAAATACCAAATAAATTAGATGAGCAGCCAATAATCAAATTCCTTTGCAGCTTTTGGTCTAGACTTTTATTTAGCCTGCACCATGTTTAAAGAGATGCTCAAAAACATAATCTGGCTTCCACAGAATCTATTCTTGGAGGTTATGGTATGAAGTCTTCTGTCTCGATATGTTATTTAAGACCCTGATCCTGCAGTCTGCGAAGTGTGGGCCAACCACTATTCCCATATTGCCCTGTGATCTTGCATGTATCTTTCAAACAATGTGTTTGTTTGTTTTTTGCCTATCATACCCTTTACTTGGGAAAAAAAAAGCACATAAAATGACATTAAAAACACAAAACATTCAGAAAAACATCAACGTTTTGCATTAATTGCAATAGCTATAACATGTGGATTACAAAAGAGTGACATTTAACTGCATGAGAAAAAATTCCTTCAGCTGAGAGGAAAAAAGTGAGTTTTCCATAAAGACTTTTAAGAATAGCACTGTACAGTATATTTTCTATTCTACTCAGAAACATCAGATGGAAAGTTCTAAACATTAGGCAGCAATTAGTTACTCCGGTTATCGGAGCAGTGCAGATCAAGGGTAGCAAGCTGCTATTGTTTGTGTTCATTTCCTGGGGTTGTAGTTAAATGAACCGGATGCTTTCATCTTTAATCACATTCACAGTAGCAGCAACTGAAATGGGCGACAAAGTACGACAATAGGCTTCCTCTGTAATAAGACAGTGTTATGCTTAGCATACTCTCTCTGCACTGAACCTCTGCAGCAGAATGGCTGACAGAGTGAATTGTACACTTGCAGAGAAAAGTTCTTAAAAAAACCACCAAAATCCAAAAAAATAAAAAAAGAACCCATCCTGACGGATGTTGAGAATTTTCATTTTAAAGCCTTTTTTTTTAAAGAAAGTTTAACAGAAGTGTTGAGGAAGAGAATTAGTATTTCAGAATATTAACAACGGACTGTTCACAGATATGCTGTATAGGACCACTTTGCAAAAAGGCTCAGTACATCTTGTTTGATTGGCATAGTGAAGAGAGAGTGTTTTGGCAATTTAAAATCTGTATCTTTAAATAAAGAAGTTCTACCTTAGGACAGAGAACACTCTGGCCATCTTTCCTATTGCTCGGATCTTGTTTCTAATAACTTCCTTTCGAGCTGCAGCTGTTGCTCCTATGTAAAAATACATTAAAAGAAAAGTTAGTGACTTATAAGCAACATATCACTACTCTGTATTTTGAACACAATTCTTTCACAAATCTGACTCATGTCACAGTATACAGATAGTAAATGTGTCTCCATTCTAGTGCAGTTTGCCAAACTAAAAAGCCACTTCTGCAATGGAAGTTTAAAATCCTGATTTTGGTAATTTACAGTTGAAAAAATTTCTATCACTTCTGCACATTCCAGCCATCATATTATATAAAGTCCCTTTAGAAATGCATGTGATTATTTTTCTGTTACCCATTAAAGTATCTTGGTTTTCCTCCTGGTAAATTAATTTTGTGCTTCGAAAGTTGGGAACCACACGATAAAAACATGGTCCTTAAAAAAAAATGAGTAAGTCAATCAAGGTGCTAAAAACTGGACTGAATTAATAACAGTACCTGTACCCTGAAGTATCTTCAAGGCTTTATTTAGAAACAATTAAGAAAAATGACATAGCTGAAATGTAATATTTAATCTTGCCATTTTAAATGCAAATAAAAGATGCTTCCTAATTATGGCACATTTTCATTAGAGACGGTAGAATGTATAGTATAGTATTAAGCATATAGCACATATTTCACTCTGAGACATCTTTCCTGGGGATTAAGTCCTTCCCTTTGCTTTTGGAAATCTACAACTCACTCTCGTTCTCTCCCCTTCATTGCTATATAATCTAATATGCACTAAATTCTGTTACAAAATATTTTCTGATGCTCCAAATCCTGTTGTCAAAACATATGTGCTCTCATGATACCAGGAAGTCGTGGGACTGAGCGGTCTAACTACCTTGTTACGTAGTGTAGCATATTACCTTAAGGTCTTGTCTACAGAACAGTCTGCTTGCAAGCAGGGGTGTGACAGATGATTTCTTCTATAAGCGGACACTTCATGAAGGGACAAGAGGAATATAGGTTGAGCCTTTTGGGGTCTACCGATGAAGAATGGGGGAAGGGAAACCCCGTTGCATTCATTGCCCTTCTCCTTTCCAACCCCTCCAAAGTTGCGCCCACATCCTGAAGTGGTAGATTGAGGGGAGCAGAGCAGCTGCTTACACCGGAAGCCATTTTGGTGTGGAAGGGAAAGATCACCAAGCTACAACACAGCACACAACGTGAAGGGAAGAGGCTGGGCCTATTGGTCTGTGTGTGAGAGCATGTTCAGGTTTCATTTAAGTGTGGTAGCAGCCCCACTACGGTTAAGGTAGAAATGAGCTGACCCTTTAACAGCAGATTTTTCTAAGCGCTCTAGCATCCACATACAGGCTCAGATTGCCTGGAAAACAGCTGTTCCTCATTGGGTCAGGTTAGGGTTAGTAGTACAAAGTTGGGGTAATTTGAGCAAGGGGCTCCTGAGATACAGTGCCCATAAAAACCACGTGACAGTAAAATTTTCAGTTCACTTTTTTCTTTTTTACTCCTACCTATGGTTTAAACTATGGCCTGGGTCTGCATCAAACAGATACCACCCTCTCAGTTTGATCTCAGGTAGCCTCCAGCACCCCATCAAAGAAGCAATATTTTAAAAAGTTACCAGGCACTCAAGTTTGCCCAGGCTCACACTAGTTTCTAGAGCTATGTGCTACCCAGAATGATTTGTGAACACTTTGCAAGACTGCTGCTCCAAGATGGGCAAGCGTGTGTGCAGGTGACCTCAGGACCGAGTCACATGGGAGTTGAAGGCAACATGTTGAAGTCATTGACCCAAAGCAATATCCCAGGAATATATATTTGAGTCCTGACATTGGCAGATTTCTTGATTATGTCTGCTCCATGCATTGCTACTCTGCTTGTATTCTGCATTGTGTTAGGAGCCATTAAGGAGTTTCTTTGGCAGTTTTGCCCGAGAGCAGAACTTTCTCTTTACGAGTAAATATTTTTAAAAAGTGCTCTGAACTCCACATGCATACTCACACTATTTTGAAAATTGTGATACTTCAGCCGGGCCAGGGTTAGAGTTAGTGGTGCATCTTGGGGTCATTCAATTGAGTGGCTCCTGAGAAACAGTCCCCTCCACTACGTAGTTGATTTTAATATTTAAATTGCTCTAAAATCCCCATGTACAGGAAGATTGTCAATTGGCCAAGAGGTTCCAGAGATACAGCCTTTTGTCTGCTCTCCGCTGCCTCCCCTTTGCTCCGCCCCACCCCGAATTAGTGGGTCATAATTTTCAAAGTGCACTAAAATCTACATGCAGAGGTTTATTGACTTAAAAATTAGCATGTCACAATGGAGACTGGAAGAGAGCTTGTGGTACAAATTTGGGCTTATTTGAGCAAAAGATTTCTAAGACAAAACTTCCACAGAATGGACTTCTTTTGATTTTCAAAGTACTCTAAAATCCATGCACACAGTGAGATTATTTTTAACACTGGTATACCTCAACAGGGTACAGGTTTGCTTCGTGATTCCAATTTGGTGTTGTTTGCTCAATGGGTTCCTCAGCGAAAACTGCACTCAAAAGATATGATGTTAATATTCTAATTGCTCTGAAATCCACAGTCTTAATATTTCGCAGCACAGGCTGGTGTAGACTTTTGAAGATGGGGGAAGAGAACATGCATTGAGATGAATGGGGCAGTTCACTGTTATGTTTTAGTGGACTGTGTAAATCCCTGCCCCCTACACTAGCCCATGAAATAGTGTAAGACGTCTGGGACTACCGTCCCCTCCCTCCTTGATATTGCCACCTGTTTCTCCCTCTAGATCCCCAGGCTCTTGGGGAAAGGGGGTGCAGGTGACTGGGCCAGGGGGCCTCGCAGTTAGGCTTGGGGGTGGGGGAGGAGACAGAGAAACAGAAACTGGTTTCCCATAGGGATTCCTTTAACTCTACTTCTAGGGGAATTCTTTTTCATCTGTATTGTTACAGATATACTTGCTGACTTGAAACATATAACCAAAATAATTGCAAATGATGTGATTATAGAGTTATTTTGACAAATACGCAGAATTCTGAAATATTGTGCGCAAAATTTTTTGGTGCAGAGTTCCCCCAGGAATACCTAGTGGAATATTAGTTTCTGGAGGGGACAGTAGTAGCCACTCTAATAGTCTTAAAACTCAACAGATATTTTTATGACTCATTCATTCATTGCTAGATTTTAGACCCAAGAGGGGCCACTGCGATCATCTATTTTGACTTCCTGCATATTATCTCCCAGAAAAAAGGGATCCTCAATTCTTCTACCTGTAACCGCACGTTTCTCAGAGCTCTGGCAACCTGCTGCAACTAATCCCTGGATCAATTCAGCTACAGCTAACACAGTAGGAAAGTATGGAGAGGAATAATGTTGTTGGACACAACATAGAACACAGCACAACACAGAGAATGGCAGATTTTGTCTCAGTGTGCCTATTGCTGATTGCAGAGGGCATAGTTAAGGTTGTGTGGCAGTAGCAGTGTGGTCCCCATGAGGACAATCTCTTAATTTTGTATTTACAGGTTTTCAGAAGTTTACATATAGGTGCATTTGACATTCTGGAATGGCATGAGCCAATGTGGTCAACCTTAACTCTACACTAGTGACATTACTTATTGTTTAGCACAATATTACCATAAAGGACAAATACTTATGCACCTCCAAGGAAAATAACCGCTTGAACCTGGCAAACAAAGTTCTGGTATCTTAAAAAAACATTACTTCCACTTTATAAAAGTCCCACATTATAAAAAGGAACATATCTGCAAATGATCACCATCATCTTAGGTGTGTACTCCTATAGAGCTCTGAGTGAAAGAAACCTTGAACTTGCTGAATGTCAAAGAAAGAGACAACTTCTATGTAAACTGACGTCTCAGCTGTCCAAGCTCCAAATACAAAAAGAAAAATACTATATAAAATTAAATGCCATTCTTTTAAGTCCCAGCATTCAAGAGGAAAATTAAATGAAAATTAATTTAGTTTAATTAGTGAATAATAATTAAATTCCAATTTCCAATTCACATTAAATTAATGAAATACCTATTGATGCTTTAACCACCCAACTATTTCTCACAAATGCCAGAACAGTTGTGGTGAGGGGAGAAATAAAGTAGTTGGTTGAAAGAAGACTAAAAGATAGATAGATCACTTTTATAGATGAGTAAGGTACTCAGATACTATAGTGATGGGTGTGATAAACTCAGCAAAAAGCCATGCACCCCTATCCTCTTTGTACCTTACCTTGCTTCTCTACATTTTGAGCATATACAGCAACTACAGCTAAAAGTACGCAGGGTGAAATCCTGGCAGCACTGAAACCAATGACAAAGTTCCCATCTGGGCCAGGATTTCATTCTGCATAGTCAGAAGTATCCTATGGAGAAACTGGAGAATTTTGATAGAACTACACAGAAGATTTGCTAAGCACTTTACAGAGCCTGCAGTGAGATAATTCTCACAATTTGGGAGTTTTCCACACATTTCAGTTGATGGTAATGTAGTTATACAAGCCGGCTCAGTTATCTATCTTGTTTAATAAGCTACTGACAATTTCTCAATTGCAACTAAACTCAGGATGGTCTGAGAGCACCACTGAAAACATGGAAAGTTTTCTAAGGTGGTGTTCACAAGTATTAACAAGAGGTCTAGGTGGCATGATTGTTATTTAGATGGGCTAGAAGTTGTGACCAGAGTCTACAATTTTTTCCGTACTTGTTTTAGTCTATTTTATTTTCTGTGTTTGTATATCCACAGCTCAAAGCTTTCCAAACTAGAAATAAGTCCAGCTCTTTCATCCTTCATTTAAAAAAATTACGTCTTCAAGAACTGTACTATGTTGCAACATATACAAGATCAGTATGATTGACAAGCAACATGTCAGGCAGTAACCTTTTACCCCAAATACTGCACATTTTAAAAAATGTAGGCAGAGGATCCACACACATCATCATTCATGATTGGTGGACATAATTTCACAGCCCTTCAGATTAATGCACGTGCATTAGTAGTTACGCACCCAAACAAATCTATGTATTCAGTTGCCACAATTTGTGTGCTCAAGTGTGGTAACTGTAGAAACAAGCATAGGTGTGCTTTTTATTTACAGATCTTGAGTGGATCAATCACAACATTTTTGCCTTTTACTGTTCTGGGATGCCTATTGAAATGTTCCCATTGTTTCCAGGTATTTTTTAATAAAACAAAGTAACCATTTGATCTATCCTGAAATCACATGTCTGTATCTTAAAACATAAAATAAAGACTATGACTTTCCAACAGAAGACTAACTTTTGTACTGTAAAATGTTAATGAATCATTCTAAACAATTACAAAGCGTGGGTTAAAAGTCATCACCATGAAACAAGGATCTCCTAATATCAGAAATAGTTAAGTGGAAAATTTAAATACAATTTAAGAACAGTCAATTTCTCTTCTTCAGGAATTACAGAGGTTTATTCCTCCCTGAACTACTATGTAATGTCAGTTTTCTTAAACTAGAATTGAATTCTCAAGAAAGAAAGACAGTTTTTATTCCTTTTTTCCTTTCTTTTTTTAAGAAACACCCTTCACCTACTCTCTCTGTCTTTAGACCTCTAATCACCTGAGTATCCCTTTTCTTTTGTGTTACAAGCCCACACTACTTGATTTTAGAAGTACATTTACACGTGAAACTTTATTTCTGCAATCATTGTTCAAAGTTAAATTTACAAAACTACATTTCAGAACTAGAAAAAACAGCAAGAAATACAACTTGTTAGTGGAGTAAAAAAAGAATAATCTTATTTGTAAATATAATAATAAGCATAAAATGTACTTAACCATACCAGACGGGCTCAAAGTAAAATAAAGTCACTTTGATAGTGCACACAATACAGTATTAAAAATACTAATTCTGAGAAGTTTCTGACTCAATCACACCTTCTAATGAATAGTAAAGGTGAACAGATAGTTTTAAAATGTATGCTGTTTTGTTCGCAAATTTGTTCTACGAATAATTTATGTTTTTGAGTATTTATTTGCCATTCAAAATTATTTGCCAAATACCTTCTGTGAATAATTTTTGTATCTGTAGCTTATTCCTGAGCAGCATTGAATACCTGATAGTCACAACTTGATATTGTTTCATTAGTTTTGATTGGACACACAGATGATGTTTTTATAATCCGGGAATAGAAATAGTACCATAAATCTTATAATCACATTCCCCCTGTGAATACTTTCGTTTACGAGTTCCAACTTCACCCTATGCAGAAGGGCATACACCAAAACCTTGTGGGTTACTTCAGCTGGACTTAAACCCATGTTTAAATGGGAATTAAGTGGTCATCTGCAGAGGTGAATTTAATCCTTTATATACATTCTCTAATATCATTTAAAATGTACTTTTTTTTTTTTTAAATAAAAGACATTCCTGCCAGAAAATTAATTCACTAGAGTATTTGCAAAAAGGGGAACATAAACACAGCCAAAGTTAACATTTGTTTTTTTATTCAAACAAACATTTTGAATATTATGTTGTAAACAGGTACTGGTCCTGATAGAGTGAACATTAATCTGCATATGTAACTTGTTTGACACCTACGATATTTTACTTTGCTTGCATATGTGATTTACATCTTCAGACTTAGAAATATCAGTGTAGTCTCTGAAAATATCCTCAGTGTTGGACTAAATGGATGGATAATGATACTGAGTGAAAAAACCCCAAATAAATCCTTTTTGATGCTACAGGAAGTACCAATAGTTTAATAATTGCAATTAGCACTAGGAAAATAATACAAAAATGAATTAAATTTAAGCCCTTCTAACTTGTTTAATACCTTTCTTCTGTGCATAAATAGGATCTTCTTATGAAATTCCAGGGGGAGGGGGAAGAAACAGATCAGTGAAGTTTGGAGAATGAAAAAAAAGTAATAGAGAATATTTGACAACATCAATGGAAAAGCAATATTTACATAAAGTCTGAAAAATAGAAAAGAAACAAATTAGGTTGGGAACATCCAAAAGGAAAGAAACAGAACTTAAGAATGATGAGAAGAAAAGAAACACTGTTCAGCTTAATCTGAACTTAATGTTAGTAAATTGTGCAGTAACTAAAATGCAGCTAGACAATCATAAACTCATCCTAGTCTTGAACCTGTCATCCACACATGCAATGGTCACTTTTTAAATCCTCCTGTAATGCATCAGCTGATTTGATATTCTCATCAGACTGAACAGTCTGGAGAGGCCACTTATGTAGGAAAGCCACATAAACTCTCCCAGTTATCTTAGAAATACACCATGATGAGGCCTTGTTTCTCCCCAAGTACTGAGGAGCAATACCTCCAGGCTACATCAGAAATACATGCACACCTGAAAGGCTAATGACAATTCAGGGAGTATTAAAATGCGAGTCACCTACTGCCCTGTTTCTGAAATTTCAGGGTGAAGGCAAAGCAGATATCTCACTTGTGAGCCTTGGGGCTTGATCGTCATGGGAGATGTGCCTGTGCTACCCAGGGCCCAAGCATAATTTTTTGGGGCCCAGTACAAACTTTTAACACAGGACCCCCTCCCAGACACGTAATGGGGATTGCAGCCTGGGCCGGGCCCCACAGGGCCTCTGGGCCCTGGAAAAGTGTACCCCTTTTCCCACTCATATGGGGCCCTGGTGTTACCTCCACCAAAGTCAATGATGCATTCATTCTGCATTTATGCATTTCCCAGTATGATCAGACTGGAGGATTTTGCACTAAGCAATTTATATTCAAACAGAAGCAAATATTATGAGTGCAAATATTTTTAATAAAAAAACAGCTTATTTTTAATGCAAGTTAGGTGCACACCTCAGGGTCCAGGCACAGCATCACCACTGGAGCACTCAATGGTCACATAGGTTAGAAACTGCTCTACGCACTGCTGTTATAGTGCGTAGATGTTTAAATACAGCATCAACATTGTCAGGAAGAGGTGTGAAAAACTCAGTTTTCTTCCAATGAGTGTTCTTCCAGAAACAAAACAAATATATACAGTTCTCCTTTCCCATGTACCAATGGAGAATATTATGCAATGCCTTTTTTTTTCCTTATTTGGTTTTAGGTAAAAAGAACATTGTCTTTTGTTACACTTAAGGGACTGATTGCCTTGTGAAGCGGAGACTATTATACATACAGCTAGTAATACACACTGTCTTACCAATGATAGCTTTAGCTGTGACATAAGAGAGTGGCCTCTCGTAATGGTAATTCAGTCTCCATGTTAGCTCACTTCTGAGTCTACCTCCAAATAACGATTACTGTGTTGATTAGTGTCCGGTGGCAATGCTTCATCGATTACTGTTCACAGTGGAATGGAAGTTTGATCACCAAAACACATTTCACTTAACTCAGTTTAGTCTTGCAGCACACTGCTTTATTCAACAAGCCCCACAGCTCCCAACTAATGAATAAATGCAGCACTTAAAATTATGATTGCTGCTTTCCAGTGGCAGGGCTTTAAACCTGAACTACAACATGAAAGCACTATGTGACATGAAAATTAAGCCAGGTAATTAAGACTCCTCTGTGTGCCAGATCATGAGAGCGCCGCATACAGAGCAAGCAGCATGTTTGTGTCGAGTTGTCTATTATATTATTGCATCATTTTAATTAGTAGTTCATAAGGTATTTAATCCTTTAAATCACGTGCGTTAGGCCAGAAATCCTGCTGATTAAAATAGGATGGTACTCTGGCTGTATGCTGGTTAGTCAGAAGCACTTGTAACTCCCGTTGCTAGGCGATATGTATGATGTGCAAGCCATACAACACTCTAGCTAGCATTCATCCAAGACATTTTTTGATGTAACAGGCTACATACCAACTACCATGACAAGAAGGAAAGGGGAAAAAAGGATGAAATGATCCAAGTTAGCTATATTATATTTTATATTATAGATTAAAATGTTCTGTCTCTTTTTAAAGCAGATGAAATTAAAAAGCCAATACAACCAACTAACGGAACATAAGAGCTTTGGAAGGGCAATGGAAAAGTCATTTGGAACCTCCCTCACCAACCATTAACAGAGTGCCTACAGTGAATGAGGAACAGGGTTGGATAAATATGTCCTTTAAGCAAATGAAATGTACTGCGTGGTATCCCACATCAACATACTCTGAAGGCAGATCGGAACATGCATGATGCAGTTCCCTGTTGCTGATTCACAAGAACACCATGCAGTCAAGCTGGGTGGCTTGGTGCTTTTATTTTGGAAGAAGGTGATGATATGGGAAAGGTAGAAGGTAAGAAAGGAGAACCAGTGAATGCTGAGTTCAAATATTAAGACAGATCATTCTCCTTCCTCCTGTTCAGTGCTCTTCTGTCATTTTGGCTCTGTACATAAGGAAAGTCACAGAGGAAATGAAAAGAAACTCTGCATATCCACCGTGGCTCTCACTTAAAATATGTGAGAACTGGGAACAGAGCTCATACAGATCAAATGGAAAGGAGCAAAATCAGCATGGCAGTAGTAGGATCTGGAAGCGGCCGATGGTGCAAAAGAATTCCGAAGCAGTCCTGTTAAAGAAAACGATTTCACCAAACAAATCGTACGTGTAATTTTCACTTTCTGGCATTCCTTGACAAGGCACAATCCTCTCAGGAGGCTGAACAGCTGATTAAGGAAGTGACAAACAGAGCATATTCCGGCATATTACAAGGGAATGAATGCAAAGCCCCTAAAGAAGTGCAGTCACAAGGGGCTGAAATAATCATCAGCTTATACCAAGGACACAAATGAAAGGAAAATATCCCTTCTATTTCCCTACAAGACAGGGCACAACCTTTCCTAGTTACGGAACTCAAGATATTTCAGATTTAAAGACAGGTCACAATGCAGTAGAGATCATTCAGAATGTATTAGGAAATCATTAATAAATAAATACATTAATTAATTAATAAAACCCACAGAAATGCACACTTAAGGCCTGATCCTGCAAGCAGCTCCACATGGGCAAACTCCCGATACCTATAAGAAGCCTCAACGCCTCCATTTGGGACTTTGCACAGGTATAAGAGCGTGTCCACAAGGGGTAGCTTGCAGGGTCAGGGCATTTGACAACTTTGAATGGATAACGATTTCAAACAGACATGAGCAAACCTGTGTTTTAGCTTCATCTACATCTTTTCCCTGTGAATTTATTGTGTATGACAGCACATTTGACAGGGGCAGAGTTATATTTTCTAATATTTCTGGGCCTCAGAGGCCCTATGGTAATACAAATAAATAAATAAATAAATAAAGAAAGAAAGAAAGAAAGAAAGAATAATCCTTAGACAATACCTTTAAAACCTATAGAAATGGGAAGTATTTAATTGCTCCTAATTTGGAGATTTAATATGAATGCAGAAAATAAAAGACTTTCAGCTTGCTTTCCCTGCTTAGACACCAATGCTGCTGTGAAATAATTTAAAACTGGAAGGCTGGCATAATATATCCCTCTACAAAACAGATGCCTCATGTTACTCCTCAAATACCAAGTAACGTAAAAGAAACAGTGAACAAAGAGCATTCTTACAGCTATGGTGAATTCATTTTATAAGCATGGCAGAATTCTAGGTCACAAAAATACTTGCATTGCAAGACCTATGAAGTCTTTCCATTGTACTTTTGATCCATCATCTTGGACTTTTTCTGCTGAGAAGTAATTTCTGCACAGACACTTTCAAACTTTTAGGATGAAATTATCCAAAGCTCTCAGCATTGGTCTGGCTCTGGTCTCATTAAAGTCAGCTGAAATTGTACCATTGACTTGATAGAGGCAGAATTAGGTCCATGCTAAATGTTTTTGAAAATCCTACCCTTGTCTTTGCTACTGAAGTCAATGAGACTTAGCTATGTGCTTACATGCTTTCCTGAACCAGGACCTTCAAGAAGAGAGGGCATGAGGACAGAGCTATGCGCGAGGGGGGGGGGGGGGGGCAAGCAGGTGCCAGAGTGGAGCTGCAGATGGGGAGGGAGCTGGGCTGACGGCAGAGTGGTAACACGCCCTCCCTACCCCCAGCCACTCGTCACCCAAATATTCTTCTGTGCCCCCCAAGGAGGAACGCTTCACAGTTTGTGGACCACGGCTCTACTGTATTTACATTTGGCATATCTGTATGTCTTCACACAATACCACACACTGCTTTAACTGCAAAAGTAGCTAGCTATTTAAATTTCACAAGCAAAATCAGGTAAAATATGCCAACAAGAGTTTCTTCTCTGCACTGATGATCAGTTTAAATTGAAACAGTCTCTCCCCCTGAATCTCAAAGATAATTACTAAAGTCCCAATTGTGCAACTGTTCCACATGTGGCATTTCCACTGGCTTCAATGGCACAACAACTTTCAGAAAAGAAAGGAAACACTAATTCTTTCCCCCCCTCTGTGTAGTTTGTGAATTTGTATACGTCAATGGCCTATTCTCTTCATGAAAGAAAAACTGAAGCTTTCAAAAAGAGGCCATTTTAACTGTGAACAGTTAAATTCATAACATGTTTGTCTCAGCCTTATTTACTGGTAAACATTTCATCTCCCTCTTTTTCTTTGCTCTTCTCCGCAATCCCATTACCAAATTCCTTTTAATTTATGGTTTGAGGTGATGCATTTTTCATGCTTTGTGTTGTGATTTTCTTTCTTTCCCTCAACTTTTAATGTTTCCCTCTCTCTCTTTGGCACCTGAGTGGTGGTGTTTTTTAAAAGAGACCAAGGAACCCTGAAGCACTAGTGTGAGGATAAAAAATGCAGTATAACACGCTCAGAGTTGTTCAGTACAGGTTTGACAAGGAATGCTCTAGGGGATGATAAACATCACTCGCTATGCACTCGTTCTAAAAGGAAATACTGGATAATGGGATAAACTAATTTACTTCCACAGGACCAAATCCCACAGGACACTGAGCACCTTTTACAATGAAGTCAATGGGATTTGAGGTCACTCATCATTATATAGGATCAATTATATGGAACACTAGTGGAGACTTTCCTTTTTTCTGAGCAGAAGAATGGGTCAGCAACATGTCCCTTTTATATCTGTGTTTGCAAATATTAACCTTCTTAAACCAGTGACACAACTGTATTCAAATTGTTTTTTAATGACTAAAGCATCTAAAGGAGAGTTTTCTGCAGTCATGGGTAGCATTCTTCCAAATCTGCTGTAACTGGCATTTCAGAAGCAGCTATATTGAGCAGAAAGTCACTCTGGGCCCTATGTGCCATTGATTCTAACTAAAACTAGCTACTGGAAGCATTCAGTAGCTGTGCTTAAAAATCAATAGCACTATCTGGCCCCTTATCTTCAACAAAACTTGGTTTTCATGGAAGGAGTCGAATGATTATTTCCTTTCTTTAAAACTACAACAAGAAAATTATTTTTTTTCTTTTGGCTTGGATGGGAAGTGGACAAAGGGGAGAATTTAATTAATTCTCTCCACACCATGCAAATAAATATGCAAATCTATTGAAGTCTAGCACAACTGTTCTTTCCAGCAGCATGACAGAACTTAAATGAGATCCAGAAAACCAAGACACTACCCCTAATGTTAGTAAAGGAGACTTACAAATAATTTCAAGGCAAACAAACAATCTCAATGGAGGGCAGAAGACTCTTACCATCAAAACCATCTTCCTCTGACCCTAATTCATCATCTGAGCAGATGTTCAGCACGTTGACCAGCATCTCTGTCACTAGAGAGGAAAAACAAATGAGAAACATGAGTGGTGAGTTTTTCTCATCAGTCAGAGTGGATTGTAGCTGTACTAGTGTTAATGAATATAAGTAAACAAACAACACCTCATTCAATTTTTTTAACTGTTTGCACCTTATATTATATTTGTAGCAATATAAATCTGATTGCAAAGATCTCATGTGGATAATAAAGGGTTGTTGGTATAGTTTACTGGTAAAAATAGGTCAAAATTAAAGGAATGCTGCGTCAATAACTCATTTAAAAAAAATGCATGGTCTTTGTGTGTTACTAGCAGCAACCTAGATTACAACAGAACAAAATAATTTTAAAACCCTGCTTTACTTTTCCCTAGTCATATAGTTGGTTTAGTTTTGTTTTTTCACTCAGGTTGGACAATGAAATCAGACTGGTTTGTTTTACTGTCTCTTTCTCATGCACTAGGTAAAACATGCAGTATTTGAGTTCCCATATTTGGAGGTTATATAAACTACTAAGATAGCCGTACCAAATAAATAATAAAATAGATCATGGAAATGTTCCTGTTCATATTAATGTTTTGTAATATTTATTTCATTTGAAAAACCCCTTAACATTCTGTGGCTAATGTAAGATGACAATGTCTCTTTAAGGTCAGGATTTAGTGTAGATATTTCATTATTGCTGAAAAAGCAATATTTTTAATTTCTTTATTTTGTAACTTGCACTGCAAGCAGTCTGCCCCATCTATTACTTTTAGCCCATTTCAGATCAGGTGGCAGTGAACGACTGATCAAAGAGGCTACAATGCAAAACCAGCCAAAACTCACCCAAGGAGATGGGATTAAGATATAAAAAGACAAAGTTACTAGGTAAAATGTCAAATGATTAGCAGATAAATAAGTAAAAACCTCCCCTACACCGACATGTATTAAACATCATTAGAAGTGTTACCAGGCATGTCTAGGCTTGCACTAGCTGCAAAGGTTGGAGGTTTAATTTCCAGTCAGGTGGTTACTAAAAACTCTCTTCTGTGATAGCAACTGTGGTTTGGCACATTAAAGCCATACTGTTCAGAAATTAGTGAGGCATGTTTTTTTCACTTGAAATTATTAGTGATAACACTTCCACATTGACAAGGACTGGTATCACTAACACTGTCTAATTACAGCTTCCTACCTTGGTTGGCCTTTGTGTGTGTGGGGTAAGGGGTGGGGGGGAATCTATAAAAAGAATTAAAATAAATGCTGTGTAGAGCACAGAAACGTATGTTCAACACCTTTATTTTGCTAGAGGAAGGGAAGACACTGACTTCACCTCTAACTGACACTTCGGATTTTCAGTCGACGTGCCAGAAATATCACTGGGGACTTTTGAGCATGGAATAGGACATGGAAAACGGGGGAGAAATCCTGTGACCAGATGTTTAATGTGGCTCTTTACTACATATTCTGCATTCCCACTCCAAATAGTCCCTTACGGTCTGTAGGAGTTCTCTGACAGAGCGTAGAATATACACCAGAGGTCCAACATGCGAGTCAGAAAGCATGATTTCCCTGAAAAAAGGCTGGCCATATTCATGGCTGAACACAATTAATTCATTTCACTGTCATTTAAAAAGTCTGAAAGACACACCAGGGAGGACCACAGAACTTCCTCCATCAGTGGAAACATGCGTGGAGATAACAAATGCCTTGCTAGCACACGCTGCAGTGTCAATGAAGACTGCCCTCAGTATTGCCTGTCTTGTTCTCACTGGCCTTGGGCAACCCCTCACTATCAGGTTTACCTCAACCACTCTTCCCAAGAGTCACTGTTTAGAGTACAAATGAGTTACTGAAAACTGAGCTGATCATGACTACAGGTAAAGCTACAGTGACTGTATTTCCAGTTGCCTATGAAGATAAAATGATACCATTTAAAGCAGCTTGAAAGAGTTCATTATAGCTTTCTGGCACTAATTGCTGTAACAGCTAGGCATTGTATCACATTGCAAGGACCAAAGCAAGTTTCACAGCTCTCTAGTTTTAAGTCAGATGAACTGTTGGGTTTTAAATACTCTGCCATTATATGTGAGCTTCATGTTTTGAAGCTAAGTGGTCTCACCTCTGGTCGTGTACTTGCCAATCACACCTTAAAGTGGTCACAAAGTAATTCCATTTGTCATTGTCCAACAAGGACATTTCTTTAGTATGGTTGGGCACAAAACTAATGGCCCGTTCAGGGCTGGGACAGCTTAGTGAGATGTCAGACATCCCTCTCCTCCCAGCAATCCAAGTGAAAGATGAGAGCACAGTGGGTACCAATATGACCTGATTGGAATTTGCTGATGAGGGAGAAGAAGCCAGCTGGTGAAGTATATAAAATAGTACCATAACTGGTATGGTGTTCTCCAACCAGCAAATAGAAGTATCACAATGCCATAAGAGTTCAGCAAATAAATTGAAATGAGCCCATGAGTTTTATCTCCAACTGAAAGGCAAACCTATTTCCAGAACACTCTCAGCACAGCATGGGGGTTATTACTGGGCCCTGAAAAAAAAGCAAGAATCTTACAAGACAGACAATGTGGGGATGGTCCAGGCTGACCTCCCTGAAATGTTACTGCCTATGAAGCCTCCTCACTGCACGCTCAAAAAGCAAATGACCTCTCTTAGATCCACCCCCAAGCGAATTATAGCCATGAAACCCAGCCCACTGGAACTGCTTAAGGTAGTGGTGCTTGGATAACCCTAACCTCCCACCCATTCCCTGTTGTAGCTCTCAGGAGCACAGCAATTTACCAACCTTTCTCTCCAACAAACGGCAAGGACCAGGTAAACACGTCCATGAAATTTGGAAGCCAGTATGGATGAGGGGAGCAGTTGAACTGTCTGATATTCATCACATTGTTCTCATACTTCAATACGGCAGCTAAGAGGAAGGAAAGAAAAAAGAAACATTAACTGAATGTGTGACAATCCCCATCAGAGGTAAAAGAATGATCGAACTCTAGTTCTAGAAGTGTGCTACAGTATATAAAACAAAAGACACCATTAGAGAAGTTTCTAAAAGAGAAAAGCAAAATGCGTCTGTGCTTGTGGAAGGAAAGTTATCTTTGAAATTGCCAATACAAAATAACTGAGTTATTATTAGCACAACACAATGCCACAGAAGCCCTGAAGAATAAAGTTTAGAGGAACCCAGATGAAATGTTTATTCAATATTGGAATCACATTCATCACAATGGGGAAGCTGCAATGTGTTCCTTCTGATGATTTATTAATATTTTTTTAAATAAGGGTCACTTAAAATTGAATTTATAAAGAAAAATAGGAACAGTGTGTCTTTAAAAGACAACTAAAAACCCTTTTAGATTAGCTTTACTTGTATCTCCTGTACTGGTATTTAACTGCAGCTCTGAGCATAATCCTTCCTGTGATGCTAACTGCTTATGATGAAAGTGGCTGAGGCTACATGACTTCAGTCTGTTCTGCTAACTGTAATCCCCTCCCATGGTGTATGTGACGTTAATTCAATGGCATGAGTGCAACATTAGCAAACAATGATTAATCTGGTGACACTACATTGTACAGATAGTTGGGTGGGAAATAAACCTACCTTTATATGAATTCATTTCAATTTGCCTGAGAACTGGCAAAGTCTTTAAAATATTAATAATACTGTCAGCCTAGTGAAATTTTAACTATATTTTGCCAGAATGATCCACAGCCCATTCACACAAAGATAGCCCACGGAGGTAACATATACCATAGACTTTTCATGGCTGGTGTATTCAAAAGGTGTGCCAATTGACACGAGTGGTCAACTTTGTTCATAGTGGGCAATTCTGTTCCAAGGGCCAGTGTTAACGTCGAGTAGGTCTCAGTTACGGTGGTGTACAGATTACAGATACTGCATGCCCAGCTAATATGAGTATAAATAGCAGAATAGATGGTGAGGCAGAGCTTAGGCAAGTAAACATATATGCCAGAGCCCTAGTGTACGTACCCTACATGGCTCTCTGCACATCCAAACAGTGCCTCCCATGTGTACACTGCTATTTGTAGCAGTATAGTTTCCCTCTTCTGGAGCAATCCCCTACTGCAACGAAAGATTCTGGCTGTGGTGAATGGCTTTGGCAGGGGAGAGGCAGAGCCTTTCCTCGCTGCCTCCCCACTGCCAGAGCCTTTCATTGCCACATGTAGCTATTCACTGCAGTGTGGACACAACCTGCCTTTTGCTGTGGCATGTAGCTACATATACCCTATTATCAGGGGTCCCCAAACTACGGCCCATGGTCTGCATCCAACCTGCCGACACATTTTGACTAGCCCACTGAGTCTGCTCCCCTCCTTCCAGCCCTGCTTCTCTCCCACGTGACATGGGCCCAGCGCCCTGGCCAGGAGTAATGTGTCCCTGGCAGCTGAAAGTGTGGGGACCCCTGCCCTACATGCTACTCCAAGTGTGGACAAGGTATTAAGGTCTACACTGCAGCTGGGAATAAGCCTCACAGCATGGGTAGACAGACTCACATTAGCGGGGCTTGAGCTCATGCTAAAAATAGTGTGGATGTTGTGGTGTGGGCTGAAGCTTGGGATCTCAAGCCTAGGGGGATCAGGTGGGCTTGAGAGCTTGGGCCACAACAGCTACAGTGCTATTTCTAGCATGCTAGCTTGAGCTCCACTAGTACAATCTATCTACCAAGGCTGAGAGGTGTAGACATACCCATAAAGTCAATATTTGCACAGGGTACGATGACTGCATTGTATCTCAGTAACGTTTAAGATGTCATTTGTCAAAATACTGTATGATAAATAATTTCCCCCCTCTCTGCTGCACAATTCTTTCCATACCTGGTCTGTATAAAGTAGATACGGTATTGCTGCTTTAACACATTCTATCTTTATTTCTTCAAATTAATCAGCCTAAATCTTCATTGTAAACAAGGGGTTATGTGGCTTTCAGATATATTAAAAAGTACCTCTCTCATTCACCATTCCGCCATTTTGTGCCAGCCATGATGGTATCTGGGTGACCAGGAAATACTGGAGCCTAATCTCTCAGGATACAGAAGATGGCTAACATAATTTATGTATTCTCTTTGCCCAATCAGACAATCTTTCATTTAGCAAATCAAGTTTGACTCTTGGGTATTCCATAGTCACACAGTTGGCTACTCTGCTTTCCAGTAAAACAAGAGGCAGCTAAGCACTGCTTTTCTGACTTCATCAGAAATTGAATAGCTAGTGCTAGTCGTTTCAATAAGCATTCTTCATATTTTGCCTGAGGTCACCAAATGGAGATCAAGAGTCATTCTCTTCATATGCAGAATAGAATGTATTTCATTACTGGCTGTGCAGGAAGAATGAATCAATGCTGCTGTTGAAGCCAAATGAAAAAAAAGGCATGTTTAATTATTTGAAGATATATTTAATGCATTAATGACCACAAATAATTATTTTAGTGAGTTTAGGTGGTTTCTTTCTTTCCCCCACTTTTTTTTTTAAAAAAAGTTTAAAATATGTGGAAGTCAAGGAAAGAATTTTTACATGCAACTTTAGGAAGAGATCTCTAGAAATGCCTCTGACTCAATGATAGGGTAATAGGAGAAACATCAGACGAAACATGGATGATGCTTTTTAGGATTCTTTAAAAAAAAAAGTGAAGGAAATTAATTATTATTTTGAGATCATCTAAAAGCTATTCTCACTTATACCACATTACTAATTTATATCTTTCAATAACTATACATCCATATGAATTTACTTTAAAATAACTGACACTTCATTTCAAACTTTTCCTCCTTGTTAAAAGGCAGTGAAGTTCCCCAAAAATCACGTGAAAAGCTAAGGAGAAACACACATTATTTCACATGTATTGATTCATGTGAAATCAAGTACAAAAATTCCCTTATGAGACATCATATTTACAAAATAATAAAATACTGCACAGTAGTTTCAAAGTGCCACACGAACTTTTCAGAATCTGTAATTTTAAATGTTTTCAATTTCCAAATGCGGTAGAGAAAAGACTTAGTTTTGTGTGTTAAGCAACCAAGCAAGATGACGTATCATGTAATCACAACAGTAGCGGGTTTATTCATGTAACTCAGACTATAGTTTACAAGATGATAGTTTGCAGTGTTTTAGGCAGGAGCAAAATTGCAGTTGTGTCAGGAACAGCACGCTTCACTGCAGCATTACCTTTTTAATTCTAATGTGTTTTTTTTCTGGCAATGAGTATTTTGTTTCTTGAAATAAGATATTTAGCCTCTCTACCTATAACTCTAATGGTACTTTCCTAATGGAATAGAGCACTTCTGAACCAATGGAGAAGCTCCTTGTTGTTAATTCAGATGCTTTTGCAATTTCAGAATCTTGGAGTCATTTGCAGAAAAGATCCTATCTCTCTCCCATTCCCACATACACATGGTGCCCAAAGTTGTGGGAACCTTAGTTGATAGGTGACCCCAGCGGTCCTGGAAGAACTTTTATTTTTGGAAGTTTTCATGAGCACTAGATTACAGTGTATCTGATCAGTAGGGTGAAAAAAAAAAAGGGAGTCCCAGAATGCATTCCTTCAATTATAAAACAATCAAGGCAAAAGAGAAAATTGAATCTCTTGAACATCAACGATGTCATTAAGTGAAAAATCACACAGGTTTAAAATTCTGGGAACTGATACACTCACTCCTGGATCAGTGCCAACAGAAGCACAACATGATCAAGAGGCCAGATGTAGTTTTAAAATCTATTATAATCATCTGCCTGAGCAAGAAATGTATGGTTTTATTATTAGCCATATGAATTCTAATGTGATTTTAGCAGCCACTATACTAAGGAAAAAGGAGATTTAGGAAGTCACGCTTTATATAATCTAACAATATGGAATTGCAAATGATATAATATAGATTTCTAACAGTTATTTGAGAGACGTTAGCTGCTAATAACGTAAAATATATTACATGTACCCCCTCAAACTGTAATTCTGTTTTACTGAATTTGTAGTCTCCTGCAGGGATTTATTAAATACATTATTTTTGGACCTTTTGGTCACATGGATAAGAAAAACATGATCAATAATAAGAACAGGTTTAGAGGGGTGAAATCCTATCCCCAATGACTTCAGAGGGGCCAGGATTTCACCGATGAAGAATAACTCTTGGTAATCAGTCTTGGGTACTCATTTTTTGAAAGGTCAACAATTACTGGATGAAAGGAATTAGATCTTGATTTTAGTACAGCATTTGCGACAATCTCTCACAAAATTAATTCCTATTGATTTGAATATATTAACATTGCCAGTGGGCTGATGACTGACTGCTCAGTATGCAAACAGCAATGATTTGAATTAGGGAGAGATATGTAGTGCAGAGGTGATTTTTGCTAGGTTATCTAGGTTGTAATTGAGGGAAATGTCTAAGAAGATGCTGCAGGAACTGGTGTTATGTACATGGGCAGTAAACATCTTCATTTAGGATATGGAAGATGGGGTCAAAATACTAATGGAACTGGATTTGTGGATCCTGAACTGGGAGGAACTGCAACCAACAATGAGGGGAAAGAAATGTAGAGAGGCTACAAATGGCAAAGCAAACAAAAATGAGAGTCATCCTGGAAGAAAGCAGCTCTAGAAAAGAGTAACAAAAATGACTGGGGAACTTCAGGTATTGATTTGTGAGGAAAGACTCCAAGGACTAAACTCTTAAAATGGAGTTAAGGTTGCAAGTGCAGTAAATTTAGTCTCACAAAACATTACAGGAATGTTGCAATTATTCCAAAACCAAGGGAGTTATACACCCAAGAAATTCAGAATTAGGGTTTAAACATATTAAGATAGAGAATGCAAAGTTAGGACATCCAAACGACTTTAACTGTGCCCTATAGTAACACCATGCAATAATCATATAGATACGATTAAGATGTTTTGGAGTTTGTGACTCCAGATTAGATTGAAATTATTTTTAAAAAGATATTAGATTCCCCCTTGTCACTCTTACAAAATGGCCACTGCTTCCTAATATTTCCTAACAGAGTGAAGCCAGCATCTATTTTTGTTAAGAACACCTTACGGCCTCGGTGCCCTTAAGAAGAATAGGAGATTTGTGGTGAAATTGAGACAGTTGGTCAATCTATAACCTTGGTCCCCCTGAGAACAATGGGGGATGGCAACCAGTTTGAAATAAGACATTTCTCAGTGGAAATCTCTGTAGTACAGCATGATTCTTCCATTCCTGCTGAAGGAGTATAATAATGAGAAAAAAATACCATTAATTGTTTTTTTTTTTTTTTTTTTTTAAAGCCTTCAGGTGTAGCCTACGCATACAGTTTCATCAAGTTTTGCTCTAAAGGACATCTGAAGCAGCTGTGTAATTTGTACACTAAGATCATTCAGGAAAAAAGTGGTCTGACATTGGGTGCTACATTTCTTAAAGAAGCCATTTTAAAATTATTTTTTTACAAACTAATGAATGAGCTTGCTTTTCAACTATAAGAAAATTCATTCTGTGCTCAGAGAACATGTTCTGTAATTTTGGGGGAGAATATACTGCATTCTTCATACAAAACAAAGTGTTGGAATCCCTGATTTAAGTACAAAGCTGAACCTCACCTTTAACTATGGAATCATGATGGGTGCTCAGTATAACATAACTGATTGGCTAACTAATGACTACAATTCATGCATGAGGGAACAAGCTGGGGAAAAGGGTTGGTAAAAATACTGAATGGTGGAAATGGTAACAAAGGGAAAGGCAATATTTAATGTGGCACATAAGGTTATGACTAGAGTGATAGGATGAAATATAGAAAGGGAAATTTAGTTTGAAGATACCAGGAAAACCTTCCTTAACAGCAAGCTCTATTTAAACTGTAGAATAATTTCTCCACAAGAAATAGCAGAATCCACAGTTCTTGGGACATTTAACAATAGATCAAACAAGTCACTTTTAATAAGCATCCCTATGCTGGCAATGATATCCGAATAATTTTTTATCACCTTAGTTTCTATGATAACAAGTGGCCATTTATACAAGCACAAGAATAGTAATGATTGCTAGAGAAA
The DNA here is from genome assembly GCA_007922155.1 of Mesoclemmys tuberculata. Classification (NCBI taxonomy): domain Eukaryota; kingdom Metazoa; phylum Chordata; order Testudines; family Chelidae; genus Mesoclemmys; species Mesoclemmys tuberculata. The sequence continues at coordinate 11,529,575 of ML675617.1, read as the reverse complement.
ACTTATAGGCTCAATAAGATAAAACAGAGATGATAAATCAGAATATTATATCATTCCTTTGTCCCTAATGGTACTATTTCCCAAGTATCACTACTCTGAGACCTGCTACTCTGCACTTTTCTAAGGCGAAACTGGTTTTGTTATTGTCTTTCTATATCCCTTTGAATTACTTATCTGTCTCAGTTGGTATTCACAACACTTCACCTTTTTGGTGTCTTCTGTGAATTTCATAAACATGATATTTACCCCCTTTTCCCAGGGCATTAATGAACATATAATAAATAATCAATGACAGGCTGCTTTCTTGCTTTTTTCTAGTACTGTAGATCCCCTTGCATAATCTGTCACTTCTCTCCCCGGTCTGATTTTTTTGTTTTTGCAACACACTTTAAAGTGTTAGGAAGAGATACCCTATTATTCTTGTCACTATCTTCCAACTCTCCAGTGGATATATCAGTGTTCTAAGACGTAATCTTTTGAAAAAATTCCAAGATGAGAGTTTGCCTTCAGAAAGCTAGCTAATATTGTTCATTACGCAAAAACAAACAAACAAACAAACAAACAAACAAACAAAAACCCAACTCCCCTTTATAAAAGTAAGTCAGACATTAAAATATAAACTAATTGACAATAATAAACTGAAGTGATAGACTGCCACTGAGGAGAACTGTACAATTTCTCACTTTTGTATTGACTGTCCTATTAAGAAGTCCTAATGTCCTAAACAAATGTAAAAAACAAAAGTGAAAAATTAAATATGGTAATAAAAGCTAAAAAACTGTACATGGGCTATTGATCAATGAATACAGTATTCTTTAGCTTCTATTTACTATTGCCGTAAGAAATTTCAATACTGTTCAAAAATAGGCACAACTCTTTTTCTCAAGGTCTCATAAAAACATCATATTTAAAATATCACAATTAAATCAAAATTTATTTTCTTGCACTTGGAGATGTGCATATCTTATTCAAACAGGGGTCATTCTGCATATTGGAAAAATATGAACATACCAGTATTTCCTATCAGAACATTTCTTTTTATGCAGTATTTAATACCTTTGGAGAGTTAAAGAATGCACTAAAATGTATACTTTAGTTTTTGTTGTCCTATGATGTTCCTCACTGTAGTATCTGGCACCTCAAAACCCTTAAAAAATTAGCTTCACAGTATCTCTGTGAGGAAGGGTATTCCTACAGTCTGTATCTTTTATTCCCTTGCAGTAACTCTACAGGGTACAATGCCACCTCTGCACTGGCTGTGCCCTGAGATCAGTAATATCTTGCATTGTCTCTACTCTAGAAAACAAACTTGGGACATTGCTTTTAGGCACTGATGCTGCAAAGTGCTGAAGGGTGCTCAACAGCTTGCAGAACTGAATCCTTGGTGCAGATTTTTTTTGTTTGGCAAAGCACAGGTGAGAAAGGTTTAATCATTTATAACAAAAGTGCAACCAGGAGAAGAAAGAAATGGTGGGAATGGAAGAAAGAGACAAGTGAACAATGTACAAGGAGACCTGCTACTGTGTTGAAGGAGAAACAGGAGAAAGCAAAATGTGGGACAACATATCTCCCTCAACCTGTATTGCTAAGAGTTTTATCTTTTGAAGCAGCTACGGCTTGTTTCATCACCGCATTACTCCTGTTCTACATGTTGGTGCAACTTCTCAGATTGCAGAGAACTGGCCCCCACATCTTTAAATAAAGGACTCTTTCTTAGGGGTTTTAGAACACTGAACTAAGATGGAAATCTTCTTCCGAGTGTCATTGTAACATTTTCATAAACAGTAACATGCGCTTATCAATATATAAAACCACTGTGTGTCAGTTACAGTTAGTCTATAGGTTACATCTTTAACATAAACCACAACATCAAAGAAACAGAGTTAAAACATCTAAGAGTACACGCCATCTTCTCCTCAACTCAGGAATATATACATCTCCACTAAAACACTGTATACTACAGACAGCATGCACATCACAACCTTAATTCTGCCCAGCATGAATGCAAGCCTTCCAGCTCGGCCTTCCTCCACATCCCACCACCACTACAAACATGCCAAATGGTTCCCACATATTATCCGTTCAGCGCAATTCTAGAAAATCACATTCACTCATTAGAAAGTTAAAAATATACCTGATCATCAATTCCAGTATGCTAGCCCAATTCTTTAGTTGACTCAAAAAAATCTTACTGCGTTCATCTAGAGGTGGCATACAAGAAACCACACACCATTCCACACCGGGACCTAAAACAGCAAGTCAAAACTACGTGCAAATTTCTAATTTTTATTAGTTTGTAGTGTGTAGGACAGAGGACCCCGGAAAAAAAATAATGTGATGCAAAATCTGAAGTTTTTTAAGGGCATTTTCTAATTGATAAGAGTTTAGAAGCAAATTAGATTTTTCTGAAGCTCTTCAAATAAATTGGCTATCTTTACATAGAGATTATATGCTGTAAATTAGGGCAAAGACTAAGGCTTGTAATTGAGAACAAGGAGATTATGCTGGCTATGGGTGCTAAGAGAAAAATGGCATAATGCCTCCTCCGGTCCCACTCTCTTCCAACATAGACTGCACATTCCCTCATGCAGGCTTGGGGCATGCAGTTTCTGTCCCTTTATGCCAGTAAATCACTAGTTGCAGCTCTAAAGTCAGCCTTTACTAAGTCTTCTCTCACGTCCACTGAAATTGGCCAGTCAGAATAATCGCATTATTGATGGATGGATCTGCTGCAAACCAAGCTACAGTTTACAAATAATATCCCAAACCATACAATTTTGCATTATTCAGGACTATGGCATTGTCTCTCCCTGGACTGAATCAGCAGCAGATTGCAGTGAAGACTGAGGTGCACGAGCAATGCAATGTGAAAAAGTTTCCACAGCACAGTCAAAATGCCATAGCCTGTGGTTTCAATCTCACAAGAAAGGATTTCTTGGAAGAGAAAGGAGGAAAAAAAAACCCAACAAAAATTCATTCAGAGGATATTTAGGGTTGGTCGTAAGTTCATTAAAAGCAACACATTAAAGAGAGAAGTTCCAGAAGGGTGGCACCAGAAGGTGTTAGTCTGTATATAGCAAAAACAACAAGAGTCCTGTAGCACTTTAAAGACTAACTAATTTTCTTTTTGCAGGCATAAGCTTTCGTGGGTTTTAATCCACTTTGTCAGATGCAGGGAAGGGCAATCTACCTATCTGATTTCCATTCTCCGCATCTAACGAAGTAGGTTACAGCCCACAAAAGCTTATGCCTGGAAAAATTAAATTTGTTAGTCTTTAAAGTGCTACAGGACTCTCATTGTTTTTGCATTAAAGAGAGTGATTCTCTGGCAGACTGGGGCAGATCTTAATTCATTGTTACTTTGACTTTCGCACATTTGGACCAAATACAAAGAGGAACTGAGCACCTGAATGTCAACAGCAGGTGTAGATAATCAGTATGTCTCAGAATTTGCAGCAGCAGCATCTAATGGTTCTGTATCAGAAGGGCTTCAGAATAGTGGGTAATCTTATCTAAAATATGATCTGTCATATTGTCATGGGACAATAAGATAACTAATTTCTGAGACTGATTTGACAGAGGGGCACTTCTTCTGTTCATGCCCTGATGTTTGGAATTCAAAATTCAGAGGATGAGTGTTATTTTATCAGCATTCTTGCGTGTTTAATACTTGCCATAGTGACAAAAGTGTGTATTGCTAACTCCTAAATTCCTCATATGAACACTTTAAGAAACACAATTTCAGGCAAGTCTGAAATGCCGGTCCAACTCATTTCACTACTATAGCCCTGCTAACGGCAACTCCTAGTATATCCTTGATCAGAAACCTCATCCCCACCAACAATACTTTTCTTTCTCCTGAACTACTGACGCTGCAAAACCACCCTACATGGCCATTACTGCACTGGCAATTCCTAAATCTCTTGTGCTGATCTGTATTGCTGGCAATCAAAATATATTTGCTTAAACACAGTTCTTACATGTTTTACTTTCTGCATAAATAGCTTCTGGTAGCAAGGCTTTGATGTTGCTGGCAGTGTACCTTTATTGATTTTTTTTTTTTGGCAAGTTAACACGCATTTGTATTATACCAAAATATGCTAAATCTAGCCTCTAGCAGTGAAGCCATTTCCTCCCCCCCCCCCACAGTAAAGCATTTGCATAATAGCTTTTTTAAGTGCTTGGAAGTTTTGTACAATAACCTATTAAAATCATGCTCGTGCTGAAATCTCTTTTCTTTTGCAAATTTTATACCAAATACTTTCTGTCTGTAGGTAAGGATTGAAAACCACACCTGTCCCCTTTGGAAAGCTAAACACCTTGCAATGGGTTAATTGATGGGGACCATGGAAATGGTAGTTTACAACAAAACTATCCTCATTAACATGATAAGGGAAAAGTACTTATGGATTTTTTTTTAGTCTCTGTATTTTCCTTCCCCTATTATACCAGTTTTATTCCAACTGGAGTAGCAGAAAGTAAAGATATCCTGCTGTGTATATTGAATTTAGCAGCGACACTTATTGGACTGTTCTGATTTAGAACAGTTTTTTCTTTTGCAACTCATTAGGGAAACTTGCAATCATAGTAAGTGCTGTAGTGAATGTTGTAATAAGTTAATGTAAGCTGAATCCACTTGTATTTAGGTTGGATATTCACAGAATGGCTAGGATATCATTTAAGCAGCAGCATTTTTTCTTTGTTTTATGAATATTTTCCTTTATTTGCACTACATGTAAAAACAATTAACAAAACAAAACATAAATAGGTTGCTCGTATACTGTGCGCTCCATAAGAACCATGCTAGATGTTATGACTGAGAGTTTGCCATATTACTCCCATTAATCTTACCAGTAACAAAGGGCCAGATGGTTTATTTAAAAAGTAGAAGAGGGCTTTGAAAATCTAAACCATAAACCATAAGATTTTACAAAATGCTTCCTTCAGTTACTAGAATTGTTGCCAGATTAATTCCCTAAATAAAGCTTAATTATTTAACAACTAACAATCAAAATACAAAAGTATTCAGGGGCATATAATGGAAACATACCAGCATACAGCTATCTGTGGATATACACATCTGATCAGGATACATCTGATTAAATGTACATTATGCAACAAAGAAAACAAACGAACTAATGAAAGGACAAAGAATCAAAGCAAAAAAACCAGAAAACAGGAAACTACATAAAATGTTTGCATAAATATTATGCAGCTGCTGTGCCTCAGCAGAAGGAAAAGAGCTCTCCTACCTTTGTTATTGTATACATCTAGATAGTTTGGTGCTGAAAAAATTGTAATTAGCGAAGGGAAGCCTGTTGTTTGGCTTTTCCTGTACATACGATACCTAAAGAAAATGACAGGTTAAATTATTAATAACATTATTAATCATTTGTACAGTGATCTGAGTGTGAAACGTGTCACAGACCTATTACAAGCCAAGAAAAGCAGCAGGTCATTCCAAATCGTTTTACAACACCACGTTACAAGCAATGGCAGAATAAATCAATCTTTAAAGCTATGCATGAAGGACTTGCTAAAGACTTAGAACCTGCCTATACTTGGCATTACTGTGATTTCAAGCAGAGGTAAACTCCAGAAGTGCAAATTGTGACTTTCTGTATTGTTTGTACCAGTGCAGACATGCCGGTTCCGAATGATCAAACCCTAAGCGCACACAGAGTGGTAGTACAGCAAATACTAACGAGGAGCACTACACATTCGGGGTGAGATGACTGGGAGTGTTGCAATTGACTTCAACGGGACCAGGTTCTCACCCTTTCTTTTGATGGTGAGCTTCTTCCCAAAATAAATTTGCAAAGAGATTAAAAAACTACTCAAAGAGATAGATTAGGTAAACTAATGCCGATATCTGGGAGCATCATGGGACATAGGCATTTTCATAGTAACCTCCCTCACACTTGAGTGCTATGATTCAAATTCACTATTAATGAAGTATAAAGCACATTCATGACATTAAAATTATATAGTTTCGCAATTATGCAAAACAGTATCACCCAGATATATACTTTCCCCTCTGGAAAAAAGCTTAGCTTCAACATGGAATGTCCAATCCATGGACTAACATGCTAATACCTGTACATTTTGATTACCCATCCCTGCTGGGGGCTTAGACAGACCAAAGGCACATTGTCCCAGCAAGACCATATTTAATTAGTCAGTAACAGAATGGGACACCTGCAGAATTAGGAAGCAAACCAATAAAATGGCATTTTCCCACTAGCAAGGCACAAGTAATGCCAAATACAGCACTTTAGTGCTGATATTTTCTAATCATTTCAAAAGATATGTCTCACAGAACTTGGCAGTTGTCCACAAAAAGAAGGAAAAGCAGCACTGCAATAACGTTTTGGCATTTCCATTTAGAAGGTCCCTCCTCATGCCACTCCCTCATAGCACCAATGAAAACAAAATTTTATTACCCCTGTGGCATGGGCCATGACAGTTATTTTTGACAGATGGATGGGCTAGTCTTAATTTTATTCAGTTTTTAAGTGAGTCTATGGTACCTTGAACATTGAGCACAGCATTTTAGAAACATATCCAGTGCAAAGATTATCCCTATAATCTTGTTACTGTATTATTACTTTTCAGAGAGTTTGTAAGGCCCCTGCTGAATATGCCTTTCTGTCAGCAAAAATAAACACACTAGTTTTATTATATACGGGATGAGCAAAGCTATGAATTCAGATACCAATTCTCCTTTAGAAAAATATTAACATGATAAATTTCAATGAAGAAATGTTGTTTTGAAGTGAAAATGTTTGCTTTAAACTCATTCATCTTGGCCACTGACACAAATCACATGATTTTAGTGTTGACAAACAATAAATCCTAGGTCATACTGGAGCACTGTTGGACATAGATCTCTTCCCTTTACCAACCCCTTATATTTGTTACTGTTCTCATTGCAAAAAAAACCATTCTAGGTAGTTTGGTGTTATGCCTTGTTACACCATGCAACCATAGATAAATTTAATGAAGTAAGCTCAATATGTGGCATAGTGACACTGTGATGAAGGAAATGCTTCCATACATATGGAAGACCCTAAATAATTAGCTGATGGTTCTGGTCTTCTTGAACCAAACAGTTACCTTCCTCATGGCAACGTAAGCACTTCAAAATACCGCTCAGATAATTATCATGGAGACATAATTAATTAATTTCTCCATTGGGTTGATTGCCTTTTGCCTCCTGCAACTGACTTGGGATTCAAATCCTTTTGAACTAAAATGCAGCATTTAGTCACCAGCCCAAGTAAGTGGGAGTTTGGAGCTACACTGCCCCTTGGGTAGCCTAGGGAAGGGTCACATTTCAGAAGGGCACAGGGACTCTCTGAGCAGCTATTGCAGTGTTCTGACAGACAGAGTGTTGCACGCTGCTTTATGAGAGCATAGCTCTCTCCCCAGTGCACCTTGCCCTCTCCTACAAGCTAGTGGAAAGGAGGGATAGGAGCAGTCAGGACTGTGGGCCTCCCAGCCACCGTTGGGATGGGATGGGAATGGGCTGAGTAACACGGTGTGAGAAGGCTTCTCGTGATATTCTCCCCACCTCCAAACCAGTATCAAGAGTAGCCAAAACGTGGCTCCGTGGTACATGCTGAAAACAAGTAACTTTTCCTAATCAAAATGTCATCACTTCTCAGGGTGCACGTTTAATTCTTAAGAAACCCATGCTTGTATCTGAAGCTTCTCGCAAAGCCTGGACTTCCAGGCCATAGAGTATCCCAGTGCCATGGCACAATTCTTTGTCCAGTGTGATGTTTAGGGAACTTTGACAGCATAAGGTAGTTTTTAGTGATAGATGAAGCCTCAGAGGCTTTTTTCTTTAGTCATGACTCAGAAAAAATGTATATGGGGCCAATTACATTTGAACTGTTTTCAAGCAGACCAGAGGAGGAGCTTCAGGGAATCAGCAGCAACAGTGAGATTTTTTTTCCAGGACTTTAATTACAGAACATTGTCCCTAAGTCTGCCGATATTTTTGTACACATTAAAGGCTTTGTTTCAATAGCCATTGCACAAAATACCAGAAGCACGTAGCTCCAGCGTAAGACTGATCAGAAAATGCCAGCACTGCTGTAGATGATTTACATTTGCAAATTTAGCTAAGGTGCTACCAACTGCTCCACATTTTTTCTTTCTTCTTGCTGCAGTGACCACCCTTCCCTTATTTTAAAGAGACATCCTTTATTTGAAGTCTCACGTTCCACTTCCTGAAATTAGATCAATTGCATCTATCCTTTAAATCACCTAATGTTGCATAAAAGATCAGCAACTGTAATCCCAGTGTTTGTTTTTATACCACTAATAAAACATTGAGGTTGCTGTCACTTAAAAATAAGTTTCCAACAACATTTTTCACACAGTTATCCATTGTCTCTCATATGCAGTTGATCACTCTCTACCCTTCATTACTACTGGTGAATACAGCTGCTTTTGAAGAAATTACCCTAAGAAAGCGACAGTCTTACAAAACCATAATTAACTGGTCATTATGGGAAATAGGTCTGTGATGTGCACATTCAGGTTTTAGTCCTTTGTTAAATTAGCTTAGATTTTAGAAGGCTTAAAAGTGCTGAGTATCAACAGTAAAGTTACAAAATAAGGGGTTTCTGGAACTTAACCATGTTAATTTGGAAAACTGCTAAAAAGGATTATTTTTTCTGCTGATTCAGGGAAAACCTTTCCTACAAAAGCGAATGGGTACAAATAATGTTTATTTATGAAGCCAGAAAAAAAAACACCTCTTACCCAGCATCTTGGGCTTCGTGGGCTCGGAGTATAGATAACAAGTTATTGTGCTGGAGGAATTCACATACAGCAGGGTAACTGTTGGAGGAAAAGAAAAGCTCCTGTTATGAATTATCAGAAGCAGAGCATTTATCTGACATTCAGAAATACTGTATTTGATCAAGCAAGATCAAACATGCATCATTCACGGAATCAACTTCTGCTCTGAAGACAGGTTTTTTTCAGTTTCTCGTTGGAGACAGCACCAGAAACTGTACTTTGAATGTAATTGGGTGGAGGCAAAGCATGGAAAAACTGTAGTTCGTTACATAATAACAGCCACCTGTCAGAAATAAAATCATTTCTATTATATCCTGAGCTTCAAAGTGCCCAAAAGAGGATAAATGTAACACAAGATTTGAATGCAATACAGAACAACTTGACTCTCTCAGTACAGTATATATATTAGTTGCTTAAGGAGAGCATGTACAGTGGTGGTGTACAAAGGGAGGAGAGGCAAAAGGAGAAAGGTTACTTATATTCAAACTCAAGTTGTTTCTAAGCTCCATCTCACCGATAAACATGACTTCAATTACGTCTCTCCTTGGTGTCTTCCAATGTAAATCTGAATTCTAAAAACATGCAAATCAAACATATTCCACATGACCTCTCTATGGAGCTGGGTGTTTTCTATTGAACTGGTGAAAACAATCATTAAAACAAAACTATATGAATTTTACTATAATTGATATTTTTTACATTATTCGCTTGACATGGATAATGTTCCCTTAAAGCATCGTTTCTCAACCTCTGGAATGCGTACCCCTGGGGGTACGCCAGACACAGGCAGGGGGTACCCCAGGGAAAACTGAGTTAAGGGGTGGTGGGTGGCAGCTACCGACTTCTGGGGAAGCTGGGTGGCAGCAGCTCGCTTCCCACCTGGTCCCAGCTCCCAGCTGGGAGGAGGGCAGCAGCCACCAAGGTCCCGAGAAGCTGGGCTGCAGTTCCTCACTTCCCACCGGTCACAGCTTCCAAGTGGGAGGCAGGCGGCAGCCGCTAGCTTTTGGGGGAAGTGGGCAGCAGCCTCCCACTTCCAGCCATGTCTCAGCTCCCGGGTGGGACCCTGGTGGCAGCCTCCTGTGTCTCATGAGCTGGGCTTGCAGCTGGGTGGCAGCCACCTGTGCCCTGGCTCCGAGCCAAGGGACAGCCTCCAGTGCCCCAGCTTGAAGACGGGCAGCAGCCGCCTGCCCACATCCCTGGGTCCCAGATGGCGTGCAAGTCTCCTCTGCCCCAGCTCGGATTGGGTGGCAGTCGCCCACCTCCTGGGCTGGCAGCCAGGCGGCGGCTGCCTACAACTTGCCCAGGTGGCAGCCCCACCCCTGGCTCACAGCCCAGTGCCCAGAAAACTTGTCAATTTTACTGCTCTAGCTGAGCCGTGAAATTGACAACTGTAACAGCCCCAGATTTCACCAGCTACCCTCTCTCTCTCTCTCTCTCTCTCTCTCTCTCTCTCACCCCTTCCTCCTCTCAAATTTATGGCAAAAAATTTGGTGTGGTGCTTTATATTCCCCAGCATTGGCATGCCGCTCAAAGCCTCCTAGCTTTGGCCCACATTACCTCATGTACCCAGGTACATACTTGAGTTGTGCACCCCTAGTGTAAAGGTGGTAACCCTAGCCACACTACATCTGACATATCACGGCGTTATATACTCGGCCCTTCTTCCAACACATGGCTCACATTACTCTGCAAATATAAAATCCTGTGGAATATTGAGTGTTGGATACTTATTAAAATTTTCAGAAATTAGGGGGTACTTGCTACTTAAAAGGTTGAGAAACACTGCCTTAGAAGATGAAAGAGGACTCAACTCCATATTTCCGTCTCATTTTCAGCCCTTCATTTATAGAGGCACTTAATTTTTATTAAAAAGCACAGACCTACTAAAAGGACATGGACTGTACACATTTACAAATTTGGAAAGCTAACTTTTTTACTATGACAAAAATGTAATTCAATCCCTATTACATCTAAATGTAGAAACCTTGGATGCAGTACTGTACTATGAAGACCCTGGTCATAACTCCATGGTGAAGGCCGAGGCTATGTCTTCACTGGACTTCTGCCAGAACTTAGTGTGGATGCAGACTATACCGAAAAAGCAATGTTTTTACCTGTATAGCTTATCCCACCACCCTCAAATGAAACAAGCTATTTCTGTAAAGAGCAGATTTTCCCTGCTAGAACTATATCTACACAATATCAGTAAGGGATCGCACTTCTTTATGTCCTGACTGACATAGCTATGCCAGCAGATGTCTGTAGGGTAGACACAGCTCTTTATGCAGGGATTCATTCTTTGTTATGTATGAAGAATACAATGTACACTCCCCAAACTTCCAACACTTGCTCTTTGAATTTAAAAGGGAATTTGCAAGGACTTCTGTGAATTAGTTTATGAATTAAAATTAATTGTAAATGGTCCCCTTAAATTAAGTGTATAGAATGGAGATTCATTGTCCTCTAAGATTTACAGTTCCATTCGGCCCTAACATATACAGTACACACTAGGCGTACGCAATTTCTCTGTTAAGTAAATCCTCCCCATTTTCTGGACACTGGTGACTCTCCACAGCTATAGTCAAGAGCAGCCTCCCCCAGCATTAGATAATTGTGATGACAGTGTTCCCCATAGCTTTCAGGGCAGGAAACAAGAAACCTCCTCCAATGACACCACAGCCTGAGCGTGGAAGAACAGGAGACCCTCTAGCAGCTAACACCCATCAACTATCTCCCTACTCCCCAAACATAGCATCAGCAAAACAAGATTATTTCCTTGGCCTGGGAAATGTGAGTTCAGAACAGGGGTGAAATCAGGACTAAAGAAATTGCAAATCTGACAAAACTTTGGCCATGTCGAAAATAGGGATGATATTGGCATAGCTGTGGTGCTGTAACTATAACCCCATAGTGTAGTCACAGCCTACACAATGGAAGGGGTTAATCTGTTGTTGTAGGAACACCGCTTTCCTGAGCGATGGCAGGTAGGTCAAAGGAAGTATTCTTCTTTCAAACTAGCTGTGCCTAAGCCAGGGACTAGTTCAACATAGCTATAGTGCTCAGAGGTGTGGATTTTTATATCATCCTACATTTTAAGTGTAGACCAGGTCTTTTACCACCACCTATAAAACCTTTAGGGAACCCTGAAGAGACTCTTCATTCAGAGGCACATAATAGATGCTCTGATTTTTCTCTCAGTCCACTCATGTACACATCCTGGCAGCCTACTTCCTCTTACACTGACTGATTTCCCATTCAGGTAAGCCAGGGTAACTTGGACTTATTGGTTTGGCGCCATGATCTTTTCTCATAGATCTGTCAGGGCAGGCAGGCCAGCTATCTATTTGTTTGGCTCTGACACACTGTTGCACATGGGCCTCGCTATAACCTCATGGGTCTTTCATCCCAGCAATCATATCTAGATGCTGCTCCTAAATCCATGTCTCCTGCTACAGCTTGCAACCTTAACAAGCTGTTAGCTCACTGCCAGTCCTGCGGGGCCTTAAAATATCCAGTATGTAAAATGTGATGTCCATGAAGAAATGAAGCACTAGACTTTTAAAATAAACTGATCTAGAAGAAAATCTGCTGATACTTTCAACTGAACTAATATCATAAGTGGGGATTATTATTTTTTTAAAAGCTACTTTATTATGAATTTACACAACTATGAATATCATTTTTATTATAAAATGATGGAAAAACCAATAAACCAAACACTCTCTTAATGCCAAGGGTCAGTCTGACACATACAGGCTAATATTTGTAACATACTCTGGGGCAAGAAATTTTCCTGTATATTCTAAAAGTCAGAAACAGCGGAAGAGAACAGAGAAGTTGTTCGGGAGATTTGTAAGGAAAGATAAGCCTTAATTCTGCAACATGAGCCATGTGGGCAGAACCCCTGTGCTCTACTAACCTCAGTGGAACTCCTTAAAGGCACAAGAGTCAGTCCTTGCAAAATTTGTTGTAGGACTGGACACTTTCATTTGTAAATGATCAGCACACATCCAATGACGGCTGAAAGTATTGTTTGGTGGCCCAACAGAAACAACTCTAACAGTCCTTGCGCGGTTTCCAGAACCGAGTGGTCCAATGAAAACCATTTGCACATGTTGGCATCCTCATTGAGCATTTCAGACAGAGCACAATTTACTCTCAATGAGAGATTGCCTCCAAAAATCAGGAGCGAGACAAATTGGCAGGGTAGTGAGGAGAAGCTTGTACCAATCCTGTCTTGTGCTGTGCTCATTATGAGGAAGAGAGCACGCTGGATGAAAGGGCTGTTAAGCCACAACTGTTTCAAACACTAACTTGACACTTTCATTTTAAATAAAAATGAAAGAGTCAGTGACTATTGCTTATACTTTAACTGGATACATTTTAATAATAGTAGATATTTTTCTACTGTTGCAATTCTAACCAATAAATTATGTTAATTTCCATTTTCTAATTATATTTATACCTATTCTTTCCCAATTTCTATGTTTACTCAAAACTGTCACCTCTAGATATCACACTGTGCTGTCAATTTGAATAATTACAGAAAATCCAAATGATCTAAACTGTAAAAAATGGCAAGGAAGTCGGTATCTATGAATCCAAATATATAAAAAGAAACACATTTAAAGAAATTACTTCTCCTCCAAAGGTGCTCTTAGTGCCACTCCATGAATTTCCTGATGAAATGCTATGGGTAACGTTCTCTCTCAGCTCTACATAGTCGTTAAGTATGTATGGAGAAGTGAAGTAAAATATAAATCAGTGACTTTAACAACAATCTTGGAGGAAGCGACCGTGTATCTTGCTGCTTACCGTGTATGAAGCACTTTAGCAATCCTATTTTCAAACAATCAATCACAAAAGGTCCTAAGATTCTTTAAAACAAAGCTATACCTTTTGGCAATGACATCTTTTATGTCTGGATGAAAAACTAGCCATTTCACAAAATTTAATGAGAAGTGAAATTTCAGAGATGCAAATGGCTCCCAATTCTGTGTGTGACATTTTGTGAAAAATTGTCAGTTGCATACAACTGTATTTGTAACAGTTCACAATTTTTAATAAACTGGAAGTACTGTGCTAGATCATTACTTTGTATCTATTATACCCTTGCTAACAGTTACATTCCTGTTGTTTAGGGAAAGAGCTTAATATTTGTTTTGGACTTGGAAAATGTAAGATACAAGGGGCCAGACTCCCACCATTACTCACATGGCTTAGTACTTCAATCTGCAAATAGTTTCACACATTTCATATGAATACAGGTGGCAGCATCTAGCTTTATATATGTAAATATTAATTAATTAAGTACAATGCACACACTGTATTTCATTTAAAAATAGTTTGGTAATGCTAAAGTAATTCCCAAAATATATGAACATGGTAAAGCCATATGAATATTTTGGATGGCAATTTAAAGCCAAATCCTGCACTGTGATTTACATGAATAAGGACTAAAGTCCTGGATTGTTAATTCAGTGGTCTTTGTTTTACGTCGATTATGCTCACTATATCCAATTAGATTGAAAAGAGTACTCAGTAAACAGAATTTAAAACCTGTAACCTGGCTGTTACGGTCAAACACACCAGCTCACTCAAGGTATTTAGAAACCTAAAGGTGGAGACAGGCATCTAGGTGCTATTGATTGGGAGTTAGGCCCCTAGATGCTATTTTCAAAAGTGCCTATCTGCATTTTTAGGTTCCTAAATACCTTTAAAATCCAGTCATTATAATTCACAGGTTTCTCCCCCACACCCCAAATCACACTCCCAACACACTCCCCCCCACCCCACATCAGATGCTAACTAAGTTAATGTATTACAGTGGAATCTATACATATGCAGAATACCAACTTTCTGGGAACAAATAATGTATAGTTGATATGGGCTTTCCATACCCTCATTGATGAATGTATTAGAATAGATACTGCAAAATCTCTGATAAATCTGTTCTGGTATGGGAAGAGATTAAGATTCCATCATGCATACTTTTGAGAGGAAAAAAAATATTTCTGTATTTCATGTACTTAAATCTGGTGGTCCCTTCTGGCTTTAAATGCTAACCATGGAAAGAAATTCATTCCAAGTTTCCCTCTAACAAACAATTCTATTGTCATTACATTTCTAACAACAACACAATATCAAACTCATTACACTGCAGGAAATTTAATATGCTGTAATATAAATTAGACTTTCATTTTCTTTTCATTTTATTAACCTCCATAAAAAATTTTTAGAAAACCCAATGAGGTCTGATCACCTAGAGGCTCTCTTGGAATAATAACTCTTCCAGAAGATGTCCAGTAGTCTGAATGACGCAAACTCAGCAGCTGAACAAAGCTGCCACTTGGAAGAACCAATCATATACTTTTCAACAGAAAGCATTTTACATGATTTAAATGCTCTAAAAGTGATCGTCTGAGTCACTTTGCTTTGGACTTTAAGCAAAATGCATCATACCCGATAACTATATTTTCCTTTCTAAACTTCTAAATAAAGATATATTCCAAGACACACCAGTGAGAGAATGGAAGGAAGAGAAAATCAGTGGGTAGCATATGCTAGTGATACTGACTTATACAAATGTCATTTCATATGTAATATTACAGAAACATGGTTATTGGACTTTGAGGAGATAATGGTCTTATTGACAGCATCTCTTTTTCTATTAAGGAATGACCAAAAAAAGGATATGTCCTAGAGTTGTTTTTTTTAAATGTGGGTCAATGAAATAAATCTTAAAATATATTAAAATGTTTATTTTGGGTATCTTTATTAAAGGACATCTAAATTAGATAAAAAGAGGACTTCAACATTTATTCTTGCTAAATTTACTTCAATTCTAGAATCTTCTCACTCTCCACACTGGATGCACAATATTATCCATGCAGATAGGACTGTCTGAAATAATAATACTTTGCACTTGTATAAAACCTTTCAACAGAATCGCTTTACAAAAGGTGGGTAACAGTAACTTTAAAAATCCCAATTTCACTTGATGTCTATTAGTAAAATTACAGAGTTTTGTTAATACATTATTGGGATTAAGGACAGCCATATTAAGATTACATACATTCTTTCAGCATTTTTGTTTGTTATTAGTACACGTAGCTATATTCGATGGTCTAACCTGAATTTTGCGTTTATACTGGAAAATGGACTGTGCAATTTTCTCTTTTGCTCTCTTCTATGAACTTCTCACACCAAGAACTGAACCCGCTTTTCAATTTTAGCTTAGAGTCAATTTTAGAAAAACAAGGTTAATCACCAGTAACTGTTGTTCTTCAAGATGTGTTGCTCATATCCATTCCACTATAGGTGTGCACTCGCCACCATGCACTGGTCCCCAGAACATTTTTCCCTTCAGCAGATCCTGTAGGGTCAGTTGAGGCGCCCCCCTGTTGTGCCACCCTCATGCCGCAGCACATAAGGCACCGCTGACCCTACGGATCCTGTCCCTTCTTTCTGCCAACTCCGACAGTGGGGATGTGGGGCGGGTATGGAATGGATATGAGCAACACATCTCGAAGAACAACAGTTACTGGTAAGTAACCATGTTTTCTACTTTGAGTGCTTGCTTATATCCATCCCACTATAGGTGATTACAAAACTGTACCTTGGAGGCAGGGAGGAGTTAACGGTAAGCTGCTCTCTGCACAGCTCTGCCAAATCCTGTGTCTTCTCTCGCCTGCTGCACGATGGCATAGTGGGACGTGAAGGTGTGCACCGACGACCAGGTGGCAGCCTTGCAGACGTCCTGCAGAGGCACCTTTTCCAGGAAGGCTGCCGCTGCCGTGTGGGCTCTGGTTGAGTGCACCAAAATAGCCACTGGGAGTGGTGCGGTCACCTGCGTGTAGCAGCACCTGACAGAGGTGGTGATTAACTTGGAGATGCCCTGGGTGGAGACAGGGGATCCCTTCATCTGGTCCGCCACAGCGATGAAGAGCTACGTCGACTTCCAGAATGGCCTCGTCCTGTCGATGTAGTAGTCCAGGGCCCATCTGACATCCAGGGAGTGCCATCTCTGGTCCTCCTCCGACCCATGCAGCTTATGAAAGAACATGGGGAGGAAGATGTCTTGGTTATAGTGGACTTGTGAGACCACCTTAGGCAGGAAGGCTGGATGGGTCTCAGCCATACTTTGTCCTTGTAGTACACTGTGTAAGGGGGCTCCGAAATCAGGGCTCTAATCTTGGAGACCCTCCTAGCCGATGTGATGGCTACCAGGAAGGCCACCTTCCACAAGAGAATGAGCAGCGAGCATGTAGCCATCGGCTCTAAGAGGGGCCCTGTAAGTCTGTAGAGCACTAGGTTTAGGTTCCACGGAGGCACCAGGTCTCAGACCTGTGGGTAGAGCCTCTCCACCCCCTTGAGGAACCTAACCAACATGGGGTGGGAGAACAGGGATCTCCCTTCCATGGGCTGGTGGAAGCCCAAGATGGCCACCAGGTGGACCTTTAGGGAGGCTAATGCCAGGCCCTGGAGTTTCAGCTGTAGCAAGTACTCCAGGATCACCTGGATGGGTGAGAGGCTAAGTTGGATGCCCCAGGACTCCACCCAACAAGTAAACCTCCTGCACTTGGCCCGGTATACGACCTAGGTGGAGGGTTTTCTGCTGCCCAGCAGAATCTGTTGGACCTGTGCCAAGCAGGCTCTCTCCCCCTCCATCAGCCACAGTCTCCATGCCATCAGGTGCAGGGAGTCCAGGTCTGGGTACAGCAGGTGACCCCGATCCTGGGAGAGTATGTTGTGACATCTAGGGAGTTCCATGGGCAGGACGATTGACAGATCTACCAGCATGCTGTACCAATGCTGCCTCGGCCTTGCTGGGGAAATCAATATGACGTCCGCCCTGTCCCTCTTGGTCTTCAAGAGGACCTTGGGCAGGAACAGAATCAAGGGAACGCATAGGTGAGGGTCCCCCTCCAGTTGATAAGGAACGTGTCAGATATGGAGCCTGGCTTGCGACTCTGGAGTGAGCAGAACCTCGGGCACTTCCTGTTCCAGGATGAGGCAAACAGGTCCAGTTGGGGAACACCCCACTTTCGGAAAATGGAGGTCGCTACTTCCTGGTGTAGACACCAGTCGTGACAGGGTAGAAACGACCTGCTGAGGCGGTCCTCCTCGTCGTTCCTGACCCCCGGGAGGTGAAAGGCAGATAAATGAAAGTCATGCCTCACCACAAAGTCTCATAACCTGCCCTCCTGGCAGAGGGCTGAGGAGCGCGCTCCCCCCTGCTGATTGATGTAAATCATCGCTGCGGTATTGTCCGTCAGCACTTGAACCATTCTGCCCTTCAGGAAGCTGAGGAACACCTTGCAGGCTGACAGCTCTGAGTTCTTTGACATTGATGTTGAGGCTTCTCTCCTCCTTTGACCAAGTCCCCTGAGTGCCCAGATCGGCACTGATATGGGCTCTCCACCCCACGTCCAAAGCATCGGATATCAGGGTGACCGAAGGGGCCAGATCCCTGAAGGGGCCCCGTGCCAACACTTCCCTTGGGTCCCTCCACCATTCCAAGGAGGTTAGAACGTCTGGGGGAACTGTGACTACCCTGCTCAAGAGGTGTCTGCTCAGGGTATACACCAAGGCCAATCATGCTTGGAGGGGCATGAGCTTGAAGTAAGCAAGCCTCACCACGTATGTGCATTCAGCCATGTGCCCTAACAGCTGCAGGCAGTGTCTGGCTGTTGTGGTGGGGCACCTGTATAACTGGCCAAAGATCGTTGCCATAGCCTTGAACCAAGGCTGCAGGAGGAGGGCTCTGGCCAGGGAGGTGTCCAGTGTAGCCCCAATAAACTCTATATGCTGCACCAAGGTTAAGAGTCGACTTCTGCTCGTTTATGAGCAGCCCCAGCTTGGTGCAGATGGCAGAAGTGAGGGAAACACTGTCCTGGACGTGGTACTTGGATCTGCCCCTGATCAACCAATTGTCCAGGTACGGGAAGGTTTGTACCCCTCTGTGTCTCAGGTGGGCTGCCACCACCACCATACACTTGGTGAAGACCCTGGTCGCAGACGGGAGGCCAAAGGGCAGGGCCGTGAACTGTAATGGGACCCAGCCACTGTGAACGGCAGGTAGCATCTGTGGTTGGGCAGGATCGAGATGTGGAAATAGGCATCTTTCAGATTGAGGGCGGCATACCAATCCCCCAGATCCAGGGCAGGGATAATGGAGGCTGGGGAGACCATGTGGAACCTTAGCTTTCTTGTTAACCTGTTTAGATGATGCAGGTCCAATATGGGTCTCAGACCCCCCTTTGCTTTGGGGATGAGGAAATACCTGGAGTAAAATCCTCTCCCCTTCTCCTGGAGAGGAACTGCTTCTACCACCCCAGGAGCCAGGAGGGCCTCCAGCTCCTGCAACAGAAGTTACTCATTGGAGGGGTCCCTGAAGAGGGACGGGGTAGGGGGCGTATCTGGGGGAGTGGCAGTAAGCTGGAGGGCATATCCCCAAAGAACCATCTCGAGGACCCAGTGATCTGAGATAACGCCCTGCCACTTGGGACAGAATGGTCTCAGCCTGTCTAGGAATAATGGAGATGGACCCTGGGAGCAAGTAATGGTGTCACCTCTGTGCACACTGTCAAAATTGCTTTTTATTATTGGACCCCTTGCATGGCCCATGCTAGGAGGTTGCAAAGGAATTCGATCTGTTGCGACGCCCGAACCCCCTGCTCCTATCCCTGCCCCTGCCTGCCTGAGAGATCCTGGGCGATGGCCTGGGCTGTTGCGGCAGGTGGTGGGTCTGAGGCCGAGACTGACACCTTGAGGCCTCTGGGGTATAAAGACCCAAGGAATTTAAGGTGGCCCTTGAGTCCTTGACGGCATGTAACTTTTCATCCCTCTTATCTGAGAACAGGCCCGCCCCATAGAAGGGCAGGTCCTGTATGGAATTCTGGACCTCTTGTGACAGCCCTGACGACTGTAGCCAAGAGCAGCATCTCATGGCTACTGCAGAGGATATGGCCCTGCTTGCTGTGTCCACCGCATAACTGGCGGTTTGCAACGCAGCGCCTGCCACCATGGCGCTCTCGTCCAGGACGATGGCAAAGTCACCAGTGAGGTCCTGTGGCAACCTCTCTGCAAAGCGCCACATAGTTCTGGTTGTAGTGACCCATCAGAGCCTGGTGGTTTGCAATGCGAAATTGCAGAGCCACTGTGGAATATATTTTCCTCCCAAAAAGGTTCAGTTTTTGCCATCTTTATTTTTTGGGTTGGTGCCTTAGGACCCTTGTCTGTCCTTTTGATTTACAGCGTCCACCACCAAGGTCCCCGGGGCTGGGTGGGTAAAAAGAAACAAACCCCTCCGCCAGCAGGTAGTATTTTTTTCTCGGCGCTCTTTGATGTAGGAGCGACTGAGGTTGGGGTTTGCCAAAGGGCCTTTGCTAGTTTTAGGACCCTCTTGTGGACCAGCAAGGCCACCCTTGATGGTCCCTCTGAGCCCACCACGCCAAAGAGGGGATCCTCCTTCTCCGAGAGCTCTTTAATGTCAAAATTCAGGTTCGAGGCCACCCTCTTCAAGAGCTCTTGAGGAGCCTTGAAGTCAGCCAGGGGTTTCTTATGGTCCCCGGGAGGTGGCCTCACCCGCAGAGAAGAAGACTGGTGAACAGATCCCGTCAAAGGACCTTCCCTGGGTTCCGTCTCCTCATCCAAGGAGAGGACCTTCTCCTCTATGCTGGGCATGGGGAGCGCTGGTTGTACTGTCAGATGTGGCTGAGGCCGTTGCTTGTCCCATCTGCGCTCCCCAAGGACCCTTATAAGGCCACTGCCAGGATCCTTGTGGCCAACCTAGTGCTGGCATCAGCATCAGTGGCTGGGCGTCTTGTCGGTGCTGGTCATCCCTTGAACTGCTGGACCAGTGCCGATGGTGTTGTCTTCAGGTTCTGCTCCGACCTCTCGAGGAGCCCGAAGTCGAAGAACGTTGGTGCCGGTGGGCTCAGTGCCGGCAAGATGAGTCCCGCTCTGAAGAGGATGTTTGGTGCAGAGGAACTGATGACTTGTGGTGCCGTTTCCCTCCCAGTGATTGGGATCGGTGCAGCCTCCAACTCCTCAGTGCCTGGAGCGCAGTGCCGTGGATCGATCTTGGTGCCACGGCACTGACGAGCTCAACGAGTCTGACTCGGAGCTTGGAGGGGAGATCTCATGCTCTACCCTCTGAGCCTGCCTGGAGGGAGACCTCTTCTTCGATCGGGGTCTCAACCACCCACTGGGGGAACCCAGCATGGGCTTTCCCCGGGACACTAGCCCTCGGCTGAGGGGACTGGGGTGGAGGAGTGGACAAGGCTATCAGGTCCTGTGCCGCCCGGAAAGCCTCCGGTGTCAACAGCTGCTGCAGGGGCACTCCCCTACCCCCAGAAGTTGGGGGAGGCTCCCTGCATGGAGGTGTGGGCCCGGAGGTTGGCTCAACGGTCCGCAGTTCCAGCACCTCCAGGCTTGACCCTGACCACAGTGTGGGGGAGCATGAGCGCTCCATGTGCTGGCATCATCACCTCTGTGGTGCCGGAGTGGGACAGCGGGAAGACTCCAATGACAATGGAGCGCTCTGCACCAAGGAGACGTTCGGCGCTGAGGTGGAACGAGGCGGCTTGGAAGCCGGACGGAGAGCCGCCTCCATGAGAATAGCCTTCAGCCTGATTTCCCTCTCTTTTTGGGTCCGAGGCTTGAAGGCTCGACAAATCCTGCACTTTTCCCTCATGTGCTGTTCTCCTAAGCACTTCAGGCAGTGGTCGTGAGGGTCACTCACCGGGAAAGCCTTGCCACAGGCTGTACAAGGTTTAAACCCTGGTGAGCCGGGCATGGCCCGGGCGCTAAGCCCCCTCTGTTACAAGGGCTTGTGAACTACACTAACTACTAACAAGTAACTACTAACAGACACACTATGAACAACTAACAGTCCAAAAGGAAGGGGAAGCTACTTGCGCGAGGCAAGAGATGTTCCAGCAACCGTCATGGGCGGAAAGAAGGAACTGAAGGGCTGTTGGGTCGGCAGTGCCTTATGTGCCGCGGCATGAGGGCAGCACTCCAGGGGCACCTAAGCCAACCCTCCGGGATCTGCTGAGGAGAAAAAAGTTCCAGAGACCAGTGCATGGCGGCGAGTGCACACCTATAGCAGAATGGATATGAGCAAGCACTCGAAGTAGTTCAGGTGAAGAAACCTCAAAGCCTACTGCACTAAGTGAATACTCAAAGGAACTGGTGTGAAAATTTGTGATTTAGATTAGAGGCCCCCAGAGCTCTCCAAAACATTCAGAAAGGAACCTGACACCAAATTTTCAGCTGACAGATGTCATCATAAGCCAGAGATGCCTGCTTTGTGCCTTTGTCATGTTGCCATGATTTGCAACAGCAACTACTCTTATTGGTCCCCACTGGGTTCCCCACGATGATACAAGATTCTGCTTCCACCTGAAATTCTGGTGAAATGTAGATAATGATAGCAATATTTGGGGTCTTTCAAATACAACATGCAACAGTACACACAGGATTGTGGAGTGAGTTTCTGAGGCATCAGTGCATCAACTGTCAAGTAATTAATAGTGATGCTAGGCAAAACTTTTTAACCAAAAAACACAGATACAGCAACACTATGTTTCATGAATTCACATTGATTTTGTCAAATTGTTTGAGACAGAGGAGAACATAAAACAATTCTGAAAAACAGCCAAAGGTTCCATTTGGACGTTTTTCAAACTTACCATTTCTATCTTTGTTTCAAAACAACACTGTTGAAAACATAATATGCTTGCAATGAAAAGAAAATGCTTTGTTCACCCCAAACCAAAATATTCTTTTTCATTTCAATTTGCCAATAATTTCAGAATATTCCTTTTTTAATGTGACCAGAACATTTTTATTTATTTTAATTGCCAGCATACTGAAAAATCTATTATTTGCCCACCTGTAGTCAACAGCTTAGATATCCAGTCTATAGTCTTTAATTATTGCATTGTAATTGAGTCTGAAATGTATTCTTCACTATTATTTGAATAAATAAGACCTTTTAATCTAAAAAAAAAAGAAAAAAAAAGTGATTTGCAACACTACAAATCTTTGCCTCCTATTGCCTTAACTGTCAAATAAAGAAACATATTAATCACAGCATTAACTGCTAAGAGACCTGTTCATTCCAGCAATCAATGCTTAAAAAGAGCAATTTTAAAGTGGCATTATTTATCATAAAAGTGACCTTTTCATTATGGCTATTATGGACAGCAACCAATAAAAATAAGGGATACTTACTTTACAGAATAAACTTCAAATATTGTTTAGAAAATAAATCATTTAACTATTGGAAAAATAAACAAAATAGACGAAGCACTACTAAAAAGTGAACATTAGGCCTCCACGGTAATTCTGTTTTCCACAGGATTTCCCACTTCTTACTAACCCTTAGGGTACGTCTACACTGACAGCAGCAAATTCGCTGCCGTCAGATCGATTTATCCGGAACAATTGAGCGGAAGTGAAGACTCACTCAATAGATCTGGAAATCAATTTAATAAATCCATCCCCAGAAAAAGAGTAACGCTCCGTCGACGGGTATGCATTTCCTGTCAGCTCAACGTAGTGGAGATGGCGCACAGAGCGGACTTTAGGAAGTTGACGTAAGATATGCAAGCTACTCTATGCAGCTTGCGTATCTCCCATTGTCTGCCACCAAATTTGCTGATAAGTATACATCAGGCCTTTGTACCATTGAAAGGACACCACAAAGGCTTAGAAAAGTAACCAACATGAGGTGATGGGAAGGACAGAGTCAAAGAGCGCATTATAATCACTTTGGCTCCAATCCTTCAACGTTGTTATTAAATATGCTGCTATAAAGTTCAGGGTACTTTTTCATAAAAACTCCTGTGGTTTTGCCAGGGTTACTCAAACTTAAATGTGTCAGAGTGCAAATTTTTGTGGAAGAGGAAGCAATGCAATAGATGACATATGACTTAGAGGAAATCAGCACACAATTGAGAGCCTCTGGAACACCAGAGTTCTCCTCCCACCTTTGACAATCACTGGCTTAAAATAATATTTTGCAGTTATATAGCAATTAATGAAGATTATTTATTTACGCTTTACAGCATTCCAATTAAATATTAAATGTAAATATAATTATATCCAATGGTCTAGTGCCAGGGTTCTCAAACTTTTTCATAGCGTAGGCTATGAAAGAGATTGACTCATGGGTCCTCCCCTTCTCTTTGTGATTTTAAAGACCTCCTCAACTTCCATTTACAACCACATCACAGCCCTGTGGCAACTACAGCAGTTGTTTACATAAAAGAGTAATATAAAGGGGAAGTACTAATCATTTTTTATTGTCTTTTAGCACAATTTATCAGACAGAAACAAAGACAAGAACCAACACAATATGACCAGCCAGCAATCCACATGCAGCTAGTGATCCAGAGATCACAATTTGCAAACCTTTGGTTTACTGGATTAAGGAAATTCCAGCAGGAAGAAAACTGGTGTTTTAATCCTGATTCTGGTAGTGACTTGCTACTTGACCTTACGCAAGTCACTTAACCTATCTAAACCTCATATTTCTTTCATCTCTAGTATAAGGATATTTACCTACTTCACCGGATTACTTTTGAGGCTTAGATCCCTAACTGCGAAGTATTAAGCCCACTGTGAGGCAAACGTGACAAGAGAACTCAGTTGTGCTCAATACCATAATTTCAAAAATTCATCGCACCCCTCTTGGTCAATATTTAATTTGATATGGACTTTTTGAGATCTCTTCAGTCTTAACAGTGATGCATGATCAGTCTCCTGTGATTGTATACAGAGAGACAGAGTAAAAAAATCACATTGGCAAAAACTTCATCTCCTCTCAGGTTTCCCCAAGGGAAACGCTGATAGCGGATTCCAATTACTTTAGAACACAAGGAACTGGTGAATCTGGAAGGATTTTTCATCTGCTTTGGATAAAGAGTGACTTCTGAGCTGAACATTACTTGGGACCTACTGCCCAAACAGAACAGTACATCAGACACTATCTCTCTGACTTCCACTCCCTTTAAAGAAACATTCTTCATGTTTTCTATTTAAAATGGTTTACGAAGAGTGCCATTATAAAAGAGCTTAAATCAAATAGGATTGGTGACTGAAATGCCCTATAAATGCTGACTGGCTGCCAGTAAAACCAGTAGTGAGTACGTACATTTTGTTTATGAATTTAGACATTAACCCCTGAAAATTGGGGTTTATAATGGAAAATCTGACAAACAGTTGAATACATTCATTATCAATGCAGCTGTTTGTAATTTCTTGCCTGTTCTATTTTCTTTAGAGCATTTATTTCATCCTTGTATTAAGTATTGCATTAAAAAAGGCTGTACTGAAAACTGAAAAAATAAATAGAACAAACATGGTGGGTCCCTACTTCCATTTCACTGGCATTCACAGAAGTTTCAAAATGCTGTAACTAATTCACTGAAAATATTATCCTTCCATTAGCTGCACCTGGCTCCTCATCAGTGTCCCCAGGGTCATTAACTTACAGAGTGGTGGAGCTGCTATATTGTTAAACTGTTTGACTTCTGTGCTTACAGTGCTTTGCCTCTTGAGAGAGAAGCTTTATTCCTCACACAGTATACACTGCTAAGGCCCACTCCTGCAATCCTTCTGAAAACGTAGTTACTTACCAGTAACTGTTGTTCTTCGAGATGTGTTG
>ML675617.1:11492084-11504070 GCA_007922155.1 Mesoclemmys tuberculata | reverse complement strand
AGACTTGCGCCCTCCCTCGTCTGCCGACACAGTGCGACATGAAAGTGTGCACTGGCGACTCGGCGGTGGCTTTGCAGATGTTGTGCAAAAAGAAGGTGCCCACTACGGGTGTGGCCCGGGCACTGGTTGAGGGCACTGTGATGACCTCTGAAAGTGGTGCTTCTCAGCAGCACTGAGCAGTACTTGATGCATGGGGTAGTCCGCGGGGAGACACGCTGGTTACCTTTCCACCTGGATTACCGCTGTAACCAGAGGTTCGCTTCCTGGAACAGCTATGTAAGCCCCACGCAAAGGAATGGGGCTCATTGCGCTTCAGTGAATGTGATCTCCTCACCTCCTCCCCGCCATGTGGTTTGGAAAAACCATGGGGAGGAAATTCATCTTGATTACAACGGAAGGTAGGAACCCAACCTGGGTAGAGAAGCCAGATGTTGGTGAAGTTGGACCTTGTCCTTATAAACTACTGTATAGGGAGGCTCCAAGGTCCCGGCCTTAGCGCCGAAGAATCTTCTTGCCGAGGAGGTAGCCACCCGGGGGGGCTACCTTCTGCGAAAGCATGAGCCGGGGCATAGAGACGTGAGTTCAAAAGGGGGCCCCAAGCATGTCGAGATCCCGACGAGGCACCGGGTCGCGCGCCTGCAGATAAAACTCACTGCCCTGTTGAGGCAAGTAGCTGATTTGGGGGAGCCAGGACAGAGGCATCCCTTCGAGTAGCTGAAGGGAGGCCAAGACGCGCGACCCGTGGATTTCAATGAGGCCAGGGCTAGGCCTTGGGCTTTAGCTGGAGCAGATACTCCAGGATTGCCTGTGCCAGCAAGAGTCTTGGCAGGCTGCCCCAGAACTCTGTCCACAAGGTGGACCGTATTTACTTAACCCAAAATGCAACCTGTGCCAAGCAGGGCTCGCTGGGCCTGCACCAAGCAGGCCCTCCCTCCTACTGTCATCAGGTCCGGGTGCAACAGGTACCCCAGGTCCTGGAGAAGTTACCAGTCGGGGCGACCAGACGGTCCAGCATCATGCTGAACCAGTCCCGTGTTGATCAGGCTGGAGCAATCAGTAAAACATCCGCCCCGACCAACCTTATCTGCACAGCCGGACACCGTGTCAGGTCAGAGTGGGAGGAGATGCGTACCTGAGAGTACCCGTTTAGTCGATGAGGGATGTTATGGAATCGACACAGCCTCGCTATTCTGGGGCGAGCAGAACCTTGGACACCTTGTGTCCTGGACCAACGCGACAAGGCCCAGTTGGAAAATGCCCCACTTGGGGAGAAATACAGGCATGACCTACGGATGTCAGGGCCTGTCACACCGGGGAAAAGACAACCTGCTGAGGCAGTCCACCTTGTCGCTCCTGTCCCCCGGGAGGTAAGAGGCAGTTAAGCGGAGAACATGCCTCGTTGTGAAAACCAACGGATGGGAGGCTCTCTTGCAGAGGATAGAGGAGTGTGCTCCTCCCCTCCTTTGCGCTGATGTGCCGGCGCCTGTACCTTGACAGACGGAACCAGTCCCTGAACGGGATACCACGCAGGACCTTCACCAGTGCAGGGAGGCTCGCACGGGTAGGGAATCTACTGAGTGGCTGTTCGGTGCCTATATCGAGGCCACCTACCCCTGAAGCAATCTGCGTCCCTGGCGGCCCAGTGTTGCTACACATGTGCAAGCCACCATGTGACCTAATAACTGCAGGCAGTGTCCTAGATGCTGTCGTGGACATTGTTGCAGCTGGAAGACGGTACGGACCATAGCCTTGAAATTCGGCTGGGGCGGAAAGGCTCTGGCCTGGGAAGCGCTCGCCAATGAGTAAAGCAGCCTGCTGCACGTGGAGCAGGAGCAAGAGCGGGGCCCACGGTCTCCCACACTCAGGACCGGGATCTGTCCTAGGCCATCAAGACAACTCGTTGCATGGGAATATCTGCATATGCTATGTCTCAGGTGGGCAGCCACCACGACTCTGCGTCTGCTGGTCACAGGTAGATATGAACTAGGAGCAGCCAGAAGCCCCCATTCCTGTCCCTACGTGTAAGGTGTTAGAAGGCCTTGGCATGTAGAGCCTCAGAGAGCCAAGTACGGACCCGAAGTCTCTCAGACCATGGAGCTTCACAGTGGCTGATCAGAAAGGAAGACCAACCCATTGTAGGGGAAGCCCTGAACGATCACTGCCTCTCCTGGGCCAGGCCCAAGGATTGCAGCCAGGAACGCCTCGTCGTGGCAATGGCGGAGGCTATGAACTTAGCTGCTGAACCAGCAATATTTCTGAGCATCTAGGGTGCTGCCCCAGCACCACGAATCTCCCATCCAGGACAGTGGTGAAGCCTGTGCCCTGGCCCTGTGGCAGGGTCTTAGCAGGCCGCCTGAGGTCATTTTACAGTGAAATTCGTATCCACCCCAGAGGGTGATGGTTGGCAAACCTGACCTACAGGGCTGTCGCTGACAATGAGCCAGAACACAGCACCCTGAATCCAAGGGCCGGGTCTTGAGTAATCAATAGCCCGGGCCTTTCAGCACGGAGATAACACTTTCCCCCCTGCCATCTTTGACGTAGAGGCAATGAATGGGAGGGGGGTGGCGAGGGAGGGGTCCATAGGGCCTCATCGCCTCAAGCGTCCAATCGTGGACCCATAGGGCCACCCACACTAGAGCTGCCAGTGAGAGGTCACCTCACTGGGCAGCTCCCAGTGCGCCTGAAATCTTTCGGTGGCGCCACGGAACCCCAGAAGACTGCCTCTCCCGGGCAGGAGGGAGGGAACTGCCACGGCATATCCCGCGGGTGCTCACACCAAAGGAGTGCGCCACCGTGGGTCTCTCCATGGGGTCTGACTCCCTATCCAAGGAGCAGAGACCCTGCCCCGACTTGTGCCAGGAGTGCAGACTGCACTCCCGCTGCACGGGACGGCAGCCCCAGTCCCAACTGGATGGCCATGGGGGCCAACAAGGCTGCCATTGCCTCTGGGGCCAATGCAGGCCGACCGTGCCTCCCATTGTGGGATCCCGAGCCACCCCACCTGTGGGCCCTGGCTGTCGCGCATCGCGGGTGCCGCATCTTGCCAGGGGCTGTTCCCCTGCCTCCGACGGCGTGGAGGACAACGAGAGCCACCTCCCCCGCCCCAAGCGGTGGGGATGGGAGGAGACTTGCTTTGGGGAGCTCCTGGCCCTGACGTGCTGCCTTTGGCTGTGGTCTCTGCCTAGCAACCGGGGTCCGCACCCCCTCTGTGCGGGTGGACCCCACGTTGCTGAGGCGGGGACCCCCCCAGTGCCCCCAGGCCCCACGCCCGCCCCAGAGCTGGGGTGGGAAGTGGGGTGGAGGGGGGGTGGACGGACGCTTCTGCGCCGAGCCCTGCAGAGGCACAGGCATCTCCTGCCTTTTTTTTTTTTTTTTTTGGCAGCTGCTGCTGCCGGCTTCTCTCCTCACTCCGCGCTGCCACTCGGCAGCGGGAGGAGGGGACCCACAGCCCCGCCTTCAGCGGAGCTGCACTGGGACCCGCACCGCACCTGGAGGGCGGGGGGTGGTGAAAGGAGGGAGGGGAGACACCCGACCCTCGGTAAGGCACCGGGTCTCGCTCCGCTCAGAGAGGAGCGGACCCCCTAGCCTCGAACGCTGCAGCGGCCCCTCCCCTGACGCTGCCTCTCGGTGCCGGGGAAGGGGACCTTGCAGCGCAGCCCCCAGAGGAGCGGCACCGGGTCCCAAGCTCTGGCGGCACCGGGTGTTGCCCCGCGGTGCCAAGAGGGAACCCCAGAGCGGCGCCTCCGGTGCATCGGCACCAGGACCCGTGCCGGGTCTCGGTGCCGGGGGAGTGATGACCCTCCAAGCCCTGCAGCTGCCGCGGGTCCCACGCCCCGCCTCGGAGCGGGGGCGGACCCTTCAGCCGGAGTCCAGCAGCGGCACCGGGTCTCGGTGCCTGAGGAGGGGCGACCCTGCAGCTCCCCGTCATGCAGCAGCACTGGGTCCCGCACCCTGCCTCGAGAAGGGGCGGACCCTTCGGTGCCGAGACCAGCAACGGCACCGGGTCTCAGGCTGCGTCTCGGAGCAGGGGCGGATCCTCCAGAGCTAAGCCCTGCAGGCACCGGATCTCACGCTGTGCCCCGGTGTCGGGAGAGGAGGGGGGGGCGGTCACGGCACCGGGTCCTGCCGTGGCCGACCCCTCGGTGCCGAGACCAGTAACTGCACCGTGTCTCGCTCTGCACCTCAGAGCAGGGCACACCCTCCCGTGCCGAGCCCTGCAGGCACCAGGTCCCATGCTGTGCCTCGGTGCCGGGGGCGGGGAGGGGGGGGCGGCATCGGGTCCTGTCGGTGCCGACCCCTCGGCGCCGATACCAGCAACAGCACCGGGTCTCGCACTGCGCCTTGGAGCGGGCGCCTCGGTGCCGGGAGGAGGGGGGGGGCACGGCACCAGGTCCTGTCGATGCCGACCCTTCGGTGCCGAGACCTCAACGGCGACTGGGAGACCTCCGGTGGCCGAGTCTTTTCCTCGGTGCTGAGGACTCTCCCTCGGCTCCGGGTGCTCCACGGCAACCGAGGTCCTGCTGGCGACCACTCGGTGCCGGGTCCGTCCTGGGGGAGCGTCCAGCTCAACCCCGTTGCCGTCCAGCGGGAGATCGCTTCCCCGTACCGGGGGTCTCCACCGCTCTTCGGGGGAACCCAACGCGGGCTTGCCCCGGGGCACCAGCCCCTTCTCCCTCGGCGGAGGGAGGGGGGAGAACGGAGGGGGCGTAAGCAGGCCGACAAGGCTCTGCTGCCACAAGCCTCCGGTGCCGACGGCATTGGCAGGGGCACTCTCCCACTCCCAGGAGTCGGGATTGGCGCCCTGCATGGGGATGCAGGCTCCGGAGAGGGCTCGACGGGCCGTGGCTGGTGAATCCCCGCCCTCGACCCTGCCCGTGCCCACGGTGCAGGGGAGTGTCCGCGCTCCACGCGCTGCTCCTCTTCGGCACCAGGGGTGCTACTCGGTGCCGAGCCAAGCCTGGCACCGGCAGGGAACGGCTCGACGGTGCCGCTTCCCCTCCCCCCCCACGCTCCCGGGGGGGGAGGGGGGGAGGAGGGGCGTGTCCTAAGCCCATGTGGCCAGGACATGCGGACTCCATTAAAAAAGCCTTCAGCCTCACTCCCCTTCTCTGAGAGTCCAGGGCTTGAAGGACTTACAATTACAGTGCTGTTCCTTAAGCACTGCACCTTAAGGTGCAAGCACCTTAAGCAACCGTCATGGGGGTCGCTGACGGAAAAACCGTTCCGCAGCCAGCACAGGGTTTAAACCCGGGCGAGCCCGGCATAGCCGGGTCGCCTAGAGCCCGAAGGCTCTCCTATCTATACTAAAAACCTTAACTAACTATAACTAACTCAGTTCAGGGGAACTGCTAACTAACTACTCACTTTTACAGGAAAGAAAAAACCTGTGGAGAGCAGGGGTTGTTCTCAACCGGCCGTCACGGGCGGAAAGAAGGAACTGAGGAGGGGAGGGGCCGGCAGCGCTATATGTACCGCCGTATGAGGGCGGCACTCCAGGGAGCGCTGAGACCGGCCCCTGTAGGGGCTGCTAGAAAAGTTCTCCGGAGAGCTGTGCACGAGGGCGCGCACACACCTAAGTGGAATGCATCTGAGCAATCACTCGAAGGAGAACTCAAAACTCCCACCGAATTCAATGTTCCTTAAAACTGCTGGGAAGATTCATGTTGTGAACTGTTTTAGGACTCATTTCCCCTGCATCTATGAAGTCAGTACACAGTCCCTTCTGGGGAAATACCCTTTTCTCATCGATGAAGTGTGTGAGTGGACATAATAGGCTATTGCTCACATCACAGAAGCCACTATCTGAATTAACACACCTGTCTGAGATGCCTGGCTGTCTCAGGGTATGTCAGTTCAGAAGTTGGGATGTAATCTACAGCTCAAGGAGACACAGCTGCATGAACTTGCAATGGGTTCAAGCACTACAAAGAGAAGTGTGGCATAAGCAGCAGGAAGGGGATGTACCTATGGGTTTGAACAGGATCATGTTTGGGCATCTAGTCCCTGCCACTGCAAGTGTCATCACAGCAACACTTTTTAATTTTAGCACGCTAGCTAGATCAGAGCCTGTGCAAGTATGTCTACTTGAGCTGGAAATTAGACCTTCCAACTCCAATGTAGATACACCCTCTTAGTGTAAGGAGAGGGACTTCTAGAGTCATCTTCTCCAACTCAAGGTTATGGCACACTTGGGGGGCAATATGTGGAAAAAGTCTATAATGTACCTGCTCTGAGGATATATATAGGATTTCAGTCACCAGGCACACACATTCTCCTTTATTGTTTCGATTTCTATTGCTCTCAGGGTTACCCATGTCCTGTCTTCATGTTATTTGTTAACAGGATCTTTAGCTGTAAATTGAGGAGTATAAAAGTTTGGCCCCAGCAACAGGAAGCATAAAGAAATATTTTCCCCACAAATCCTGCTTTAGATTCTATATCCTTTTCTTTGTCAAGAGGAACCTTGTTTCCTAGAATATATTGTATAGATCACAAAGATTGCATTTGTATTCTTAAATTTCCATGGACTTCTAAAAATCAATTTGTATCAAGTTCAAGAGGAATAAATCTGCATATTCAGTATCTACTTAGTGAAGAATTTTTTGGTTTTGTTTAGCATGCTATTGAGCTTTACTCTCTATGGCTATTAAGGTATAATTGACTTTTTTTGTTTCACTGAAAGAGAAAATTAATTTCCCTTGAGTGTAACCTTTGTTACTTGATTGCACCAATGGAAGATAGAAGGGTCCATAACCTTCTCTCTTAAAAATTGTCTCATTGGAAATTCAAGAGGCCTAATTATTCAATTCTGTAACTTTTTTCATTCTGTAGGATTAACTGACTGTGCAACAGTTTTCTCAAGTTAAGCAATGATCTCCCAAAGGAATACTGTTAGAATCTCTCTCTCTCTCTCTAATGCTCACAGAATGTGAGCTAGAGGGATTTTCCTACTCTCGGAAATTCAGCTTCATGTTAACTTAACTTTTCAATAACTCTGAACAATTTTTTCCTCCTTTCTGAAGATGCTGTATGATATTACATACAAAAAATACATTTGAAAGAAGTTAATGTTGCAAAATCAAGCACTCAAAAGTTAGGAAAGTTAGTCTTTAATTACATAATGAGATATAATTTTCCACAGATCTCCTGTGTCACTCAGTGCACTGGATGGTTGGTGCACACCACAGGTAGAAATTTGATTATTTCTTTTTATACTTATTGCTCAGTATGTGGCTCTAGGCCTTATTTACTGAAAGACACCCAAAACCTATAGTGAACACAGGATTATTATTTCCTCTTGAGGTTTTCAGTGGTGCTCATCACCATAACATTCAAATGCTTCACAGACCAATTCGTTCATCTTCACAACACACCTGTGTGGTAAAGATGTATTATTATTATTGCTTTACACATGGGGAACTGAAGCACAGCAACATCAAAACCAATATTGTCAAAAATATCAACTAATTTTGGGACTCCTACTCAACCGCTACTAACAATATCTTCAATGGCCAGAGATGGGATGCTAGATGGGGAGGGCTCGGAGTTACTACAAAGAATTCTTTCCCAGCTGTCTCACTGGTGGGTCTTGCCCACATGCTCAGGGTATAACAGATCACCATTTTGGGGGTTGGCAAGGTATTTCCCCAGGTCAGATTGGCAGAACGTTTGGTAATTTTGGTCCTCCTCTGCAGCATGCATCACTCGATGGTTTGAACTAGAGTAAATGGTAACTGAAAGTGTATATCTAAATTGAAGTTTTTTAATCAATGCATGAGGACTTCAGAACTCAGCCAGAGGTTATGGGCCTTTTATAGGAGTGGGTGGGTGAGGCTCTGTAGCTGGTGGCATGTACTGGAAGTCAGACTAGATCATGATGGTCCTTTCTTCCATTAAAGCATATAGAATACCCAGGGACTAGATTTTCAGAGTACTTGGTATTTTTATAGCACTGCATATGTTCAACTGACAGCTCCCACTGACATCACTTGCAGCTGTGGCCTAATTTCCGGAAGTGCTGAACACTCACAAGTGTTTCAGCTTGGGTTCCCACAAAATGAACACCCCACTGTCAGTGACCACTTGTGAAAGCTTTTGTTTAAGTGACTTCCCCATCACTGATTATTCTCAATGGCAGAGGCAGGGATAGAATCCAATTTTCCATAGTGACATTCAACCACAAGACCAACTCTTCTCTTCCTGCAGTCCCCTGCCTCATTTACTACACACCTTACATTTTCTGCAATAAAAGAGGCAGAGGTCCTTCAAGCAACAGCCTCATTCACTACACAACCTTAATTCATCCCCTACTCATCACCCTTCCTCTACTGAATAAGATAGGCTCCTATGAAAAAGATAGTGTGGGATCATGTAATTGAAGGCTAACCTAATGCATGTGCAACTTTAACGCTAGCATTTCCTAACTTCTCAAGCTTTCCACCCTTAAAAAATAACCTGGGTTAAAAGACTATTATGTAACCCATATTTTTAAAAATACAATGTGAGAAAACAAATTGTATCATTCTATGCAGGTCACCAACAGAGATGGAAGTTTTAAATCCCCAGCACAGAAAAAAGATTAGTTTTGAAAAACATTTCTGGTAATAAATTTCTGTGCTTGGTAAAAACAATTCCGTTTCCTACCAAAGAACTGGAAACTTCCTTAACAAAATTAAAATTTTCTATGAACTTTTTTGTTTTGATTGAAAAATGGCTTTTCATCAAAAATATATTGATGAAAAAATTAGACTACCTCTAAGTTGCAATTAAAAAAAACCAAAAATGTTTTCCATTGGCTAAATCCCACAGTTCTTACTTAGGTAAAACTCCTTATCTGACAACAATGAGATTTTTCTCTCCCTCAGGAAATAATGTAACATTTGGTCCTATAAGTTTCTTAAAATTTCTACTCTCTCCTCCATCCAGGAATAAAATGGAAGAAAGTGGAAGAGGGAAACAAGGAGGGTATCTGTGTCAATGTGCAGGGAGTCCTTATAATAAAATAAAGGCTATGAGAAAGGCACTATCCCCTAGTTAAACATTTAGCAGTAGAGTCCTGCTTCCATTTAACATTTGTATTTTACCCTTTGCTACTGCAGAATGATATATATTACTACATTTCATAAATGCTTTTTATATTCACCCTACTTTACGAGTCCAAGATGAAATTCAGTCAGCCAAACATAAAACCCGGCTGGTCAAGAGAAAAGCCAGCGAGCTTTTGAAGCATGGTCTAGCATTTTGACTGCACCTTATGTGTCATGTAGAATCAGAGAAGAGCTCTGACTCACCAGCAGAACAGAATACACTAGCGACAGTTAGAAAAGATTTACTCTCCTGGGAACAACATGGCTGTGATTTTCCGTTCTTCAAAACCTGTGTTAGATTAAATGTTTTATATATAATTTATCTTAGTCTAAGGTATATATTGGATTACTATGGAGATGACCTTTGCAACTATGACAGGGAAACAAACGTGGTTAATGTCAACTACGAAAACAGTCTTCTCACTAACTGAGTTTTGTTTCATCAACGTTCTGCAACAAACATGCTCAGATACGTGTTTCACGTGTCTGCCCTATGGCTTTCCTAACTTGCCTGTGGAGCACTGGAAGGATCAGCTATCCTAAGAGCTGAAGAAATACAGTGTAGTAGCAGACAGAGATAAGACCAGAACCTAAGCATGATAAATGCTTTGATTTAAAATATCATGATATTTAAGCTGTTTTAATAATATCCATTTTCATTTAATATTGTTTAAATATAAAACATTCATCTTGGATTTACAAATGTTTCTGTTCATTCGAACACCTGTACTATGGGAATGACCATCTTCTGGCCATGGACCATCCATCTTCAGTTCTATGTTTATGCCTAGCAAATGGGTCCCCAGTCCTGGTTCAAGCCTTTAGATATTTCCAAAATACATAACAGTAGCACCTCCTGTCAGCCTCTTTCAGACCCCCCAGCATAAGGGGTTTAATCATACATCCTTACTCCCCAGAAATATCCAGCTGCTGGCACTGCTTTTATGGGAACCACTTAGAGCTAGGCATAATTTAGAGCAGATTTCAGTCAGCCCCAGCTGGCTCCAGAATCAAGGGTGTGAAAAGATGGAGTAAAGTTATCTACCTTCCCTGCACCTCAGTCATGTGACAAGCATAATTTAACCAAGTAAGAGAACCTGGGTCATAGATACTTAACAGTATTAATTATATCAGAATTTTAATTTGAAGTTTATTCTCCTGACTAAATTAACTTTGTGGTTTACACCTACTGGTTACAGGGGGCACACATGGGAGAAGGAGATGACCAAACAAACAAGGTATTTTTTTTAAATGGATTTTTCTGCTAGTTACACAAGCTGTCATTAACAGCACAACCACAGAAGTTACTATGGATCGCCTTAGCTCTTCCACCTGTCAGTCATTTTACCCCATTATGTTTACCTTGAAAGACATCTCAGGTAACTTATTACTGCCATGGTAACAACTTCAGCTACATCGTTTACATTAAAATACTCAAACTGATTTGCTCAAATCTCTGGATTATTTCAGAATTTTTTGGACTACTTTTTAAACTTAAAGTTCCTCGCAGCATTTGAATGAGAAAGCAATTTTTAAATTAATGACCAGTACAAAAGAGCGGCCAACTACATTCACATTAATGGCCCCTAGACATTACTGGAGTACAAACATTATACAGTAATAATAACCAAACAATTAGGAGGTAGCGTTCAAAGAGTACTTGTGGGAGAGGGGGAAGAAATCCCTGAGCATTTGCTCAAATTCTAAATGACTTCTCTTGTCTCAGACACATGCCCTCTTTGTGTGCTCCTCCACTGTCCTTAAGTAAATGAGTCTAACATGCACAAGCACTCACAGAAAGTTAATTTTAAGCTTGCACACCTATTTTCTTATAATAGGAAACACTTGATATATTTTACATGGGATGAGACGCTGCTTATTAAACACAGTAGTGCAACAGAGTTCCCAAAACTCTCTGCCAGAGCTCCATCAGAAAGGCAATTAAAGAAGCTGGGCAAGGATTCAATGGCAATTTTCACAGCTAAAACCATGTACGTGCATGGTGGCTTTGTATGAATGTGATGAGAGAAAAAAAACATTTAAATTCTGTCCCATCCAGTAAATGATTCAGTAGTTTACATTTTGTAAGCATGCTGACATGTGCAATGCTGACCAGAATGAAAAATGTTTAAATTGTTCTAAAAATGTCCTAATCCTGTTTATTTGCTGCATCTCTTGGTACCACTTCCTTTGAGATGCCAAATCCAAGTGGCATCTTCAAGACCACCTAAGTATAAGAGTCACTCTCAAGAAACATGAACAATGCTATGTTTGCGTGGTGATGAGTATGTATACATGAGCTCTCCCAAAGTAGCACTTGAGAGTGATATTGTACCAGCACATGAAACCGGAAATGGAACGGACCATCAATAGAACAGTGCAACTGACTATACACAAATGTACAAAAAAAACAACACACACTTTCACTCTCTCACACACACCCACACAGTAATTTTAGATATTTTGCTAAAAAAAACAGGTACGGCTATGTATACACTGACAGAGGCAAATTTGCCGCTGTCTGATCAATTTTTCCAGTTCCATTGAGTGGAAGTAAAGACATGCTAAATCGATCCAGAATTTGATCTAATAAAACCACCTCCCCAAAAAGCATGGCACTGCATTGATGGGGGATGCATTTCCCTTTGGCGCAGCACAGTGGAGACGGTGCACTAAAGGGAAGTTACGAAGTCGACGGGAGTTACACAAGCTATGCAGAGTAGCTTGCGTAACTCCTGTTGACTGCCACCAAACTTTGCCAGCACCGTAGACCACGCCCAATTGTTTCCTCCCATAGGGACAATTGAGCTGTATATACGCAAACAACATCAATTCACCAATATTAATGCTAGATTCCATTATGTGAATTTTGTCACTTATTGACAGGAACAGAAAAG
>ML675617.1:11454270-11492074 GCA_007922155.1 Mesoclemmys tuberculata | reverse complement strand
AGATTCCATTATGTGAATTTTGTCACTTATTGACAGGAACAGAAAAGACATACAAACACAGAATACAAGACTTTCATATAAAA
Organism: Mesoclemmys tuberculata; assembly: GCA_007922155.1. Taxonomy (NCBI): domain Eukaryota; kingdom Metazoa; phylum Chordata; order Testudines; family Chelidae; genus Mesoclemmys; species Mesoclemmys tuberculata. The sequence goes on along the minus strand of ML675617.1, from coordinate 11,491,991 downwards.
CTATGAACTCCAATATGGACACAAAGCCAGATTTGGTCACTGACTCACTGCTCTTCACAGTGTGTGTAGGGTGGTGAAATCTGGCCATGATTTATTAATTTTTAAAAACAATACTTAAAAAAATTCTAGTCTGCATAAGTAACACCTCATTAAATCAATACTTTGATTTCTCTTGACCTGACATTAGCTAACTTGACAAGGACTGAAGAAGACATATGCTTAAAGAAAAATAAGCCACATCAGTAGCTGTTTTTTGGGAGAAAGAAGAAGAGATTGCTAAAAATGCTTAACACAAAATATTTAACATTTAAGAGCTTTATGTATTTAAGGCTACAGTGTCACAGTAACTACTCTCCGTTCATGTTTCCACAGTTTCTAAACACCACACGTTAACCAACATCCTAAAATTCTGTTGGATGCAAAATATTTATTAAATGTCACCTTTATGGAGGGAGCTGCAGGTGTTCAGCAACCCTGAAAAAAGGCAACTAATTTTTGCTAATCTCCATATAAGCAGATTTAGGTGTCTACTTATAGGCACCCTCTTTGATCTTCAAAGACTCAATGTTAAGACCAAGATGCTGGAGAGGCTTCTCGTTAAGGCGCTTTTTGCAGATGATTGTGCCTTGATGGCCCATAGACATGATGACCTTCAGGTTATCATTGACAGGTTTTCTGAAGTATCCCAGCTCTTTGGCCTTATCATCAGTCTCGGTAAGACAGAGGTATTGTTCCAACCAGCTCCTCATTCAGTGTCCCAGCACAAGCCAAGGCATACAGCTGAAAAAGGTGGATCAATTCAAATATCTGGGCAGCACCATCTTAACTGATAGTTCCCTGGAAAGGCAAATTGCCTCCAGAATCAGTCAAGTTAGCCTTGGCCGACTCTGAAGAAAAGTCCTTAATCAAAACAACATTCGTCTCTCCACCAAACTGAAGATCTACAGTGCAGTGGTTCTGTCCTCTCTCCTAGATTGTTCTGAGAAATGGAACATAAAACAGTTTGAGCAATTTCACATGCGCTTCCTCCGTTCAATAATGATCATCTGCCGGCAGGACAGAGTGACCAATATTAAGGCCCTTGAGAGAGCAAACAATCAGCATTAAGGAAATGCTATTGAGAGCACAACTTAGATGGATTGGATGTGTCACCAGAAGGGAAGATCACCGTCTCCCAAAATAGATCTTGTATGGGGAACTGAAGCAGGGCAAAAATACCCTGAAGAGTAGTCTTTAATGGGCTGGCATCAATCTCAAAGAATTTAAGCAAGTGGCTCAGAACAGGACTCACTGGCAGTCTCTGACAAGATCAGCATGTAACAGGTTTGAGTGGGATTGACAAATTGTCTCCAGAGCTGCACCATCAAACATCACAGATATGGACTTACAGACTTCCTATGCCTTCAGTTGGCTGACTCTGTGCATCTGGGTTCAGACTTCAGCATCATATGCGTAGCCAGAGATAAGAATTGTGACAATATCATATCGTCAGCGATGGACTACTAACAACAACTATAGGGACCCACATTTGACAGTGTTGGCTGTAGTGGTTTTAAGATCTCTTACACTTGAGATTTTCTGAAGGAAAACATTGAGCAATTTTAAATTCAGTGGGCCATACCAATGTGTCCACTTAATAAACATATAACGAAAAATTATCAGGCTACTGTAACGTGTACTCTCTCATATACATTGAAACAATTTCCTAAAATGACTAAATGCTTAATAAGTACATAGATTATGGCTGAATATAGTAGATATATGTAGCATTTACTAGGCTGGAAAGCTACATTAACCGTTAAGGTAATCTATGGAAATAATCTTAAATCACAAAAAGGTCACTTGAAATTGCCATTATAGCAAATATTTCTAAACAAATGCGAATTACTTACAATTACATTTCCTATCATCAATGAACATTTCTTCATAACCTAGAATTGTGCTGGATTCACACATCTTTGAATTCTTCTTGATAAGTTCTCTTTCAACTGCTATCCATGGCCTTTCCACTTTGGATGCAACTTTTGCATAAACTTAATTTACAATGAGGAGTCTAGAAACCTAGCTATGTTAGTGAACTGATGTTGAGCACTAGAACATGGTCATATTTTAAAACACACAAAGAGGTTTAGAAAGGGACCTAGGAGGGTACATCTACACTGCAGCTGAGAGCAAGTCTCTCAATTCAAGTTGACAAATTCACACTAGCTCAGCTAAAAATAGCAGTGTGAACACTGTGACTTGGGCAGCAGTTCAGGCTCTCACGCCCACCTGACCCTTGGTTCTCAGCTCCAGTGGCTAGCTCAAGTCTTTGCTGGAGCTGGAACATTCCTACTGTTTTTGGCATGCTAGCTTGAGCCGAGCCAGTGCAAGTTTGTCCACTTGGGCTGGGAGGCTTACTCCCAGATGCAGTGTAAACATACCTGAAGTGTACAAGCTCTTCTGAAATATCAGTCAGTCAGTCTTGAGGTAGCGACTACACAATCTAAAACCATGTTTTTCTAACTGTGAAGTTGGTGTTTTGGAGAGATTCTCACTTCTTCTTGGAGAGCTACAAGAAAATGCAAGTAAAATTTGACACAGCCCACAACTCACATGTGGAATTTACTGCCACAGGTAATCACTGGGCAAATAGCTTAGTAAATTTCAAAAAATAATTAAATGTTTATCACAAAGATACAGGAATAGCATCTACCATTACACAAGCTAGAATACAGAAGACATCTGGGATAAACTAGTCATCTGCTCATGTCAAGAAGAAGTTTCCTTTCCCTTGTATAGTAATACACAATTAGGCACTGTTTTAGTATTTTCTACCTCGTTCTATAACATCTAGCATTGCTGGAACCAGGAATCGGACGAGCCAGAGCCTAGATGTGTTCCTCTAAGCAGTGGTTCTCAACCAGGGGTGTGTGTAGCCCTGGGGGTATGCAGAGGTCTTCCAAGGGATACATCAACTCATCTAGATATATGTCTAGTTTTACAACAGGCAACATAAAAAGCACTAGTAATTGTTAACGGAGGTGGCAGACATAATGGCCACCCCGCCCCCAGTATGGCCCTCTAAACTTTGCAGCCCGCAGGGAAAAATGTTAAGTGTCAATTGCCCTGTTGGGTCTCGTCTCCGGACTATGCAGCTCAGGGGGAAGAATGTTAAGTATCGATTTCCCCTGATGGGCCTTAATTTCTCAGGTGATTTTTGATCACCCTGTTTACTTCTCGGCACCCCTGTCACCACGAAGGAGGGATCATTGTCTGGGGTCCCAGTTACTTTATTGGTCCTGACCTGCATCTCATTTTTAATTGGCTATTTTATACTCTGGCCATGCAGTACACTATTTAAGCCCCTGCCTCGGTTAGCTCGAGTGTTCTCCCACCCTCGAATGCTAAAGGGCACGTCACGAACCGGTCGGACTGATCCCCCGACCGAGACAGGGAGCTCCCACCCACGAGACCTTTGGGTGTCTGCGAATTGCCGGCCGAACGATTTATTACTGAGATGCTGCAGCTGGTCTGCCTCCTCGCTTTGGGTACCACCACGGTGCTGGGACAGGTAATATAACTGATATAGTTATCCTACCTCTCTCCATCTATTCGTTTCTTTTTTTATGAAGTCATTTAAGTGTTGTCCACAAGTGTAATTAATTCCTATTTGTATCTGGTATAGTTTGCTTTTCCTCCTTGTTTTTTTTTGTGTAGCTGCTTATCACCCCACCTGTAATTTGCATGACCCTTTGCACTGTGTAGCTGTTTATTGCACCATATGTCTCTTCCCTTGCTATTTTAATATATGTTTTTTTAATGAGATTACTATAAAATCCCCTTTTTGTTACTCAAATTTGGTGTCTGTCTCCTTGGAGGGTGTCGCCGGTCCATTGCAGTTGCATCTCGAACCCCGGGGTTTAACAGTAATGACAGTACAAACTAAAATTTCATAAAGACTAGGACTTGTGTATACTGCTCTATATATTATCCACTGAAATGTAAACACAATATTTATATTCTAATTGATTTATTTTATAATTCTATGGTAAAAATGAGAAAGTAAAAATTTTTTCAGTAATAGTGCACTGTGACACTTTTGTATTTTTATGTCTGGTTTTGTAAGCAAGTAATTTTTAAACGAGGTTTAACTTGGGGGTACGGAAGACAAATGTGACTACTGAAAGGGGGTACAGTAGTCTGGAAAGGCTGAGAGCCACTGTTCTACAGCAACTCCTATATTTCTAATAAGGGTGAGGGGGGCAATATTCCACATGAAGAAAGCTGAGTCCTAAGAAGAAATTAACCACCAACAAAGAAAATTAAAGAATTGTTCTTATCGCACGTTGAAAATTATGTTCCCAGTTGGTACTACTTTTCCTCTCTTTACACAACAGAGTAAGATTTAACCTTTAAAATTTTCAGTGAATACACACACCCACCCCAACTCAACTTAGGAGAGAAATTTTACACTAAATTTGAAAAATTTTGATCTAAAAGAAAAAGCAAAAACTACAGGTTGTCAGTCTTAACCAAAATCAGACATGCACAGTAACATTTCACGGTTGTTTAAAAAGGTCAATGTGATCAGGGATCTCTTGGTGCCAACTGGCAGAGGGCACAGGGGTGCATAAGATTACAGGAATCATTATCTACGAGTCTGATATCTCTACATACTAGTTCACCAAAAACTGTCATGTAAGGTCTTTAATGAAAGCTTGTGTCACGCTGGTCATCATAATCATTATGAAATATATATGCTGATAATACATAAGGAGTTATGTATATACACTGAAAATCACATTCTTAATGTCTGTGAGTTAAGTCTGGTCACTAGAAGGTGATTTATATACTCCTGTCAGGGATAGGAAAGAAGAACCCTCCAAGAAGGGAACAGGAGAGGATTAGAGCTGGGCAAACATTGAAAATATTTTTCTTAAAATATTCACTCTAATTTTCAAATTAACTGGCTTTGGCTGCCTTTTGCATTGTTATACTCTTAAGTTTCACTGGCATGAACATTCCTGGAAAGTCGATGTCAAAACTGTATGCAGAGAAATCAAAATTTAAATTCAAAAGCATGTACCTATGCACCAGAAATCCTTGGGCATTCATTCAGGCAAGTAACAGAAATAATACCACGTATTGTATCTGACCAACCACAATTAACCAACAACACTCAAATAATGCATATCTCACAAAGAACTGTTCACAATCAAACTGACAGTTTTGAAAGTTTGCAAAATATTTGAGAAAAATCACAGTTGCTTGTCTATATTCCAAAGAGCAGAAAATGAGTCAAGATTCATTGAGTAAATTATTTGCTCAGCTCCGATGTTGACTAAACAGCAAGGAATTTAGTCCCCAACTCCAATGATCACAACTATGTCAGATTGCTAGCATAAAGTCTGCATTTCAGGAGTCACACAGCATTTCATATAAAATCTTAACTATCATTACAGCACAGTGGATGGTGACATCTTTCACTGACCAACATCCTTCATTCAAACCTACCTTAAAACTTCCCAAGATAAAGAGGCAATATTATTTCCAGAAATCGTAGAACTATTCAGCAATGGCAAATAAAGAACTGACTGATTTTGGTGAATAAAACCCAGTTGTCTAGGACTTCAAGGTATAAAAAACAATTTAAATATGTAATTTACTTTAAAAAAGCAAGCAAAACCCATGTAATAACATAGACCCTAGTCCCATACACACATGGTTATCATTGGAAGAACAGTGCAGATTGCAAGCAAGCGCATAACGTCCATGATTCCAAGTAGTTAATCAAGTTAGTCTTTAGAGAATAATTAATTAAGGAAGCAACCCTACCTGTAGAAGTATGAACACCCCCGAACTGTGTTGTGAGTAAAATGTTCCTGAGTCTTCTCATTTCCAAAGTCCTCTAGGGGATCTGACCACAGGATATCACACATAGGTCCATATGCAGGTGGTTCCTTGAATCGATCTAACTAAGAAAAATAAAGGACAGACATAAAACTAACATTTTACTCTTGATTATTTAGGAACTTAAAAATATACAGAGATTGAATTTTAACTTATTAAAACTAGTCATCCAGAAAACATCCATACAAAACACAAGTGATAAGCCTGTATTTCAGGGACTGCCTAATTGAGTCCCACAGCATTTGGGTCCCAGCTGCTCTCATCTTTAATGTGGCGGGTTCTTGGATGATGATAGAGCTGGCAGCTACAGCACAAGCGAGTCACGTCTCTGCATTTAAAAGAGGAGGGCAGATGTATTTTGTTCCATTCTGTTTGGCCCCTGCCCTCACCTGGGCACATACTAGCTGACCTGCTGTATTTTAGGACTTTCCAGTTGACTAAAGGAGCAAGGGACTTGCTAAGGGAACATGACAATAGTCATATCAGAACGAAATTTCTGTTTCAATTAAAAAATATCGCATATCAAACTTTAAAGTACTGAGGCAATGTCTCTGCACTGTAGCATCTTGCTGTGATTCTCTCGTAACTCTCATTAACCTGTACTTTAACCTTAGTTAGCTGCCACTAAGAATCCCTCTTTCTTCCAGATAATTCATGTTGAAAATTAGCGAATTATACAGTCATACTGCAAACTAGGAAAAAACATTAAAAATTGATATTTTTCAGCAGAAACTCAATATATAAATACCCTGTAAAAGATAGGTGTATAAATCAGGCTGACAAGTCTATCAAATTCTCCAGTCTGTCTAGGAAGCAAAAGGCAACATAAGTAATGATTTGTAAAACACCATTTTTTACTAATATTTGAAAGGAATGGAGTGATTTTTCATTTTTTGCAGCACCCAATTAAAAAGTTTTAATAAGAGAAGGCCTCTGTGTTTCTACCTTCACATGCTCACCATAAAATATTCATCACAAACCCACGTCTAACTTGTTTCAAAGCACTAAATAATTCATGCCTTTGTAACTAATACATTGAAATGAAATAACTCACATTCATAATTATGAAAAAACCTGCTCATTGCCAAGGATGAATAGACTTGTTAATGAAAAAAATTCTAAAAATGTTAATGACCCTAACCTGGAATCTGAGCATTAAACAATTTTTAACCTATCATTGTGTTGTATTGTGAAAACAACACATTTTTAGACAGAGGAAATTTCTGTTTAATCAACAGTAAACCTTTACTTGCAATTACAATTTTACTTTCAGTAATTACAAAGCAGATGTTTTAATTCAGCTGGTGTCCATGAAAAGGTACAAGCAGTGTAAAAATCTCTCACCATGATACAAAGTAATTCTGACTATTGTAACTATTTATTTAGTTTCAGAGAATGAAAAAAATTGTGTTAATATTTGCCAATCCCCTTTGACAATGAGAGTTACAAATGTGAAAGTCTCTGAATTTTGAAAGTAAAATGCAAAATATAAATTCTCAATGGTTTCAGTGTACACATTTTCAACATAAAATACAAGTTTTCTTTCAGTATTGCATTGTGTGGGGGAAAATCTCTATTAAAAATAGGTAACACTGGAATTATGGAATTTGAACTGTGATATCTGTCTTCATAAACCTTTATAAGGTTTAAAAACAGACTCTAAAAATACACTTAAATATAGTAGTATTAAATTATTATTGGTATTATAGGTAAAATACTGAATTAGTACAGGTATCAATGTACCAGACCTCACCTAAGATGATGAAAATACTGGAAGCGTTTTCATTTTGGGAGCCTATTACTGATCTCTGTGTAAGATAATCATGTTTCTACATCTCTAATACACTAATCTGCTAGTGACTGGCTGTTGCATCAACACCTCCCTTGCTGGACAGTCAGAGTAATGAAGATCAGATCTTCTGTCTCATTTTGTTAAACCTGTCTGTCTGCAGGCTAAGCTTCCATAGGTTGAAACAGATATGTATTTTTCTGGTGTGCCAATCAGGGTCCACATACCCAACAGGGAAGAACAAGCAACTGAATCAACTGATTTATTAATATTATTGTATTATATAAAAGTGTATCAAGTCAAGTATTTTATGAAAGCCAGTGACCCACGGGTTGATTGATATCATTGTTATATCTGAGGAATCATGAATACTTACTGATATTATGCTTTGAAGTCTGTGATCAAACCAAGAGAAAAACAGGGTCTCTTCCAGAGAGGAAAGAAGGTTCTGTCCCACTGCCTAAGGTTCAGCCAGTGCCTGACCCTCCTGCAGCATTGTAAGGGGAAAGGTGTGACTCTGGGAACCTCTCAGTACCAATTGGCAGTGGGATCTCCATATTGTAACTCCTATCAGGCCTGACACGCTCATTGCTCCATTGTATGCGTCTCAAAGGTGTCATAGGTAAACAGGTGAGACGCTGATCCTGAAAATCATTGCAGGACATATGTATGGACAGTATACAAAAAGCTACAGATGTGTGCTGGAATGTGTTCATAAAAGGCAGGAGTGCTGGAACAATTTTTTTATAGTGGGGCTGCTGAAAATCATTGAACAAAACTGTAAACCCTGTATATTCTGCAAACCACTTCAAGCCAGGGGGTGCAATTGCACCCCCAGTTCCAGCACCCCTGTTAAAAGGTGTTTGAGAGGCAGAGCATGAATTCAGCCTGTCCGAGCCAAAGAAATGATGTTTCACAGGCTTGACTGTGCCTCCAATGTAAATTAAGCAAGGTGTGACCTAAGACCTTGACAAGCACATTTACATGCAAGGTAAACAAAGCCATCAGGCAAGCAAGTGGGGGAAGCCGATCACTTACTGTCAGGAGGGGAAGGAGCCTGCACCCCTGCCTGCCTCCAGAAACACGGCCAATGAACTTTGACAAAATATAAACTGAGGCAAAAATGTCAATTTGTCGTCTTTCCCCTGAGGAGACAAAGCAGCCAGCCACTTTGGACTCGTGTCGGATCCCGGCCAAGGACTAGCCGGCCATGCTGGAAGAATGACCATGGTGAGAAAACTTCTTGGACAAAAGACTCTAGTTTGTCAAGTTAGCTATTAGTCTTAGAAGTGTCCTTTTACTTTGTAATCATTTCTACCCCAATTCCTTCTATTGGTTATCACTTAAATTCCTGTTCTCTCAATAAGCTTCAGCTTGTTTTATTACACCACCGTTTCAAACCGAAGAGTGAAACCCTCAGCCAAACTAACTGGCCGGGGCTGTGTATTATCTTTTGAAACGCCCAGTGAACATAATGTTTGTGAGCGCTGCAATGAGAGGGGCTGGGCACTGCAGAGGAGACGGTTTCGGGGAGACTTGAAATAGGACGACTGCTGATGTCACCCTGCTGCAAGGAGTAACCAGGCTGGGGAGGCCAAGGTGAGGTCATTGTGCTATGAGCAAGCTGCTAGTATCGCAGCTCCGAGCCTAAGCTGCACAGCACAGTAGCACCCGGGGTTACAGGGAAGACAGTGAAACAGTCTGGATGAAACCCCGAAGCATCACATATGGCTTCCTCACAATCCCTGAAAGCCTCAACTATTTTGAAACAAACATTTCTCTCTCGCGCTCTCTGCTCCTCCCCCCTCTTCACCTATAAGGGTATGTCTACAGCCTGCAGAAGTGAGCCTCCAATCCCCAGGTGAACACTCAGGCTCTGAAGCTCATCCTCCTCCCTAAGCTTCACAGCCCAAGCTGCAGCTCAAGCCACAAGTTCAGAGTGCCGTCTGCACCATCCTTTTTAGAACCCTGGAGCCAGCCCCGCTAGCCTGAGCGTGTTGACTGAGGCGGGGAGGCTCGCTTCTGCAGGCTGTGCACACAAAAAATGGCTTGATAAGCGTGCAGAGTGTTGAGCGTTTATATAGCGGATTTCGTTCATGGGGATGCATCCGCAGTCATTCTTCTCTCTCGTGGGGCGTGAGCTCCACTGTCCGTGCGCAGCTCCTATCAAAGTTCTGTGTCCGACATGCCAAAGCCCTTTCTCCTACTGACACAGCTTCATTGTTCCAGTGGCACTTAGTTTTTGTGTGACGTTATAGTCTGGGAAGGCGGAGGAAACTCAGGAAGATGGAACCAATCCATGGAGGCCTTGGAATATCAGAAAAAAGATCTTCAGCTGGAATCTGGATTCAACTGGGAGTTACGACAGATAGTTGTGAGCGTGATATATTCATAAGCACCTGGGATTCTTTACTTGGCTCCTTTGAGGCAGGGTGAAAAATTCCTAGCTGACCTCCTCAACCCCAGTGGTTATTTCTAAATGGTCTTGATAGCTTCTAGGTCTTTTAGGTAATGAACATGGCGATAGTTCCCAGCAACAATTGTCTTCTAAAGGTCGGATTTTCAAAAATGCTCAGCATTGGCCTCTTCAATGGAAGCAGAGTTTGGCCAAAACTGAGGTGTTGGGGTTTTTTTAAATCCCACCTTAAGACTCAGTCCCAAAGAAATTAAATTACCACCCTCAAAAAGGAAAGGGGGGGGGAAAGGTAAATCTGCATTGCAATTCATATGCAAGGCTATTTCTAATACCAGCAACAGCAGATCTATTACTGATAACAAGCAGACGACATCTTGCAGTACATCACACTGGAAGGAGAAAGATAGGTCACAGACAGAATCACCTTCCAGCAAGAATGGCTGGATTTCTTGGGAGCCGCAGCCAAACAATTCATTCAGCCACTTCAGGAGGGTCCTGGATGACACAAGGAATAGACTGAAGAGGAGAACAGGTGGGTTTGGAAGGCTGTTTTGGAAAGCATTATTGACCTTCCTGCCTGCGAGGGATATGGCCCAGCAGGGGAAAGTAGGCTTGAATGGCACAGTGGAGTGTAACTAAAAAAGAACCATTTAAAAGGAGACTTTGAATCAGGGAATCTGTACTGTTATTCAAATGATGGGTAAGGAAAATGTGATTATCAGCTGTCATATATTACTCATCAAGTACTGAACACTGAATAAATGGTCTGCCATGCTATGCAATTAAAAGACAGCACACAGTGACATTTTCTTGGGAGCTGAACTGCCTAAATGAAAGGTTTTGGAAACATTTTTCACGACTGAGGCAGGTCTTCCCAGGGACAAATGTAAAAAAGAATCAGGATCACCCTCAGTGTCACAGCAGAACTGGAGAAAACTGGTTCTACTTTGGAAAAAATGCAAGACAGAAATCATGAAGACATTGGTCTGCTTCTCTCTCCAAAGACAGGAATCTTGTCCAGGTAACACTAGCCATTAGACTCAGTTTACAGAGAGAACATTTTGCAATGTAATTCAAAGCAATAACAACAATTAGACAGATAGAGAATGAAAGCAAATGAGCATTCCCTCTGTGACAGAAAATCAACCTCCTAAAACATAGTAAGTGTTCTACAGAGACTCACATGTAACAAGGCAATCCCTGGTTTGACTGCCTGCATTTTGAGTATGTCATTAGTTTCACTGCAAACACATTGCTGCTACAACAGTACGATGGAGGTAAGACATATGGACTGAGGCACTTCTTTCTCTCTCTGGTTGTTCCTGTCCACTTGACTCAAGAAAAACTGATGTACTGTAGATGGAAAGAGGCAAAGCAGGAGAATACTGCTGGTTCTTTGCTCCTCCATAGTAAAGCAATACTGAAACCAATGAGGCTGAGTGCAGAAAACACAGGATACAATTTGAGGCACATCGAGCCGTCTTTGCTCACTCTGCTACCCAGCCAGTGAGAATAGCTTATCAGGTTCTGTTTTGTATCTGAGGGTGCAAAAGTGAACACACAGAGCCAGATTTCGAAAAGAGCTTTGGAACAGGTTTTCAGGTGCCAAGTACAGTGTGTACTATTGTGACCAGATTTTCAAAATAGCTCAGCTCCCCTTTAGGCACATAAATGAGGGCCAAATTTTCAAAAGAGATCACTACCCATCTTTGAAGCTATTTTGGTTATACACCAGAGAAGCCATATAAAATTCAATTATTATTTTTGTTGCAAGGGTAGTTATATAAAAACCCACAGTTGTACACACACAAAATGTGTTTCATTTCTCTAAATAAATGCACACTACCCATTTATTTCAAACCACAGTAATCCACAGGATGCTTAAAATGTGCTAAAAGAAATGAATGATCTAATGACTCCATATTCGACTATGCTTCCAAGCTTATTTACTTAAAATTAATTTTTCAAAAAGCAAAAAAAAAAATCAATCTTACATTTTTTGCTGACAAAGGTTTTGGTGGCTCTCTCAATAAAATAAAGTTACCAATTGTACCAATTTCTTTTTTTTTTTTCTGTTTTAGAAAGACCAGGAAAGGACGACAGTGTTCAAGATTAGTTTGAATACAACATGACACTGAAAAACCAGATATATCCCCCCATAAATCTTACACAAATTAACAATGAAAAAAACCTCATGTTTTGTTAATACACAGTTTTAGTGTTTATTGAACTTGAACACTATCCAGACTTACTTTTCTGATGTCATCCAAAGTGTTGATCTCTGGAGACAAGCCACCATGTACACACAGGAATTGTTGGTTCATCAGAGCAGCCAAAGGAAGGCAGTCGAAGGCATCCATACAGGCATCATATACTCGTTCTGAATACTTTATTTTACCTTTTGGATATTAAAATGGTATCAGAAGATGGTATTCAGTATTTAAAAGATTGCTGCTTTAATTTAAGGGCTTGGTACTGCTCTCAATGAAAAAGGACAAAATGACCTCAATTGGAGAAGAACTGTATAATAAAATCCTAGATCATATTTTCTGTACCTTTACAGAAAATAAATCGCTGTGCATACTCAGGGTTCCCCCGCCCCATGTTCTGAGCACCAAAAGACTAGATATGAAGGTTACCTTTACCCACTTCTGAAAAAATTCTACAGAATTTAATAGAAATGAAACTACTAAGATTCTACAGAACTTCAAAAGCATTCCAAATAAGTTAGTCTAAAAGCTTACAGAATTTAATACAGAATATTTTTTCTACAGAAGTGTTAAACCAACCTGTTTAATACAGAATTATATTCCTGTTAAGAAATTCCACATTTTACTTTAAAATTCTGTAAAAGGTTATCATTGTCTAGTAAATTATTTTCCATAAAAAACAGGTCTATGCAGAGGAATCTGCACTTTAACCCACATCCCTGTAATTAATTATCTGCAGAAACATCATTATGAAATGAATGAGCTAATACAATGAATCTGAAATGTTAATTTACCAATATGCATATTATACTCGGTAAACCGTGAAGCATTTGAGCCAATTAACATTTTTTCATCTTCTATGTTAAACAGGAATGTGGACTCAAGCAACAGCTTCACTTTATATTACTGCAGACATAGGATTTTCATTGTGCAAATCACGGTCTACATCTTTTAAGTCTCCCAGTATTTTTTAGTACAATAAAAAAAGAATGCCCTTTTTTTAAAAGTTAAACGAAATGCATGATACTGTATATTTACACTTATTTCCAATTTAAAGGGAAAAAGCGTTATTTGTTCCTACCCCAAACTGAAGGAAGAGATGGTGCAGTTGTCACGAGATGACCAATGGCAACAGACACACCAAGACAGGCATTGTTTGGCAGGCATAAAGGTGTGGAAGGAGCACAGATGTGCAGAAACTATGTGGCCTCCCCGACAACTGCGGCATTTGGTGAAGTTTCCCCATGTATCTTTAGAATTCCCATGATTATAAGAACACAGTTCTTAACTCCTTCCTATTATCCAATCCTTTTGCCTGTCCACATTACCAGATGTTGAAACAAAGATTTTTTATGATTTTTTTTCCACCTTCAGTGGGTTTCCCATTCAGAGAAGGATGGTTTAAGGATGCAAAATCATTGATATTAAGTGCTACATGAGTACTTACTAAGTAACAAACAATTACAAAGTAATATGGAAGGAGGTCATGAATTTAAAGCACACTTACATTCTTGTTTAAATGTGAAATACTCTGTTAAATGTCTACATTCATGATTCCCACGAAGTAAAAACAGTGTTTTGGGATAAAGGATTTTCAAGGCCCACAAATAGAGCACACACTGCAAAACAAAAACCAAACATGAAAATAGTGACATTGATTGACAAAGGTATACAATATTTTAGCCTCGTTTCAAATGGTATACCTAGCTGCCCACATATTTTATGCAGATTGTTTCCCATGCTGTAAAGTGGCTTCATAGAAATTATTAGGTTTCAATGCAATTTTACATTCTTGCTGAGGGACATTTTCTTTTTACACACATTTGTACACCACAGCTCCTGAAAATCATTGCCTTGTATGCCCAGGGAAAATAAGACCATTTTATCTTGGGCAGTTGGACAGAAATGTGCCAGGGAAACAATTTCACAGGAAAATCTGCATTTCATGACAGAAGTAACAAAATATTGTCCTGGAAGAATTTCATAAGCACTTGTGAAAAAAATCACAGAATTCGGGAAATTGCACAATTTGTATACAAAAATTTGTAATGAACACTGGTATAGTTTTGCACAAGTCTGGATTCAGGATAAATGGAGTTAAAACACCCATGGCTTGTCTAGCTTTACCCACTGTGTGGACAGTGCTGTCAGGTTCTAGAGCCTTGGGCAGCAAGGTATACTACAGGCAGCTTTCCAAAGCCTGGGGTGAATTCATGCCACAATCTTCAAACTAAGGTGTCTCAGCACTACTGAAAATGAGGCCCTTTTATAACAGTGCATAATCATAAGCACGCAAATTTCAAAATGTTAGCCCAACGAAGGAATAGTGAGGTCAATGTCTGTCGCAAGAAAAAAAGAAAGTGCCTGAATTCTAGTCCTAGCATATACAGTAAAAAGAAAGATTTTGATCTAATCTACCAAATGTGTTTACTATACTTTCATTTTCACACCTATACTTAACAGTATTTGATGAATGATTGGGGATTTGAGAGTTTGGTTTTTGAAGAATTTCAATTTACACCTCATGCTTCTAGTGAACCATTTTTGGTGATTTCATTTGCTCTTATAATTTGACATTTCTTGATCATAAGGAGGAAGGGATGAGACTATCAATGATCTTTTAAGTCTCTGAATGTTTCGGTTGCTACTTCATTGCCTAACCAGTCCCTTCTATGTTAAAAATGAATTTAACTCTTTCATGCTTGTTGTAAAATACACTATTTATTCTATATCTATAGATAGTTACAAATCCTGCTCAGAGAGTTTATTTCATGTATGACATGTTTTGTTAATAAAAACTAGAGGACTGTAAACTTTCTGGATCCTTTCCATAATCTATTTATACTATTAAGAGGTTTTTCAATTTTTTTTAAACAGGACAAGAACTTAGCAAGATTCAGAAAGTGATTAGTCACATAGAAACACAGAGATAACAAGAATACCTAGAGTTATAATCGTCAGTGCTGAAAAATGAGTTTTGGGAGGGAGATAAAGATTGTCTTAAGCCTAAAGATTTTAGCTACTGGGGGGGGGAGACTTCCTTGGGGAGGATAGATTACCCCACATTTACCAGGGGTGTGGTTTTTTGCACCTTCAATCTGGTGCTAGCCAGTCAGACAGAATACTGGACTGGATGACATCCTGATCCCTTTGTTCCTCTGATACTGTCAAGCAATTCAAGCCTAACATTTAAGTATTATTTTTAACCAAGTTTTACAATAGCTAATAGGATTTTTTAATGTTCAAGGGCTACTTTTAGACTTAATCTTCCTCTATATTATTTACAACCCAAACATTGTAGCACTGAGCTAGTGAATGAGAACAACTAATTGATAAGCCAATTTTCTCCGTACAGACGAAATGAAATGCAAACGGCATTATTGGTAAAAATGTTAAGGGTCTGATTCCCCACTGCCTTACACTTTGTGTAATCATTTACAGTCCGGCACAGGGAGTGCAGAGAACATGTAAAACACGACCATTTTGATTTCATGTTTTCTATCCACTTGGCACAGCTGTTTATGCTGCCAGAAGGTGCTAAACTGAAGAACATATCCCCATTTGGTGTAAATCAACATAGCTCCATTGAAGTCAATGAACCTGTGCTGATTTTTAAAACTCCCACCCATTTTAGTAGTCCACAGTATTATTAAGGAGACAAGTTAGGAATTTTGGTTTTTGTAAACATGACATACACTCCCCTCTCAAGGTTTTGCATGAAGAATATTCTTTATTCATATCGATTTTACTCTGTGGTCCTTTATGACGATTAATAGCAATCATCTCCCAGTCTGGTCACTTCTAATAGTTTTCTGAACTATCTTATTTTTGTTTTCATATGGTCACAGACTGAGTTTATCAAAAATTGTCAAGTCTTTAAAGTGTAACTTGACAAACTGCATCGTGTACTTTAGTTTAGTGTCTTTCAGCTATTTCTATAACAGATGTGCTGAGTTTCTAAGTGAAAAGGTGGCTTTTCTTCTTAGGCTGTTCTATCCACCTCAGCCTGAAAGTCAAGCTGGTTTCCCTCATCATATGCATCATCACCAATAATAAAAATCAATAAAAATAAAAAATTCTGCAGTTACAGTCAGTGGGCTTGCGCAAGCTTACATTTTCACACGACTAGTGATTTTCAATGCCCAACCTAAGACACCTTAAAAGGGGTTATATTTGCTGAGGGCAGGTATGCTTAGCACTTTTGGAAAATCCAGTCTCTTTAAGGCACCTCAAGTTAGTTCCAAAGACTACAAAAGCCACTTCAGAAAATGTAGGCCAGTATATTAGCATCATGCCTTCAGACACATTTGGGTAACATAGTTCCAGAGGTAACAGTGTCTCAAAAATTCTATTTAGTATGCATTCTACTGATTTATGTACTAAAAGGAATAAGAAGCCAGCTCACTCCCTCTTAGCTACGTTGGTTCTGCCTTAGCAACGGAAGTAAAAATCTTTTCACCAAAGTAGGCAGCTATGACTGAACACACGCACTGGAAGCAGATCTGTTGAATAAAAGAGTATCATATACATAACCACATTTCAGAGTAGAAGCACACTTTTGTGTGACAACACATAAATCTGACCCTTTCCTCTCTTGGTAACAGTCACATTTCCACAGTTATATTTTGTAGTATAAATCTGTCATTAGATGGTGAGATTCAGGTTTCCTATTACTGAAATCTGCTACAGTTATTCCTCTGTTAAAGAGGCCACTTTTCCCCATTTGAGGGTTCTGTTTCTTTCTAAAGAAGATATTTTATTCTATTTATAGACCTGGTGATTTTTCTCTATGCAGGAACCAGACAGATCTGACCACACTTTATATGGTTAATCACAAAGTTTTACTAAAACCTGAGCAGCATCTTTGTTTCCTGGTGATTTCCTTTGTTTTATTCATTCCTCACCCACCGTGCTCTCTTTGTTTTGTTTTGTCTCTGCATCAGCACCCTGAATCAGCTCCCCAGATACCACAGTGGGTGACAGTGTGGTCTCATGGCTAGAATGAAGCACAATGGGAGACTTCCTTCTTTCTGCTCTTTATTTTGCCACTGACTCATTGTGCAAATTTGGGCAAATTCCTTAATGTCTTTGTACCTCAGCTACCAAGTCTGCCAAATGTAAATCACAATATTGATTTTCCTCAGAGGGTGTTGGGAGGCTTACTTAATGATTGCCAAATGTTTCCCATTCTCTGGATTAAAGGTGTTAAAGAAATGCTAAGTGTTTATTATATTATTATTGTAATGGTGAAGTGATCTCACCAAGGTTCTTATTAAATGTAGCCATATCATGCAGAAGTAACTTTAATAATAAATTTTCATATTTAAAATCTAAGGTTTCTACAGGGTCCTCCATCACTGGTATCTGTGCATTCTACTTACCCCCTCTTTCACTTAACAATTAGATGCTGTGGATTACTCCTACTCTTTAAGGCTATGAGAAACTTCAGAATGAACCAGCATTGACAACATCAAGCATTTAAAATTCATGAGTGAGATCTTGATAAAAATCATGAGCTTGTCTTACACATCATGGGGAAAAAAAAAAGTGGATTATTTTCATTTGCCTTCAGCTTTTTGAGCCTTTAGGGGCCATGTTTTCTAGTTTTTCTCCATAATCATAAGGGCTAGAAACTAATTCTTTTAAAAACGAAAGCAGCCTGAGATTTTCACATAACATGATTCCAGGAGTTGGATCTTTAAGGGAAAAAAATCAAACATCAAGACTTGCGATAATGAAATCATGAAAGCTGATAACATAGAGAACTTTACAAAACTAGATAAACACCGTAGCAGATGATAGTGACTGTGGATAAAAGCAAGGTATTGAACATTGGAAGGAAGAATGTTTGCTTTTTTTGCACTCTTCTCAATAACCTTTATTTAAGCTGTGAAGAACTCTGGGCAGTGTATTATTAGCATGGCCCCTTAATTCTAGATAAGGCCAAAGTTAAGTTGTGTCGCTTTAAATACCAGTAAAAGTAGTAAACATCTCTAGTGCGGATGCAGTTATAGTGGTATAAAAGGGCTTATACTGGTGTAAGTTAAGGGACAAGGAATATACTATACTAATATAAGGCACCTTTATGCCCATAACTGTGCCAGTAATGAAAGTTGTACTGTTATAACTATTATGGTTTCCAAAAAAAAAAAAAAAGAAAACATACCCCTAACTGAAATATTTATATAGATACAACATCTGTGTGCAGACCAGATCTTCAGCTCCAGTCCTACAGATACAGAGAGTGAAATTCTGACCCCACTGAAGTCAATGGCTAAATTTTCATTGATTTTAATGAGGCCAGGATTTCATCCTGTGGGGGCGGGGGAGGAGAGAGACCCTTTCAGGGCATGCAGAAGGGTCAGTATCTTAACTCAAATTCTGCCTGAGCATGGTGAGGGGCTTGTAGGAATTGGAGTTTCTTTAGTGACACGAGTTCTTCTTGAGTTGACTTTTTGTGCATTTCATTTGGTCTTATCTTTTGTCATTTTATGTCTGATGCACATGCACCCAGAGGTTGCATTGGGCATATTTACAATTTAAAAAGGCAAAAGAATCGTGTTGCTGCTGTTGTCAATTCTTTAATCTTCCCTTGTGGAATCCACAGTGTAGCCATCAACGCACCCCCACTTCCCTAGCCACAATCCGAGTTGTTTTTATTTTAATGGGTTATTGGAGAAGCATATTTTGAACATCAAGTTTTCTTTTTACCATCTGTTGAATATTCCCAGGCTGCTTTATCATCTTGTTTTGACACTTGCATGCTCCTTTATCACCTCTAGGCTTAGTTGCTGAAACACTTTCTTCTAACTGGTTTCTCATATGATTTTATTTTAAATGTTCATATGCAGAGTACTGCGGCTACTGCTGCTATTTTCCTTTCTAACTGCTCAGTTCATGCAACCCCTAGCTCATTACTTAAAGAGACCCTCTTTTTAAAACAAAAGAAGTGAGCTAACAAGTAACACAATTCGTTTTCTGAAGTGCTTCATTTAGTTTTTTAAATGAACACTTTAGGAACTTCAAACTGAAATTTAACTTCAAATTCAAGTTCTCTCTCTTTAATCCAGCCACCTTTTTATTTTGTAATTCCAATTTTGTGCAATTAGGACTACATAGTAGAGCTCAGAATTGTCCCAGGACATCTCTCCCTCTGCACAGGCACTTACTCTGCACACACAAAAGAATGGGAGTGGTGATGGAGGCAGCTGACAACCCTATTACATAATCTCCCTCCCTTTCCTGGATTTGAAAATACAGGTCTGTGTTATTCATTTGCATTAGTGTTATTCATGACTGGACTGACTTCGTTTGAAAAGGCAAAGTGAGTTCCAGGCTCCACTGTTAAAAAGCTTAAATGTTTCCACCAACACAGAAATGTCATGAGTGATGGAATCTAGGAAGTGAGTTTACTATTCTGATTTGCAGAAGGCTGTTATTCTACATAAAGGTACTGAGGTACAACCCAGGGACAAGAAAAGAAAGGTAACTGGAGAAAATCTAGTCTGTCACAAGAGGCTATACCTTGTATCATTCTATCGAGAAAATAAAAACACTCGTTTACTTCATCTGCCTGTGATAAGCACAATTAAGATTTTGCAAGAGACAAGTTAATTTTACACATGTGAACAGTCTCACTAAAGTCACTGGTACTACCAACGTGCCTAAACTTAGGCATGTGTGTGCATCTTTGGAAGACTGGGGCCTCTAGGTTGTAAACTTTGCAGGGCAGGGACTCATTTATTACCGTAGCTAGCATATTGGGGCTTTAATTTGGTTGAAGCCTTTCGGTACTACTGACATACAGATGATTAATAAATAGTTATTATTGGTAGGAAGCAGCAACAATTTCACACCTATACAACAGATCCTCTCTCTGGGTATTTGCCTTTCCTAGTTTAGTTTTTAAACTCATTCTCTCAATCCCTCCCCTTCAAAATAAGCATTTCCTCTTACAGCATTGCAAGTACAGAAGATAGGGGGGAAATTTAGATTGAAAAAAGGTGTGCATGTTTGTAAAACTGTGTATATATTTTGCTATAACTGGATAGTGGAACAAATTTTAATTGTTTCTCAATATTTATTCCAGGTGGAAGCCAAACTCAAGAAGCATGATGGGACCAATCTGAAGATCCAGATAATCTCCATCCAAGAATATTGAAGGAACTGGCACATAATATTCCAAGCCCATTAGCAAGGATTTTTAATTAATCTGTAAACTCAGGGACCCTATAATATGACTGGAGAATTGCACCTATAATACCTATATTTAAGAATAGAAAAAAAGTGACCTGAGAAACTACAGACCCTTAAATTTTAACTCAATTACATGAAAGACCTTAGAAGACATTTTGAAAATGAGAGTAGTTAAGGATGTAGAAGTAAACCGCAATTGTGATAAAATACAACATAGTATCGCAAAAGGCAGATCATGCCAGACAAACCTGATCTCTGTCTTTGAGAAGACAACTGATTTTCTAGAGCTGATCTACCTGAATTACAGTAAAGAATTTGGTACAGTTCCACATGGGAAACTATTAGTTAAATTGGCAAAGATGGTAATTCATATGAGAAATGAAAGGCGAATAAGGAACTGATTAAGGGGTGATTACAACAGTTCATAGTCACAGATGAATGACAGGCTGGAGGGAGATTACTAGTGAAATTCCTCAGGGATCAGTCTTGGGATCTATCTTATTTACCATTTTCATTAATGACCTTGGCACAAAAAAAAGGGAGTGTATTGATATTTGCCGATGACACACTGGGGAGGAATTGCCAATATGGAGGAGAACTAGCATATCATACAAGAGATCTGGACAATCTTGAAAACTAGAGTAATAGAAATGGGATGAAATTTAATAGTACAAAGTGAAAGGCTATGTGTACTTAGGAACTAACAACAAGAATTTTTGCTATAACCCAAGGTATTGGTTTGACGCGACAGAGGAGGAGATAGACCTGGCAGTATTGGTCGATCATAGGATGACTAGGAGTCACCAATGTGATGCGGCTGTGAAAAAGGTTAATGCAATCCTAGGATACATTAGATGAGTTATTTTCAGTACGACTAGGGAAGTGTTATTTCCATTATACAACGCACTGATGAGACCTCATCTGGAATATGGGTTCCTCCATGTGTGAGAAAAATAAATTCAAACTGGACCAAGTCTAGAGGAAGGCTACTAGGATATGAGAAATGGAGAATCTACCTTGTGAGAGGAGAACTTAAGGAGCTTAGCTTGTTTAGCCTAACAAAATGAAGGAGGGAGAGAGATTGATTATTATCAATAATTAGATCAAAGGAATAAATACCAGGGAGGGAAAGGAGTTATTTAAGTTTAAGGCCAGTGCTGGCACAAGAACAAATGTATATAAACTGTCCATCAACAAGTTTAGGCTTGAAATTACATGAAGGTTTCTATTCATCAGAGGAGTGAAACTCTGGAATAGCCTTCTAAGAAGAGCAGAGAGGGAAAAAAACCTAACTTGTTTAAGACTCAGCTTGCTAAGTTTATGAAGGGAATGGTATGATGAGATAGCAGTCACAGATGTGCCATAGCAGTTAGCAAATATCTCGAACAGATGAAGATGGGAGGGACACTAGGTGTGAGGTCTCAGAGTTACCATAGAGAATTCTTTCCCAGGAGTAAAATATCCCAGAGATAGCGGTCACTTGCTGGTTTGAACTAGAATATATGGTAGATACTCTGTAACTTGAAGTCTTTCAGTCAAGATCTGAGGACTTCAGTAACTCAGCCACAGCTTTATGGGCCTGCTACATAAAGCGAGTGAGGTTCTGTGACCTGCAACGCGCAGGGGATCACCAAAAATGATCATGATGGTCCCTTCTGGTCTGAACATATATAATATGCCTGGAGATTTTATTGTGCCTTGCAGCATCAACTATATTTTAATCAACACAAAATGTCTATTTGTATTTATTTTGCACACTCACATTTAACAGATACTCAGTGTGTGTTAATCTCTCTTCCCTTTACATTTTCAAATTCCTTCCTCCTCCCCTATGCAATTTCCAATTCTGTTCAACATGATAATGGTTTATACAGCACCTTCCATCCAGAAGGATTCTAAATGCCTGGCACTACAACTAGGGATAATTTCGACCACTATGGAAACACAGCATGGTCTGAATTGCATGGTGTCAATTTTAAACTGTGTGTGATGTTGTGCAGTGGAAGTCAGAAAGTGACAATGCTGGGCCACCTTTTTATTCTATTCGGAAGCAACAAGAAGGCTTAACAGCTCCTTATCTGCACTGGCCACCCAAAAAGGGGGAAAGGGGGGAGAAGGGGCTCAACAATGAAGTATTCTGTAGCACAGACAAATTTTCACCATCATGTCATCTAAGCCTGTTCAGAGCGGCACTGGCAGGCACCTGTGGTAAATGATACGTCTTAAATTTGCCGTTGCAAATGCAGATGCAGTTTAAAGTCTTCATTACCTAACTGGATCTATGAATGTGTGAACCACCCTTATATACCCTGGCTACATGGGGCCTACTTTCTATTAATGCTTATTCCAGGAAAATGACCTTTGCTCTCTTGAGATAAGAGAGCCAATGTTTTCCTGCAAGAACTGTGTAAGGCGGCCAGAGTATTCTTACACACGGTAGCTTTTCATATCATTCTACATTTTTTAATAATCTCTTTCATTGTGTATTTCAGAATCATTCTTGCCTTGAATCATGGGGGGTTTCTGGTTATGTCATGCAGTTTTCACAAACCGTTGAACTTTAAGGCAAATACATTTATTCTAATTGTTACAGTTAAAACTATGCAGCTGTACATACAAATTTCAGCTACCAAACAGTAATGAGTTTAGACTCACTCCAAGTTTCTGGGATATATCAACTAAGCAAACGTGACTTAAGGTGATAGATTGTTATGTTGACGGTGTATGCAATAAAGGGCTGGTTATTCCAGTAGCTGGGCTAAAAAACTAGTGATGTTAAGAATATTATGATATTATGTTTTGGGTAATACATTTTTATTTACAAAATGAAAGATTTTGTTACTAAAAATAAATTTTAAGATGGACTAATAAACCAAAGTATTTTTACAGAATCAAAAGAAGAGCCCCCTCAAATAAATCATACAATAAATACTAAACCAGTGGGAAAATATACAAGCTGGCTTTGCACACATTCTCTGCAAATGCTTCTGCTTTGTGACAATATACTTCCAACACGTTGGAAGATAGCAGCCTACTGTCGCAGGGACTACATTTTGAAAACATGTGAAATAGTGCTGTGCATGGGATGAAATACATGGAACACAAGGGCTTCTATTTAATCATATTATAATGAACTGGCCAGTGCGCCCTTCTAACCGATGGAATCAGAACTGCTGAACTATGCATCATAGGACTGATACTGCAGATAGATAACAGATAAAGAAGAGCCTCCTTTAACTCAAATGATAGGGGCCTGAACTTTTGGCGAATGGGCATCTGATTCTTACGTCCAAAGTTATGGTGTCATTTTGAACAAATTTATTTAATTTGAGGTGACTACATCTGATCTGAATTTGGATTAGATTAAATTTGGCCATTTTGGATGCAGGTATTTGAAATTTGAAAAAACAAACAAACAAACTACTCTGCTGACTTGTCTAATAGCAGACCCTTATCCTACAGCTGGGTGCATGAGGGTGGACCCTTGTATCTGCAAAGAGTCCCATTGTTGTCAGTGGTGCTCTGAGGGGGTGCAAAGGTCTTCTTGTATGGAAACAATTGCAGGATCGGGGCTGTAGGCTGCCCATTAAAAGGCTTGTAGTTCAAAATTTGGTCATAACGTTCTCATCCCTGTGCTAATTACCTGTTCACTCCTACCCTCCGCAATCCCGCCTTCCCTTTTTAGTCTTTCCATTTAGCTAATTCCCCATGCACACTAAAATAAATCATGGAACGTAACACTTGCAAACCATCACTCTGTTTCCTCTGCTTCTATGTTATATCTCTTTGCCAACCCCTTTGTGTCCTATCTATTTGGATTGTCAGCTCTTCAGAGTAGGGACTGCCTAGTGTTTATTCATAGAACGGAAGAGAAAAACAAGTTTTCCTGCTTTTTCACCTCCCCATCAAGTTCTTAACTTTGAATGAACTATCCATTGAACTGAACTAGCTGAATAAACAAATGAAAAAAATATTCTCTCTGCACCTGTAGAAGAGACTATTGCTGTCAAATGCTGGATAAGCACTTCAACAAATTCTGATTTAAGGTGCTTAGCCAGTGACTTCCACCGGTTCAGTGGTTTGATTTATTTAAAACTTCAGCAGCAAATATATGCTTGCTCGATGTTATTTTTTAATTTAATTTTTAATAAATTATTGTAAATTCAGGCTTTAACATAGATTGTTATAATTTCAAACTAAATTAAGGTTTTTTAAAATGTATTTTTAAGGTAAGAAAATTCACTTTTTAAAAAAATAAATGACTTATTTTAACCACGCTAATGCAGTGAAATGAATTCTATCCCCACGCTTGCTGTTCACAGTGATATCTATTAAGTTCTGACAGCCATGCATTTGTTAGAGTATTATTAAAATCACACTGCAAGTAGCCTCAGATTAAAAAAGAGAAATAGCAAACTTACTTCAATACTGAAATACCCTCTGTCCACATAGTCACCTAAGAAGAGGTACCGTGTGTTGGCAGGAGAGCCTCCTACTTCAAACAGCTTCATCAAATCAAAGAATTGTCCATGGATGTCCCCACAAACTAAAAGAAAGTAAAACAGCAGTTTGTTACCTCGTCAGTTCATTTAGTGTTACTGGATAAAGCGCACAGAATTTTTAAGTGTTTACCATTTAATAAAAATCCCGTATTGCACTCCATATTCCACCAGCTATTTTCTGAGCATCAACTTACAATTTATACCTACACTGACATAATCGTTGAAGGTGGGCTGCTGATTAGCAGAAATTGATGACATTTCCTGACTAAAAAATCCCCATTTTTCACTTTCACAGGCATCCACACCTATTGTATGAAAGGTTACCCAAATGATTAAGTAGTGCTTTTAGACCAATGTTTTACCACTGATTCGATATGTATTAAAATATGCATAAATATATTTTATTTTAAAAGACATCCACTCCTTGCTGTGGCCCTTTTGTGCAAAGCATAAAATAGTGATAATTATAGAACACACCAAAAAAATCCAGAATAAGAAAACATGCTCAACATATTAGTCCCTTCAAACAATCTCATTCCCTCCTCTAATTATCACTATGCCAACTTGCCCAGTCCCCAATCCATGTGAATATCAATGGGCCTTGTAATGTTCATGGAAGGTCAACAAACATGGCAGTACAACATAACTGATTGTTTAGTTCACAAAAAGTCTCTCACTTCTAGGTGACATACAGAGTCAAAATGGGAAGAAACATGATAGAAAATAACTTTCTTCTTCTTCCAGTGCATACTTACAAATAATGTACACACTTTTGTGCCCTACAAACAATAAATTAACAAAAGCTTTTGCATCATTTCTGTGTAAAAGATTTTACTCCAATTGAAAATGGTGCCTCAAAATTATTCCATGCTGTGAAGCTAAAACCGCTTCTCCACACCGATTCAAAATTACTGTATAGTACAGCAGCTGTAATGAAGTTCCATCAAATTAACAACCCCAGAACAATGCAAACATCAATCATATCTCACTGTCTTGTCACAGAAGGGTGTCACATATTCTTTACTTTTTAATTACAAGAAACCACTAAACTAGACTCTCTTTTTCAAAGTATAGAATAACTTCAGAATGGGGAAAATATAATGATCTATATCATGATAGTCTCTGTTCAACAATGTACAGCAATAGTAAAGCAAATAATAAAATATAGCAAAGGTGTTGATCTTGCAGGCCTTACTCTCATGAGTGCTTATGTGAAGTTAGAGGTAACACTCGTGAGTCAGACCTGAAGGATGAGCTTCTCGGCTCTCTTTTCTCCTTCATTGTCCATTGCTGTACACCATCAGCAAAGACTGCATAACTATAGTTCTTTTAAAAAACAAAACCAATCAATACGTTTCTTCCATCAAATGGTTAATGCTCTTGCACCAGTTTTGTATTACACTGGGTAATATTTTCTTTCCAGCTGACATTTTATTTTCATGAGTTTTGGGATGGGAATCTTTACATGTTACCTTAGATAACATTTAAAAATAATTTCCAGCAAAAGGTAACAACTATCAGTTTATAGCTGTTCAAAAATAAAGTTTAAATTTAAATCCTCAAGAAATATAATGGAAAAGTTGTCTTTGTAAAGTCATTTTTTAAAGATGAAGCTGTCATTATCTGCAAGAAAGGAAAATTCTGGATCGATTTATTAAAGTAATTGGTTTATCTTGCAATCCGCTAGAAATGGGCTGTACAAATAGATACAGTGGATAGCAAAGAACAGTGAGTCTTAGAACTAGAGCCAGAAAATGGACCGTTACTAACCTTCTGTAACTGTTGTTCTTCAAGATGTGTTGCTCATCTACATTTCATGACAGGTGTATGCAGTCCCATGTGCACAGCTGTCAGAGATTTTTTTGGCCTAGTGTTATCAGTAGGGCTGGCTCTGACACCCTCTGGAGCCCTGCGCTCGTGTGATGATATATGAGGTGGCACCAGCCCTAAGCCCCCAAAGTACCTTCTTGCTGTCAACTCCAACTGCGAGGATGGGGGAAAGGGTCATGGAATAGACAGGAGCAACACATCTCAAAGAACAACAGTTACAGAAGGTTAATAACAGTCCTTTCTTCTTTAAGTGCTTACTCATGTCAATTTCATGTTAGGTGTCTCACAAGCAGTACCCATGCAGGTGGGCTCAGAGTTTATGTAAGTGCTGTAATGTAATACTGCTCTACTGAAACTGGTGTCATCCCAGGCCTGCTGGGTGGTCGCCTAATGGAACACGAAAGTATGGACTTAAGACCATGTGGCAGCCCTGCAAATATCTTGGATAGGCACTTGCACAAGGAAGGCCACAGATGAGGCTCATGCTCCAGTTGAGTGAGCTGTTACGATCGCTGGCAGAGGGACTTGTGTTTGTTCATAACACAACTTAACTCATGTAGTTATCCACAAGAAGTTCCTCTGGGAGGAGACCGGTAGGTTTTTTATCCCTTCTGCCATCACGACGAAAAGCTTGGTCGACCTCCAGAAGGGCTCAGTTCTATCAATGAAGGCCAAAGCCCATCTAACATCTAAAATATGTAATCTCTGTTCTTCACTGTATCTATGTGGCTTGGGAAAAAACACCAGAAGAAATCTATCTTGGTTATTGTGGAACTGTCACATCACCTTTGGAAAGAAAGCTGGATGGGGCCGGTACCTTGTCTTAATAGAACACCATGTAAGGTGGTTCTGAGGTGAGGGCGCGAATCTTGGAAAACCACTGTGCTAAGGTGATCGCCACCAGGAAGAAAATCTTCCATGAGAGTAGCCATAGGAAGTAGGTCGCTAGTGGCTCGAAGGGAGGGCCCCGTGAATCTTGCAAAAACTAGATTCAGGTCCCAGGGAGGGATAGGATCCCTAATTTGTGGATAGAGCCTCTTCAAGCCCTTTAGGAACCGGACTGTGATGTCATGGACAAAGACTGACTTATTCTGGATTGGAGGATAGAAATCCGAGATGGCTGCCAAGTGTATCTTAAATGACAAAAGGGTTAGGCCTTGATGTTTCAGATACAGCAGATAGTCCAGAATTGACTGTATTAAGGCTTGGTGAGGATCAAGGTTCCAGTCCAAGGCTCAATAGGGAAACCTCTTCCATTTGGCTAAGTATGTAGCTCCAGTTGAAGGTTTTCTGCTGCCCTCTCCTCCACATAAAGCCATGCAGCAGCCATGCTGTCAGGCACAGGGACGTTAGGTCCAGATGCAACAGACAGCCAGGGTCCTGAGACAGAAGGTCCAGTCAAAGAGGCAGTTCCAGTGGGTGGTTATTGAAAGCTCCAGCAGCATGACAAATCAGTGCTGTTGAGGCCATAGCGGGGCTATTATAATCACCTTCGCTTTGTCCTGTTTGATTTTCAGCAGAACCCTATAGACCTATAACATTGGTGAAAAGGCAAACAACTCAAGCCACTACTGCCATACATCTTGTGAAAACTCTTGGACAGAAGAGAGGTCAAAGGGTTGCACTGTGAATTGATAATGGCAATCACCCAACATGAAGCATAGGAATCTCCCATGACCTTGGAAAACTGTGATATCAAAATATGTGTTCTGTAAGTCAAGAGTGGCGTACCAGTCCCCTGGATTCAAAGACAGGATGATAGAGGCTAGGGAGACCATGCAAAACTTCAACTTCTTGAAGCATCTGTTGAGGTGATGCAAGTCCAGGATGGGTCTGAGGCCCCCCTTGGCTTTTGGTATAAGGAAATAAGGGGAATAGAACCCCTTCCCCCACCTGTCTTGAGGAACTTCTTCCACAGCCCCTCTTTGTAGAGGGGTTTCCACCTTCTGAATGAGGAGTTGCTCATGAGAAGGGGTCCTAAAGAGGGACAGGGAGAGAGGAACTGAAGAAAACTGCAGAGTGTAGCCCTCCGAGACAGTGTTGAGGACCATCGGTTTGCTGTAATTCAGGCCCATGAAGAGAGGCAGGGGAATAAATAGTTAAAAAATAAACAGGGGGAGGGAGAAAGGGGTGAATCCTGGGCCTGACTGGGGCACCGTCTTCTGGTGCACCCCCAGAATGTCTGCTGTGAGCCCTGAGTGGATGAGGAGGAGGAGGTGGGATGACAGTGTTTAAATCCCTCATCCTTTTCCCTTCTCCTGTAGGTTCCCTGTTGCGGCTGGCCAGAGAACCTAGGAGGCTCTGATGGCTGGAATTGTTCCTGGATCCCTGTGGTGTATAGAGGCTGAGGGAACGCAGC
This sequence comes from Mesoclemmys tuberculata, assembly GCA_007922155.1. Classification (NCBI taxonomy): domain Eukaryota; kingdom Metazoa; phylum Chordata; order Testudines; family Chelidae; genus Mesoclemmys; species Mesoclemmys tuberculata. Next base: position 11,462,797 of record ML675617.1, on the reverse strand, counting down.
ATGGCTCTTGAGTCTTTTAGGCCGTGAAGCCTAGTATCGGTTAACTCCGAAAATAGAGCATTCCCCTCAAATGGGAGGTCCTGTGTGGCCTGCTGCACCTCCTGAGACAGCCCTGAGGATTGCAGCCACGAACATTGTCACATGGACACTGCTGAAGTCATTGACCTGGCCATGGAATCTGCAGCGTGCAGTGCTGTTTGGAGGGAAGCTCTAGCCAGTGACTTGCCCTCCTCCAGGACAGATGTGAACTCCTTCCTAACATCCTGGAGCAGGGAGTCTTTGAACTTAGCTACTGAGTCCCAGATGTTGCTTGCTGATTGGAGATATTGAGCTGGAGATGGGACACTGAATAAACTTTCCTTCCAAACAAATCCAGCTTCTTGGCCCCCTTATTTTTGGGCATCAAGCTCACCTGCTCTTGTCTATCCCACTCATTAGCTGCAGCCATCACTAGAGATCCTGGAGGAAGCTGGGAGAACATGTATTCGTAGCTCTTAGCCAGAAGGTAATATTTTTTCTCAGCTCTTTTGGAAATAGAAGGCAGGAAGGATGGGGTCTGCCAGAGGGCTCTGACCACATTTTACACCCCTTCACGGACCAGCAGTGCAATTCTAATTGGAACCGTGGGGGCCAGGATGTCAAAAAGGCTGTCTGTGGGCTTCCCAAGCTCCTCCGCCTCCAATTCTAGAGTTGGATACCGCTCTTAAGTAGCACTTGGTGGGCCCTGAAATAGCTTGCCGGCACAGTTAGGGCCAGGCCAACCACACATTCATCTGGGGATGAGAAGGATGACAGTAGCTTTGGTGGAAGGAGTGAGGCCATGCCATCTTCCAGGGGAGCTAGTGCCATCTCTGGGTCCCGCTGCTCGATGCCATTGTCGGAGCCTGAGTGCGGCTCCCACAATAGGTCGGTCGGTGCCATTGAGTTTTCCCAATGCAGCAACCGAGGACTGAAACGAGTTAGGCCCTAGTGCCAACAGGATCCCCCACGGATTCCAGTATGGGCACTAGGCTAGTCGTTGTCCCTAAGTCCAAGCCCCCACAAGTGGACCCAAACCAAACATCGGTGCGTTTGTCAATTTACGTCTTTGGGCCCATGACTGGGCTCTCCTCCCACGAGTCTGAGGAGTACCATTCCTCTCTCATGGACCATGGCAGTGCTGATTGTGGCTCCTCTTAGTGGCTGCATGTGATACTGGGGAGCAGTGCTGGGGGATGGTAACCCTTGGTAAGATTCCCCTGAATGGTGCTGCATTGAAGGGGATTGGCACCTGGCTGGAGGAGTCTGGCGATGCAGTAGGTTTTGCGGTGCCAGGAACCGGTTCCAGGAACCAGTGCCGGGTGTCTGGAGAGCAACGCCATGCCAGTGAATGGTGCCAGAGAGGCGATGACCGCTGTCAAGGAGACGGCAATCAATGTTATGCTGCCAGTCAGCCTCTTCTCCACACCAGGGACTGGGAATGTGGCACTGGAGACCAGGGTTGAGATGGAGAAAATCTTTGCCGTGGTCCCAGAGATTGTAACCATAGTGTCATGGACCAGTGCCTGGATGGAGAGCAGCACTGATCGAATACCCATTGTGGCAGCCCAATGGCTGATTTGCCCCTGGAGACAGGCGCCTTCATCAGCTCTGTTGACGAGGATAAGGATAGTGGAGTAGGATGCACTGGTAAGGCCATCAAGTCCCTGGCTGTATGAAAGGCCTCCCGAGTTGACGGCGCCGTTAGTAGGAGTCGGGGGTGGCTCCCTCGGAGGGCTTCTGGCCCTAGGCAGGGAGGTTGATTCTAGCTTCTCCGAGGTCAGTGATTGGCCCGACATGGGCCAAAGCCCGATTCCACGCTTTCCTGACAGTGAGCGCTGCCCAGCTGCTCTCGCTGACAGGGAGCCAACCCAGCTGCCGCTCCCTTCCCCCTGTTTAAATGGTAACGTTTTAAACAGCTGATCACCATTTAAACCGTTAACCTTTTACATCCCTAATATATATGGATTTGCAACAGTGAAGAGGTCATTTCAGAGAAATTCATAAGTAAGAAAGTTTTCTTTCTAAGCATCTATTTGTTATGAATGGAAATGAAGAACACAATACAATTATAAACAGGACGGAGAAAACATAAAATTTGCAGAATCCTGTCCCTTCCAGTTATATCATTATTATTAAGCAGTTGATGAAAATTTCAGTTAATTTACACATACTTTATCCAATTCTCATACATTCGTGGTTCGCTTCAAAGTGTAAATCCAGAAACTGCTTTCAGAAAAGATGCTTTTTGAAAACCAAAATCAAAGTAACAGTTTACTACCAAACAACAGGAACAAGCTCTGAATTATCAGTATATAAACTAGCAGGAAAGTCTGTCTACAGAGACTGGAAAGATGTGGCTTAAGAATGGACGACAACAGATGAGTTACGATCAGATATTGTGGCCATGTCCCAAAATTTCAGTACATACCATTAATAAGATCTGTATTTTGTATGGAATACCATAAAAAGACTGAGGAACTTTTCATTGCCACAGTTTTACTGTATACTTTTAAAATATCTTGTCAGAATGCAATTTGTGTCCTAGTTTTTGATTGGATGCTGAGGTTTGGAACTAGAGAATAGAAGGGGAATTTCCCAGGATCTGTGAAAAATTTAACTGATTAAAAGCACGGAATAGGTTATTTTTGTGGTGCTGATCAACCCACCTCCACCACTCAGTTAAACTTTTCAAATTTTGGAAACTCCTGCACAATAATGTGTTTATTTTTTATTTTCATTTTGGGGAAAGAAATGTTTACATGCTACTAGTACCTCCCTTCATCTTCCCCTTTTTCTCATAAGTGGTCTCCTTTTCTGATTGCAAGAATATGATGTGGGGAGTCAAATCTGGTGGGGGGTGGATGATAAAGACAATTAGTAGCACCTATAGGCATGTGCAATCTGCTTCCTCTGCCAAAAGGTATCTCCACCTTGAAGAGGTCTGGAAACAGGAGGGGCTACTCTTACAGCTTGTTCTTCCCTACTCCATTATGGGAGAAGCACATGAAGAAAACTAGACGGATGGCTCACAGAATGAATTGAAGCCAGAAGACAAAGCCAAAATGACAGGACTAGCAATTCTTTGGGAATGGAGGAACCTCCGATACTCTCCTCTGCTATACAAGTGAACTGCCTACGGTCCTGCTAACCATCTCTCAGGGCTTGTCTACACTTACAGCGTTGCAATGGCTCTGTAGTGCTTAGTGAATATGCTACCTATGCTGATGGGAGAGCTTCTCCCATCCGCACAGGTACTCCACCTCCCCAAGAGCTGGAATCTACATCAATGGGAGAAGCCCTCCTGTCCACATAGCACTGTCTACACCCAGGGCTAAGTCCATACCTCAGGGGTATGGATTTTCCAACGTAGTGACATCATCATGTGCTGGTAGTGTAGACTAAGCCTCAGATTCTTACGTCTACAGCAAGATCTATGAACCTGAGCATATGCTCTTGATTTAGACTGACGATTCCATGCCCCTCCTGGATAACTTTAAAAAAAAAATCCCTAACCCAAACCGAGAGAGGAATATCAAAGACTAATAAAATAAGAACAAACTCACTGTTTCCTTCTGAGAAGTTCCTCAGCTACATTTCTAAAAAGTAGAGCCACAGAAGGAAAAAGCTGCCACTTGTATTTTCTTCATATATGGTTTCTGATGGGCATCAGTGGCCATTAGTTTTAGGCTGTCAGGCACCGTATTTTGGTAAAGGAGACCAACCCATTCATGGATATGGCAAACAAAGGAAAAATGAATAAAAATATTTCCCATTAAGAAATCTGGCAAAATCACTAACCAACTACCACCATGTTCTGAATCATGTCTTACAACTGCCTTAAGTGACATGATGGTGCTAGCAAAATAACAAGCTTTCACTATTAAACCAATAGGCATGATGCAGCGGAGGTTATTTTACGTCCCCTCCACAGTGCCTGCATTACAAAGCTCTTTTCTAAGGTACAAACTAGCTCCCTTTACAACGGGCTTTATTCAGGTAAAAGGTCTGAAAGCATAGCAGTTACTTTATTGTAATAATTTCTCATCTGCAGGCATCACTATAGAGTTTGAGGTCCTCTGAATTACAGTGGGTGCCTAACTTCTCTTTGTGTATTTGAAATTTCCCCCTTTTACTATTATAGATTACTTTACTATTAAATCAGGTAGCATACTCGGCATATTCAAAATATGATTATATCTTGGAACTTAACTCTTTTCTCTCTTTCTTCCTTTTAGGAAACACAATGCAGCTCTTAGAATGAAGCTCTCCCAGATCAACCAAGTTATGCACTTGAGCTGTGAGCACACCATCATCAAAATGGCACAGCTGAGTTTCTGTTTGAGACCTATACTAAACATAATTGGGTTCTGTATAGCTAGGGAGGGATTTTTTCCTTACCAGCGCTGGAATGCTATTTTTCATGCAAATAGAGAAGACGGAGAATCATACTTATTATTACCAACTCTTTACTTATATCACAGATTCACCCACATCTCCAAACAGGGTCAAGACCCCATGGTTCCAGGCTAATACATAATTGTAAAAGTAAGTGGATTATGAGGACTAAATATCTGGAACACATTCTTCTATTAGGATCCTCTATGTGTGAGTTAGTTATTCTCCATGATACCTTAGAATTAGTTTTCAATCTTTAAACAGCCAGTTGTGCCACTACACAATACACCTAATAGAAAGAAATGCTGTGATTAGAGTATTGACTTTAGTGAGCAAACATTGATAATTTTCTATTACTGTATGTACACGTTTATGACAGTCTAACAGAGCTCCTGGAAGTGAGCTGTAAGTGCAATGTTTTGTCAGACATGTGCCTCAGCAACTTTCTCTGATAGTTTTGGGCACATCATGCTTTCTTCATCAAAGCTTCCACTGACTTCCAGTTTTTTATTATATCTGTGGTTTTCACTGGGAGTTTTGTCCAATCAAAGAATGGAGAAAAAGGATCTACCAAATGTAGTTTACTACTTTTCTCCATAAGAAATGTTCACCTCACTGAAAAAGATAAAATCCACAACAGAAACCCTTCATTAGAAGCAATTAACTACAGTAGAACCACAGAGTTACAAACACCAAAGTTAAGAATTGACCAGTCAAGCATACACCTCATTTGGAACTTGAAATATACAATCAGGCAGTAGCAGAGACAAAAATTTAAAAAAGAAAGGAAAGGAAAGGAAAGGAAAATACAGCACAGAGCTGTGTTAAATGTAAACCACTAAAAAAAACTGAAGGTAAAGTTTAAAAAAAGATTCGATAAGTTAACAAGGTAAGGAAACTGTTTCTGTGCTTGTTTCATTTAAATTAAAATGGTTAAAAGCAGTATTTTTCTTCTGCATAGTAAAGTTTCAAAGCTGTATTAAGTTAACGTACAGTTGTAAACCTTTGAAAGAATAACTATAATATTTTGTTCAGAGTTACAAATCACCTCAATTCCCAAGGTGTTCGTAACTTGGAGGTTCTACTGTATGTATTTTTATCTTTTGTGTGTGTAGGTACGTATCATCTTTTTGACACTGTGGTAATGACAATTAAAAATAATAACAATTCTACAAGATTAAAACTTATTTCAACATCCTGTAGGACATCAATGATGTTTCTATAAAGTGTTTTCCAAACAAACCAAACTATCTCTTTTACCCACCTTATTTACCAATCAATGAGTATGTTGTAAGAACAGAATTAATTTTAGGGACAAAAAGGATGGTCATCATATTGCCAGTGTAGTGTGTCAGCAACAGAAAAGACGCGATCTTACAATTCAGATTGTTTCTAAATTAGTAGTTACTAACTGGTTAGGAGATACTAATCTGTTGAAACCAGTCATACGATCTAAAATAATCTACAAATCTGTAGAACTTTCAGGCAAAATCTGCCAGGATTCTCTTTTCCTAAAATCTAGCAGGTTCTGAAAAATATTAAATTAATAGTCAGATCCTTCATATATGTATGTGTGATCCTCAGTGTCAAATGGCAAAGGGATCACTATTCTGTAAACACAGCTGTTACCAGATACAAACTCACTACATCTAACACATCGTTGTCATAATATTTATCCAAAAAAAGTATCTTGTAAGACATTAAATGAAAACTGGTGACTCTCTGGTCATTAACACTGAATGATATATGAATGGTTAGCGTGTCAAGAGTTATGTATATGGGCTGGAAATGTCTGCCTAAAATATGTTCAGTCCAAGCAATCTAAGTAGAATAGATAAACAGGTTCGTCCTAGACAAAGGTATGGGGATTTGCCAGTCTGCCTGGGTTAAGCTTTGTAAGCCAAAGACAATAAAAGTATATTTCCATCTAAGGTAAACAAACCTACCTATTGAGCCCGATGATCTAGCCATCTTTCTATCCATCTTACAGTCCATTCGTCCAACCCATACATCTTTAACTTGCTGATAAGAATACTGTGGGAGATTGTATCAAAACTTTTGCTAAAGTCAAAGTATATCATGTCCATTGCTTTCCCCACTGCCACAGAGCCTCATAATCATCTCATCTCATCATAAAAGGCAATCAGGTTGGTGAGGCATGACTTGCCCTTGGTGAATCCACACTGACTGTTCCTGATCACCTTCCTCTCTTCCAAGTGCCTCAAAATGGGATTCCTTGAGGACCTGCTCCATGATGTTTGCAAGGACTGAGGTGAGGCTGATTGGTCTGTAATTCCCCAGATCCTCCTCATTCCCTTTTCTGAAGATGGGCACTATATATGCCTTTTTCCAATCATCCAGGACCTCCTCCAATCACCACAAGTTTTCAAAGATAATAGACAATGGTTTCACAATCAATCAGCCAACTCCTTCTGCATCCTCAGATGCACTGCATCTGGTCCCATGGACTCGCGCATGTCCAGCCTTTCTAAATAGTCTTGAACCCGTTTTTTTCACCATTGATGGCTGCTCCCCTCCTCCCCATTCTGTGCTGCCCAGTGCAGTAGTCTGGGAGCTGACCTTGTCTGTGAAGACAGAGGCAAAAAAAATCATTGAGTTCTTCAGCTTTTTCCACATCATCTGTTGCCTCCCCCTTTTCCTGGCCTCCCTCTTGTTGTTAACATATCTGTAGAAACCCTTCTTGTTACCCTTCACATCCCTTGCTATCTGCAACTCCAGTTGTGCTTTGGCCTGTGCTTTTGCTCGAGCAGTATATTTATACTCCTCTCTGGTCATCTCACCAAGCTTCCACTTCTTGGAAGCTTCCCTTTTGTGGTTTAAGCTCACCAACGATTTCTTTATTAAGCCAAGCTGGCTGCCTGCCGTATTTGCTATTCTTTCTGCACATCAGGATGATTTGTTCCTGCGCCCTCAATAAGGTTTCTTTAAAATACAGTCAGCTCTCCTGAACCCCTTTCCCCTGCATATTAGCCTTCCAAGGGATCCTGCCCATCAGCTCCCTGAGGGAGTCAAAGTCTGCTTTTCTGAAGTCCATGGTCCGTATTCTGCTGTACTTCTTTCTTCCTTTTGTCAGGAGCCTGAACTCGTCCATCTCATGGTCACTGCTGTCTAGGTAATCACCCACTTCTACTTCCCCTAACAATTCTTTCCCGCTTGTAAGCAGCAGGTCAAGAGGAGCACAGCCCCTCGTAGGTTCCTCCAGCACTTGCACCAGGAAGATGCCCACAACACTCTCCAAAAACTTCCTGGATTGTCTGTGCTCTGCTGTATTGCTCTCCCAGCAGATGTCAGCGTGATTGATGTCCCCCATGAGAACCAGATCTTATGATCTGGAAACTTTCACTACTTGTCTGAAGAAAGCATCGTCTTGGTGGAAGAAAGCATGCTCTGGTGGTCTATAACAGACGTCTATCACGACATCACTCTTGTTGCTCTTGCCCCTAAACTTAACCCAGAGGCTCTCAACAGGCTTTTCTCCAATTTCATACTGGAGCTCTGAGCAATCATATTGCTATCTTACATACAGTGCAACTCCTGCACTTTTTCCCCCCGCCTTTCCTTCCTGAACAGTTTATACTCATCCATTACCATGCTCCAGTAATGTAAATTAGTCCACTAAGTCTCGGTTATTCCCATCACATCATAGTTCCTTGACTGTGCCAGGACTTCCAATTCCTCCTGCTTGTTTCCCAGGCTTCTTGTGTTCGTGTACAGGCACCTAAGATAACTAGCTGATTGCCCTATTTTTTTTAGTACACATCAGGAGGCCTCCCCTGTTGCACCCTCCTCCTTGCGCTTCCTCCTGGTGTCCCGCTTCCCCACTTACCTCCGGGTTTAGGTCACTGTCCACCGGAGAACCTAATTTAAAGCCCTAGGTTAGCCAGCCTGCCTGCGAAGATGCTCTCCCTCTCTTCATTAGGTGGATCCTGTCTCTTCCTAGCAACCCTTCTTCCTGGAACAACATCCCATAGTCGAAGAATCCAAAGCGCTCTCTCTGACACCACCTGCATAACCACGCATTCACTTCCACAATTCAAGGGTCCCTACGTGGGCCTTTTCCTATAACACCACTTCCATGAGAACACCACTT
>ML675617.1:11382432-11454260 GCA_007922155.1 Mesoclemmys tuberculata | reverse complement strand
TTTTCAGACAATGGATAACTTTTTCCGACACTAAACTGTCTCTTTTTTAAAAGAAGCTCATGTTCCCAATTATTACTGTAAAACACTATTAATTATAGGAATTTCTGTAATTTGCATATGATGTTGCTATGGAAGATCATCAACCCCTGTACATGTGCTGCGTAATCCCGATGTCATCCTGGAGTCCTGGTGCATGTCAAATTGTCATTGACATTAATGGGAATTCCACATATGGAATGACTACAAAGTTCAGCCAAGCAGAAATATGTACTTTCTCTCTGGTTTGAGAGAGATTCCAGAATTGTATCATCAGGACTTAGAAGCACACACACGGGATGATCATCTCCCATAAAAACATCATATGCAAATTTATAGGACTTACTATTTTAATAATTTTTAAAGTAATAATAGTGAACATGACCTTCTTTTAAAAAGAGACATAAGAATGCAGGGAGAATGTTATCCCTTGTCTGCCAATTTGTTTCTTTCATTGAAAATGAAGGTGGACTGACTCAGGGAAATAAGCTAGGCTGTATTTCAAACAGGGTACAAAGAAAGAGTGCTTCAGCACACAGATGTGCAATAGCTTTTAAAAATCTCTGGAAAAATATACCTACTAATGCATTTCACTTCAGAAAGCAGTTCTATTGTTTATAAGGAAAAATCTTAATCGTTCTTTATGCACTGCACCAATTTTCTTAAACAAATCTCAAACCTACTGCCAGATTGCTAATTTTTCTGTTCTTTGACTCCCATCCCAAATTGCCATTCCAAATGAACTGCATATGACAGGAACATTGTACTCGAGTTTTATTAAGCCCGAGTTCTGAGTGCATGTATTTTCAGGGAATATTATCTGCTGCCATCCCCACCCATGCAGTTTCCTTTATTATCAAAGATCAGAAACACTGCACCACAATTTCGTATGAAACAAACGACATCCATACGCAGCTGCTCACTAAAACACAATTGCACTTGTAACTCTCAGTGTATATTTTATCTTTTGAAGGTTTCTTAAAAAGTGGACCCTGTGGTTAAATTTAAATACGTGTATCATTTATATACATGCACTAATATGTGAATACATATTCTGTCTTTCTGGGAGACACATTTAAAACGCTTTCAAAACTCCTTAGTTCAGTCAAGAAAAGTGTTTCAAGCCTAAAATAATTCTGACTGCTCACCAAGTTACATGCTGTCTTAGGAAAATATTCATTTCTTAGGCTTAAGATGTAGCTTTATTTGAATATGTTTGATATGCTAAGTGCCCTGCACAACATAGCTAAGCAGTATGACTATCACTAAGAAGAGTATACGTCTGTCAGAAACACAGAGAGCTAACATGATTATAATATAATAAGCTTTCACTTGCCCTCTTTCTTGTCACTGAATGCAAAGCCAGTGAGTTTACATGATCAAGGAGAGGCAGCATCAGTAAAGAGCCGCAATTAAATATTTTCATATAAAAGGCATGTTTCCCCGATGATAAAAATAGGAGCCAATTAGGGTAAACAGGTGCAGTGATGGAAAGGAATGCTACCTAACCCCAATGGACTATTTACTTCTTAATGCTCATTGATTTTCAATTTGAAGAACTGCAGTGTAGCAATTGCCAAAGGCACCTGGATCTCATGTGAACAGTAACAACTGGGAACAAGTGCAACACAAACACACACCCCACCTTTAATAAAATCACATTAAGGTTGCAGGCACCTGCTGCCATCACTACTGAGAGTACATATTGCCTGTTAAAAACATTAAAGCTCAAAACCACAGTGACCAACGCACCCACGTCCCTTGTAAACCGCAGGAAACTAGAAAATGCACAGTAAAGATTTATTTCTCAAGTAAGCCACTCAAAACTAACTCAGATGTGCCCATAGGGCTGCCAGCGTACCATGTTCCCTTTGTCCCGAGGTGTCAAAATATACATTGTAGAATACCTTTTTTTAATCATTTGTTTCATACACATGTGTTTTTCGTTCGAGGCATGATGTGTTGATACCACACAAAGTTCTGCTCTGGGAGAGGTTAATATTTTACTGTCTGGGATGATCAGCCAGAGTCCTTGTAATGGTAGTTAGTGTTCTTTATAACTCTATTTTGTGGTAAAACCACATAGATCTAGTTACACGACAGTGGAGAAAATGGGCTCAAAGAATGGGTGGCAGTAGAAAGGATGCAGGAAAAAAAAAATGATGCTGCTGCAAACATGAATTATCCCATGGTGAAGTGGGAGGCAGAACAGCCCAAGTCTCGCATCTGCAAACACTTCAGATGTTAAGGCCAAAGAGATATCCTCAGTGTTAGTTTTTTAAAATGAGATTTCAAATGATCCTATAAAAATCACTTTATTTCTTATGTCAGCGTTTTAACTGTCTCCAAATCAAAAGCATCTGAGTAAATACCGGCAGAGCAAGAACACTGCTTCATAAAGCGAAAAGCAACAGAAAAAAACAAGGCTTTGGGAAGCAGTCTCTTCATAGGGCCAGGACAGCCCCCAATTTTTGTGCAAGTTATAGGTGCAGGGAAAGATCCACTTCTCACTGCCCAAATTGAATCTTTAAGGACAATGAGGGCTGATACAATGATTGCAGCATGGTGACAAATGGGCTGTTTTCAGCCTCAGATTGAGGTAAAAGCACTTTTGAGTGCTGTTGTAGCAAAATCCATGGGGGAGAAGATCCTTTTCCTGGGTATTTGAGAAGAGTAGGATGGGAGAAGATAAAACTTTCTCTTTGAAAAGGCAAAGATGGCAGAGTGGCTCCCCTTCCCTGCTACCCAGTGTCAGAGGTGAGAAGTCAGTGCCCTCCCCTTCTTCCAGAAGATGGAAAAGGTAAATAAATAATTACTTAGTAAGAGCAGCTGGATCTGGCATGAACACTGAACAGTACCTTACTCCAGTGGCTCTCACCTTTTCCAGACTACTGTATCCCTTTCAGGAGTCTGGTTTGTCTTGTGCACCCCAACTTTCACCTCACTTAAAAACTCTTTGCTTATAAAAACACAAAAGTGTCACAGCACACTGTTACTGAAAAATTGCTTACTTTCTCATTTTTATCAAATAATTATAAAATAAATCGATTGGAATACAAATATTATACTTACATGTCAGTGTATAGTATATTGAGCAAGGTACACAAGCCATTGTATGAAATTTTAGTTTGTACTGGCTTCGCTAGTGCTTTTTATGTAGCCTGTTGTAAAACTAGACAAATATCTAGATGAGTTGATATATCACCTAGAAGGCCTCTGCATACTCCCAAAGGCATGTGTACCCCTGGTTGAGAACCACTCCTTACTCCATCAGTAAACCTAGCAAAGTCAATGGCAACTTTTGGAGTAAAGTACTACTTCAGCGTAAGAGGGGGAGGGGTACATTTCTCTTTTACATCCCTAGATCTCCAAACACTTTGTAATGGTGAAGTAGTATTGTCCTCATTTTACAGAGGGGTAAAACTAAGGCACAGGAAAGTTAAATGACTTGTCCAAGACCACACAGTGAGTCAGTGGCAGAACAAGAAATAGCATTCAAATCTCCTGACCCCTAGACCCATTTCCCTTCATTAGAACAGTTGCTCCTTGACGAAGGGGGAAGGGCCCAAAGAAGTGGGTCTATCAGCAGAAAAATCAAGCAAAACTTGTCAGTTTCTAAAATTTTTTGCACAAAGTATGTTTCATCTTAGTTTCACTGACTTTTGTTGAGTTCAAGTCCAAAATTCAACTGAAATTCAGGGACTTTTTTTTGGGGGGGGGGGGGGGAGTAGGAAGAGGAAATTGACTCAGGTAAACTGAAAACAAAACTAAAAGGTTTACAAACAGATACAAATGAATTTTGCTCAGCTCTGAAAATTCACCTTTCCAAAAATACCTGAAAAATAATCTGTAATGCTACATTTTATTCCGGGATAATCTTTTGTTTCATGATTTAAATTTTAATATAGTCCAGCACGTAAAAATATGAGATATCATCATTGCCATTATTCCGAATGTTACATCTTTTCTAGTAAGATGAGAGAAAAAGACATCCATTAATATATAGCTGGATAATATTTTTTCAGAGTCAGCTATTTGCAGTTAAAAAGTAATTTGTAGTCTGTCCTTCCCAATTTAATGTGAAAATCTTTTTGTGGAGGATTTAATTGAACTTTGAATAAAACCAGGTTTCTTCTATAGTTAATGGGTTTCTGTCAGAAGTCCAACCACTGTAATTTTAAAACAAAGAGTCATGAGTATCTTATACACCTAGTAATAATTACATTAATGTCATTCAGTAAATTACCCACTTCTACAGGTTCTTTGATGTTGGTCAAAAATCTGCCATCATTACTTAGAAGGGCATTTTGTAGATAGCGGTTTTGCTTGCTTTTCTTTCCACACAATTTTAGACCCCTAGTTCATTCATACATTTATTTCATGTTGCCTCCTGGGTGCCTGGTTCTTTGCAGGTCCAAGATAATGTGCATAATGAGTACTAACATGTTGAGAAATACCAACTTTTAGTATCCAAAAATCTCATTGTAAAACCTGGATGGCCGTAAAAGATCATTTTTTTCATGTGGATAATATTTGATGTCACTGTTTCCTCACATTACACCACATGAAGACTTGTCCTGTGGCTCCTCACTCCTCCTGCTCCCCCCACCCCCTTTTTTTAAACAGAATTCATTCTAAGACAAAACACATCCTTGCTCATTCTGCTCCTTGTTCATTAATGCAGTAACTTGTCTGAATGCAGGAAGACAAAAGAGTTGTTTCACACATAACAAGGTATGCGTAGAACTATCCTTAGACCAGCTACAAAATGATTCATGCCAAGTCCTCTTCGGGTGTATTCTTCCTCTTCAATTTTCCCTTTAATATCTGGTTTTGAGTAGTACTACTTCCCAGACTTTTGACTCTGTTCATAAAAAATTCACAGCATTTATATGGGTATTTATATGCAACTTGACTGGAAGAACAGCACAGGACCGGTCTTCTCAGCACCTTATGTGAAATGTGGTATTTATCTGGGTTTACGGTCTAATGTTAAAAGCACAAAATTGGGAGCCACAAACTCTTGAGTTTTAATCATTGCTCTTACACCAGTTCCCTTTATGGCCTCAGGCAACCCATTTAACCTGGTCTAGAAAATCAGATTAACCCAGTTATGTCACTTGGGGTATGAAAAATCCACACCCCGTGCAATGTAGTTAAGCTAACCTAATCCCCATGTAGACATCAATCTAGCTACTGCTTCCTGGGAAGGTGGATCATCTACATCGAGAGGAGAACCCTCCTGTTGGTGTAAGTAGTGTCTACATTGAAGCACTACAGCAGTGCAGCTGCACCACTCTAGCGTTTAAAGTGTAGACAAAACCTTTGTGTGATTCAGATGTCCATCTGTAAACTGAGAGACGACTACCTGCCTATCTCACAAAGGTGTGGTGGGAGTTAATATTTGTAAAGTAAAGCCAAATATTGTACCATTTGTAATCCTGAAGAAGTCCGAAGTGACATGAGTAAATTTTCATGTTTATTTAGACTCCTTACTTTGAAAGTGTCAGCCTTAAGATTCTCACCTAAATCCATATTTGAACACCTAGGGAAAAAATGGACTAGTTATTCTACAATGACCATAACCTAGATACAGACACCTGTAGAACTCAAAGCTTCATTGTGCTGGAAAAATCTAATTTCCAGTGAGAAATGATTAACCTTAGAGGACGGTGTTTTTGAAAAAGCAGCTCTATAAAGTTATATGAAGGTTCATATCTGAATTTCTAATTAGAGATAGCAGTGTGGGGATAAGACGACCACATTAATTTGCTCTTGCTCACAAAAGAGGCTTGTGTAGGGTCTTTAGTAAGGGATTAAGTTCAAATGCTGATTGTTTAAGTCTGAGTGTTGCTGATCATTAACCTGTTGCCTAAGCCTCCAGAAGCTAACACACCTGAGTAAAAGTGGGTAGTTCATTTTACATCAAACTTCATTTTTGCCATCATTCTATCAGATGAGCTTGAAACTAAGGAATAACAGGATCATAAAATAGCTAAATTTACCCTTTAAATAGCTTTTCCAAAGGAATGATTTTTATTTTCTCAGCCAACACATACGCTACGTCTATACTGACAGCAGCGTCAGCGTCAGATCAATTTCTCTGGATCAACTGAGCCGTCAGTAAAGACCCACTCAGTCGATCCAGAAATCGATCTAGGAAAACCACCTCCAAAAGTGGCATAGTGCTGCATCGAGGGGAACGCCGTTCCTGTCAGCGCACTGCACTGTGGAAGGCGCGCAAAACGGAAGCAGCGAAGTCGACGTGAGTTACACACGTTTTTTACGTCGCTTGCGTATCTCCCATCAACTGCCGCCAAATCTTGGAGGTAAGTATAGACCGGACATATTTCCAAAATATATGGCTCCTGAAAACTGGCCTGAAATATTAGAATCTTTCATCCCTCGTTGCTGATGAGAATTACTGTGAAAGCTAAGGTCAAAAACTAAGTCCAACTCACAAGTGAAATAGCCTTGCTTGTGCGTATTTAGAAGCTGGGAACATTCAAAACTGATGTAATTTGGACAGGATTATGAGCCAAATTCAGGAGGTGACAAAATTATGGTGTAACATTTATAAAATGAGTCTTTCGAAACAATTGTGAACTTTGACGGTATGTTCACCCCATACCAGTCCGGAAAGGGTTCATGCTACTCAGAAGGGGTTAAGTAACCCCATAGGCTTGACAGGCAATCACCAATTGAGGCTGGAGCAGGAGGGAGCAGGTGAAGCTGGTATAAGGACAGTAAGCTAAGGCAGAAGGAGGCTGCAGTGTGGATGCCTGCAGTCACTCCCTAGGCTCAAAGAGTTAAAAGGAGGAAACTCAGGGAAAGGAGGAAACTCAGAAGCCCTGAAGGAAGGGCTTGTAACCCCTCCGTGCCCAGGGTAGTCCACTGATAATGCCAGGGTCAGGGCAGGCTGCAAAAGGAGAGCGAATTCTCCCAGCATTGGTGGGTGACACTGCAGTCAGACTTCCCAACCAGCCACAAACAGTGCTTCCAATTCCCCCACACTGGTTATCAAGAAGCCACTGTGCAAATACACACAGCCCCCTTTACTGCATTTCAGTCTCTGGCTCCCAAACTGACACTAGGTCCAGTAAAGAGACCAGTCATTTAAACTCTATGCTCTTTACCAAAAGATTCCCTCTGATCCCAAAGGACCAGCCACAGTACCAGTTCACTATAAGTTTGGATCTTACCCAAAATACCACGCTGCCAGCCAATCCTTTAGTAACTAAAACTAAAGGTTTATTAATAAAAGAAAAACAGACAATAAGAGAAGTGTTAAAGGCTTAAAGCAATCAGATCATACAAATGATTTAAAAGTCCATATACATCAGGTTTCTAGAACAATTGTGGAGTTGTATAATTCCTCTGGTATACATCCAGTACCTGGATGGGTCTAAGTCCTTCAGTTCAGTTGCAAAGTGTGTTGATCCAGAGGTGTGTCCGCAGCTGGACAGGAACGCAGAACAAGACAAAGACAAAGACAAAATGGTTTCTGTGGTTTGATCTTATATACCCTCTGTTACTGGCCATGTGGCTTGTGGAACTTTACAGGAACTCAAATGGAGTCTAGAGTCACATGGGCCAATCCTGGTAACTCTTCAGGTATGCCTTTAGTTTCTTCCTGGGCCTTTGGCTTCTGTAAAGGTCTTGATGGGCCATTAAGTGGGCTATTGTCCTGTGGCCTCTTTGTCTGGGGTGTGTCTTCTACAGCACATTTTGAAATACAGGATATCAAAGATCTCCATAACTTTCATCACACATATCACACATGAACACAAATATTATCATCTTATTCAGCATATCATAACCTTTCTAACCGCACCTGACATAGTATGTCTCACATGAATTGCTATGATTTTGACATATTAACATCAAATAACACAAACGCCCCCCCCTCCCAATCCAGTCCACATGACAGGGCTTACCCAGAGGAGTGGTGCAGAAAGAAGCCTGCTGGAGGTGCAGTAGGGAACAGACCAGGGAAAGAGTGGCAGGGTTTTGGGATGGAGCAGACCTTGGCTGCTGACAGGGAACCTGGGCAGGAATGCAGAGTAGCAGGTGGGCTAGGGTTCCCCCGCCAGTTCCTGGGGAAGTGTCCTAGCCTTGAATTGGAGAACAATTAGGAATGATAACCAGTCCAGTGAAACTCTGATGCTCTGGGAAAGGGGAAACCACATAGGGACCTGGCTGTAGGGCTGAGTCATGAAGAGGAAGCACTGCAATCCCTGGAGCATGAGAGGTGCCACAGCATGAATGACAGAAGAAAGGGAGCATCAGACCGGGTGGCGCTATTCCTCCGACGCTCCCTCAAGAGCACACAAGAGCAGTGAGTAGAACCTTGTGACAGGAACATTAAGAATGAATGCAGCTGGGGCATAACTATGGATCATATTTAGTGGTAATATATATGTTAGTGTAAACTACTCTTCAGTAAGCTGTTGTGACAGGGCACAAAGTTCATACGAAGGATGGTAGGAAGTCAGACTTTTAGCAGGAAAGATAATTCACAGTGCAATAGAAGGTAATAAAAAGAAATGACTATTTACAATTCCTCTGAATTTGGCCCTACATTATGTGCACCAGTCAGTGGTCTGAAATGTCATGCCCTTTAGATTTCTGATGCAAGGTTATGAGATATGCTCTTTAACGACCAGAGACTACATGTTCCAGCACAAAGGTATACAGAAACAGTTTAAATATTTTACCAACCAGACAGACTGGAGATGGAACAGGCGAAGTTTAAAACGTAAATGAAGTTTCTACCTCAGTGAATATCTATTGTCTTACCTTCTATTCAGCAAGCTATAAAGGCTTCCCTAGCTAGGCCAAAGCTCAGTTGAACAAAATACCCAAGAGGGCGACTAGAAACCAGGATATCCACAACCAGAAAAGAAGAGAAGAAGCAACAAATATAGTATTGTATATAGCAATAAATCTCAGAGATAGGATTTAATCAAAATCCTCTGTATGCACCTAGGAGATGAAGTCTACAAGCAACAACCACACAAGGGGAAAACAACAAAAATACCTAACAGTCAGTTCGAGTGATTTAGTAGTATTTTACAAATCTAGGCTGAGATTTTCCCAGAGAATCTTACCACACATGTTCCATTCATTTTAATGACTAATTCCCTTGGATTGCTATGAAAATTGCAATTCCAAGATGTAATCCTTTGCACAGAACCTTGGGGGAAGGGAGTTCCAAGTATGTAAAGCAGTATATAAAGAACACTTGTACTAGATTATATGTTAATATAACTGAGAACAGCCCTTGTATCAATTTACCATGATTTGCTAGCCACAAAGCATTTTTGTGGTAAGAGAGACTGGACTCATGAATAATCAGCTACTTCTGGTACATCCAATTCAGCCCATTGTTAATTGACCATATGAAGGCCAACTAGATTAATAACTGAAATCCAATACTGAACACAGTCATGGACAAAGCCAATAAAAATGCATCCAATTAGCTATAAAGGCATAACGTCTATATTTTAAAAAAATTCTCAGACTGTTTGCAGATGCACTGAGTCAATAAACAGCACCTAGAAGTTTTGGTTTTGAATACAGATTAAAATACTAAGCAGACTGTTCTGTACTAGTTGCTGAATAGAATTAATGAAGCGTTTAGCTAGTTTCCAAGCTTGTTTTTTGACAGTATAGAAAAAGCCATTACTCAGAGTATTAACAACACTTTAGTTCAAAACACTATAGGTACAGCAAGATGGCACACCAATTTCAGAACCAGATCTTCAACCAGTTTTTACTTTTCCTTTTACAAAATTAGCTTTGTTTCTACTAATCCTTTAATTTCTCAAGATGGGACTCAACCCAAAAGCAGATTTAGAAATGAGATAAGAATCTGTTCCGACATTCTTGAGGTAAGTGGGGATGAAAAATACTTTACAATGTAAAGAGTTTTCAGACTCATTTTCCACTCTAATGCAAAAGAGCTTGTTGTAAACTTTATCCTGGACATGTACATAATCCTGAGTGAGAAATATTCTTTGCCTTGTTTGAAAGTACTTTGTTTTAAAATGTCCACAACTTCATTTTAAAACCAGCTGCTAAACAAGTGTAATACAGTCATCCCCTGAACTTCAGAAATGTGAACCAGCATGTGACAAATTTTGCATGTTTTTTGCCAAGAGATGGCAGAGTTAGAGACTGCAATTAATTTATTCCTTCTCAAGACCGGACCTTTTACTGAGGAGGTCAAATTCCACACTGTCCAGGATATGAGCAAATCCCATTGACTTAAATGTGAGTTACTTGTATCCTGTGACAAGAGAAAGCTGCCCAAGATGACCAACAACGTATTTTTCATGCAACAACCATCCTATTCAGTTTCTGTGCTGAAGTTTTTAATTTCAACAAAATAAGGATGTATTATAGAATCTCTAAGATTAATGATGCAACAATTGTATGAGTGAATCCTAAGAGGATATTAGTTGATGGGGCACTGCTTGGATGATTAAAAGAAGATAGATATATCAGAGTGAATAGGGTTTATCTAGTTTTAAGTGCCACCACTCTACATACTAGTACAATGGAGTGACTAGAACTGCAATATATTTTGAACAGTTTGGGGTATCTTGTTATTATACAGCATTCACATCTAATTATTTCAGCCTAAACCTACAAATGTATAAAGCACACATGTGTAACTTCATGTATGTGAGTAGCCCCATTGACTTTCTTTGGCTAGGAATCATTAATGACATACTGCTCTATCTGATTACCATCACCCTGTCTTAGTTACATTTAAAATAATTTTCATACCCCACTCAATTGTATGGATTAGTTACTTCCTAAGGCTGTACCCTGCTTTCACAAAACGGCAGTGCAAAAGTGTATTTTTATACTGGACCTTTCCTTTTTGCATCTCAGTACATTTGCTATCTTAATTCATCTGGATTGTGGAAAACGTGCCTCATAAGATTCTGAAAGTCTAAGGTTAAGCTGTGCATTTCATTAATTATCATACTGATCTTTCTTCCAATCTGCTAGTCAGCACGCATAACATGAATCCTGAACTTCTCTTAATGTTGCGACTGCAACCATCTCAATTTCATTTCATCTCCTTAACATCACTTGGTTTTAGGTGCTGTCAGCTAAATGACACCTGTAATGAGTTTTCAGAGAGTTGAACAATGTTGTACAATGAAAAAGAAAATTTTTTGCTTTTTCTATTTGCAGGAAAAGGCAAACGCAAAATCATAGTTATGTTCCATTTTGAGATTTCTCTATTTACACTCTTCTTTGGCACTAACTTACAGAAGAAGAACATACAAATTTTTGTACTTGCCAGAAGCAATATTAACGAATTTCTTCAATCATAAAACTACAGCATATACAATGATTTTGCATGAATTTCACTGGTTTGATACCTTACAGAAAATACTCCACCTTCAACACAATAGAGGAATTAAGCATTGGTTTTTGAAGCCACTTCTGATACTCTGTTCCTTACTTCAGCTCATAGAGCAATCCCAGGAGAAGTATTTATAGACACAACCACCATACTTTGTTAACCACGGTTTCTCAAATGAAAAATGTAAAAAAAAAATTCTATAGTCAAAATCGTTTGTCAAATACACTAACATTTTCAAAAAAATTCAGCAGATCACGATTTTTATTGGTTATACATTCCTGTCAGAAATGTATGAGGCTGGGATTCTGATATCTACTATATCTCTAAAGTACATCACAATAATTATGCTATGAACATACGTTGTGTTCCCATAAATTCTATTTTAAGCCAAAATATGTATATTCTTTTTTAATAATGGTGTATTACTATCCTATCAAATCATATAGGAACAATAATATGAAAAAAGGATAAAACTAATTTGTTTCTTTCCTGACCTTCAGCAAGACCTTGTGAATGAGTGGGATGAGCAAAAATGTGTAGAAGAGATTATCTGTCCGAGGAATGCATCTGTGATTACTCCTGGGCTATGATTCTGGAAGGAACAGAACTTCAAGCACTTTCTGTTGTGTCTTGTCACAAACAGGCCTATGGGGAGAACTCCCCACCATTGGAAGACGTTGTTCACCACATTTGGGCAGAGAGACTTCTCATGGTTGGAGAAAGACCTGCTGAGGTGGTCTGCCAACTTGTTCTGAGACCCAGGCAGGTAGGACACCTCCAGGTGAATGAAGTGCGCTATGCAGAAGTCCCCACAGTTCAAAGGCTTCCTGGTACATGAGAGAGCAGCATATTCCACCCTGTCTGTTTATAGAGAACATCGCTGTTGCATTGCCCTTCGTGACTGATACACATTCGCCTATTAGGTAGGCTTGGAAGGTCTAACAGGCCAAGTGTACTGCCCTCAGTTCTCTTACACTGATGTGGAACAAGAGTTCTGCCTGGGACCAGAGGCCTTAGGTCAGGAGCCCCCTAGATGACTCCTCAACCCATCGCGGAGGTATCGGTGACCAGGAACAGCAAGGGAGAAGGGGACACCTGCACAGACTGACTGAAGATAGAGCCACCAGCAGAGGGCTTCTACTAGAAAGCTCGGGGCTGGAGGAGGGGAGGCTACCCTGTCTGTGTGGTCTTGGGATGGATGATACAGTGTGGCCAGACAGATCTGGAGTGGTCTGAGACAGTCTGGCATGCTGAGCAACTTATGTGCATGCTGCTGAGTGGCCTAGCAGTGTCAGACAGTTTTGGGCCACGATGTTGGGGTACCATTTTCACTCTTCTCTGATGGAGCATATTGTGCAGAATCAAGATTCCGGAAGAAAAGCCCCTATGATCTCCTCTGACTGGGAGACAAGATCGACTTCTGCGCATTGACCAACCAGCTATTGGGGGTACGAATAGACTTGTATCTTCCACTTCCTCAGGAATGCGGTGACGACTGCCATACACTTGGTAAATACTCGAGGGGGCATAGAAAGGCCAAAAAGAAGCATTGCCAACTGGTAGTGGATCTGGTTGACGATGAACCAGAGAAATCTTCTGAGACTTGGAATGATCAACATGTGAAAGCACGTGTCCTTCCAAGTCAATGGTAGTATATCAATCCTTCGGATCCAAGAAGGGAATAATCGAGGCCAAAGAGACCATGCAGAACCTCAACTTCATCATGAATCCATTGAGATTTCATGGATCCAGAACGGGTCTGAGAACAACTTTGGCTTTTGGGATTAGGAAGTAGCAAGAGTAGAACCCTTTGCCCCATAGTTCCCGAGGAATCTCCTCCACCACTGCTATTTTTAGGGGCTCCTACATTTCTTGGATTAGAAGTTGCTCATGAGAAGGGTCCCTGAAGAGGGACATGGAGGGTGGGAAGAAAGGAGGGAAGGAGGAAACTGAATTGAAGGGAGTATCCCAGTTCCACTATGTGTAGCATGCAGTAGTCCTACATGATCTGGGGAATAGCAAGTCCAAAAAGAATAAGGGTGTAGGACCAGAGTCCTGAATTGCTACACTGCCTTCAGATGCACTCTTCCAAGTTTTGTTTGGAACTAGATGATTGTCTCACCAGACCAGGGCCTTGGCTAGTAGAAGGCTGAGGGGGGGTCTCCTCCTGCAGTTATACTCGTGCCTGGGTTGGGATTGGTAGAACATGGGTTTGAAGTTTGAAATGCCAGGGGAATGGGAGCAGTGCTGCATCTGTGAGATGTCTCTGAATGTCGGTGATCCATGACAGTGCCAGGAGTCTCTAGACACAGAGTCCTTTCTCGGCGCCGTTTCTCTTACAGACACCGGTGCACTGTGCACCGAAGCCAATGTACTGCCAGCTCAGCCGGGCTTAGCACTGAGTGTGGCTGAAGAGCAGCCTCCATTAAGATGAACTTCAACCTCTGATTCCTCTCTTTCTTTGTCCTAGGGCAGAATCCCCTGCAGATCTTACAGCAATCCCTCTGATGTGTCTCCCCGAGGCACTTTAGACACTTCAGGATGATGACTGAGGGACAATGGAGCTCTTCACTATAATGCTCATATGCGCTGGAAACAGACCTTGGGGATCAATCCAAGACTGGAAGGAACACTTGCATGATCTAAACATCAACTAAAACAAAACATCTCTTTCTGTTCAAAGTGCAAGACATACTTCTTTGACCTTGCCTTCAGTACCTAACGCACATAGCACAGAAGACCTAAAATAAATCTGAAAGAACAATTTTGGGGGCAATGAGTTTTCTCTTCTGTGAAAAAGCACCTGTTTATTGCAACAGGAACGTGCACAGTGCCAGGGTTCCAAGCATGGGTTCCTAACCCATTTGCTCACTCAGCCCAACCACGACCTCTTGCAACAGCTTCATTCGACTGGAACAATGAACCCTTTGACTGATACGGTGAGGTCCATTATCGAGGGAAATGAGACATTTTGTAGAAACAGGACCAACACTATCGAATTTGCTGTCAAATGAAATGAGAATAACCACTAACTTTGCAACATGCACAGCAATATGGAAAACCAACCACTTTACCCAAGATTTCCGGATTTATCATCTGCACCCACAGTCTTCTAAACGCTGGCCTCTTGCCAGTTAGAAAGATAAATAGGCATAAACTTAGTCGTCATATTTTTAATCTTGGTAGCTGTCCACCAGTATAAGAACTGGATGGATAGGTCAATGAATTCTTCCTTAGTTTTTCCTAGATGCTACTACTGTGTTGAAAAGGGAGCTCAGACATGAAAATCGATCACCAAAAAGAACACAGTAGTGTTCTGCTTAGGTTTGTCTTTATGGCAGACAGGTAGATTAAAAAACTAGGATCCAGATAATGCCCCTTCCTGGATTATAATGTAGTGAGCTTCCCAACACAAAGAGCTGCTGATGCTGAAATTGCTATATGGCAACCATCTCTGACTCAAGGCAGACAGGATCCTGTATTGCCATTCCCAAAATCTTGTATCAGATCAAAAATCAAAATAAAAAATCTTGTATCAGATCACACATAAAAAAAGTTTCATGAGATTTTTAGAAACGATAAACCTCATAGTCTTTTCATTTGATTTTTAGTTTCTGAAACTTTACAATTCATTCAGTCCATGTTGTCAGATGTTTTGCCACAACCATGAGGGCTAAACTTTATGTATTATTATTATTAAAGAAAGCCAAGATTCTCATGTAATCTCTTACATCCCTGTAAGACAGACACCAAATATTGTAAGATATTTGGTAAAACTGCAAAGATCTGCTGGGAAACGTTGAGCCCTAGCCGCCAGTATGAAATCAGAGCTCAAAAGCCTGCAATAATGCAAGTCTCATCATGTTAGCTGACTCTTCAATCTGCTCTCTTCTATTTATCTCAGTACATATTTTAATTAAACAAGCAGGCCAATGTAGGGACAAGTTAACTGTTAACAGTACAATTGACTAGCTAGTCAGTATTCTTAGAAAACTGCTGCATGACAGGGTCATCTTAAATGACACTAACAGCCTTATTCAGTCCAGTAAATCCAGAGAAACAATTCTCTTAGATTGACCACTGTCAAGTGAAAATGTATTTTCAGAGTATAATAGACTATATTTCTCCCAGCAACTTTTAAAGGCTACTTCCAACTTCTTTAGATCCCAACAGTATAGACACTTGTAATGGTTTTAGGGGAGAGACCTCAATATAATAACGTCAAATTTTGCATCAATAATTTATTCTTATGTTAGATTATTACAAACTTGGCTTTGCCTTGACTGAATTTTTAACAAATCCTTGGGAGGCCTGTGCTTACTATCACCTCATTGGCCATAAAACCACATTTATATGTATGTGTGTTAATTACTGCAGTTCATGTTTATATAGACTATTTAATAGTCTTTAATTGCAAACTGTGAATATACTGCAAATAATGAGTTGGAAATCCAAAATATATTTGGTAGATAGACCAACCTATCAAAATATCTCATTGAGAAAAACAGGATACTTTTTTTTGTATAAGATACCAGTTGGTATAGTTATGATCTTACCTTGGGGAAAAAAAGAAAGAAAAAAAGCTTTGTATAATATTCATATTTTAAAGAAAGACAATTATGTAAAAGAATGTAAGGCTATTCTATAGTCAAGAGAAGCGATGCTGAGGAATCTGTTATCAAAAGTAATAAACTAAGATATAAAAATGAACTTCTTTCCAGCCTTCCTCTTATCAAAGAAAATCAGTTTAAAATGCCACAAAATTCTAAAAGTGTCCCCATTAAAATTAAATTTCTCTTATAAGCACTCTAACTCTTCATTCATTTAGCTTTGAGAATAACATGTAGAGTTGGGAAATGTGATCATTACTTCTTTGACCTCACGTGTCCACTTAAGGAGCAAACAAAGATTTTTCACCTTTAAGAACCTAACATGGCGTAAGGTTCTTTTGAGATATGTATTTGCAAATATATTGTATCTAAATATAAGTCTCATATCTTAACTTCCTGATGACAATGCTTTGAGAGTAGCAAAATGTTTTATGTACAAATACAGAAAGGTAATTGGATGCTACAAATGGTTACTAATATAAGAAGCAATGGAAAGTATAAAATGCTGACATTAACTGGGAATTAGTCATCTGGCAATGCTTAAGCAACATCTTACCAAACTCGGAATGAGAAAGAACTTCTCCAGAGAATGTAGAGACAATGCCTTTTTGATGGTTAGTTATTAAGTTTGAAGTCTTTAAGTTTAAAAAGATGACTTTGAAAGCCAAAATTCCCTTATGTATAAAATAAGAGTATTTGGATTAACGTGAAACAGAATTTCAACTCGTATTACATCCAGATGACACTGATCTAGAGATAAGCTCTTTAGCTTATGTAGATGACATTGTATAACTGGCAGACATTCGATTTAATGATGATACACTTCACTACCTTGGAAAATTGGTGTAGTTGACTTTGACTTGCAACAAATGTCAGGAAGATGAAATGGTTGGAAAAGGGACAACAGATGAAGTACTGAAATGCAGCAGCAGAGCATTCATATAACAAGTAAAATCTTATGTATACATAGGAAGCTTGATCAGTGCCGATAAGTCCATCAAGAATGAGGCTAAAAGGAGAGTTAGCTACAAGTACTGCACAGAAGTTGATAAAATTATAGACTTAAAAAAATATTGCTCGGTACCACAATGAACCAGTATACTAACAATATTACTCTATGGTCTGGAAGCAGCTGCATTAAATGAAACAGACATCAGAAATCTGTAGGCAGTAGAGATAAGAATTCAGATGTAAGATGCAAGTGTAAAGTGGAATGATTTTAAGACCAATTAAGAAGTTTGATGGAGAACAGAACGTGAAATCAGGATACGTGATTGGCTGCAGTGGAAAAGATTACAATGGGAAAAAGAGAGGGAAACTGTATTAGGGATATAAAATATAAAATGGTTAGCTGATAAGTATCAATCTTACCATTAATATATTGCAGTTAATGTTCAAAACAGATGGGGAGAGGGAGGAGCCGGGTCTGGCACGCACAGGCTCCTGCTCTCACAGCCACACCTGGACCCGCCAGGAGAGCACCACCGTAGTGCAGGCTCTCGGTCTCCATTGCGATGGGCCATGGCAGAGGCAGCTGTGCTGCTCCTGCGGTCCGGGGGGGCCAAGACCCTGGTGCAGGCACTGTGGAGCAGCCCACTGCAGAACAGCAGGGACCAGGGGTCCGAGATGGGGGAGGTCTCATGTGGAGCTGGGCTGGGGGCGCAATCCAGGGGCTGAGAGGAGGGATGGTTTGTGGGGAGCTATCTGTTTTTGTTGTTAATAAAGACACTTGACAAAGATAATATATATGTGGGGCAGACTGTGAACTTGTTAACGATTAAACTGTTAACAGATATAATTTTAATAGTTTAAACGGGGAATTCTTTTAAACAATATTTACATCCCTACACTGTGTAAGACAAACAGATGATAGGATGCTGGACAAAAAAATGCAAATGCAACCAATGTCAATGAGACTTAAAGGCTGACCACTGACTAGATGGTGGGACATTGCACATAGGGACATGACCAGATGGACTTAATGGAGGAAGAAACCATAGACAGGAATGAATGGTGACACCGTACTGCTCCCTGTGTTTGTAAAGATGTTTTGGGATGAGATGAAGATTAAACCCTAATGCAACTAAAGGGGTATCTCAGAAAATGGACTGAATAAATGAAAGGGTTAAAACCAACTAAAAAGATGTTCTGAGAATTTCCCACCCCAGAGACAGAAGCAATTAGAGCCTTGCTGGAAATGCCTTCACACGTTGCATATTAATGAGCTGAAAGGCCACTAAGCCTATCCCATGAATGTGTTCAGTCAATGCAAAGCTGACAGCAGCTGGTATCTGAATCTATTCATGCCCTGAAAGTTGTGCCTTCCTCCCCACAGTGAAACTAAGGCAGGATAGCCTAAATGTCTTTGAAAAACACTTCCAATTCACAGCACTCTCCTCTCAACTCATTCTATTCATCTCATCCCTATTAGCAAACAAACAAGAAGAACGGCAACTCTAGTACTGTTTGTGCTGATAAACACCACATTTCAGCTGCATATCCTGGAAACATCAGCTACCCTGGATAAACAGGGTAAACTGGGATTTAATTTGATTTAAGATTCTTAATTTTCATTAATTTGCCTATTTTAAGACAACTCTTTGAATGGTTTCTTTTAAGTAGCTGATATAAATATCTTGTTGGGTTTTGTCGGACTTAGTTAATTCACTCACCTCTACTATTTATAAAATATTCAGGTTACCTAGGATAAATGAAACAAGATCCACGTATCTTAAAACAAAATTCTTTGCCCACCAATAAACTGTTTTATTTATTTGATACGCAAAAACAAAACTCACTACTAATTCTGGTTTTACTTTGATTTTACCTTAGCTAGAAAAGAACATCTCCACCAGAGCAGGCAACTCTCAAAGGGGTAATCTCTGTTGAAAACTCTCCACAGAAAGACATACTGAAGCAACTGTAACGGAAGTATCCATTCTTTATTGTTTGTATTCTATTTTGCTTTTTTTCTTTTTACTTTCATTAATAATAAAATAGTCATAGTTAATAAGTGTGACTATTTTTCTTGTCTTTAATTATGGTGTCCCCTAAGGTCTGGCAAAGAATTTGATGTGAACCAAACAGTGGCAGTCACATTCCTGAATTAGCACGAAGAGAGAATTATTAAGATTCGGCCTACCATTTCTTCTCTCTCGAGATTATTCCCAAATTTACGAAAATTTGGAAATAAAGTTACTTGACACTTAACTTAAAACAACCCTTTCTACCCTACCCCTATTTGTTTTTCTAAGTACGCTTTTGCCAACTATGACAAGAATAGTATTTCCCTTGTTTCTTTAAAGAAAAAAAAAGAAAAGAAAAGAATGAAGAGAAACCATTCCAAAATGTTCTCCAGCTCAGGTACAGGACTCTTTTCCTCGGTTAGATTACACCTCACAAGGGTATTGTACGGAACAATTAGTTCAATAGCTCTGAAAATGTAAAGTGCCGAGTATTATTACAATATGAAATAAGACTTGAGTTTTCAGCGTAATGCCTTATGACAATTCAAGTAGGAGCTAGGCAACAAAACATTCCTCCCTCCCGCTTGAGCTCAGGAAGTCACTACATTCTGGACTTGCAGTGAAATATTCGGCAAGTGACAGCAAAGCCCATAATACTGCCCTCTTACAGACTATAGCCAAATCAGGAAACACCACTGCATAATAACTTTCAATCGTAAAACAGTGTATTGAATAACTTAAAAAGGCAATTTGTATTTCAAAATTTAATATTGTATTCCCTGCAGCAACACTTTTATTTCAATTTTCCATCACTTATATGTAGAGTCCCAGAACTAATATTCATTATTAAGGAATATACATTGAAGCTTTGCCAAGTTTTTAAATTATTAATCAAGATATGGTCATTATACCAGCCTTTGTAAATAGAAGAATGCCATTTCACCCAACAGCGCTTCTGCTTAAGTAACTAGACCCAAATTCAGTCAGCCACAAGTAGCAATGTTTTACATTTTGTAATTTCCAAAGGATCTGCTCAAGGTACAGAAGAGGAGATAGAGGAAGGGTAGGGAGATAAGCAGGAAAAGCAACTAAGAAGTGGGTGCAAGAGAAAGCAGCCCCCATCCTCCCACTTCAATTTATACCACACTATCCCCAACACTTCTGGGGCCAAATTCAGTCACTAAGCAGCCAGAACGCCCACTGACTTCGTGGAAAGTTAGATCTGCTACTTCAAAGTCAATTAGATTCCCACAAAATACAGAAATGGTGGAAGTGACAAGTGTTTTAGACACCTACTGAATGCCAAATCAGCACAAGCCACATAGATTTTGCATTATACTAATTTTCTAACCAAGACGCACTCATTGTGTAATTCATTCTAGCATTGGCATCACCACAAAACTGGGCCCCGGGCCTCCTTTGTGCACTGTCAACATGTGTTACAAGGTCACAGTTGAAACGGTGCTCCAGCATTTGAAAAGCTTTACCCAAAAGGAGCTTTGGCAATACGAAGGATGGAAGCAGGCTAGTACTCAGTGTATTTCACCATGAAAGCACATTGGTATCTGACAGTTGTCAACCAGAGGGGACTTTTCCTTGGAGTTACTGGACTGGTGAAGGCTGAACATGCTGTTTATGAAAATTCTGGCAAAAGGCAGCGAAGCACGCTGGCTAGCAAGTCCATTGTACTAGCCACAAGAAAGGAAGGTACTTGCCAGTCTCTAGCACTAAAGTATGGCAAAAAGTGCGTGACATGATCTTGCAATAATAAAACAGTGGCTTTCTTCACAAAGACTGAGAAAATGGGTTTGTTATGACTGAAAATGATCTAAACATTCTTAAAGCAATTGAAGATGGTAACAATAAATTCTTGGCCAGAATGTTCACATTGTCTCACTCTTGTGTTTTGGGAGAGTGGGAGTGTTGGAGAATTAGCATATTATAATATTCTTTTTCAATGGCTACAAAACAGGATGTTTAGTGTTTTAGGCGTTCTCCCAAACCAGTAAATATCCTCTGTTTGAATTTCGGTTAAAAGAGAGAAAGAGAGAAAGGAAAATAATGCAGTTCCTTTACCTTGATAATCATTTAAGGATAGTAAGAACTGTCAGTTTAACTATTAAACAAAAAAAAGATACAATGGTCTAATTCTGCTAGTTTAGTTCTTTGCTTGCTAAATTGCCCACCCAAAGAACAGTAGGTACCAAATGGATATTTAGCATAGTAGATCCAGATTTTCTCCAGAAACTGCAGAATACGTGACATTTGTAAACATGAACCTGCCATGATATAATTAAATACACAAATATATTTATGCAAAGACACCATAACTATGTTTAATTAATTGAAAAATTGCCAAAATACATTAATCTGCTGGGTTTAGCAATTTATGCCCTTTATGACATTTTTGCTCTCTATGCTGTTTAGTCTTACATTTCTCAATGTCAGTGCAGTAGGGATAGCTGAAGAAGAAGAGAAGCATTGCAGTCTAACTCTCTTTTCTGTCACCACTGTACCAAAATCAGGCTGTACCAAAATCTGGCACGGTCCTGATGGATTGATTGACACTATCTGTTTCAAGACAGATAAACAATTCTGTATTTAGGATTTTAAAGATCTGTAAATTAGATGGATCAATTCAAACGCTTTGTGACAAATAGCACAAAACTTTTCCACGTAGTACCACAAAGAGCTCTGGATGAGAAAAATATATTTAGTGAAGTGCAGGGTCATGACTAGCATTGGCTCAGACAACTACCAACATTCATTACCCTAGCCTCTGTTTCACAGTAACTTTTAAATACTGTAGGTGAGTAGCTTTCAACATATCCCTGAAAACTTAATTTGATGCCTATTTAAATGCATTTCATATATGGTACATTCATGTCTTCTGCAATCCAGTAACTACCATTTCGCTAGGGCAGGGGACACATACCTGAATTTTATGTCCTTAACTAGAACCACAGTTATCTCTTGTGTTTTTCTTCCTTGTTGTTATAGCGCAGATTTCCCAGGGTATTAAAAACAGGAGTTGATTCCATCTACCTTGAAAGCCATTCTGGATTCCATATGTGGGAAGGTGAATAAAGAAGTCACAAAATGCCTTTTTTTTTAAAATAAGTTTGTAAAATGTTTTTAAAAACTTGAGCAGCACCTCAGACGCTTAACTCTACTGGACTCCTCCATCCTGAAGCAAAGGCTTTCAGTCTTTTCAAGCCTCTCTCTCTCTAACAACTGAATAAATTCAGACTCTGATTAAATATTGACATAGTTCCAATAAAAGTCAGCATTCAGGTCTCATCAGTATCAGGGCTCCTTCCTCCCCTCTACCCAAATTTGCATCATCACATATTTTTGCAAATGTGGCTTTATGACTGAAATTAAATGATGGCCCTGTACCAAACAGCCTGCAACCACACCATTCCTCTTGTACTGACTAGCTAAATGGGTTCAAGCTGCATCAGAACTTGAACAAAAGACATGCAGGAAAGCTTTGGTGTTGTGGGAAGTGATGTTGGTGATTCAGTGGGTGGCATTCCTCCCGGACAGTCAATATTGACACAAAGATAAGCACAGTCTTAGCTGTGTGAATTTAGCTAGAATTTCTTTACAAGAACATTATGGAGGTCAGTTCTCCTAATGGCAGAACAGGCATGACAGACTTGAGGCTCACATTCCATAGAACATGGACTATTCTGCCAACATCATCTCAAATAGAGATGGAGGAGGCAGTGTCAGCACAGTGTAGGACTGACAGTGTTGTCTACTGCAAGGCAATAGTTTTGTTAGTCCTCAGTTCATGCAATTTGCAGCCTTCTAATGGAGTAACTTAACAGTACACATGCATACACCCAGAAATTCACACACCATTCTTTCTGGCTAAGAATCCCTTTTCCCCTCACTCCATTAGCTTTTGATTTACCTTTCAAATCCAACTCCATGCTCTATTACTCTAACTTCACAGAAAACTGTTACTGTGCTATTAAATATGCACAAGTATGTCTGCGGTGTTAGTATTACAGGCACAGGCAGGAGTACATTAGATAGTCACAAACTATTTTTACAAAAGAAACTTGGTCCAGTTTGTTATGGACAAACAGAAACCACAAAACCAGAAAAAAAACAAGACTTGTTTTTAAGTCACTTGGGTATGCACAAATGTTAGGAATTATATCTGAAGTACAGCCCTTGTTTTACAAACAGTTCCATTTGGTCTTTATGCTTTATCTCACCCACCCCCTTGATTGAATCCCCCCACTCCCCATATTTAATTGAAAATAAATACCAAAGGCCTACAACTCATCATTGCCTCTACTCCAGAGTTTACTAAACTAGCCTATTTATTCCAGAAAGAAAGGAGAACAGACATATTAGGAAAGATTCCAGTTTCAAATTACTGTGTATTACACAAAGTATGTTAAAAAACCTCTTAAAATAGTATCTTCATGTCCTTTTTCACCTAACCTTGTTCTATAAAATACTATGAGGAGCTGGAAAGATCGTTCTTATGGGGCCTGAATCTAACACACTTGCATTGTGTAGTATAGGCAGCTCCAGTAAAATATATGGAACTACTTGTGTATTAAGGTACTAAGTGACATGTGTCAATGTGGCAGAACTAGGCCCACATCAAAAGCAGTACAGATATTCAAATGCACTGCATGTGAAGGGCTAGTCTACACTTAAAACTTACACTGGCATAGCTGTATCAGTATATCCACTGTAAGAGCACTTGTGTAGCTGCATTTTGTTGACGGGAGAGAGCTCTCCCGCCGACCTAATAAAACCACCTAGAAGAGCGGTGGTAGCGATGTTGGCAGGAGAGCGTCTCCCGCCAACATAATACTGTCCACACAAGTGCTTAAACTGGCGACGCTTGTCGCTCAGGGGTGTGAAAAATCACCCCCCCCTGCCCCGAGCGACAAACATTTTGCCACAATAAGTAATAGTGTAGACAAGGCCTAAAAGTCACAGGAAACATCCTCTTTCACCTTAAATGTTTTATTTACAAATCTTCAACAGAGTACTGTACACAAGCAATATATCAAAGCAATAAATCAGAGTCTTGGTGGAAGTTAATTCATTCCACGGTGTCAGCACCCATCCACCACTGCAGCAGTAGACAGCATCTCTGTTGACTGTATTGTGAGAGAAATTCTAACCGGGGTATTTGTGGGGTGGGAATGGGGGAGAATGGTGTGTTTTACTTTTGTTTTCAATGGCAGTTATTCTTTTCTAGTTTTGTTTAAAGAACAGTGAATGTAAGAATGAACAGGGGGTTTAATGGGGGGAACCATCAAACTGGCAAAAATTAACCAAGTCTGTGTGAGCTTTGGAGATCCCCTGCCCCTCACCTTTTCCAATATTACCCTAGTAACACAGCCTACCTGCCAGTTTATGCCACATTACCAGATGATATATTGTACCTTATAGCTTCCCTTCCTCCATACAAAT
Source organism: Mesoclemmys tuberculata (assembly GCA_007922155.1). Classification (NCBI taxonomy): domain Eukaryota; kingdom Metazoa; phylum Chordata; order Testudines; family Chelidae; genus Mesoclemmys; species Mesoclemmys tuberculata. Next base: position 11,429,808 of record ML675617.1, on the reverse strand, counting down.
TGTTTATCATATATTCTGTCAGTTCAACCAGGATCAGCGGATAAAAAGGAATACTAGCTCTGGCTCAGTGAGTCCATAGCACTGTATCTCTTCATGAGACATTTCTGTACCTTCCAAGGCTCTCCATTAAAATCTTGGAGTTAATAAGCATGAAAAATCACCACAAAATGTGCCTAAAAGCTCTCTGCCCCAATTTCCCCTGCCACCCTTTTTTTTTTCTTTTTTAAAGCTGCACAAGGTTATAATAAATATACCCACAAAGATTTCCAGACTTTTTGTGATTAAACACAATTAACAGCTAACCTCAAGCTAGCTATTGCATACTGCAGCAGGGTTAGCTATTCATCAGTGGCACTGTGTGCTCTTGGAAGAAAGAAAAAACCTAAGTGCCCCCGTGCAACAGATACACTTGAATAGCAGAATAAACCCTGTGCCAGGAACACTGAGTACATGCCAAAAATGGTAATTAAAACATTCAGCTATAATATAAACTGTAATTTGCCAGGATATTAAAAAAAAAAATCTCACATTTTAAGAAAATCCTCAACACATAGAACAGGTGCACCTTAACTGCATGTTCTTGCTCTTTTCATGACGACATATGAGCAAAGATCCCTTTTAGAAGTATTATCTCCTACCTACCCTGCTTAATTTTTATTGACTTTTATGCAATAAGCCATTGTTTGGCACATTTGTGAAGAGAATCGGGGCACACTACCCTTCCCTGCCAAAACAGCACTTGCCAGTATACTGGGGGATTGTTCACATCATGAAGGTCACATAAGAGAATCTGCAACTTTACATCCATTGCAGGTGGCTGACAAGACCGCCTGACACGAGCAGCTAGACAAATAAGCAATAAAAACAATGTTCGGTGTCTGGAATATTAACATGAATATTGATTTGCAAGCCAGTGATTTGTCATCCTATGCTTCATCAGTGTCAGTGCAATAACAAGAGAAGAAAATACTTTAAAACAGAAGCTTATTGACCGTTTTAAAGAATCCACCAAAATATGCAGCATTTGTGAGAAAAATCAAGGCTAAAATGTTTCAGCCATACCAGCGTGTGACATTTTAATACAATTAAGAACCATTCAAAATAAGCATCTTGATTAAGCCACTGTTGCCCTGCCCTAACACATCCACCTACAAAGTTAGCCATCAGAGTTTATGCAGTGTGCCTGTTCATGATGAAGTATGGTGATATGTTGGTGACAGAAGACTGACTCCTTTTGCAACCATCTACTAATACTATATCAGGCCTACAAATTGTGGTTTGTGACAGAATTGTAGCTGCTTAAGCTACAAAGAAAAGTATAGCCAGAAGAGTCCTTGAGATATGTATCTGTTTCAAATCCGATTCCCGCAACCCTTCTCTGTGCATTATAATAGCAAGGTTTGTACTCTCAGCAGGAGTTTTACATTAACAAAAATACATTTTTCATATGGCAAGATTAGATGTAAGCACAAATCCATTAGCAGATGTGAGACCTTCAATTATCGTGTTGCTTTGAGTAAGATATAAAAACATTATCATTAAATATTTTACTGTGAGAAGTGGAAAAATCAAATCGACCTCACTTCAAATTTGAGAGGCTAAAAATGATGTTCTCAACATAATCTAAGTTTTTAAAACTCCCAAATCTGTAGCAGCACCTTCCAACACAATGCTCCTCCGCAAAATCACAGTTTTGCTCCTTGCAGTGTCAAATGCTATTTTTTTATTTACCAAAGTTTCTCAAGTCAAGGAATCATGTACATTTGATTTAACCTCAGTACACAGAACAGATGGACATTCCCAAGGGAGACTTCTACCCTTCCCAAATATACATGATATTCCTAAATGATGTGAGAGCATCTTGGCTGCCTTCACTAATGCCCTTGTGTCTGGCTTGTATTGTGCCCACTCACAAGTTATTTGGCCAATTCAGCCATGTCACAGGTGCCAAACATTGCTAGGGTTAGATTCACAGCCTGTTTTGCTCTGAATTTGCTCTTTCCTCTGCCAAATCAACATAACATGATTACCACATGCTCTCCTATCCCAAGTACAGTATCTTCACGGAGCAGTAATTGCCAGTAAGCAGTGACTTTTTATATGGTATGTACTCTGAAGAGGCAGAGAATGCAGTAGTTAGCTATAATTTATTTACAAGAAAACTGCATAACAATCAGGAAAATTGATTAGTTGCTTGCTCAGAGCACTGGTATTTTTTTAACTCAATGAGAACTTGATTGTGTTGCTTCAGATATTTGGCTAAATATCAGGCTGTAATATTACACTTATTTTTATCATGTCACTTTCAGTGGAGTCATGTATATCACCATCTTCGTTCATAATATTTGGGGGTAAAAACACTGGAGGAGTCAGTGGGCAAATTCTATGATTATCTCAGGAGAAAGGTGATTTTTAAAATACGTTCTCGGATTTTAAAAAAAAGACTTTTAAATCTAATTGTCACAAAAAAAACCATTTCAAATTTAACCTACAACTAGTCTTCCATCAAAAAATCTTTTTTCTGGGAAACAATGTATTTTAAATGAGTGAAACAATCACTTTTGAGCATGCTCAATAGTTACCTCTTAACATTAGGTCAGCCTAACAGAGCCCCATCCCCTTTTGAGACAGCCCATAAGGTGCAGGAAGAACCATACATTCATTCTATTATGGATCTGACAGGGGTGCTCCTAGGACAATTTGCATGAGGAGTATGGAATTGCCTCATACATAGGTGGAAAAAATCTCCAGTAAATTATTAATTCCATTCTCAAATTCCATGCTTCCCTAAACCTGATTTTAGAGCGCTCTACATTTTTGCTGCATGGCCCAACTTCTAGGCTGTCTTTTTGTTTGTTTTTTAAAAAAAAGATGTTTCCTGGCTTATATTGATGTAAAGATAGAACTGTCAACATATACTAGTTGTTGCCCTGGTAAACCCAGCCTGGCAGAAAATGGTTCTTAGCCAAACAATATCATCAGAAAAGGTGAAAAAACTCACTTCTTCCCAAACCCATTTACTTAAGTAGGGTGTGAATTTCTAGGCCTAATTCAGGCTAATTCAATAACTGTAGTAAATACAGATTTTTTTCTTTTCAATTTTTTAAAAGACAATTCATGCAAAACACTCATGTTAACTTTAACGTTATATGTTTAAAACAAGAAAAAAAGATTCGTATCAGAATGGCCTGCAACGGGAAACTAGAATGTTTGAGATTCTTCTCTTGGCTGATGTTCACAATGTTTGTTTCCCTCTACCATTTGAAATAAATAATTTTAACTCAGAAAAGTAATCTATCCCTAGTAAATGAATCCAGTAAACAGAGAAAGTAGTCCTCCAGTCCATTATTAAATTACACACAAAAAATTTGCATTAAAAGATTAAGTTTGCAAAGTCAAAGCACCCAAAAAGTTCAGAAGTGACGGTGCAACCTTTATTCGCTCCCATTGTGACTATCCATTGTGATAATCGTTACATGATTACAGGCTACTTTTCCACCATAGAATCTCTACCTTCTTCAGGGCACAGAATGGCCCATGCTCATCTATTGAGCAGATATTCAATATTTAATTTTCTCCTTGTTCTCCAATATGTGGATGTGTGGCTCTCTGCTGCACACTATTCAAACCCTCTGCTCTGAGGACAGAAATATTAATGTCCTGATGGGCTTTTATGTGGCACTCATCATTACAGTATCTGAGTGCTTCACAAACACTAATGAATTATTTTCACAGCACAACTGTGAAGTGAAGAAGAAATATTATTCCCTTTTTACAAATAAACAGGGAATTGAGGCACAAAGAGATTAAGATTAAAAATCTGATAGTTTTGGGTACCCAGTCAGACACCTGGGACTTGATTTTTCAGAGTACTTAACATTATATATCACTTTCTCTCTTTAAAGCACAGTTTCCACTGACTTCAATTGCAGCTGTGCGTGTTCAGTGCTTCTGCAAATCAGGTCCAAATTGTCAAGTCAGGGACCAAGAAAATTAGGAATACACATTTAGTGGACTAACTGAAAAATTTGATCTTAGTGACTTGTCTAGGATCAAACAGGAACTGTGGCACAGGCAAGGAGAGAATCCAAGTCTTCAAGGCAGCATCCAACTGAGACCATCCTTTCTCTTCCTTCAATCCCCTACTTCATTCCCTACTCACCTTCCAAGATGGCCATCCATCACTCCAGGAGGAGAAGATGGATAGAGGGTTAATTCTGCGATAGTGGGACCTATTTCTGATCCCTTGTGAAGTCACACCTCCGAGCAGAGTTCCTCTGGGCAGCATCCACTGACTCCTTGGAAGCCTTTAAAGAGCAGCGGGTGCTCTTGGGGGTTTGCCACTCATTGTTGCCTTTCAGTTCCCTGATTTTGATCCTATGACCTTCACTCCTGTCCTTATTTTTCATTTGTTGCCCTAGGATTCAGTTGTGGCCTGGGTCCACTGGCCCCTCTCCCTGGCTGAGGGGGAGAACGTTTAACTATGGACAGACCTAGGCCTGCTGTCTCCTGGTATTTACAATAGGTACTCACCTTTCAACTTCTTTAACAAATGAGGCAGAGAAATCCTGCAGACAACAGTCTCACTCATCCCCAAAGAAGGTCCACCCAAGTTGGTTTTGTGTATTCAATTTCTTAGGTTTTAAAAATAGTTAATTATGAAAAGATAAATTCCACCATCTGGCATCATCTCAAGACATGCACATTCTCAGCATGGTAGTAATCTTTAGATTCATTGTTCTTCAGCAAAGTTGTCATCTTAGATCCACCACACAGTCCTCTGCCACTTGAGCTAAATGAATAGAGGAAGACAACCTACTATGTGGATCAGCACTAGAAGGAACTAAGAAACATGCTTTGTCAGTGAGTTTCATAGATTTTTGCTGACAGCAGAGGAAGGGTGAGATTCTGGAATCTTGGTTCCATTCCAGGCTTTGGAGGGGAATGTGTCCTCTTGTGAGCAGAGACTCTTCCGTCTATTTAACCCATTCTGTCTTGTCCCCTCCAACTTGGCCCTGTCCTTTCTCTCCCCGACCCTGGCTCCTCCTTCCAGTCCCATTCTCCTCACAGTGTCACTCTCAGGCTCTACTCCTCATTCCAGTCCAGTCTCCTTGCCCAGACGGTCCTAGTCTCTCTCTCCAGATGTCCCCTATCCCAGGTAATATCCCATCACACACTCCTAGTCCCATTCTGCCTGCCTAGGCAATCCCAATCCCCTCCCCCATTCCCCAACTACTTGTGGGATTTTTGTTTCTCCCCAACAATGGCCTCCAAGTAGCCACACCCACTTTCCCCAATCTCAGTTTCTCCTGCCACCTGGCTTCTTGTCCCAATCTCCCACCTTCCTGGCTCCCTGTCCCATTCTCCCAGCCAGAAGGCCAATCCTGATGAGGAACCAGGCTACAGGTTTCCCCCCCAATCTCCTTCCCTCAGTCCTACTAGCTCCCAACACTGATCTTCTTGTCTAGCCAGTTCCCATCTGTGTGCCCAGCCAGTCACAATCTCCTGTCTTTATCAGTCCTCGTCTCTCCCAGTCAGTTTTCCTCTCTCCCCATCGAGGCTCCTTGTCCAGCTACTCCTCCACTACCTCACCTCACATAGGTCTGGCTCTTCACCCCTCTCCCTTTGACTCAGGCAACTTCCTCCTCCGTGCTGCCTATCAGCAGAGGGTTTCATTGACAGCAAAGGGGAGACATGTCCCCAGCTCTCAGTTCCTGTGCCTGGCGCATCCCAGTCTTCAACTGCAGAGGGAGTCCTGCTCAGTGCCGGGCTGGAGTGTGAGCAGAATGGTCATGGAGTTGGGCTATGGAAATCTAGCAAGTCTCTAGTCAGCATATGCAAACTGCATATGCTGAAAGGCTTATAGTTTGCCACATTTGGGCACATTTTGATGGGGAAAGCAAAAGGTACATCAGTGACCTAAAGGCCACCCCTTACCAAACTTCGAGTTCCTGCCCCAAACCATCAGGATGTTAGAAATTCTCAAACAAAAGATCACCAGAATTTAAAAACAAACCAACCAAAAACATGGACAAAACATTTCCTCTCTCACCTAATTCTTGGAAAGCAATGTACCATTTTGACTGATGCAGTCATCCAATTCCAAAGCAGTCACCCAGGCATACAAAATTTCAGCCCAAATGGTTAAAGTTTGGCAAAGTTATAAGCAATTGAACACAGGATCTTATCATGGGAAATGACCTTAAGGTTACCAGCTTATTACTCTGTCTTTTACTGGTCTTCCAGCTCCATCTGTGGTGTCCACCTGCCTAACATTAACTTAGCTGTTCTGTACATCCTCTGATTTCTATACCATACATATAACAATATGACTAGAAATGTATTTTCACAGAACAAAGGATACAGGAATTACAAAAGTCTTCTCTAGCTGTTTAACACTGCTGAATTAATATTGTGATGGGAACATTAATGTTTGCATTCCATCTTTTAACATGTCCAAATGTAATATTGTACTTTTATAGCATAATAAATCTGATGACTGGAGCGCTGTTTAAAGGGCACCACAGAGCAATGACTGGCACAGTTCCTTTTCAGGAAAGAGAGAGCCCTGCTTCCACAGAGAAATCAGACAGAACATCTTCAGAGATGCTTTGAAGGGATCTGCCTGCCCATTTTCAGATGTCACCAGGATAGCCAGCAAAACACTGCATCCTCAAGCTTTCTAACCAACAACAAGTCTTTTTAGCCTACTTCATTACTAAATAAAATGTCAAGCCTGTGAGGATGGCTAGGCTTTTGTCTGGAGGTTGCCCCACAAACATGCTTTTTAAGTTCCATCCCCAGCAAAGTAAACAGATACAAACTGGAAGCATCATTCAGCACTAAACCCTCCAAGCATAAGCATATTTAGATTGGAACAAAATTAGCACAGCCAGTAAGAGAGGTTTTCTAGTTGTTTTCTGAAAGCAAGGATTGTCACTCATTAAATATTTGTTAGACTCTGAATTTAAAGTAAAGATCCAAACAGGATCATGGTAGACAGAGCCATTATGATCTTAAATAGGGAAATATAGGAGGATGGAGGTCTGTAACTCTCTGTTGGAGGGGAAAACAGCACAATCAACTAATGTTGATTTCACATCTACAATGGATAAAGAAGTACGTTAACTAACTTTATAGAATACAAATTAGCCTTTATCAGAAATGCACCTATAAGCGGCTGGTCTGAAACGGTAACCCCTTATCTTCATATGAATGAACATCATATTTGGGATTTTGTTTTCCAAACACAAGGAGTTTTGCAATTAAAGCAACAGCAATTACAGTAAATGGTTGACAAGAGATAAGATAGGTTTTCATTTAATCTGTTTTACAGAACATTATTTGACCATTCCACAGCACAACACATGACAAAAAGCTTCTTGGAAATGTTGTGCATCTATGGTCAAACAAACTGAGCTCTTAGGTACCAGAATCTGAAAACTCCCATTGACATTCATCTGTTTCCTTGGAAAGTATCTGAGGCTAACACAAAGATTTGGTGAACTGTACATGTAAAGGGAGTAGACAGTATTCTGAGTGAACGCATAAGCAATACCTGAAAAAGATGTGAATTTATACCAGACACTCCTGTATAGATATGACTGCATTGCGAGGCACAAGGCACAAAGGCCAGATGTGCCTTAAACCAGCTCAGAACTGCAGCTACCCAGCATAATCACACTTCTGTGTTACTTCTTCTATTATTGTTTGAATTGACACAATCCAGAGTGGGGAGATATTTGCATGACCCATCCACAAAATAAGGTTCATGTATTTGAGATGCCAGAATGAGGCATCACTCACAGTAAATTCTGAGATTCTTCACATATCCTTCCATTTCCCTTTTCCCTACTTTGATCAGTGGCAAAACAGATGATGGTAATGCAAATGTCGACACTGTGGGCTGGTCAACAAAAGTCAATAAGACAGTGGAGGCATACACCCTGAAATGTTCCTTCCATTGACGTAACTTCCCTACTATGCCGACATAATAAAACCACCTCAACAAGAGGCGTAGGGCTTATGTCGGTGTCATTCGGGCAACACAGTGTCAGCGTAGACAATGCGCTCCTTACATCAGCTATCAGCTGTCATTCGTACAGCCTCACTGACAAGAAAGCTGGGCAGCTCGAACTGGCTTCCCCAACTCCCCTGGAGACCAGAGCTGATGGACCAGGAGCAGGACAAGAAGTCCCGGTCAGCTGGACCCCACTTCTAGTTGGGAGTGAGAAAGGGTAGAAGCCCGGGCAATTTCTCCACGTCAATTTCACCTTGGCCAGCCTTATCAATTTCATCGCTGATCCAAAATTGGTGGGGCTGCACAGCTTCCTGGGGAGAGGAGAAGCCCCAAGCAGCTTCCTTCAGCTCCCAGCAGGGAACAGGAAGTAGAGGGGTGTGGCAGCCCACCAGCCCATGGGGCAGCAGAGAACTGCCAATGGAGCTGAGAAAACACGGTTACTTACCAGTAACTGCTGTTCTTCGAGATGTGTTGCTCATATCCATTCCACTTAGATGTGTGTGCGCCCTCGTGCATGGTCTCCGGAGAACTTTTTCCCTAGCAGCCCCCTGTAGGGGCCTGTCTCGGCGCCCCCTGGAGTGCTGCCCTCATGCGGCAGTATATAGGGCGCCGCCAGCCCCTCCCCTCCTCAGTCCCTTCTTTCTGCCGACTCCGACAGCAGGGACGGAGGGTGGGTGTGGAATGGATATGAGCAACACATCTCAAAGAACAACAGTTACTGGTAAGTAACCATGTTTTCTCCTTTGAGTGATTGCTCATATGCATTCCACTTAGGTGATTACCAAGCCATATTCTGGAGATGGGTAGGAGTTACAGGTGAGCTGCCCGCTGCACAGCTCTGCCGAAACTTGCACCCTCCCTCGTCTGCCGGCATAGTGCGACATGAAAGTGTGCACTGGTGACCTGGCGGTGGCTTTGCAGCTGTTGTGCAAAGGTATCCACTACGGTTGTGGCCCAGGTACTAGTTGAGGGCGCTGTGATGACCTCTGAAAGTGGTGCTTTTGAGCAGCACAGAGCAGTACTTGATGCAGGGGGTGGTCCGCGCAGAGACGCGCTGGTGACCTTTTCATCTGGATTACCGCTGGAACAAAGGGTTCGCTTCCTGGAACAGCTAGGTATGCCCGACGCAAAGGGCTAGGACTTTCAGTGAATGCAATCTCCTCACCTCCTCCCCGCCATGTGGTTTGGAAAAAACATGTGGAGAAAATTTATCTTGATTACAACGAAAGATAGGAACCCATCCTGGGCAGGGAGGCCAGATGTTTGGCGAACTTGGACCTTGTCCTTATAGAATACTGTATACGGAGGCTCCAAGGTCCTGTCCTGTCAGTGCCGGAGAAGCTTCTCGCTGAAGTGATAGCCACCAGGGCTATCTGTGAAAGCATGAGCCGGGGCATAGAGACGTGAGTTCAAAAGGGGGGCCCCCGAGCATCTCGAGAAGGCCAGGTCGAGATCCCAAGGAGGCACCGGGTTGCGTGTCTGCAGATAAAACTCACTGCACTCTTGAGGCAGGTAGCTGATCTGGGGGAGCCAGAACAGGGACATCCCTTCGAGCAGCTGAAGGGAGGCCAAGACGAGTGACCCGTGAATCTTCAATGAGGCCAGGACTAGGCCTTGGGCTTTAGCTGGATCAGATACTCCAGGGCTGCCTGTGCCAGCAAGAGTCTTGGCAGGATGCCCCAGAACTCTGTCCACCAGGTGGACCGTATTTACTTAACTCGATACGCAACCTGTGCGGAGGGTTCCTGCTGCCAAGCAGGCCCTCCCTCCCTCTGTCAGCAGGTCTGGGTGCAGCAGTTACCCCAGATATTGGGGGGTTACCTGTCGGGGCGACCGGACAGTCCAGCAGCATGCTGAACCAGTCCCGTGTTGATTAGGCTGGATCAATCAGTAAGACGTCCGCCCCGACTTACCTTATCTGCACAGCCGGACACCGGGTCAGGTCAGAGTGGGAGGAGACGCGTACCTGAGAGTACCTGTTTAGTCGATGAGGAGTGCTTGGAAAGCAACCCAGTCTCGCTATCTTGGAGCGAGCAGAACCTTGGACGCTTTGTGTCCCAGACCAATGCGACAAGGTCCAGTTGGAAAATACCCCACTTTGGGGAAAAACATAGGCATGACCTACGGGTGCCAGGACCTGTTGCAGCGGGGAAGGAACAACCTGCTGAGGCGATTCACCTCGTTGCTCCTGACCCCCGGGAGGTGAGAGGCAGTTAAGCGGAGATCGTGCCTCACTGTGAAAACCGTCGGATGGGGGGCTTTCTTGCAGAGGGTTGGGGAGTGTGCTCCTCCCCTCCTTTGCGCTGAAGTGCCGGAACCTGTACCTTGACCGACGGAACGAGTCCCTGAATGGGATGCCCCACAACACTGCCCCGCAAGGCCTTCACCAGCGCAGGGAGGCTAGCGCAGGTAGGGAATCTATTGGGTGGCTGTGTGGTGCCTATATCGAGGCCACCTACACCTGAAGCAATCTGTGTCCCTGGCGGCCCAGTGTTGCTACATATGTGCAGGCCGCCATGGGACCTAATAACTGCAGGCAGTGTCCTAGATGCTGTTGTGGACATTGGTGCAGCTGGGAGATGGTATGGACCATAAGCCTCAAAATTCGGCTGGGGCGGGAAGGCTCTGGCCTGGGAAGCGCTCGCCAATGAGTAATGCAGCCTGTTGCACGTGGAGCAGGAGTAAGAGAGGACCACGGTCTCCCACACTCAGGACCGGGATCTGTCCCAGGCCATCCAGACAACCCGGCAAGGGAATATCTACGTACGCTATGTCTCAGGTGGGCAGCCACCACGACCCTGCGTCTGCTGGTCACAGGTAGATATGAACTAGGAGTTGCCATAAGCCCCCATTCCTGTCCCTACGTGTAAAGGGTTAGAAGGCCTTGGCACGTAGAGCCTCAGAGAGCCAAATGTGGCCCCGGAGTCCCTCAGACCATGGAGCTTCACAGTGGTCCGATCCGAGAGGAAGACCAACCCATCGTAGGGGAAACCCTGAACGATCACTGCCTCTCCTGGGACAGGCCCAAGGATTGCAGCTACAAACGCCTCATCGTGGCAATGGCGGAGGCTATGGCCTTAGCCGCCGAATCAGCAGCGTTCCTGAACGTCTAGGGTGCTGCCCCAGTGTCCCGAATCGCAGTGGCGAAGTCTGTGCCCTGGCCCCGTGTCAGGGTCTTAGCAGACCACCTGAGGTCGTTTTACAGTGAAATCCCTATCCACCCCAGAGGGCTGATGGTTGGCAAACCTGACCTACAGGGCTCCTGCGGACAATGAGCCGGGACACAGCACCCTGAATCCAAGGGCCGGGTCTTGAGTAATCAACAGCCTGGACCTTTCGGCCGGGACATAGCACTTCCCCCCTGCCACCTTTGACGTAGAGGTGACGAGGGGGGGGGAGGTTCCATAGGGTCTCATCGCCTCAAGAGTCCCATCGTGGACCAGTAGGGCCACCCACCCTCGGGCTGCCACCGCCAGCCCACTGAAGCAGGCAACCTTAGTCTCCAGTGAGAGGTCACCCTCCTGAGCAGCTCCCAGTGCGCCCCGAAACCTTCCGGTGGCGCCATGCAATCCCGGAAGACTGCCACTCCTGGGCAGGAGAAAGGGGATTGCCATGGCACATCCCGCAGGTGCTCCCCACACACCAAAGGAGTGCACCCACAGGAGGTCTCTCCATGAGATCCGACTCCTTGTCCGAAGAGCGGAGTCCCTGCCCCGACCTGTGCCAGGAATGCAGACTGCACCCCCGCTGTATGAGATGGACAGCCCTGGTCCCATCCCGATGGCTATTGCCTCTGGGGCCAACGCAGGCTGACTGTGCCCCTCTCCCCCCCCGTTGTGGGACCCCAAGCCACCACACCCATGGGCCCTGGCTGTCCTGCATCACGGGTGCCGCGCCTTGCCAGGGACCGTCCCCCCGCCTCTCCCAGCATGGAGGGGAGGGGGGGAAACGACGACAACCCTGCAGCTCTGGGTCCGCACCGCGCCCCCCGGCTCCGGACACTGTGGCGACACGGGGTTCTGTGCCGTGCCTCGGCGCGGAAGCGGGGGGGAGGGGGGGATGCGGCGCCGGGTCCTGCGGCGGTACTGGGTCTCGTGCTAGGCTCCAGGGAGGGGCGGATCCCTAGTGCTGGGCGCTGTGGTGGCCCCTGCACCGATGCTGCCTCTCGGTGTTGTGGGAGGGAACCCTGCAGTGCCACGCCCAGTGGAGCGGCACCAGGTCCCGCGCTGCGCCCCAGAGTGGAGGCAGACCCCCTGGTGCTGACAGCTCTGGCGGCACTGGGTCTCGGCCCATGGTGCCAGCAAGAGGGAACCCCGGAGCGCCACCTCTGGTGCAGTGGTACCGGGTTCCGCGCCGGGTCTCGGTGCCAGAGGAGGGGTGACCCTGCAGCTCCAAGTCCTGCACCAGGTCCCGCGCCGTGCCACAGAGCGGGGGCGGACCCTTCAGTGCCGAGTCCAGCAGCAGCACCGGGTCTTGCACTGCACCTCGGTGCTAGGGCTGACCCTTCGGTGTCGAGACCTTTCAACAGCGACCGGGAGTTCCCTGCAGCTTGAGGTCTTCAAATCTCACTTTTGAGGATTTCAATAACTCAGTCATAGGTTCGGGGTTGTTATAAATGTGTATGGGTAGGGTTTTGTGGCCTGCCTTGTGCGGGAGGTCAGACTAGATGATCATATTGGTCCCTTCTGACCTATGAGTCTATGAGTCCTCTCCTTGGTGCCGAGGACTTTCCCTCGGCGCTGAGTGCTCTACGCAACCGAGGTCCTGCTGGGCAACTACTCGGTGCCGGGTCCGTCCTGAGGGAGCGTCTTGCTTACCCCGTTGCTGTCCAGCGGGAGATTGATTCCCCGGACCAGGGGTCTCCACCACTCTTCAGGGGGACCCAACGCAGGCTTGCCCCGGGTACCAGCCTCTTCTCCCTCGGCGGGGGGGAGGGAGGGCACGCGGCGGCATAAGCAAGACAAGGCTCTTGCTGCCAAAAGCCTCTGGTGTGGACGGCGTTGGCAGGGGCACTGTCCCACTCCCAGGAGTCGGGGGTGGCTCTCTGCATGGGGATGCAGGCTCCAGAGAGGGCTCGACGGGCCGTGGCTGGTGCATCCCCGCCCTCGACCCTGCCCGTACCCACGGTGCAGGGGAGTGTCCGCGCTCCACGCGCTGCTCTTCCTCTTCGGCACCGGGGTGCTGCTCGGTGCCGAGTCAAGCCTGGCGCCAGCAGGGAACAGCTTGATGGTGCTGCTTCCCCTCCCCCTCACACTTAAGGCACCGATGGGGGTGGGGGTGTCTTAAATCCAGGTGGCTGGGACCTGCCTGTCCACCTTAAGTCCCTCAGGGACTCCTATCTAACTAACAACTACTTAACAACTAGCTACAGAGCTTTGACTAACACGAAACAAACAAAGGGAATTGGTACTTGCGGAGAGCAAGGCTATTTCCAGTCACCGTCATGGGCGGAAAGAAGGAACTGCGGAGGGGAGGGGCCGGCAGCACCCTATATACTGCCGCATGAGGGCTGCACTCCAGGGGGCACCGAGACCGGCCCCTACAGGGGGCTGCTAGGGAAAAAGTTCTCTGGAGACCGTGCACGAAGGCGCGCACACACCTAAGTGGAATGCATATGAGCAATCACTCGAAGGAGAACCAGGCTCTTCTAGTCCTGGTGCTCCTGGTGAGTGTGGACATCAGCCACCGCAGTAATTAATTAATATATGTTGACTTATCTTTGTACCATTGACATGGCTTAAGTGTCGGAGTTGACCTCTCACCAAGATAAATAGGGCAGTTCATACCTATTAAGCATTTGTCTCACACTCTTTGTAGACTCACATGGATGTTACTGTAAGTTACTCTGTTCACATATCAAAGGGTTTCTTCATAGCCAGAACAGTTAGAGACTTATTAAAAAACCCTGAGATCCCAGAGCACAGGGTGGCAATTTGGGAGAGGTGGTGTCATGTATGCTACTCATTTTGAACCCATGACAATTTCTAATGATAATTATAGAACATGTGTACAGGTGTATACACACACTCTTTTTTTAAGAAGAGTTTACGTTCCTTCTGAAAATGTAATATATCTGCATCTACCTATGAATTTAAAATAACCACAAAATACTGAAGTAAAACCAAAAAGCCCACCTGTCCCTTTCTGCATGAGAATTATGGAGAGAGCTAAAGAGGAGGAAGTCTCAGCAAGCGTCTCCTCATGGAGATTTCCCCCCTGCCTGGCTCAATAACTGACAAAGGGAATTGCAGGCCTACCCACAAATTCCATGAGTCTCCAGAGAGATCAGCCGAGGGCGACAACCTCTAAATAGAGGACCTGTGCCTCTGTGCTGGCTCTGGGTTTCTTAGATCCTTGATTCTCCCGTTTCGTGGCAAAATGGACCCAATGGAACTGCACTGCCAGGACTTCCAGTTAGCTCCAGAAGCAGAGTAAAAGGGGAGAACAGCAGTGGAGGAGGGAGTCGTAGAAAAGTTATGTAGGCAATGATAGTATTACCTACCTGAGGTTAGTAAAGTGAGGTTGGTGTAGGGACAAGAAGCGCTCCCCACCCCCTGCACTCTTTCATTAGCCACACCTTTTCCCCATGCAAATCTTTGACCAACAGAAAGTTTCCCTTTCATACAGGAAAAGATGTTTTGATAAATTGAGATAGTGTTTCTCTCCTCTGAATTTCAGTGCAAAAGAACTCTATTTTGAGCCCTTTTAATGTAAGTTTAAACCTTGAATTTAAAGGCACTTTGGCAGTGGTAGACTATATTTTTTTAAAGTTAAATTGGATATTCAAGGTAGAGGCAGCTAGGATTCTGCATTTGCATATGAAAATACGTACATCAATTGAATATTCCTGTCACTCAGAGTGCAACATCATACTAAAATTCATATTAATACCAGGGGCTGGTAAGACACGTGGCTTGAGACTAAAGCAGCTGAGAGACTATGGGAGTTAGGCAGCTGAGCTCACCAGCAGAGGACGGCAAGACCTTTTCCCCTTAACGTACTCAAAAAGGAAGGACCCACAATGGAAGGAAAACAGCATACAGCCAACACCACTGCTATCTCTTCCTCTGCCTACACCTGTGGGGGCCCTGGCTCATCACTCAGGGTCCTAATCTTTACTTGTTGAAAAATGCAGCCTGCATGTCAGAGAATCACAAATTAAAGCCCATTACTTCTTTTTCTACCTTCAGTGGGCATAGAGAACAATTGATCACTGTCCTCTTTATAACAGCTTACCAATGCCAAGTAGAGCAGAGCATTTATCTCCCATGTCTTACATACAATACTCTTGTTAATACACCCCAGAATATTAGCCTTTTTCACAACAGAATCAATGCTGTTGACTTATATTCAATTTGTGATGCACTATAACGACCCTGAGCAGACCAGCAGTGACTATAGGACTCTGGGAGCAAGGGTGAAGGAGTTGGGGGCACAATTTTTGTCTATCCCCCCAGTTGACGGTAAGGGCAAATCCTGGGATGAATGTTTGGCTGCACAGATGGTGTTGATGGGAGGGTTTCGACTTCCTCTATCCTGGGATGCAGGAAGGAGAATTAGATGTTGAGAGGATGGGTTGAAAATTACAACAAAGCCATATGAGCTACAAAAAGGGAAATCAGTGGGAGAATCTGCTTAATATTTTAGGTGGCTATACACAAAGGCAACGAGTATGGGGAATAAACAGTGGAAGAAGTGACATTTGCTGGAAGAGCAATACAGCAGAGCACAAACAATCCAAGAAGTTTTTGGACTGTGTCATGGATAACTTCCTGGTGAAAGTGCTGGAGCAACCAACTAGGAGCCGTGTTGCTCTTGACCTGCTGCTCACAAACAGGGAAGATTTGGTAGGGGAAGTAGAAGTGGGTGACAACCTAGGCAGCAGTGACCATAAGATGGTCAAGTTCAGGATCCTGACAAAAGGAAGAAAGGAGAACAGCAAGATATGGACCATGGACTTCAGAAAAGCAGACTCTGACACCCTCAGGGAGCTGAGGGACAGGATCCCCTGGGAGGTTAATATGAGGGGGAAAGGAATCCAAGACGGCTGGCTGTATTTTAAAGAAACTTTATTGAGGGCACAGGAACAAACCATCCCGATGTGCAGAAAGAATAGCAAGTGTGGTAGGCGACCAGCTTGGCTTAACAAAAAAGTCATTGGTGAGCTCAAACACAAAAAAGCAGCTTACAAGAAGTGGAAGCTTGGTCAGATGACCAGGGAGAATTATAAAAATACTGCTCGAACATGCAAGAATGAAATCAGGAAGGCCAAAGCGCAATTGGAGTTGCAGCTAGCAAGGGACATGAAGGGGAACAAGAAGGGTTTCTAAAGGAACGCTAGCAACAAGAGGAAGATTCAGGAAAATGTGGGCCCCTTACAGAATGAGGGAGGTAACCTAGTGATAGAGGATGTGGTGAAAGCTGAGGTACTCAATGTCTTTTTTGCCTCTGTCTTCACAGACAAGGTCAGCTCCCAGACTACTGCACTGGGCGGCACAGAATGGGGAGGAGGTCAACATCCCGCAGTGCTGAAGGAACAGGTCCAGGACTATTTAGAAAGATTGGACATACACAAGTCCACGGGGCCAGATGCAATGCACCCGAGGGTGCTGAGAGAGTTAGCTGATGTGATTTCAGAGCCATTGGCTATTATCTTTGAAAGCTCGTGGCAACAGGGGGAGGTCCCAGATGACTGGAAAAGACAATCTTCAAGAAAGAGAAGAAAGAGGATCCAGGCAACTATAGGCCGGTCAGCCTCACCTCAATCCCTGGAAAAATCATGGAGCAGGTCCTCAAGGAATCCATTTTAAGGCACTTAAAAGAGAGGAAGGTGATCAGGAGCAGTCAACACGGATTCACCAAGGAAAAGTGATCAATGGCTCCATGTCTAGCTGGCAGCCAGTCACAAGTGGAGTGCCCCAGGGGTCTGTCCCGGGGCCGGTCTTGTTCAACATCTTCATTAATAATCTGGAAGAGGGGGTAGATTGCACCCTCAGCAAGTTTGCAGATGACACTAAGCTAGGGGAAGTGGTAGATACCCTGGAAGGGAGAGAGAGGATACAGAAGGACCTAAACAAATTGGAGGATTGGGCCAAAAGAAATCTGATGAGGTTCAACAAGGACAAGTGCAGAGTCTTGCACTTAGGACAGAAGAATCCCATGCACAGCTACAGACTGGGGACCGACGAGCGAGGCAGCAGTTCTGCAGAAAAGGATCTGGGCGTTACAGTGGATAAGAAGCTGGATATGAGTCACCAGTGTGCCCTGATTGCCAAGAAGGCTAATGGCATATTGGGCTGCATTAGTAAGAGTATTGCGAGCAGATCGCGGGAAGTGATTATTCCCCTCTATTTGGCATTGGTGAGGCCGCATTTGGAGTATTGTGTCCAGTTTTGGTCCCCCCACTACAAAAAGGATGTCAACAAGTTGAAGAGAGTCCAGCAGAGGGCAACAAAAATTATTAGGGGGCTGGAGCACAAGACTTATGAAGAGAGGCTGAAGGAACTAGGCCTGTTTAGACTGCAGAAGAGAAGAATGAGGGGGGATTTGATAGCAGCCTTTAACTACCTGAAAGGGGGTTCCAGGGAGGATGGAGCTAGGCTGTTCTCAGTGGAGGCAGATGACAGAACAAGGAGCAATGATCTCAAGTTGCAGTGGGGGAGGTCTAGGCTGGACATTAGGAAAAAGTTTTTCACTAGGAGAGTGGTGAAGCATTGGAATGGGTTACCTAGGGAGGTGGTGGCATCTCCATCTTTAGGAGGTTTTTAAGCTGAGGCTTGACAAAACCCTTGCCGGGATGATTAAGCTGAGGATAGTCCTGCTTTGAGCAGGGGGTTGGACTAGATGTCCTCCTGAGGTCCCTTCCAACTCTAATATTCTATGATTCTAGCTAAGTGGAAGTCTAGAAACTAAATTATGACTTTATCAGCATCATAGACTGGGATATTGGTATAGCGAGGCATAGCTTATTCAGGAAGGACAGGCAAAGAAAAAAAAAGAGAGAGGCGGTGTTGCATTCTACATCAAGACTATCCACACTTGTTCTGACATCCAGAAGGAGATAGGAGGCAGACCTACTGAAAGTCTCTGGGCAAAGATAAAAAGGGAAAAAATAGGACAATGTCATGGTAGGAGTCTACAACAGACCACCAATTCAGGAAGAGGAGGTGGATAAGGCGTTTCTAGAACAAACAACAAAAATACACAAAACACAATACATGGTAGTAATGGAGGACTTTAACTCCCAGGAATCTGTTGGAAAAGTAATATGGCAAAACACAAAATGTACAATAAGTTCTTGGAATGCATTGGAGACACTTTTTTGTTTCAGAAAATGGAGGAAATAACCTGGGGGACAGCTAAGGTGAATTGATGGTGAATGTGAAGGCAATTTGGGTGAAAGTAATCGTGAAACTATAGATTTCATGATTCTAAGGAAAGGAAGGATTGAGAGCAGCAGAATAAGGGTAATGGACTTTAAAAAAAGCAGATTAACGAACTCAGAATGGTTCCGGGAATAAAATGTACAGAAAAACCACTTCAGGAAAGCAGTTCTCAAAAAGAGACACTATTAAAGGTACAACAGTAAACTATCCCGATATGAAGGAAAAACACGAAGACTAGTCAGAGGCCAATATGGCTCTGTCAGAAGCTCTTACATGACCTGAAAATTAATAAGGAATCCTACAAAAATTGGAAACGTACGAATTGCTTAAAAAAAAAAAAAAAAAAAAAGAATAATACATGTAGGGCCATAATCAGAAAGGTTAAGGCACAAAATGAGTTATTCCTAGCAATGGGCATAAAAGGCAGTAAGAATTGAGCAAGAGAACGATAAAGGGAAGCATAGTTCTGCTACTTAATGGAGAAGGAGAGCTAATAATGGATGGCATCTAGAAAGCTGAGTTATTTAATGCCTATTTTGCTTCCACCGTCACTAAAAAGGTAAACTGTGACCAGATGCTTAGCATAATTAACATTTGTAGGTATATTTAAGTCGGCAGTAGCTGACTAAATTCATCCCACGAAAATGAAGGAACTAGCTGAAGTCATTCTGGAACCATTAGTGATTATCTTCAAGAATCCACTGAGGACATGGGGTGATAAGGGAGGGCTGGAAAAGGGAAAACATTGTTCCCCTTCTTAAAGATGGGTACTAAGAGGACCCAGGGGATTACAGGACAGTCAGCCTCACTTCAATGCCTGTTTAATAATTTTGTTCTCGTATATTTCCAATCAAGTTGTAAGCACCTAGAAAACAAATAACAGCCAAAAGCTTTGTCAAAAAACAAGTCATGACAAATGAATCTCATCTTCTTCTTTTACAGGGCTACTAGCCTAGCGGACAGGGGGATGCATTATATTTCTTTATCTTAGTAAGTTTTTTGACACAGTCCCACAGGACAGTCTCATCAGCCAACTAGGGAAATGTGGCCTAGATGAAATTACTATAAGATAGGAGCATAACTAGCAGAAAGACCATACCGAAAGAGTAGTTATCAACGGTTTGCTATCAAACTGGAGGACATATTTAGAGACGTGTCATAGGGGTCTGTTTAATAATTTACTTAATTATTTGGACAATGGAGAGAATGCTTCTAAAATTATCAGGTAACACCAAGCTATGAAAGGATTGGAGGCATTTTGGAGGACAGGGTTAGAATTCAAAATGACTTTGACACATTGGAGAACTGGTCTGAAATCAGCGAGATGAAACTCACAGTCAAGTACAAAGTCTGACACTTCAGAAGGAAAAGAAAAATCACATGAACAAATGTAAAATGGGAAATTACTGCTGAAAAGGATCTAGGAGTTGTAGTGGATCACAAACTGAACATGAGCTACAGATTTTAAATAATGGCCAACTAATTCAACTAATCATTTTCAACCAAAATAAAAACAAAACATTTTGTGAATAAATGTCTGTATTTAGGAGGTATTTCTATGTATCACACACTAAGTGGAGTTCATGGTCATGAAACAAGTAATAATGAACTTAAATTAACATCAGTTTGAGACGCTTGAATTTGTGCTCTTTATTCTATAAAAGACCTACAGAGAGAAACAGATGGATCCAGTGAGGAAAATAACCTTGAATCTTATTCAACTCTGAACAGATTAAAAAAGCCAAAATGATGTAGTTTCAGTGGAGATAAAAGCAGAAACTTGTTCAATATCTTGCCACACACCTTGCTATGTTAATAGATTTATTTCTTTAATAGACACATCAGAAGATTGATGTAACTTTTAGGTACATTAGATTTTTTTTTTAATTGTAAAGTAAATTTTAGTATATTTAACTGCACAGCTATTTGTTTGTAAATGGCCAAATATAAAATATTTATCTGAAGATTCTCCAGCCTTCAGTGAGGTGCAATATATTTGTTTTTGTTTTCTCTTTTCAAATAAAAGGTTATAGTTAGTCTTCCACACTGTTATGGGATGTTTGGGTGTTTTTCATGGTTATAAAGACCTCCAGCATTAAACTCTGGAGTCCTCGAGAGAAATCATCAAGAGTCTGATCTTGCAACCATTTATTTCCAAGGATAGTGCTTACTAATGTGAATGGTCCCATTGACTTCAGTCAACTAACTCTTCACTTTAGTAAGCACTGTGCTTGGTAACAAGCATTTGCTGGACTGAACCTTAAGACAGTAATAGGGCTGACAAAGAAAAATAAAAAGATAAGGGAGCATTTTCATTTCTGCTTTAATTTCTCTCTCATATCTATCTAGGCCAGTGGTTCTCAACCTATATACTATTGTGGATTGGATATGCAGCTTTCTATGTGTTATGTGGGCCGTATCCATGCTATATACTACCTGTATGCCTTGAGAATGTCACATGAGCTGCAGCTGTGTGCTGATTGGGCCGCAAGCCCATGGGATGAGAACCACTGATCAAGACATACACTCACAGATTTCTAATGTTTTCAATCCTGTTAAAAGAAGGTGTGTGCTTAAGCAAGACAACAGTTTTTATTAAAATTTTAAAAACTCCTCCCCCATACATAGGTTTTCCAGCCTTCAGTGCATTTAGTATTTAACAATTAGGTTGAAAATAATCTTTCATACTCTAGAGATTTTGACCCTGTTGTGGCTATCAGCACAAGGCCTTTTTATATAGATTACATGTTTTATTGTTAGTTTATACCCTTCATTTAAATCCACCCTTTGACCTCATATCCATTTGTGTTTTGATAATGCAGATTATTGTACATAGCCCCTTATGGTTTTTGTACTCTGTTTGTCAGAAAGGACTTGTTTGTAGGGCCATTCCAAATATAATTTTATGCTTTTAGAATGTATTAGATTAAGGGTCAAATTCTGCTTTCAGATGAACACCTGCACCTCTCATGGACTTTAGTAGGAAGTGTGTGTTGTGGTAAAGTCAAGCCAGATGGCTATGGCAGGGTACTTCAGGGCCGATATGTAAGCCCTAGAATGCTTAAAGCCCTCTTCCCTACAGGCAGGAAAGAGGTTTCACCTGGGGCTGATTAGGCAATTAGGCCACCTGGGGCTGCTTAACTAATTAGGCCACCTGGGACCAATCAAGAAGCCCCGCCCCAAACACTTAAAAGCCTCCAGTGCAAGCAGGCAGTTGGTGGTAGCAGAGTGAGGAGGAGAGGAAGGAGCTGTTAGAAAGTGAATTGGAGTCAGTGTTTCCTACTGTTAGAGAAGCAGAGCAGAGGAGACCCTGGTCCTGCTTCCCAGCCTACAGGGAGAACAGGTACCCCCCCCGGGCCACCGGCCCAATGAGCTAGCTGCCCTCCCCAGGAGGGTGGGGAGACAACCCTCAGGCCATAGTGAGGCCTACACCTGCTTGCCTGGGGGAAGGGCCAACGAAGAGGGGAAAACCTAGAGATTTACCCAGACTGGGCTGGGTCTACCTTAGGCCCCACGGCCTACAGAGACTGTCGCTAGTGGGTGAGCGCCAGAACGGGGGCCTGGCGTACCACAGTGTGTTGTTCATTTGTATTACAGTAGTACCTAGACCAACCACAAGTGGCCTCTGATGGGCTCTAAACTACTAATAATACTGAGGATTCTTTCATGTTAGCAATCCTTTTGGGGGCTCAATTATATTCCTTCACCATGACACACATGTAACTCCCATATCAATGGGAGAACAGACACTTGAGGAAGGAAACTCTAGTCAAATACCTGACCACCACTGTACACCTGTAGACAAGATCCAACACAGTAATAATCAATGAGGGCATTCCTTTTCCCACCATTAACCAAGGGCCCAATTCTGTTCTCAGCAACATATGCAGTGCCTAGCACAATGGGGCTTCAACTACAGGGTTTCACTGCAGCCCAATATAATCCTATTGGATTACACACTATATATGTCCCAAAGATTCTCACGAGTTCCCAGTGTGGAGTTTGCAGACCAAAAAACTGATCTCTCCCTGAAACTAAAAACATATTCATCACAAAGATACTTATCCCATCTAGAAGAGTGGACAGGCATTCTTCCTCAAGAGTTGAGGCTAATGCTTTCTGTTGATGTTTTGCCAGCTGAAGAGTGGGATGCATCCAAGATCTCATAACCACTTCTAAAGCCACATCTTGGCAGATGGCAGAACAATCAGCTGCCACCATGTTTCCCAGACTAGTTTCCAGCAAGAACACATTTACTCACTACGCTGCCAAGAGACCAGCCACAAATGGAGTCATACATACCACACTTCCTAATATAAGTTTTCAGTCTGCAAGATATGGTAAGTTTCATTAACCACAGAGCTAGAGGAAATGTGAGCCAATATACCTTATAATAAAAAGCCTGTTTGTCCTTCAAATTCGGAAATTCATGAATTCAATATTTCAGTGTACACATTTTTATTAAAGAGAACCTGTTTAGATTTTTTTTAAATGTATTTTACAAGATCATCCTGACTGAGTATTACTAATCCCTCTTCAGGTCATGAAAACTGAGGAAAAATGTAATTTTCCATTTATGCTAACTGCTACGTATCACTAAGCTGGGACAGAAACTAAACTGGCTAGTTTCACTGTCTGGTCCTTATGAACTAGCCCAATGTTGCTGTGTTTGGGTTTCCAACACCGTAAGACAGAATGCTTCTGACTGCATCTAAAATTATCTTTTTCATTTGCTGTGCTGGTCCCTTCACCAAGCAGCTGGAAAAAAAAGGAAGAGTCTTCTGGAAGATGTGTTACATCAGTACTGGAAGGTTCAACCATGAACTCCTCCTCGGTCACTTCAGCTTCCAAAAGTACTACGTATCAAGATCTAGCTCTTTTTTCTTTGCCTTCAAGACTTAAGTGATCTAGGTCACATCTACAGCTCTTACCTGGATTTATTTTCCATTTCTCTCTCCATTCTCTTGTCCAGTACCAGTAATGTCAGCCTTGCTTTACATCTCCTTCCATAAAAGCTCGTTTCTTCTTCTGTGGTGCTCCTGGTG
This sequence comes from Mesoclemmys tuberculata, assembly GCA_007922155.1. NCBI lineage: Eukaryota > Metazoa > Chordata > Testudines > Chelidae > Mesoclemmys > Mesoclemmys tuberculata. The sequence goes on along the minus strand of ML675617.1, from coordinate 11,406,358 downwards.
CCCTTCCAAAATCTTTTTCACAAGCCTGCACTCTCACCTCAATCAAACCCTTCCCAAAACTCACTTGTACAATGAAGATAAGCATATACTTCAGGGCATTCCTAAATCAGGACACACATTAATAGCAACATTTTATATAACATGGAGAATTAGACAAAAACCATAGAAATGGAATACATGCAAGATTCACAGTTTAAACAAAGAGTCAGTCCCTTCAGTCAATACATATTAAAAAAACAGGTCTTAAGTCAGGCTTAAATTTACTGCAAGTTTGGTCCTCTATGAAAAGTAGGGCAATGTTCTATTTCTATCTTGGCTTTGACACATTACAATGATCCTTAAGCACACTTCTTCCTTCTCTTGACCTTTGTGGATACTCTGTGAAAACCTCTAGAGGTGTTTCTGCGTTAGGCCCAGAGAAGCAAGCTCTACGCATGTCCCACGCTCGCTTTTCTCCAGAAATAAATGTCAAGTACGATGAAATAACAAACTGTCTTCTTCTAGAAGAGCAAAACCAGACCAGCACAAACACTGTCTCCCTAATGCCAGCACAATAAACCTGAAGCAATGCAGTTACTTCAAAAATGTGCTTACCAAGCTTCAAGAGCAACATAAACTGAACAGCAGACGTAAAGCACATCCTTTTAAGTCATTTGTTACTGAAACCAAACAGTTATTTTCTGTATGTCCTGCCAAATAGTAATCTAGGAATCTAGCAGTACACCTCAATGAATCCGTGGTAAACTAAACAGTACATTACAGCGTAGTGTGATACAAACATTTTCTCAACAGAAGTTTGGGATTCAGTTCAGGTGCATTGCGCCCATCAGCTACAGCGAGCATTAGTTATTATATAAAAGACAAAAGAAAAAGCATCAGAGAGGGGATAAGCAGAAGGTGGATGAATGTGCCCTGAGGCAGGAGCCTTCTCTTTCTGTATACATCTACAGCATCTAGCACAATGCCATCATATGATGGGTCTCTCTCAGCCCTACTGTAAACAGGTAAAATAAATAATAACTAACCCTTAGGTGAAAAGCTGAACAGCAGCATGAACCATCTCTCTCTCATTCCCACACTCATTCTCTCTCACACCAACACACACATCCCTAATGCTCAAGAGATTTGGCGGAGGCTATCTATGGTCAGCTAAATAGGATGCCAGCAGTAAAGCTGTGATGAGAAAACCATTTCCCATGCTGAGAGGAAGACAGGGAGCACCATCAGCTGGTCTCTTGAAACACTTAAATTGACAGCTGCTCTCTTGACATTTCAGCACAGGGATGAGGGAGAAATGGCTTATTCTAAACAAGAAAATGAGAACTCGAAAAGATTCACATAAAATAAATCAAACTAAGTGAGCAAAATAGGCAACAGGAGGCAGAAAAACAAAATATGGAAAAAACACAATTAGGAGGCAACACATGCTTTTTAAATTAACCAATTAGAGTCTCTCAAGAAGATCTGTCTTAAAAAAGCATTATTGTGCAGATCAAAGCAGGCTGCTACATACAAGGATATTTATTCATGCAACAGAATGTTTTTTTAAACTCCCCCTTGCCCCATCACCACCCTCTTTGTAGGTTTTTACGAGGAAACAATGGGCACACATCATTTGGAGAGCTTAAAGAAACATTTCAGAAACTTAGAAAAAATGCCTCTCTCCAAGCAATGAAGCTGCCATATATCTTTTCATTCACCCCTCGTGCGAGTCTCCATCTGCAGTCACACTTCCATTCTACAACGCCAGTTACCACAGGCATGCTGAAGTAACATCGCTTTCACCTGCCTGGAGAGCCTATTCTCTCAAGAGACAAAATCATCCCCCTAACCCATGATGTCCCCTGAGATCCACGAGACCATCATGGAGTTGCTGCACAGAAGGGGCAAAGTATATGCAGCTTGTTGTACAGGAGGCCTGCCTCCCCTATGCTACGCAGAGCACAGTTCCCTGTGGACTCCCTCCATAGTAGCACCCAGGAGATTTGTTGGCAGGGGAGGCCAGAGGAAAGGTAAAGTTGCTCCCACAGCAACAGGGATCCATCAGTTCCATGCTGCAAAGGGGAGCATCTGAAGGGATTGCTGCAGTCCTGAGGGAGCAACAGCTGCAGCAGTGGAGAGAGGAAAGAAGAAAAGGATTCCTGGAGCAATGAATCCATTACCGTACAATGCCACTGGCCAGTAGCCTCAAGCAGGGGATAGGTAGAAGCCATAGCAACCACAGCGCTACTATGACCCTGAGGCTGCTGTAGAAATACAGTACTTGTCTGAGCATGGCAGGCGGAGAGGATTCCTTTCACTTCTGCTCTTCTTGATCTTGTCAACACACAGCCCAGTTACTTAGCTGCACTGTGCGAAGAGAGTCCGGCCCCTAAAACAGCCTCTTTTCTCTCTAAGAACCAGGATGTCCTGTTAGCAACTCTATAGGTGGGTTCAGAGAATTTATCTCAATAATGCTACATATTTCAACGCAGTTCTCTCCTCCTGCTGGTGTATATTTCCTTTTTTTTCCCCCTTCAGCCAAACAGAGTCCAACAAACTGCATTCTGCCTCACAAGGAAAATGAAGACATTGGCATGTGAAAGTTTCTCTCAGACATTCTGTGCTGTCTGTTTTGCTTGTAAATTAAACTCAAGGACCAAATTACACTGCATGCCCTAGCACCACTAGACTACACTGTGAACTTCCCACTCCTGTGACAACCACCTGTTCCATGGGTTTTATATACTGGTCATTTGGGGTGAGCCAACTTTGAAAAACAAAATAAACCTAACATTAAAATTCCTTCGGCTCATTGCTGAGTTATCAAAACAAAATAACCTTCATGTATAATATTGATTTCAAGTATCCCATTGCCGTAACTACTTCAGATTTCGACTGCATTACCTATTGGTCTGCATTCTTCGCTTTCTCAAGTCAAACCATCGTGATTAATTGCATGTCATTGCTTCTTAATTTGGTTTTCAAGTTCCGATAATATCGAACACTAATTTAATGAACAAACCCCAAACAATCTCTCCTTAGTAAGTGACAACATGGCAAACTTTTTTCCTTAACACAAATATTTTGTGTTATTGTTCTTGGCTGCTCCTGCCTTACATCCTAATGTGCTAATGTTCTCTTTTATTAGACCGTATGCAGCTGAATAGTACAGGGGTTCCATTTGTGAAGCAACTGCTCAAGACACTTGGGTATGAAATAATGATTAATCAGTTCTTGACTCCAGGGAAAGTACTGTTTGAACTTCTGGTACATTGAGAATGTGGAAAGAGAAGGGGAGATTATTTATAGGTGCATTTGGGTGGCATCTACTATAGGTGAGGACAGAAGAGTTTTAACACTTTTTTCACATTTGTGACAGTCACCTTTTTCAATGATTTCCTCTTCTCCCCCGCCCCCACTTGAGGTCAAATTTTATGCAGAGAAACTTACACCAGCAGCTAACCTGGCCTTTGCTCACTTTCTAACATTCTCCTGCCCCTTAAGTTTTTAGCAATCTTCAGTTATTTTTCAGAAAGAGTTGGCTGGGGGAGGGAAAACAGGGGAAACTCTTTCCTCCCTTATACAAATATCTAATCACGATTTTCTCTAAGAAAAAAACCTAGAACAAACAGTTTAAATTTGAAATAAAGCATAGACACAAGATTTCATCCTGCACTCACTGAAGAACCAGAGAGGAGGGATATTCTAGTTGATGGGCACAAGCCTGGGACTTGAGAGACCTGGATTCAAGTCCCTACTTCTCCACAAACTTCCTGTGTGACCTTGGGCAAGTCACTTTGTCTCACTGTGCCTCAGTTCCCTATCTATAAAATGGGCATAGCAGTATTTGCTTTCCTCACCAGGGTGAGGAGATTAAAAAGATACTGAAGTGATCAAATATTACTGCCCTGAGGGCAATATAAGTTCCTAAGACATATAGATCAAAGTCAGTAGCAACACTCCCATACATCCCTGCTAACCAATATTTTTCTTGGTACGAAAGGAACATGGTATGACCATTTTAAAATTGCATAGTTCAGGAATAAGTTTTCAGGTGTGTATTTCACTGACCTATAAATACACAAGTGCATGCTTTCTAGTTCAAAACATTTATGAAGATTTTATAATCTACAAAAAGCAATTATACTTCCAGATCTTTCTCCCCTTAAGGAAAGCTTAGAGATTAATTGTAAAAAACTAGTGTTTTTGTATCATTCAGATTACAAGGTCATATAGACAGAAATCAGGGAAAGTCTAGCAGTTGACATTGCCACAGCAACATCTTTAATACAATATTTTTAAAATAATTTAATATAAAAAGGTTTGCATTTAACAAAGGACAGGGGAATGCCTACTTCTATTCATTTTTAATTATGATTTCTTTACAAAGCTAAACACATTTATCCAGAGCACAGAAAACGTAGTATTTCCACTTATCCAGTACATATATGGCACGCATATATTTATTCTATTTAATCTGTACACTTTAGAATCTGTTCAGTGTGCCATATTTTATAGTATACCTTATGAGTTAATATTGTGATATTTCCCAAACCTCTGAGTACTCGATCTTGCAGCCTTTATATAAAGTTAACACTAGTTTTTCATATTTAATACATTGATATAATGCCATGGAGTCAAGTTACATTTTTAAACATACCTAACGAAGAAGAGAGTCCTTGGCCCAAAGATTCAACCCAAGACACAAACTATTACAATACAATACAAACCAGTGACAGACGGGTAGGTAAACACAAATACGATGTAACTAAGCAGAGTTGGAGTTATTGTAGCTGGACTGTTTCACATTCATATGTGGTTCTTCCTGATGTAGAATGCAGCATGAAAAAAAGATCTGAAGGTGAAAAGTACAATAAAAAAAGAACAGGGCACAAAAGGGAGCAGAAAATGGTGTTCAACAGGAGATAGTTTACAGAAATTTGGAACTCACCCACTAATTTATGAAAAGGCTAAAACCATATTTGTCATGTTCAGCAGCAGGAGACCTAATAGTTCCCAATTGGTATTTGTAAGTGTAATTAAGATGGGGGGGAACATTTTCAAAACACTTTCAGCATCTGCTAAATTCCAGTCACATTTCTATCAATCAATCTCATTTCAAATGGGAGAAGAGTAAGTCCAGTGCCAAGTGCTTATGAAAATTACATCCTTGAAACAATGTACAGGAATTTACAATACACTGATATTTATAAATCTCTTTCTCTGCTCCCCCAAATCACTTCTTCCCTCTAGGCAGGTGGCAAAGGCTATAAGAAAGCTAGGATTATCTTGAATCCTAGTATTTTATAATGATTCTGAGCGTCCATATTTGTAACGTCAACCATTAAGGCCATGAACTAGACAAGCTTTTCCCTCACGGATTCCACAGCAAGCTGATATTTAAGCTACAAACATCCTCACATATTTACTTTGGTTAAAAAAAATACTTATCGTGAAATCTAATTTAAAAAACAACAAAGGAGTAATCATACAGCATGCTGATTTAAAATAAAATAGTTGCTTTATCTTTTATCTCTGCACGTTCTTGAAGAGGCACCCTCAACTTGAAAGTCACATTTCAACTAGAATTTTTTGTACCTCTTATTGTTCTGGATAACTCAAAAGATGACTATCTAAAAGTTTGTTTGCTTAACTCTTTTGACAGCACTTTGTGTATTGTCAATTTTACTGTTCTTGTTGCTCAAGGTCAGCTACACTGAGGGTCAGTGTCTCAGACACTGGAACAAGGACATTACCAATTGTCATGGTTACTGGGTGACATGTGCTTTAAATACCTTGACAGAACGTCGTAAGTGCACCCATCAGGCAACAGGGCTGATTTCCTTCAACCTCTCTCATGGTTCAGCTACTCTTGGACAGGATCTCAGAGTTGAAGCTGACAGTTTATCAACTGTGGCTCCTCTAGGAAGTCCAATTGACCTTGCAAGAGATTCCCCTTTTGAAAATCTGACCAGTAGCCATTTAAAGACACTTTAGGATGGTAGTTATTGAATTGTAACCAGAGTTCTTTGAGATGACTCTCCTACTCACACTCATAGGATTGCATTGACTGGTGCAGCCCACAGATGGAACCCACTCTCCAAGCAGTGCCCGCTGGAGTGCTTGTCCACATTCCCTTACCATTACACTTAATACTCCCAAATATTATAAGGTGGTACTGCATCATCCATCACCACAGTTCCTGCCAACAGCAGCTGTTTCAAATCCAGACTATTGCTTATTCCAGTGCTTCTCAACCTTTTAAGTAGCAAATACCCCCTAACTTCTGAAAATTTTAGTAAGTTCCCCCACACCCAATTCTCCATGGGATTCTAGATTTACAGACTAATGTGAGCCATATGTCAGAAGAAGGGCTGAGTATATAAAGTTGTGATGTGACAAATGTCAGAGCTAGTGTGCATAGGGTTACCACCTTTACACGGGGGTGCACAATTCAAGTATGTACCTGGGCTAGAGATGACATTGGCCAAAGCTAGGAGGCTTTGAGCGGCATGCCAATGCTGGGGAATATAAAGCGCCATGCCAAATTTTTTGCCATAGATTTGAGAGGAGGAAGGGGTGAGAGAGAGACAGGAAATGAGGGTGACTGGTAAAATTTGCCTCTGTAATAGTTGTCAATTTCACTGTTCAGCTGGAGCAGTGAAATTGGCAAGTTTTCTGGGCACTGGGCCATGAGCCAGGGAGGGGGGCTGCCACCTGGGCAAGTTGTTGGTGGCTGCCGCCTGGCTGCCAGTCTGGGAGGTGGGCGACTACTGGGGCAGAGGCGGCTTCTGAGCCGGTTGGGACCGAGGCATGTGGGCAGGCAGCTGCTGCCCATCTTCAAGCTGGGGCACTGGAGGCTATCCCTCAGCTTGGAGCCGAGGAGCGGGTGGCTGCTGCCCAGCTCCCACCTAGGATCTGTGACCAGGCAGGAAGTGAGGTTTGTCGCCTGCCTTCCCCAGAAGTTGGCAGCTGCTGCCCGCCTCCCCTTCACTCTGTTTTTCCGCGGGTACTCCCTGCCTGTGTCTGGCATACCCCCAGGGGTATGCATACCATAGGTTGAGAAACTACAGCTTATTTAATCCAAGATACATTGCAAACAGAGAAAAGAGTTAAACCAACAAAAGACATACATGCTTGGTTCTTGCCTACAACTTCTCCTTTCCTTGCAAGTTTTGATAAGTTACACTCACCTCGGCACTCCTACTTTTGCACTGGTAGGGACAGACAGCTCTGCTACAATTTCTATCTCTCTGTAAATCCCGCAACAACTCCTTGCAAGCAGCTTTGGACAGCTCACCTCTACCTTCCTTTCTAGGTAGCAGTTTTCAATGGGTTTTTTTTCATCTTACGCTCTGACCTTGGAAAAATAAATCTGTTTAACCTGGCTGCGGCCCGGCAGATAGGCACTTCCCCATTAATAATCTACCCGTTGTTCTCTTAAGGACCCTTGGTATTTTCCCTAGACTCTGAGACATCTCATTTCTAGTACTCTGTTTTTTTTCCTGTTAGCTTTTCTTAACAGCTCCTTTGGATTTAACTGCAGGCAGTCAGACAAAATAATATCAAGCTGGTAAATTGAGATAAAAATAATATTAATAAAAAAATACAGCTCTCTCCTATGTTTTCCACATCCTCAGATTCTATTCTGAAGAGAGCTCACATACATGGTGTTCCCCATGCTGTGCATAAGGATAATTATCAGTAACACAGCAACAAAACTGAAACTAAAGAGGCATCAGACAGGCATGTATACAGAAAAAGAGAAAAAGAAAGCGTGCACCTAAACATGTCTGGGTGCTCGAGTCCAAAAAAACCTCTTCCCTTTTATTTATTTTTTTTATTCTTTTTACTCAGTATATACTATTTCAAGGGTGTTCTATCACATTTTTTTCCATTTGCCTAGTCGGTTTCAAACAATTTAAATGGGCACTCTCTCCTTAAATATACCAACACCCAGAGTATAAGCTCTCTCAACTTTTTGTTTTTCTTAAGTCTGAAAGACTTTTTGATGCCTGCAGATGTCATGTTCATTTCAAAAAAAGGAGCACTCAACTAAGGACAGTAGAATCAAGCCCCCAGCCACTCAAAGAAAAGTAACAAGAGGCTATTCCATGTAATTCTCTCTATTACATGAGTTCATCTGTGGCTTACTGATTTTGCAGTAGCATATTATTTAGCTACGCTGTAATGTGATCATGTTTGCTGCTCCTTCAGAGGTCTCTTGTTTCCATGTTGATTTCCATCCCACATCTGTGATCCAGATAATTCCTTAATATTTCTCCTAATAAAAGGCTTAAAAGTGATGTAAAGTTTGAAATATTCCTTTCCTTATTGGTTTTAAAACAATCCTTCTTATTGCCTTGTTTGTCAAAAATTACAATGACAGCTATGAAAACAATTCTTCAATTTACAGATGCCTCAACAAGTAATGGATTTAGGTACCTAAATTTATACCACCATTTTGGTCAACGTAAGTATATACAGCAGTGTAATCATAAACCATGCTAACATTGTGTTTACAACATTTCTTGTAATGTTAGTATCTATATTGATTTCCAGATAATTAGAAATATCAATATCTACTGTAGTTGGGAGGGTTGCAAGAGCACGAGTTACTGTAGCAAACAACTGTTGGTAACCTCAGGTGGTGCAAAACTCGAGTTTAACGAGCACACTTCTACCACCTTTCGCTAACACTAACGTAAAAGAGCAATCTCTAAAACGCACACAAAAATGATATATAAACCTGACTGAAAGTTAGCGACTTCAATCTTACTACAGCCACTTTGAATTTGATGAACATAGTGACATCTTGTAACATTCCCTACTGTTGTGAATCACATTGCTACAATTAGGAAAGGAGAAACAGTAGCTCACAGCCATCTAAATATATCAGTTAGCTGCCAAAATAAAAGAGAACATTAATTCACTTGTGCTACAGGAAGTATAATGTATAAAACAGAAAAATAAAGGTTGATGGGAAGAAATGGAATGTTACAAGACTTATCGATAGAAAAATGAATAATACAGTTCTCTGTGTAGTTCTGTCGATTTCTGTATGTTTCCTTACCTAACCATGGGTTGAAGGAAGTTCTCAATCTTTTCATCTGCCCTCCACAAACCGCAAAATGTTCATCCAAGGTAGGGGATGTAATGCCTTCTGAACACACAAACTACAGAGCACCATCTTGCACCTTTGCTTGCAGGTATTGTAATCCGAGATAAACGGGCCATTAAAAACCGCTTGCAAAGTGATTGATCCCTAATGTAAACCTTAAAATAAACAAAAATCAAAATACAGCTTTTAGCTGTGAAAGAGACTTTGTGCTTCCTCTCTGTCAAAACACACATAGGCCTAAAGCCCCTTAAGCTCTTTCCATTTCCAAGGCTCACAGTATTATGATTAGCATGAACAAACACCCAGTCAGTACACAGACTGGTTATGAAATATTAACACCATCTAGAATCATCAGACAGGCTTGCCAGTAGCCATCCATCCAGTGGTTCCCAACCTGTGATCCGCGGACCCCTGGTGGTCCGTGAGGCTACTACAGGGGGTCTGTGGAAAAGAAAATTAATAACATCCTCACCAAGGAAATGTACAATTTCAAATGAAACTAGTAGCATGTGGTGGTCTGTGAAATGTTTGGAGATTGGAGAGGGGTCCCACCCACTTGAAAAGGTTGGGAACCAGGGCATTACACAGACAGCTGACTTTTATGCTTCCTCCCACCGATAACAACTGCTGTCAAGTAGCAGACAACCAACCACCACCACTTGGAATATGCAATAATTGCATCGAAAGTTGATTCCTATATAGTTCTAGGGGCACATATATTCTGCCTCTTCTCACCACTGTTTTGAAAGATTTCATAGATCTTTTTCCAATCTGAGAACATCCACAGCACACAGGTAGATTAACACAGTATACCACTACTGCCAGTATTTTGAGAATTGATGTTTAAATTAACTAGTGTAATGTAATACGGAGCTGGGTGATAGAGTTAGGACTACCAATGTTCTCATACTGTAGCAGTGATTACAGAATTAGAGAGAGTGTAAAAAGCTTTGCATTTTAATATTATACTATTGTATTTTCTGTTCAAAATTTACAACTTAGGCTTTAAACTTAGAAACCCATCCAGTAGCACATACATTCCATCTGCGGCAATTCCATTCTTATTTTTGTATTTCATGAGAAATGTTTCATGTGAGAACCGGGTAACTTTAATAAAAAATGTCTGTAGCAAACGAGAGTCTGATTTTTGTAAGACATATGCAGCACCATATAAAGAAAGCAGAGTTACAAGAAACTAATGACATTTCTTTTAAAGTCAGGCCATTATTCAAATAGAAGAACAAACTGCACATTCAATGAATACAGCTTTCCTTTCAGATAAACAACATTATTCCACTCCATTAGTGTTATATAGTACTGCAATTTTTTCCTAACATTTGCTAAAATATTAAATATGACAGTCAAAACAAGCATCATACAAACATATGCAAGCTCTTTATAACTCGCAGCAGCTTCTAAATGATTTTCTATCTGATTGTATCATACTGAAATCAAAGTTTATGTGATTCAAGTAAATTGAATTAGTACACTTTAAAAATCAGGAACTGGGTAACAGTTACAAGAAGATGGCTTTCAGATACCAACATTTTCATTATACTTAGAATAGGAAATAACATACTGATGGACACTGATATTTTAAAAAAACATTTTATTGTACGGAAACATACTAGACTATATTTTTTTAAAATGTTATGGGAGAGGCATGGCTTAGATGGTATACGCTGAAGGAACTAAAGAATGAAGCAGTTGAGGGGCTCACAATAATATGCCATCTCTGGTCAAAACCAGATTGGAGGACAGAAAATATTGTATATATCTTTTTAAAAATAGAAGTAAGAGTGGCTAGGGGAAATACAGACCAGTAAGCCTTCTTTCTGATTAATTTGCTGAAATGATATATTTAAAGTAGAATTATCAAATACCTAGATATGAGATGATATTCTTCTGTCCTACAGCCTATGCTATCATACCTCTCTAAATTGGTTAGGATTCGTTTGAAAGGGTCAGTAAAATAATGGATAGAGGAGAAACCACCAAGAGTTTATTTGGCTTTTCAAAAGGCCTTCGGCAAAGTCCTGCAACAAGAGGCAATTAAAAGGACACTAAGTGGTCACAGGACAAGGAACAAGAGACAGTGTATTGTCATGGGTTGGAAATTAGAAAAGAGAAAGAAAAAAAGCAAGTAAGAGGTAAATTTTCATCATGCCAAAAAAGTAAATAGAAAATAAAGCAAATTAGAGGGAATAATTTGAACTATTCCTACTTTTCCTAGGTCCTAGATCAACTGTATGAGCTCTGGAAAAACACTTATTTCGACCACTATTTTCACTGAGTAATCTCATTGTTTTGTGGACAACATATTATAATTGTTATAGTTTTAACCTAGAGATTGGCCTAAACCTCAGATATTAACAACCCCAAACTATGGAATAATTCAGATCCAGTACTGACTTTTGTAGCTCTGGTCCATCTTTATTTTAAAACCTTCCAGGGGAGCTTTACATACCCTTCCAGAATGTATTTATTTTATAGATTTTTAAAATACAATGTAGTTTCTCTGTAGCACCATTCAGTATCAAATCTTTTTGCAAAACATTCCAAGTAAGATGGAAAACCACCCATTAATTTCATCGGGCTTTGGATCAGGCCGCTGAAGAGAAGTAGTGAACTTCACTTAGTAAGAGGAAATAGTGAGAAGAGCCAAGACTGGATGTGCGGAGAAACAGATAGAGAAGTGAACATGAGGTCACGGACAACATATGAAAGAAAGTGAAATTTTGACTGGGATTCTGAGAAACGGAAGAAAGAAGTGAAAGCAACCGAAGAGGATAGTGATCTTTGTCTCTCTCCTGGAGTGGCAAAGCAATAAATGGGTATTTCAATAAAGGCAGAACGGGGGTGGAGCAAATGTTTCAGAGGAGACTGTATCCAGATTTAGAGATAAGAAAATAAATTTCTGGGCAACCAGAAGACTTCTAGCTTGGAAGCAAACTCTCAGTCTAAGCTAAAGGTCATGTAATATAGTTAAGAATGGGCTAAAATGGCCTTTAATCAAAGTTCAAAGATTTAGACACATTTGGTGGGAAATTATAGTATAGCCAAGATGTGATGGAATCCAGAAAGGCAGATGGATTTTTGATACTTTTAGGACTCTTGTTACTGTAGTATCAGATCACTCCCCAGTCAGATGTCAAGTATGAAAACATTTAATGTTGGGCGTCAATAACATGGAAAGTATGTGCAAAGTTGAGGCTAGCCGTTAGATATCTGAAAGGGAGAAGAAAAATGGAAGAGGTAACAGTTCCAAGGATACCGTCTTGGGACATTAAATTGCTGTCTCCATTCAATGTATAACATTTCCACTAGACGTGGAAGGTAAGATTACATCGGCTGCATTTGAACCGGGACAGGAGATTACTAAGGATGCTGGCTACTTGAATGAGACAGTTAAGAGGAAATCAATAGTATCAGAAAAAGATACCCAGAATGAGTAGAAGGAAATCAGAGAGGCATTTATGATCACAGACAAGCTAAAAAGGACCCCAAACTAATATAACTTTATGTTCCCCTTTATAGTAGTCTCGCACAGTCCTCTTCATTCCAGGTTCTTTTCTAATTCCTAGAAGTGGACTATTGAACTATATTGCATCATTTTCACAAGACATATTTTAGTAAAACAGTAAAACTTCTTGAGCAAAGTTCACACCTGAAATTTGCCCACCTGATGGAACCTATATTATGTGTCAAGTTGCAGCAAGCATTCTGGCTTATTTGGCACAGAAAGACTCAAAAACGGAGTTAAAATTGTTTAAGATTAATCTTTCGAAGACGTTTCAGTATATTTCTTAATATACTAAAAAAAACCCAGCATATTTTAGACCTCACATAAGTGAGACACACTATAACTTGGCCAGAGCAGATTATTCTCCAAACATATAAAGGGGTCATTTGTCATATTTATATACTATAAATTTATATACCATGTTTATACCATATATATATAATATATATATATATATATATATATATATATATATAATATATATATATATTATAGATATCAAAAATATATACAAAATACACACATATCAAAAATATATATAAAACCATTTATAAAATCATAAATTTACATACCATGTAATATACCATAATAAAATTATAGGAAAGAAAAATGTGTTACAAGTTGGCTTGTCTTAAGCCTCCAGGGCTCTGGCAGCACAGTTTATACCTGGAATGCCACTATTTGTCTCAGCATTAGTGTTTATCTTCCCCTGTGCATTCATGGAAATATTTTACTTCAAAGAAATTACTTGCAGAGTGGATCAGTACATGAGTGCTTTCGGTGTGGTGCATTAACCTCAGCTCACCTGTGTTGACATTCAGAGGGCCACCTGCAAACTCAAATTGATAGCCAATTAAGCTTTGAAGTCATAGACATGCTAGAAAAAGTGTCACTCATTTAGCGGTTCACCCTTTCAGGAGATGGAAGTAAAACAAAGTACAAAAAGAGAACCTGTGTTTTCTGGACCAATATAGCTTCTGAAAAGAATCTCTTCCAATACATACTTCCATGGAGGACAATAGTGCTGATAGGGGATTCGCTTAATCTCTTAAAACTACGCATATCTATGTTTCACTACGTTTGGATGATTTCATCTCAGCTGATACTGCTATTTACAGATATGCAAGTGATCCTACTGAAACATACAATAAACTGGGCCATTTCTTGCATAACTACTCACTTAATTTAACTGTTTTTACTAATTTCACAACACTGTTTCAGTATTTTAAATTCAACAAACCTATATTACAAAAAAAGAACAGTCATCTCTTTCTTTATTTGTCTCAAAACGGAAACAATTAAATCTTGTACTTTCCCAAACATCTCCAAGGACACTAGAAAACTGTAGGGAAAATGTGAAGACTGCCTGGCATTATGCTATTTCTCTAGCTGAGAGCATAAGGGGAGGAAGTGGGAGGGGAGTGAACAACATGCCATATTGTGTAGCTAATTTTCCAATTCAATTGTTATAGCAACCCCTTTACTTCAAAATTTACCACACAGTTGCAGAGACAATAAAATTCCCACTAAGTTTGTTAAATACGGCTAACATTTTTACACAAAAACGTGACAGTCTTTGCTTTACTGGCTTTATCTCAAGCTTCCCAGAAGGTGCCATTTTTTAGAATTCTTATGGAAATGAGAATTATTCCTAACCTGATTGTAACAGGGGATCCCTGCCCAGCTAATCAACTGCTTCTTCATCCTTGCCCTTCCCACGCAATGAGAAACCAGGCAATGTGGAAACCCACTCCTTTCCTACAGCTTAAATCAGAAAATACAACCAATCAGCCTCAGCCCTTGAGATTATATTTTATTTGGGTCATTGATTTGAACCAACCAACATTATGTTTTGAAGAGTGGAGTTCTTCCTGAATTCTATCCTGTACCCATCATGAACCAATTGTGGTTTGACCTAAAAACAAAACAAAACAAAAAAAGGAGCCTACCAATTGTTCACAGCCTGCTTTGAGAGGTGGTATTGACTACACCAGACTTGTTATTTAGACCCTAGTTCAAGAAAGCATCCTTAACTCAGGACAGCACTTGTGTTTAAATCCCACATGCTTAAAGTTAAATGGTACCCTAAATAAGGATAGATGTTAACATGCATGCAAGACTTTTTTTGAATCAAGAACTTAAGTCACTAGATGACTAGAATCAATAAAAAGACCTAAGTGAGTCAGTATTACATATTCGTATTGTTGTAGCATCAAGACAGCGCCAATCAGAATTGGAGCCTCGGAATGCACTGTACAAACAAATGGTTTTAAATACATGTTTAAGAAACTGAGAAATGCAAGGAAGCAGATGTAGACCAACATGAAAGAGCCTGGAGCCTTCCTGTGCCAATGTCTATGCACAAACATCTTCACAAAGAGACATTTCAGAAGCAAATGTTCAAAATATTTCTTGAGGAAGATGCTGCCCTTCAAGCCTGATTACTTTTTGAGATGCTGGAATGTGATAAGCACTACCATATTTCTAAGATACATCCTTCTCTTTATGCAGCAGCATGGAAAGTCAGGTGATTTAAATTAGATTCCCTCTGCCAGGAGATGTGTTAGTATTTATCTATGTATCTATTGTGATAAAGTCAGGCCAGATGGCTTTGAAAGGGTGTGCTGGGGCTGGTATGAGGGCCCAAAGGGGTTAAAAACTCTCTGCCTTGCAGGCAGAAGAGAAAGCACAGCAGGGCAATTAAAGGCACCTAGACCCAATGAAGGGCAGGACCAGGGGTATTTAAACCCTGTCTTCCCTAAAGGAGGGGGCGGGAACAAACACAGGGGAAGCTCCCAGAAGGTGTGGAGCAGCTGGCGGAGAAGTTTCCCTCCCAAGCCAGAAGACAGAGCTCCTCTAAAGCCAAGGGAGACAAGGTAGCTGGGGGCGCCCTAGCCCACAAGCAGAGGTAAAGCGCAAGACCCACCAGGGGGGAGCTGGCAGTTTGCCACACTATTTACATGCACTTCTGAGGGAATATTTAATTAGACTCATCAAGGCTCAAGAATTAACTGGGAAAGGGCAGGAAATGTTTAGTGTTTGCTAAATAAACAGATAAGAACAGATACATTTTCTGTATGTCTGGGCTAACAAGGTAGCAGTCCACTGTTATAACAGCGTCAGACGGTGGCGAAAATTGTGGACGTTCACAAAATTATTGAATCTAATTTTCTTGTATCCTCATCGATTCCTATTTGCTATGTTGGTTTGTTCACCTTTGCCACTTTACTTTAAGGAAGTAAAATACACTTGATGAAGTATACATGGAGAAT
Source organism: Mesoclemmys tuberculata (assembly GCA_007922155.1). Taxonomy (NCBI): domain Eukaryota; kingdom Metazoa; phylum Chordata; order Testudines; family Chelidae; genus Mesoclemmys; species Mesoclemmys tuberculata. The sequence goes on along the minus strand of ML675617.1, from coordinate 11,390,460 downwards.
AATCCAGTGCCTATATGGTGCTTCAGACAAAGTGGATGAGATAACATTGCAACAATGCCTAACTGAAATATTTCGTAACATGAGAGAATGATTTTTTTCTGACGAATTTTCTTGTGGAGTTGATATGATGTCCCCTGCCATATTACAGTAGAATGGGACGGGTTTCCAATCTCTAATTTCAAACCAATACGTATGCTGCAAGCAATGGGTCCTTGGAGGACATGATGGAGCAAGTGTAAATACAAAACGGCAGGTGAACTGCATGACGTTATACCTATTTAAATAATCTTACTTCTCGGCAAAGTAGTTTCATGAGATGATCAGTTATTCCAAATGTATTAACCTACGTCACCTTTAATCTTCAGGCAAATGTTAAATTATATTACATAGCTTTATAAAATCAATCACTGGCACTCTAAAATTAAAATCTTATGAGTAGTTTTCTGCTGTTATTCAAAATGCAGTAAAAATGACTGGATAGGAGATAACTAAGTAAGTCACAGAATCAAAAATCCAACTTCTGGTTTTCAGACATTTTTTCCCCCTTTAATTTTTAAAAAATTGGACTACCTTTCTCAGACTGCGCGTGGGTGCGTGCGTGCACCTAAATGACAAAAAGCGTGCTACAGAGTAATCTCTACTGGTAGAAAATGTAATTTCTTTTCATGAGAACTGAAAAATTGTTTCAAGGGTGGCAGGAGGAAGCTTTCCTATTTCCTTATATACTTCCCTCAGCATCTAATTACACCCATAAAGCGGGACAATGGGAATGCTGTGTGTTATTTAGTCTAATGTGGTTAATTACAAGATTCTCTGTGCGCATGCAAATACACCAGCGCCTGGTAACTGACACAGTCTTCACGCAGTATCATTTATTAGGTCTGTGCTTTGAGATCAAGTACAGCATATCCACTATGCAAGTGGATGACATGTTCATTTACACATTGCAGAATGGTTTCCTCGTTCACAAAGCAGAAAGCAAATGCCTGACCTAAAATATAGCAAACACACACCACACTGAAAATTCTGCCCTCAGTCACTAATTTTTATAGCTTCTGTAGAATTCTCTACACTATACATCAGACATACAGTTTAGGAGGATGCCTTTTTATCTTTTCTCTAAAGCACAAATGGAATTCAAAACAGGAGCTCTATTTTCCAGTAGCTATTAATTTTTAAAAGGTTTGTGCTCCAAAGCATCTGAAACAATGAAATGGGGCAAAATGATCCACCTAGTGTTTTCATTATATAGACTGTCATACTGTAAAAACGTATGCAATACTTTACAAAACCCTTATAAAAGGCAAGATCCCAGCCTCATTCTCATCTTACAACCTCAGACAATTTTTCACGAGAGACAACAAGTCAGAGAAACCAAGTGTGAAGACAAACAGCGAAGTAATTGGCGTACAGTTGTATAATCTGGCTTTAATGCTAACCACATGGTTATTTCCTATTCCTACTCCCTATAGGAGAGGAAGGGGGTCATGGATCTCAGACACCACTGTGTGGTAACAGTTTGCATGTGCTTAATTTATATTGCTGATAATAGAAGGTAGAATTTGTGAAAGAAATGGGTCATAAGGCCAGCAGGATTACATGGTGTCACGAGAGTGGGAAGCTGATCTAAGCACACACGCATAATGAATAAAAGCACAGAGTAAAGAATGGGAGAAGGAGATGAAAAACCTGAATCCAACTCCAAGTGCAGTCAAAGACAAGATGTCCATTGATGTCTGTGACTTGGTTAGGGTCCAAAATCAGTAGCTGTGTGCCCAGGATCAACACAGTGGGCAATTGTGTGATGAGATGAGAGCAGAGATGCAAATAGGGTAATGCAGATCCTTGAAGGAAAGACACGGAGCTTGAACTCCATGTGGAACAACAATGGTTGACACTGAAAGGACTTAACAAGGGAGAGGATAATAATAGGGCTGGAACAGTAGATGAGCTTACCAGTGGATTACCAGAGGGAAGAAGCTCTGTGCAGACCAGAGGAGAAGAAGGATACAGTAGTTGAGAAATGAAATGACAAAGGCAAGGATTAGTGTTTTAGTAGTGGGTGAAAAGGAAAAATAATATTTTAGATGAATTACAGTGGATAAAAACAACATGACTGAGTGACAGTCTGCCTTAAGGGAAAAGCTGCAAGAACAAGTAGTCACTGACTGACTAAAAAACTAATGAACAGATAACATCACAAGAAACCAGAGTAAAAAAACCAAAAGTTTTTAATTAAGCATTTGGGAGAGGAAAGAAATTTTTCTGCTCGACTGCTTAAACTTCCTTTTGTTAACACATACTGAATTTCAAAAATTAGTAACATATTAGATAACTTACGCCAACATTAAATTTTTTTTTAAAAACCTTGCCCTTTAAATTAAGGTGCTAGAGTCCACAACAAGCTCAGAGACCCCCCCAAGAGGTCTTCAAGAAAACTAGGAAAATGAGACTTGACATTCTTGATGATATGAAAGTAAAAAAAAAATAAGCAGGAAAAAATTGTTAAGAAAGATAGAAACTTACAGCTGATAAGAATGTTGACATTTTCAATGGGAGAAGACACTTCCTGAAAATTTGCAAAAAATAGCCAACTTTTAAGCCCTCCCTCGTCCATACCCCCAACCCACATACATTCACCCACTTTATTTTTGTGTTTGTGTTTAAAATCTTTGCAGGTTACCTTCAAAGTAAACTTACTGTCATTTACAAAAAACAGACTTTAATTATATCTGGTTCACTTAATTGTGTGCACGCACGGGTGCATATCTTACCCACAGTTTTATCATAGTAACAGCTGGAAATCTCTATGCCAGCATTCCCACAAGGGAACTCTTGCTCTTGGACAGCAAAGGGTATGTGGCCCTGATGCCCTCGACAACAGAAATAAACGTAGATGTATCAAATGCATACAACCAGATGACATCTTAAATTAGTAAAACTGAGAAAGGTTGATGCCTTCAGAAGCAGTTCTCGTGGCTGAGAATTTCAGTGAGGACTTGCTGTGCAACAAAGAATTCAAAACTTTTTTGTACTCCTAGGCAACAGTGTATTTGTAAACTAACATATTTTTGCAGTCTTAAAAATATCAATTTCTGTTAATATTAACAGGGGTCTGACCTCCTGAAATCGCCACTGGGAATATACTACCATTTAAGAACGTGTCTACACGGCGTGGTAATGTGCTCTATGGGTGGGTGACTCAAAGCACACTAACTTGTTGCACATTAATTGGTCCGTGTAGGCGCTGCCAGTGTGCACTAGATGTTCCCTAGTGTGCTTTAATGTTTTGCTGTTTAAAGTGCATGAGGAAACATCTAGTGCACACCACCAGGGCCTACACAGACCAATTAACATGCAACAAGTTAGCATGCTTTAAGAGTCATCCACCCATAGAGCACGTTACCATACCATGTAGACAAGTTCTTAAATGGTAGTGTATTCCTAGTGGCGATTTCAGGAGGTCAGACCCCTGTGAATTTTAGTTAGTTTCAGAAATCACACCCATGTAGTGTACATTGCCACACAGCGTAAACCACTCCTAAGAAAGTACTGCTCTGTGTCACAACAGATCAGTATGACAGATGTGACTTATGGAAAAATTCAAAACACCACCAAAAAAAAAATTCATGCACAAGTTTGCCTGGCACTATTTCCCTTTAATCGCAATAATATCCAGATATTAGACATGTTGCCTATTGTGTGACATAGAAGGTAATCTCTGTGATTTTGTGAAGTCTATTTATTTTTGTTAGCACTGAGAGGAAAGTCTTATTTCTTTTGTGCAACAAAGTTGACGTCAATGAGCCTGATTCCATTCTTGCTTATACTAGTTTTACACTAATACAATGCTACTAATTTCCACAGCTACTGCTGATTTATGCTAGTTTAAGTGGCAGGCGACTTTGAACCTCAAATTTAAGAAGTACCTTTGACTATTAATAACCTCTGAATCATATTTGAAAATAAAGTTTATCCACTCCAAGACATCTTGCTTAATACAAAAAAGCTATGGAATTCTGACACTGATTTTAGCAATCTACAATCTACTGACAATCAGTAGAACAACAGTGCATAATATATAAAAGCAAACATCAAGTACTTGTTATAATCATTTTATCAGAAATAAAAAAGAGGTGTGGCTTGATTTGTAGTCTCTTACATTGGGCTCCCACCTTACTCTCATAATACACAAGATTTTAGAAAGTAGGCTGATGTACATTAATTGAAATTTATTTCTTAGTATAATTTAGAGTGTTCAAAAGTCAGTGTTTATTTTTAATTGCATTAGCTACTAAATGGCTTTATTAAGTGTGTAAGTTTGATTTAAAAAAAAAAAAAGAAATGTGAAAAAAGTAACCCTAGTTCTCATGATGAGACAATCCTGGCATCTTACAGCACCATTGTCTGTGACAGAGAGTAAACCAGGCAGAAGGAAGATTGAAGTACTCCTGCATTGGTACTTCACTGAACACAGGGTTGATTATCAATAATGCCAATGGTCTGTCTACTTTTGCAATCATGATGCTATCCTGAGGTTCCAGAATCAGTATTTGTAGGGGACAATAAATAATAGAGAGAAAATGCATGAGAAATGGAGAAGCTGGAATGTATTTATAAAAAGTTTTCATACAAAAATCAACTTTAAAACTTGCTTCATTAATAAATGTTATGGTTCAAAGAATGTCATAACAAATCATTCACTTAATTTCATCTCCTTTTCTGTGACTTGCTCTCAGTTATTTTCTTAATTGTATTTGTTATTTGATATTATTTGTTGAATAATTCCTGCAAAGATTCTTAATTATAGTTCATTGATAAACAATTCATTCTGAGGACTTCACAATTATAATTCAATCTGTTTTGACCGGATGCAAAACTCACATGACATGTTTCTTTTCTTTGGGTAAGTGGAATTTTTAGAATCAAGTTTACAAGTACAAATAATTTCTTCAATATTCTGAAAGATTTGTTTAGAATTCACTGTTTCTCAAGGCTTTTCTGCCAGTAATGGAGTTCATTAAGAAATCTACTGAAAATAAGCACATAACAGGGTTTTGATTGTCCTCAGAGCAAATTTATTTTAAAATTTTCAACGAATACTTTGGCAAATATTGCAAAGAATTTTCCACATCTAATAACTGAATTTTACACGTTTTTCCTTATGAAGTAGGCATCAAGCTTTCCAAATTATTCTAGTTTTTCAAATTTGGGCCAAAACAATTTGAGTAATTTTTAGAAGAAGCTTTTGCAAGCAGTGAGGCTGATAAGTCTATAGATTTAAGCGTAGGGCTCTCTGCAACCTCTTTTGTCTTCATGTGCACTGAGAATTATAGATTGTATTCAATTTTTAACCCAAGGGCTCCTAAATTGTAACTAGATCCACTGTTTTTGTGCCATTGGGTTATCTGCTTTGAGAATAATGATGAAGCAAACAGACAGTAGCTGTATCACAGAAAACATCAGAAATATTAATAAAAAATTCAAGAGTGCCCCTGGAGTGAAGGAAAATATTGTATCCCAGAGGCTTTAAAAAATTGCTAGTCCTTAGAATCTGAAAAATTAATGTTTTTTTCCTATCTGACAGGTCTTGCCCTGAAGAATTAAGTAGGGTGATGACAAAATGACATCAGGGCAACTTGCTTGTGGTCACAAAGAAGAGTGTGGGGGGTAAGCCTCTCCTTTAAAGCCCTTTTATGCTTGCTAACTCTTCTTCCACGAAACAGCACTGCACACAAAAACATGAGGCATGTTTGTTTTTAAATGACATAATATGTACTCAGGTTGGTTTTCAATAATCTTGCTACAGTTGCACAAAATACAAGTGAATATAAAAAACAAGATCTTCCTCCTCCATCAAGAGTATCATGTGTTCTGCTAGGGGTGCAGTACACAAACCTTAGCTCGTTTTTGCCCTTCAAGTTTTGCTGAAGATAAAGGCGAGAGCCAGCCAGCGTGCAGAAATTATGGAAACAGCACTGAGGAAGATTTTTGAAGCTTAATCATCATTTAATAGTTTAATGTCCCATAAACAGGCACAGCAGTGGTCTACAGGATGTTACAGGTCTTGACATTCTATCAGGATAAATAGAGTTCACTTGGGGTGACATTCATGACGATTTTCTTAAACTAACTGCAACTGCAAAATACATCTGTAATTAGCATAAACAATCCTGATGCTTGGTGTCTTGAGTTTATAACAAGTTTTAAAATACAGTATTAAATTAGAATTTCTGAATCTAATTAGATTGTTTTGAACTATAGAAGACTTTTCATTCAAACCAGGGAAAACCCTATAAAGAACCATATACTCTGGAAAAAGCACTCTGTGAAACATAAAATACTGTGTTCTCAAGATAAATTATGGAAGATTGAGCAGGACAAATATTTGTCACAGAGCAAGGAATAGTCCCTATAATATCTCTGATGTTAACACAGAGATGTATCTTTGGGGAAGAGAAAAGAAGTTTTGCTCCCCACAAAATAAATCCTGTTTTTCTTCCCCAAAGCCCCATTCTATGCCACTTCCAATGTTACCTGAGTTACATACTCCTACAATGAAGATAGATCATGCTTCCTTCCACTGAATGGGAATAGGCAATGACTGAGGTCTGGCAGTAGTCCTATCTTTGCAACCACCATCACTTCACGCACAGGATGCTATACAGCCTTAAAACCCCTGGTCAGGAGGGCGTGAGACTCAGATCTCTGCCCAGGAGAAAAGTGATGCTTGGGAGCCGGAAACTTTTATGTGGGTGTCCTCAAGGGACATGGAGTGGCAATGTAGGTGCAGTTACCCTGAAAGTGACAGTGATTACCAGAAACGTAACATAGTTGGTCTCTGCATTTGTGTCTTTACTTTTTCTTCTTTTGTTCCACTTTCCCTTTTGTGTCTTTCCCTGACCGATTGCTTCCCTTTTCTATTTCTCCCAGTGCTTTGCTATAGCAAAACAAAACTGAAAAAAACATCCCCACTCTCTGAAGTACCACTACACAAGTTAAAAGAAGTTGGCAGTATCTGATCAGGACAACCTCAAGATTAGAACAGTATGTGTTCCTTCCTGGGACCAGCAGAATTGGATTTTTTTCCAAGGCTTGTCCCTGATTTATTACGTGTTTACATTGAGGATCTGGTGATTAACTCAAGCCGTACAGAACATGAATAATTTTTACACAAAATAGGGCCTTTCTTCTTTGCATTTCCTTTTTGTTGCTGTTGTTTGCCAATTGCTACATTTCACTCTTGCTGGAGCAGCTCCATATCTATAAATAAGTTTGTGCTGTAGGAATCTGAACACTGGAGATTTTTGTCACTCCTGTTTCATATCCATTTAAACAGTTCTTTCATTCAAAACTAGGGAGCAGAATTGAGATGACCAGCTTTCCAGGACACCAATGTCATAGATTTTTTTCAGCACTACCATCATTATATGACCAGGAACAGAGCAGAGTTAACATGAATCCAAGACCAAGAGGAATAATAAGGCAATGGCTTGCTAGCACATAAATGGTACAAATGAAGTAACTTAACGCATTTTTAAGAATACAGCTTGCCTATGAGCATTAGGATTATTTTAAGGAAGGAAACTCAGGCATTAGAATCAGCACTTTCAGGTTCTAGTCTCTGCCATTAACATACTGTGTTGCCACGGGCAATTTATTTATCCATTCTGTACTGTAAAATGGGGATAGTAGCAACTTCACTTTCATTTTTGCAAAACCATCTCAGATGAAATGTGTAGTATAAAGTTAAGAAACCGAGGGTCTTTGTGAATTGAGGAAAACATTAAGGTGGTGCAATATACTATCAGCATTGTACCATAGTTACTATGTGCCTGTAAAACCGCAGTGACATCCCTTAAACTCAGCTTTTTAAAATTGCTTTTTCAGGCATGCGCATACATCACAAAGAACAAACCAGAAGCAGGGATTCCAAGGTGGGAGAAGAAGATCAGGGTGCAGATTAGCTGTGGAGGCATCTGAAGAATAGACAGGCCCGTAACTAGAGCTGATCGGGAGAACAGAAGG
>ML675617.1:11257208-11377432 GCA_007922155.1 Mesoclemmys tuberculata | reverse complement strand
AGATGATCATATTGGTCCCTTCTGACCTATGAGTCTATGAGTCAGAAATCAGACTCTCTAACGTTAGTAGCACCACAAGTTCAATTTCTGCATTTTTGTATATTTCCACGAACTTCCTCCTGTAGCCAGGATCAGCAACGATGATGATTCCTGCTATTTCACAGTAAAGTCTTGGACTGTCAGCAACCCTCGGTAACATCTGCCTGCACCATGTCCAGATTTGACAAGCATTGTTCTGCCACTAATGACTAAAACATCCCCAAATTAAAAATAAAAAAAGATGATAAATGTAAATGTTGAAATAAAACCATAGATGGGGATTCTGGTTCCAGTGCATTAGGTTTGTTTTTTCTGCCACTTCAGCCTTCCCCATACTTCTACTAGTTAAGACTAGAGAATCTCCTATCCTTCATTGCAGAGATGGTCCAGTGATTTTAAATCCAAGTTTTATCTCTAAATGGAAGATGATGTTGTGTCCATTTGGGGAGCTTATAAAATAGGTGTATCGCAGGATGCCTCTGTGCATGTGGAGTCAGCCAAGACCAAGGACAGTGGAGGCCTGTTAAACTTTGATGGCTACCATTCAAATGAGAGCATCTTGGAATGATGGGATGACCACATCCTAGGTGAAACCAGTTTTCTCCAACTTCTCTGCTGGGGATTAAGGGTATTTTCCACTCTCCAAACTCAATAGCATAAAGAAATCAGGTGTTAAAACTGGATCTTAAAAACCACAGATCCTGAGAACTCCAAGAGACTCTCAGAGATAAAAGGAAGCTTGGACAGGGGAGAGAAAACAGGGGCATTCTTCTGTAGAAGAGGAGGCTTGTTTAACTAGGATATCAGCCAAAGAAGAAGAGAGACAGACTGCATGATCTGGAGATTTACTGCAAAGGTGGAGATGCTGAACTCCTAACTCAGAAACTCTGACCTAAGCCCAAAGAAGAGTCACGTGCGGTGAAGAAAGTGAGGCAGGGAAATGCATAACGGCATTTTATTATTTTGTCCAGACCTGTGCATTTCTGGTGCTAGTTAAAGGAAAGAGTGATTGGTTTGGGGGACCCCTTACAAAACCCACGTCTGTTTTCAACTACCACATGTCCCTCAAGAGGCAAACTGTGAGCCAGAGCACCCAGATCTGGGAAAAGGTATGTTTAAGCTACGAGGGAACAGAGGGCTCGGCACTGATTCTAGGGACCTAGGGCAGCTGGGCTGCAGGATCCCATTTCTGTAAAGTTGTGCCCAACCTAATTTGTGCCTGAGAGGCCAAGCAAAGAGATTGTGCTGCAGCCTACTCAGACTGTAAGTATTGTAACAGGGCAGCCTGTAAAACCACAGTGACAAAAGAAAGCTAAAAGAGCACATGGGTCCAGTGGGGTGGGACCCAAACACAGCAATCTGATGAGTGTTCAGTAAGGGGTGCCATACCAGGGCTGGGTGACAAAGATCCAGTCCTTAGACTGCACTTTATTTTATACAAACTACATGGATTTTCGCTCCAAAGAAAATGGAAGATCTGTAAAGAGTAACAAGTGAGGCAGTCGTAAAGAATACATGCCGCAGCGTCTACTGCTTTACATTCTGACTGATTCAAACAGCTGCTATTAGAAAACATCAGCTTTGCCAGAAGGTCAGATGCTGAAGAAGCTAATATCTGAAGCAGGCTCAATTAAGCTGAGAAACACAATCACTCTGTTCTAGTGAGGATCCAGGCAGATGCATTTCAATCCATGTCTGCAAGTGACAGAAGTGTTTGTGGAAGGAATGGACAAAAAAAAATTAAATCCATGCTGTTTTCCATCTTCACCTTCTTTGGAAGCCACAATCTTTAAACAGCCACAAATGACTCAATAGCAATATATAATATTTCAATAATGCATGGAAAAATAGTAGAAACAGCAGCAATCCTGATCAGCTATCCAAATATTTTTGTACAGTATATTCAGCCTAGTTTACTTCACTTGTTGAGTCATTAACAGTAATTAATTTCAAGGTTCTCTATATTTTCTCATAAGAATGTCTTCAGTAATTTTATTTAGAGGGAAAGAATACTGAATTAATAAGGAGTGATTAGAAAATGTTAGAGACTGTGCTATATATATTGGGATGTGCTAAGTGTACTCTTATGTTGGTGTGTTGACATACCATATTGTGACATATCCTTATATCTTCATACACTCTACTGAATTGCCAGTTACTCTTTACGAAGAGCAGAGAATTCAGCTTCTTCACTATGTAGAAATGAGCAGGTAGCTGTAATCAATGCAACATCATTAGGTACCACAAGCGGTGTAAGCAGAGTAGATGCAATGTGATGCTATTCACTCACTCCCTCTCCCCTCCTTCCTCCAACCATTTAATTATATATAACGCTCTGGAAATTACTTATCATTTACACAGCTGTAAAATCAGAGTCAAATGTATAACCTTAACTCTGACTTCTGTTGTTTAAAATGGTAAGAAACAAGGTATTTCCCAAGTAAAAAAAAAAGTTAGTCTATTGGTAACATTTATCGTGGTAACATCAGAGTTATGACACCAGAGATGTGCATTTGAGAGTGATTTTAGGAAAATACACACCATAGAGGGTTGTATGCTGGAAGTGAACAGGAGTTGGTTGGTCTGTGACAGATCCATCAGCTTCTCTTGTGGCTTGTCTATCCAGGAAAGTTACGCAACATAAGCTAAGGTGTGAATTTAAACTGATATAGTTTTGCCAGTATAATTCCCTGTGTAGACAGGTTTTCTCCAGTGTAAGGGGGCCTATTTTTGGTTTAACTTATGGTCACCTTGGAAGGGGTTTATGCTAAACTGAAAAGATTACATCTTTATACTGCAATAAGTGTCGATATGGGACGTTATACAGGTATACCAGTTAAAACTTTCCAATGCAGACAAGCCATGATAAGAATAAGCTATGCTATGGAAAATAAAGGGAATAGTTTTTCTTCGGGTTAATTTTTAGGTTTCAGTTGTAGCAGGTTGTCAGATTTGATTCTAATGCTGAAGTGACTGAAACTGTTTGAGACTGTAGATATGTAATCATTGTGAAAAAATCCAGCACATATTCACGACTAAATTTTGGAATTAGATCTTGTTTCCTGGATGTTAGTAAGTATTTTATCTACAAAAGCATTCTGGACATTCAACTGTCTCCTCAACAACAGCTGTAGTACAGCAGGAGTATATTCTATTACTGAAGTGTGAAAGAGAAGTTTTAGTCCTGCTTTAATTAAAAAGTTAATTCTGACAAACTATGGAATCACTACTGACACCTCACTAAAATGAATAGATTATGCACTGCTTGGAGGTCCCTAGTAAGCAATGCTGTTTAATTTCCATCTTATGGTTCTACATTAGTCAATACCTGCTTCAAATTAAAAAAAGCAGAGAGAAAGAGCTTGCTTTGTTTGGTTCCCTGCAATGCATCATTTCGGTGTGTGCTACATTTTGATGTAATTTTATTGGCTTTTACTGTAATGTGTGCATGAATTCTTTAAACAGCTTGCCTTAGCATTGATCAGTTTAGCAATTCTTGATTCTGTCAAAGTTCTAACCTCATATAGCATCTGCAGCGTGTTGATATCAATTATTTTTATGCTAGCCATGGAATTAAATTGAGCAATGGGGGAAACAAAGAGGTGCAACATCAGGAAACAATTAGACACAGTAGTGTCTATTAGCCCATGGAATAATCCCTGAAAGGAACAGCTAGGAGCCTCAATAAAAGCCATTTGAGACTAGAAAGCCCAAAATAGTGAAGAATAATCCTGTGCTGGCAGCACAAGAGGGCTTTTCCCATTTTCAGGGTTTGTGATTCCATAAGCAGAAAAGATTTTTGAATGCCACTTTGGGTTCTCAATTTATACGTGCGCACATACACGCACACACCCCGGTTTACAGTTAAGATGACAAGTGTATTTTCTTATGGCAGCACAAACGCTAAATAAAAAGGAAATAATGTTGCCTTAATTCATGATCATGATCTTCAACCAAACCAAGGCATGAATATTATTTCTACCGCATTCAGACTGTCTGGTCCAAGCACTAGGGGTGTGCTTCTCCATGCTTACATACACACGCTCACGCTAGCTCTCACCGCAAGTAGCATAGCTGCACTAGTGGTAGAGGTGGCACAGCTTAGGAATGTTGAGTGCAAACCTCCTGAATCCCATGGGTATGTACTTGGCACAGCTAAACTGTACCCCTGCTGCCACTACCAGGACTACACTATGATTTATACTCCCACTACTAGCTCAATGACGCTATCACAAACATGTGCAAGCAAGCAGGGGATTCATACCACTACTCCCTAGTGTAAATGTAGACTCAGTTGCCATTAGATTACATTGATGTAAGTACTGAGGGTGACAAAGAACTTAAAAGTCACACTCCAGTACACAACCTGACCACCAGCCTTTCAGCACTACATTCCTTAATGGTAACTATTTCCAGGTGCCGGTAGGGTTCTCCTCTCACGCCAGTTTAAGTCAGATGTTATTCCACTGCAGTAAAGGAGCTACTCCACTAAGTGAAAGACAAATCAAGTCCACAACAGCCACAGCCTCTTTGATATGCATGTTCCTAATATAGACTCAGACTCTAAGGTCAGAAGGGACCAATATGATCAACTAATCTGACCTCCAGCACAGTGAAGGCCACAGAAGGCCTCCCCCACCCACTCCTGTAATAAACCTCTAACCTATGACTGAGTTAATGAAGTCCCCATATCATGGTTTAAAGACTTTAAGATACAGAGAAGCCACCAGCAAGTGAGCCGTACGCCATGCTACAGAGGAAGGCGAAAACCCCGCAGATACACGGATAAGTAACAAATGAGCACATCAGAGTTCAGATAGTCAATTGTGGAACAAGTTACACTTCTCTTTGATATGCATATGGACTAGGACAATATTTATTTTTTGTATTGCAGTAGCACCTAGATTCCTCTATTATTAAGGGCTCCACTGTGTACTCAACCTAACGCAGGTTTGTTCGAGGAGAGTAACAGTATATTGGAGTGGTTGAGTTTCAAGATGGTAGTGGATGGTCTTTTATTGGGTGTGAATTGTGCCCTCTCTCAGAATTTCCTTGAGCTTTTTTTGGTTTTTTTAAGTAATCACATTGCTGTAAAGAAAATATGTTTAAGACAGCTTAACCTAAAGTTAAGGTTTTTTTAAAGATGTATGTAAATACGGGAGTTGCAGAATCAGTCCTGGAGACTGGTGAAGGAGACAAGCGTGAAGGACTGGCCACAGAAATGATCAGCAGAACTGACCAAACAATCACTCCTCTTTCATTTAAAGCTTTGCAATAAGCTTCCCCCATCTGATGCTCAGATCTCTTCAGATGAAGCTGCTGGAGCCTGGCATTGCAGAAAGCTTTGAGTACTGGACATAGCCTCAGTTAAAGCTATCTCCACTAGGACTGAAGAGATTTAGATAGAGCAAATATAATGGGTTTTATCAACTCCCAGTTTCCCTAGTCCTGTTCCCCGATCAATTCCACTCTTAAGATCCCCACTCACATCAGAGGATGGAGACTAAGTATTATGGAGACATCTTGGAACAATTTACTAAGAGTTGTGGCAGATTCTTCTTCACCGGCAATTTCAAAGTCAAGATTGGATATTTTTCTAAAGGATGTGCTCTAGGAATTATTTTGGGACAGTTATACTGGCCCCGAGAATGAGAGGACCTGACAAAAGTAAGCCTAAGGTAACAGGTGAAAGGAAAGGGACTATGGGGGAAGAGGCCCAGGGAATAGCTGCAGTGAACTAGAGACAGCGATACATGGATATTGTGTATAGGGTCCCTAGGTGGGGACTCAAAAGTAGTGGGTGAGCCTAGTTTCCCTACTAGCCAGTGCTGGAGAGACGTAAGATCTGGAAAGGAGACACAGCTAGTTTACAAAGCCCAAGAGAAAGGCCTGAATTTAAAAGGCCCAGAGACAAATCTGAAGGCCCTGGCCAGGGTAACCCACAATTCTGGCTGGACTTCTACTAAAAGCCTGAGAAAGGGGCTAGACTCAAAGTGCCACGAGACCAGGCTGAAAACCCTAGGGAGAACAGATAATGTTGCTGAGCTCTTTGCTACCCCTGGAAGGGGTTCATTCAGTTATGATTGTGTGACTTAGCTGGAGGACCAAGCCACTGAAAACCTACCTAATGAGGTCGGCAATCTACAGAGAATGCCAGGAGTAATGAAAAAAGATTGCAGCAAGAGGTGAGTGTCCCCTGTCATAGGGAGGAACTTACGATGAAGGCTAAGGGAGACCTTCTCCTTGTAAAAAATGGTACGTAGTGATCAAACACAAGTGCTCCCATCTTGCTCCCCCTTCTAGCCAAAGTAATAATTAAAAATGCAACCTTTGTAGAAAAGTGGGACATAGAGCATGTGGTCAAATATTCAGATGGTGGCCTGGTGAATATTGACAGGACAAGATCAAAGTCCCACTGAGGTGTAGGTTTGACCATAGGCAGAAAGGTCCTGACTAGGCACTGCAGAAATCTAACTTGTATTGGGTGAGTAAAAATAGAATGCCCGTCTACTAGAGGAAAGAAGGTCCTGACTGCTGTGAGATGGACCCACAATGAGCTAAGTGAGAGACCCAGGTTCTTCAATGATAAGAAATAATCTGAATTGACAGGGATATCTGCAGAGTCTGAGGAAAAACTGAGTGTGCTATGCCCAGGTAGAGATAAGTCTTTATTTAGCTAGGTAAGAGTTCCTAGTTGAATCTTTCCTACTTTGAGTAAGAATGGCTTGGGCGGCTTCCAAACATGAGATTTCTAGATCTGATGCACATCCACAGGTCGTGAGGTGAAGTGAGTCTGGTTTGGGGTGTCTGATTTCGCCCTCTTCCTGAGAAGATCCAGGAAGGAGCAGATCCTGTTAGAAAGACGTGGACATTCTCACAAGTTCTGAGAACCAAAACCGTCTGGGCCAGTTGGGTGCTATGAGAACGACTCTGGCCCGGTCATAACAGTTCTTTCTCAGGACCTGTGGTAGTAGAGGATGGGCAGAAAGGCATATCTGAATTGGTTTGTCCATGGTTACAGGAGAGCGTCATCCTGGAGTCGTGTCCCATGACTGCTCTCAAACAATACAGGGGAAGTTTCCTGTTCATTTGGAGCATCAAACGATCCCACTGGGGTGCTCCCCACCGAGTGAATATTTCAATCAGCACACAGCTGTGTATTTCCCACTCATGCAGTGAAGTGCCTGCTTACGTCATCCACTACAGAATTCTGAATACCTGGTACATATGTGGCTTGGACAGCTGTTTGGTTTCTGATGTACCAGTTCCCAAGCCTGGCTGTTTGCAGACAGAGAGGAAGGTTATCTTGTTCCACCCGGCTTGTTTATATAAAAGGCCATGGTGATGTTGTCCCACACTATTTAGCTATGGAGTCAATATATAAGCAGGGAAAAAGGCCAAAAAGACCTGACTGTTTTCAGTTCCCAGCAGGTTGATGTGCAGTCTAGCCTCCAAGGTCCAAGGGTCCTAAGCAGTGTGGTCATACAGCTGAATTCCCCATCTCAGAAGAGATTCATCCATTACTATTGTGGCACTGGCAGTGCAAGTATCAAAGGGTTCCGGGTTTGGCCACCAGGTAAGAGAGGCAATGATCCTGGCAGGAACTCTAGAGTTCATGTGGCCATTGTCTGGTCATCAGACAGACCAGAGCGAGTCCTGTAGGCAGTGTAGATGAAGGCTGGGTCTACACAGACGGCGGCAAATTCGTCGCCGTCACATCGATTGCTCTGGATCGACTGAGCTGTCTGTATAGACGCACTCAGTCGATCCAGGAAGTGACGCAGGAAAACCATCTTGGTAAGTGGCGTAGCACTGCATCGAAGGGAGCGCTGTTCCCTTCGACGCCGCACAGTGTGGACGCCGCGCAGAGGAGATGCCACGAAGTCAACGGGAGATACGCAAGTGCTTTACGTCACTTGCATATCTCCTATCGACTGCCGCTGAATCGCAAAGGTAAGTGTAGACCGGGCCATGGTCAGGCAAATAGTGTCACATAAGTACATAAGGCCATGTGGCCTAGTAGAGAAAAGCATACTTTGACCATAGAGTTTGGTCTGTGAGTAACCTGTGTTATCAAATTGCTTATGTTGACTGAAATCTTTCTGTGGGGAGGAAAGCTAGCCCTGAAGTTGAGTCCAGAGTCGCTCCAATGAAGTTTATCGTCTATGTGGTGGTCAAATGGACTTTTCTTTGTCTACACAGATACCCAGTGCTGCTAGGAGGAGGAGCGTGCACAAAGTCGCCTGACCAGATTTTTTGGCTGGAGCAACCTGTTAGGAGCCAGATGTCCCAGTCTGGGGGCTGTGACCTCTCATTTGGGCTGCCATGACAGAGAAATCTTCATGAATCCCCTGGATGCTGTTGCTAATCCAAAAGGAAAGACTCTAAACTGGTAGTGATCCTGACCTCCCAGGAACCAAAGAAACTTTCTGTGGGCTAGATGAATATCAACATGAAAATAGTCATCCTTCATGTCAAGAGATGTGAATCAAATACTCTCTTGTGGGGAGGGTCTTATTGACAATAGTGTAACCATCCTGAATTTTGACTTTTGAATGAAGGTATTTAGTTGAAGGTCCAGAATGGGTCTCCACCATTTGTATTTTTGGAATACTAACAAAGATGGGGAATAGAGTCCTCTCCTCCCTTGGCACTCATTCTACTGCCCCTCACTGGAGAAGGGAATCTGCCTCCTGGGGAAGAATCTCTTCATGAGAGTGGATCCTTAAGAGAAACCAGAGAGGAGAAGAGAGAAAAATTCAATGGCGTAACCATGGTGGACGATTTCTGGAATCCACATGGGTGTCATGATAGCATCCCAATAGTGGGCAAAAGCGAAAGACAGTCTCCAAAGATGGGGATGGGGAATAGAAGTGGTTGGTATTATTAAAGGCAGGAGGTTCTTTACTGAGGCATCAAAAGCAGCCCTTAGCAGGTGGGTGGGCAATGGGAAGAGGTTGTGATAGTAGGTCTCTGAACTCTGTTGCTTGCACAGATGCACAACAGGAAGGGTGTTTGGGGCGGGAAGGTGTCTTGGCTTATTACCTTGCTTGCAGCGTTTTCTCTTTGGGGCGATGGTGTAAATTCTCTGGGTGTAGAAAGGCAACCTAAAGTCTTTCAATGACTGTATACACACCAGTTTTCTCTTTAAACAAGTTTGATTCATTGAATGGTAAGTCATCCATTGTTTTCTCCACCTTCCTGGGGAACCCCAAAGAGCAAAGCCAAGACTCACACCTCAACTATACCAGTGGCAAATCCTCTAAATTCTAAACACCTCATCCACTGAAGGTTGTAGGAATGTTTGTCTACTAATCTGCCTTGCTCAATGAAGGACTGAAATTGGGCTCTGTCCTCAAAGGGAAGTTTGTACTTAAAATTGGTCCGTCTTGAGTAGTTAAAATTGTACTTCACTAACAAGGCCTGTTAGTAATAATTCACAATCAATAACAAAGTGAAATCATTTAACTGTTTGGATGAGTAATTTTATTAATAGTGAAATATTTTTGCACCCACTCACATTTCTGTACTAAGGAAGAGTGAATTATTCATAGTACCATATGCATCACTGAAAATGAAATGCAAAATGACATCACATTGCGGCTTCCAGCCAAACACACAACAAGAATCAATTAATGTATACACAGAAAATAATGTTCTTGCACTGCATATTCTGTTCTGAAAGTAAATATTTTTCTTTTTAAGAAAACCAAAATTACCAACCATTTCACCTTGGGTTTTATATACAAACGTACTCAGTATACTGTATAATCCTTTTCCTGAGGGTACATATTTCGCCAAAAAATTTCAAATCTCAAATATTCTCCTTGATGTTTTGATTTTTCCCTCTTGCATTTGTTAAGCACATGACTGCTTCCAAGTGTTTTTCTATTAATCCATGATTTTCTCAATCTCAATATCGTAGATGTAATCTGTTTCTCTTTTCACTGATTGTCTTCTCTAGAACTAAACAAAGTTTTCTTAAAATGTGAATCTGTCTTTCAGAAGTGATCACCTGTCAGAAGAGTTTAGCCAACAATCTCTTGTTGTTGATTTTGAATATGACATTTTTCACTGAGCTTTTTATTTCATGTTAAGGTGTGTTTTCCTCTCCCCTCTATTTTAGATTACTGGTTGTGTTTTTTTGTTTATTTCTTCAACCACCAGCTCCCACCCCTCCACAATAAGTCTCTGAAAACCTCTTCTCTCGTAGGAGAGGAATTCTGGGGTTGTTTCTTATATTCCACCTACTTCCACACATGGTTGACTACTGCATATTTTCTTCATGCAATCTGTTGCTCTTCTGCTATTTTTGAAGATTGCTGTGAACTTTTTTTTTTTTTTTACTGAGTAGAGTTGGCATAACAAGGGTTTTCGTTTTTCTCCTTTCTACATTTTTGTCTTCTGATAATGACTTGTTTTGCTATTTCAGCTTTCAGTTTACAGTTTGGATTTATTCACAGAGCATATGAGTTCTTGAATTACCTCAGTAGCAGGCTTCAATATGTCAGCTTCCAGGTAAACAGTCATTAGCCAAACTGAGAAATACAGCAGTATTGAGACCAATTGCCATAAGAGAAGAAATTTGAATGAGGGTCAAAAAAGATGTAAACTCAGACAAGAAAGTACTAGACTAAAATTACAACAGTGGGCTGAGGCCTCCAGGGATTAATCTGGGATGAGGGAGAAAACATTGCTAAATTACTCAGAATGAACAACAAAACAAAGTAAAGGCATCTAAAAGTCTGTCTCAGAGTCAGTGGTGCATGGAAAAGGGGATGATTGCATATGTCTCATATAGCCACTTCTCAACACACCCCACAACCTCTCTGGTAGACCCAAATGTGGTAAAGGAAGAGTGGTCTCCAAACCCCCCTCATTACAGAAGAGTGTGCTGCATCCCTGTAGAACTTGTCTTCCACCATTTAAGCTACTGCACTGCCCCCATCTTCTTTTGCAGGGACGGCCTACAGACTGTAACACTCCGCTGAATCACCCAAAGGGTTCACCTGTGAAGCTGCGTGAGGCATATTTCCTCCCAGGAGAGTAAGAGAACATATTATGATTGACCCATAGTCTCAAGTAAAGAAATACAGAGACTTACCTAGGGTCCCAATTTTGACAACTTTTTAGAAAACAGACTCCAATAAATTATGCTATATTTGATGCTGAAATGTCCAGCTTCGTGTTATTGGTTTCCGGAGAAGTATTTTTGAAAATGATTACACTATTAAGGCACTTGCTGAGTTCACAGAATATCTGGTGGACAACACCAATGCTGATCATGGGTCTTGGTGCTCTCCTTGCTTCCTTGACTAAAGTAACTCTTCCTTCCACTCTGGCTCAGCTTTACCAGAAACAGAAAAGCAATCAAGAGAACGTAGAAATCCTCCAGCCTCCTTGAAAAAAAACCCTGCACGTCGAGGATTCACATTAGGAGGAAATAACGTTTAGCCCTGCAAGTAACTCTAAGCCATGGATCAGTTTTCTTGCCAAAGTCTCATCAACCTCTCATAACAGCAACTGTATATTTGCAAGAAAAACATATTTTAAAAAATGATTTAAAAAAAACACAAAAAGAGAGTGCACTAGAGCAAGCAAATGCATTCGTATGCACGGAATGCAGTCAGAAGTGGGCGATTATTAAAGAAGGAAGCTCAAGGCTCAAGGCATTTCCTGAGAATTAATGAGTGGATGGAAACGTTTGATAGCCAAGGGCAAAATGGGTTCTTTAACCAGCACAATTCATTAATTCCCCAGACAACTAATATGCTGAGGTTATTCTAGCTTTTTCTTTTTGCTCATTTTTTATTTCTTTGAACACTTATAATGAAGTTTCCTTTCACTACAGCACCATTGTTCCTTCAGATCAAGACTGACTAAGTTTGAATGGTGCTACTGTGGTGAAGGCCATCTATAAATGTATGGAATTATTATCTGGTAAAAACAGGCAATTATAATCTTGTAGGAACTTTAGAACACAGCTTTAATCTTATATTTTAGTACAGAGATCTCTCCATACTTTAGAAACATAAGTTTTCTGTCCAAAAAGTCCTTCCCGTAGTATCAGTGGGAGTTAAGGATCCCAGCAACACAGGATCAGGTTCATAGTCTTAGTGGACTCAGAGATGCACAGTTAAGTATTGAGAGGAGTCAGTGGACTAGGAAACACCCACTGAACTCACAGGGGAGCAGCATACATCTGAATGCATGTGGTTTCATGTTCCAATTTAAAATTGGCACTTACCTGTGACTGGGGCATCTATGTCCAGCAAGTTTTTTTCCTGACGGAGAATTGAAGCACCCTCTGTTACTATTCTCAGAGCAACTGTTTCTTCCAGCCTCCCTTCCTTCATAAGGTGTGCCTTTAAGATATCCACACGGGGTTTTCCATCATTATCAAACACTTCCTTAGCTGTGAGCCGGTGGCTTGGAGGAAACGGGACAGCTAGAAATCACAAAGAAAAAATATCTGGTCACTTTACCGGGAAGAGCCACTAGTCTCAAAGAAAAATAAAAAAACTTTCATAATTCCACGGGCCATCAGCTCTGACTGAAAACACTTTGGGGCATATACAGTATTAAGTAATATGAATCTTCTATTCTTTCTTTACAGCTTGTGCCTGTATCATAGACAGAGAATTAACAGCAGCTGTTCAACATGCACATGAGCCCAAAACCTATTATTCAAATGTTTTAATAAGAATCTTGGACCTAGTTTTTTATATCCCTTTCACATGATAAAATTTGTAAAGAAAAAATTAGTTACTGCTTACTGAGAATGTTTAAAAAAGGGTGGTTGCTGTGGGAGAAGGGAATGGAACTAAATATTGCTTAGTAGTATTGCAGAACCATGACATAATGCACCTTTCCCTGCAAAGATCTTAATATACATTACACTACAGCTCAGGTATTTACTACCCATAGACATAGATCTATCTAAGTTAAACCACAAGACTTTGCAGACAGCTCCTTCTCCTCAATTACTGGCAGCGTGTGCCTTTCAAAAATCTCTTCCTTCTCTGTATTTGTTTCCTTGCTCTATTAGAGAGCATTATTTACATGCAAGGCATACAATATCCCACAAGCATACTCTGTCTCAGTCGAAATCAATAAAAAGGCGCTAAGACTGCTTTCTTGGCATAAAGAAAAGTGGAGGGTATTTCAGATGGAAGTGAAAAACAAGGGATTCCCCAGCAATGGTCTAATGAATAGCAATCTGTCTTGTCATTACACCGGGACCCAGATTTCGAGCACACTTCAGGTGCCCTTGCTCTCACTCCCCTTAAGGCAGCAGGAGTTAGCAGCTCAGGTGACGCTCTCAGCTTCCAGGATTAAGTTGCAGCATTATCCCTGCTTAACCCCCTTTCACTAGCAGCTAAATTGGAGTGGTATTAGAGGCTTCCTGCCTCGCCAGCTGCATGGAAATCATACTGATCCCGGCTACTGCTGAGAGTGGGTCAGAGTCTATGGAGGCTCGGAGTGAAGAGTGAATGGAAGCTCTAGGATGGATTCAGACCAGCTACACCCACTATAGTGTATTATCGAGACGTTGCCTCTCTGACAAATACCTTACTGGGGGTCACTTGCATGTCTTTCATACTTGTAAAAAGTATGTTCAAGATTTCTTAAATGTAACAGAGAGAGACCCCACTTTGTAGGGTTAAAAGGGAAAAGTTGAAAAAGTCACACACTTTCATTTCAAACAAATCAGAACACTGAATTCCTAACTCATGTTTCTACTAACACTGCCAGAGGAGATAGAAAACGGAATTTATTTTATAATTTTAATTTCTTTCCACCTATTATTCTGCGAGGGGTAAGATTCAGTCTGGACATTAAAAAAAATAGTTCAGTTCTTTTTACTTCTTTACACCAAGTTTTACTTTCCGGTTCATCTCATACATTAGCATAAAGCTGAAACATCTGGGCTGCAAACACAGCAGGAAATTTTTTAATCCAGACAAAATCACTTTTCGGTCACATTAATATATTTCAGTAGTGGCACTGTCTTTAGACTTTAAAAGGACAAGTAGTTTAGTGCCAAAATTTAGATTTTGCTTTTAAAATTAGGCTTCAAAAGCTAGTCAATTGACCAGCCAAGTAATGGCAATTCTTTGATCATGGTGAAATATTGTTAAATATTCCAGCAACCATGTCCTGATGTAGGCAGCGGCCTTCCTTTTTGATTGCAGCCCGGTGCCATCTGTTTACCAAGCCTACATATAAGTCTTTAATCACTCAGTTTACTACATGCTAATGCCCCATGTTGGGAAAAGGGTGAACTAACTGAAGGTTAAGCATCTTGATTGGCGGGAATCTTCTAGGACAAACAATGTATGTAGGTATGTATAACTATTTGCATAGCAGGGTACCAAGGTACATGGAAGTTTACAAAGCACATTAAACAAGTTAAATGACACACTTCTTGCCCTGCAGAGTTTACAGTGTGAACTGTTTAGACAAACAGAGAAGTTAATTCTGAACAGAGTGAGGGATGGCGAGGAGGACTCAGTCATTAAACATTCATCCCAACACAAGAGAAAAGATACATGGCCATTGAGCTGCTTGAAGAGTTGGCTTGTTGCCTACCTAGAACTGATGGACTTTAAAAATTGACTTTATTCTTTTATAGTTCCTAGTGTTTGTTTTAGTTCTATTTTATTTCATTTTTCTTTTGTAATGGTTCAGTCTTGAATAACATTCCCATTTAAGTGCTGACCTAACATTGCTAAAAAAGGTAATAATTATTCTTTCATTTTTAAGAATTTCATCATGTTTTACATATTGAAATAACCCAGGTAAGTGACTTGCTTTCTTGTAATTAGATACAAGTATTTATGGCTAAGCCTACTGGAGACCATAAAGTCTTATTCTTTTTTGTTACTGGACTAATAAAGTAGTGTACTTTAAGGTTTGAATTTTTTTGACATTATATGACCGATTAATTGATCAGTCATTTTTGTACCATTCAAAAAGGTCCAACCCTATTTACTATATTTCTTTTTTAAAAGCAAAACCAAAATGAATGTTGGTCCTAAATTACTGTGCCTTTAAATGTCTGAAAATAGTGTGCCTACCAATTTTGATCCTATACATTAGATGTGTTGACTTGTGTTTCTAAAGTTTAACATCAACTGCTTCACTGCTCTCTTGCCTCCCATGCTGCCCCTCATACTAGGTATATCATCTGTGCAAGGCACTTCAGAGCATTACCACCGCATTCCACTATGGCAGCAGAGGCTGGAAAACAAGTTAATAATTTGTTCAGTTCTCTGTTTGAATACTAGCGTCACTAATTTTCTTAGCACAGATCTGGGAATAGAGTTGTTAATTAACTGCTGCTTCAGTGCCAGAAAGGGGAACACACAATTGGTCTTGGCGCAGTAGTACAACACAAACCATGAGCTATTTACTTTTCCCCTTTCATTTCTTAATGTTTTAAAAAAGGATTTAGATTCTAGTTGTATTTGAGAGGGGAGGGAAATCCAACACTTCCCATTCAAGGTTTTTAAATATTATATAACAGAGGGTCCAAATCGGTAAAATTTAGGAATTGAGTCACTTGCCAGCGTCCTTTAAGGTGACATTTTGGGACAGCCTAGAGGACCAGCGGGCTTGATCGTACAACACATTGGTGCATATGCCTATCACCTCTTGAAACTCAAATTAAGGTCACCAATGAAAAGGAGTTAGGGTAGTACTAGGAAGATGAGATCACCAATCAGCATTGGTCTCCAAAACCACCTGCAATTTTCAAGATCATCTGTCTCTCTGCAGAATTAAGTTTAGGTATAACAGCAAGAGAATTGCAGGTTGCCATTGGTAGAATGAATGCTTCTCTGTACTATGTCTGGTTCTAATCTATGCTTTTAATGCTAAATGCTAAATGTTCATTTAATGCTAAATGAATAAGCCTTATTCGAAGCTGAACCTACAAACCCATATAATGTCCCAGTAACTTCTAGATGAACTTTTTATATTAAATTTCGTTTACTTTAAGTTGACTTTCAACTTTACTTTCAAGGATGACAAAGCAAAGAGAAAATATGGTAATACCATAACTGAGTAAAATAAATGTGTTCATATGACAATATAATTTGTCATCTCATGATGCCGTATGAAGAGCCATTGACTGTAAAATTGAAGAATTTGCAATACCCAGCCTGTCTGCATAAGTTTTTCATGTCCCTTGCCCATCATTCCTCAAACAACAGAAAACAAGCCAGCTGAGCACATATCACATATGTACCACATTCATAAACCATTTTCTTCACTTACTCCCATATGACACCCAAGTCAAACGTTGTAATAAAAAAATCAATAACCCAAATAAGCAAAAGTAAAATGCATTTTTCTGTTCTTTAATATGCATATAACACCATGAAAATGGATTAACTAATACAATTTAGGTTTAAGAATAGCCAAGGGCAATGGTTGCTGCTCCATTCTGCCCCAGATTCAATTCAGCGTTTTTGACCAAATTTTATTCCTCTAAATTTCAAAGAAGAGGCTCCCAATTTAAAATTTAACTGTCAGAAAATGTCTTATCCAAACAAGGATCTTCCCTATGATACAAGCTGGTTTTCATTTTGGAGCTGGCTTGGAAAACAAAATTTTTGCTGCCTTTACCCATGAAGCCATAACCAACACTCATCCAGCACCATCACAACACTATGCACAGAGTCAGCCTAAGTATTTAGAGACATTTAGAGAGATGATGCTTCGGAATGCACTCTGAACTTAAAGTTGATCCCTTTCATATTGAAAGGCACATCATTAGGTCCCAGCATCCCCTGTTTCCACTACACCTTCGGCATTTTCCTACACAAGTGAAGGCCAGCTAATTCCTCCTTTCCACTAGGAACGGTCACCAATGAGAAAACATTTTTCATGAAAATTTTCAGAAATTTCCCTCATCTCTAAGTTTTCATCCAGATCTATTTCTAATCCTAATAACCTAGTTTATATCAGTTTCCTTTTCCAAGGCTACCGGCACAAGAAGGGTTAGATCCTTTCCAAATTAAAGCATATTCTTCTTTATATTTTTACTGTAGTTAAGCTTCCTCCGGAACCCTCCAAAATCAGAAAGCCAAAGGCTATGTGCTTTCTGAGACCTGTGAAGATATCCATTTCAGTGGTCCAGTACTTACAAGCAAGTCAACCTCGGTTTTATGAGTTACTAACTATTCATTATACTCATGGAGCAAAATAATCATGGGATACCTGTGGAGGGAG
The DNA here is from genome assembly GCA_007922155.1 of Mesoclemmys tuberculata. Classification (NCBI taxonomy): domain Eukaryota; kingdom Metazoa; phylum Chordata; order Testudines; family Chelidae; genus Mesoclemmys; species Mesoclemmys tuberculata. Next base: position 11,360,155 of record ML675617.1, on the reverse strand, counting down.
AACTCAGCTAATTCCTCCAACTTTTATCCTCCCCACAAAAAACAAACAGCCAGCCCTTGAATTTCATTTAGACAAAGATAGTTGAGTATATCTGGAGAGGATGTACCATTAGCCTCATTTACTTTGAATGGAATAGACACTGTATTCTCTCTGATGTATTATAGCATAAGAGCTTAAACAGCATATTTATTAGACATGTTTACATATGGTAGTGTATGTGATATGATACATATTACATATATTACATATGATAGTGTACCCCAACAGGGTACCCAATCTTACAGATTCTTGCATCTGTAAACATGGAGAACAAAAAAAGAAAGCCACCCAAACATGTTTTTATCTCCGTTTATAGAAAACACAGTACAGTTCCTGCGGCTCTGCACTGTAAGTGCTCTGAAAGCAGATTTTTAATGAACATCAGACACTAATTAGAAAAGCTGTTGTTCCAGCTGCAGGTGATTAAAGATTAATTAGTGAAAACACAAGTGACTGAACACACTTAGCACAAATAGCACCTTCCACTCTCAGAATCTGAATATTGTGTGTATGAATGCATGCACACACACACAGTCATAAAAACATATATCGTTTCATACCAAAGTCTGTTAACACAGGTAATTACTGAAATCACCAACAGAGGGCAGAAGCAATAACTACATCATGTGTAGCAGAGTCCTACAATTTCCATTTCATCACTTATTATAGTAGTTGCTCCGGCTGAAAACTTATCAATATACTTCGGTTTCTCTGCACCCAGTTGCAAATGCACATCTATTTCATTTTCACTTGCAGTAATAATTAGAAACCCCAAATTTAAAAAGAGTAGCTTTTTTAAAGAAAAAAATAAAAGGGCCTCGCCTGGTGAAAACAGCCCAAACAGCCTGAAGAAATGTGTTACCTGCAAAGTAGTTACAAACTAGTGAGGAAAAATAATACTGAATGTGTTGAAAAGGAGGGCTGAGAATTGTGGTTTCCCTTTTATGTGGGACCTCCCCTCCTACTACTCCTACATCCCTTTTGCAATGATAGCGCTCGGTTATTTTGTAAAGTAATATCACCAAAGTATTTGCTCTACTCTAGCTGATTTTGAAATTTGCCAAATGGAAACAAAGAAAACCAGCACCATGTGACCAGCCAGCATTCAGCAGCCCAAGAGTGGTCCAAATACAACACTTGGAGTACATCTAACCCTAGATATATTGGGTGCAATGTAGGAATAATAGAGAAGTTAGCCTAAATTGACTTTGAGAATTCAGGGGAGAATGACGCAACCAATGCTCAGGGGTCCTTGGAACGTATCATTGTACACAAGGTTACAGGAAACATTTGCAGAACAAAGTTTTAGTGGCACGAATCCCATTAATATGAGTGAACATTGCACAGCAAAAACTTCACATACACTATATTAATATTCTACTTGTACGTGAAATTTGTGTCTAAGACTTTGTTCCCTATATTCTGCGGTTCCCACCACCATCTAACATGTTCTTAGCATTCTGCTTTATAAACTGCTCGTTTCTTTTTGTGGATATTCAAAAGACCCATCATAAGAAACAATATTTCAGATCTTAAGGTTGGCAGTACAACATACGTACCACATAAACAACCCACAATGAGATAAAGCTCTCAACATTGTCAGTGCACATGTCCTTGAGGAGTGAAAAAGCAAATACCAGGGGATTGTCTTGTGTTTAGTTGCCTACAGTCTCTGCCGTGTGCTCTCAGCTCTCCTGAGAACATTCCAGAAAGTGAAGGAAGAAATCAAACAAACACTCTCTCTCGTTGTTTCTGTAAAACTGATTTTACTGAAATCATGGTCACTCTAAAGGCTACATGTCATCATTTGCTTCTCTTTCCGATATTAGATAAACTACCAAACCAAATAACTAAATAAATCAGATGAGCTATGCTTAATTTCAGTTGCTCTAAGTGTGCACAGTATAGAAATTAGCCAGAGGAAATTTTAATCTTTTGTTAATGGATTATTTTCTCCAACTAAACTTCTATGCTATAGTAATAGTATTCTCACAAAGTAAGTCTTCCACAGAAAAATCATTTTTCCTCAGCTTGAGTTCCTTGTAATTTCATTCCCTCTGTAATAAAACTGTAATTTTACATTTGTGATCTGTGAAACTAGAGCAACAACTTCTCATCTTTATTTTAAACCATATCTTTGTTTATACTGTTAGGAACAATGTGTAATCAACTGCCATTTCAATATTATTATATAGGTCATTGACCTTTGATAATAGCCTGCTATTTTTGATCTTCTCAAGGAACATCATAATCAATTATTTGAATTACAATAGCATCTTGAGGCCTCAACTGAGAAGGTGCCATGAGTAGGTTGCCAGCACTACTGGGGTCTAAGTGACTTATCCAAGACATACAGGAAGTCTGTAGCCAAGCAAGAAAACATCTCTTGAGAAGTCCAGCATCTTAACTGCAAGATCAGTCTTCGTAACTTTTTACTGCATATCCCTGTCATGTGAATACAGTGGCGTTGTAAGACAGCCAAATCAAATAATTGAAATAATTGATTATATTTTCTTAAACTAACTAGCTCACAGGAGGTTAGTAAATTTTAAAAAATGATTAACAATTTTTACTCACAATCCTTCATAATTATTCTTCCTTCCATCCACTCATTCCGTATGCTCCTGTAGCTTAGTGGTAAAGGGATATTAAATAATCAGTTCCTAAAACTATTGTTACAAATAAAAAGTAGGTAAAGAAACAGCTACTTAAAGCAAATGAACTAAGAAATACTGACCAAATGGTTTTAATAATTTTAGATTTTGGTAATCATGCCAATGGTTTTCACTTCAATAGCAAACGTCAAAATCTTGAAAGATATGATACTGGGGTGAGGAGTAAATCCACATCAGATCTTTTCCAAACTATAGCGAGGTACAAATCCTGAAATCTTTTCCGAGACTGACTCCTTCATTTATGCTTGCACACGTGTGTGTACACACACACTCACTCACACACACAGGTCATTAACAGTATCATAACTTATAATCACATTACCGTTTATCCATGAACTTTACAGAGGTACAGCGGGGTTTGTTTGTTTTTGCTTTTTAGATATTTACATTGTACATGGACAATATAGTAGCTAAACAAATCACTTTTCTCCTATGGAGGCAAAGGAAAAGGGTGGAGAAAGGGCTCTCAACAGGAGACTAAGCTTTTGTTTTTCCTGACTCAGGAGGCAGGATTGTAAACTCAGCTCCAGGATTCTGTATCACAGCTCTGCTTTACAATATTCTTCAAGACAAACTCTCAATAGCACCACTTCACTTTTACCACATTTCTTTCCTGAATGCACCACTGGTGATAAGACCTCAAAAAAAGCCTAAAAGGAAGCCAGTTAGCACTTTCATACCAGATTAAAAAGAAAAGAAATGAAACATGCTATGGCAACCAAAGCTCTATTTTTAGTTCTATTTATTCTTAAGATTTACACTTGCAAACTCCATTAGATTTTTTTCCTCTAGATTGAAAGCTCTTTGGAGCAAGAACCCAGGTCTACGTTTTCAAAAGCAAGTAGCAGTTCTGGATGCCCAAAGAAAGACATCTTGCCAGGGCCTGCTTTTCAGAGGGTAGATGCTCAGTGTGTCTGAAAATGAGGCCTCTGAAAATGTCTCAGGTTGACTACACAAAAGAGAGGCACCCAAAGTTACTGATCACTTGTGAAAATTTCAGCCCAGGTCATTTTATATGTTGGTTCAATACGCAGCATATTCTGAGCATTACTGTGATATAATCTCTATGCAAAACACAGAATGTTTAGTCTGCACTTTTACAGTGTACTGTATTCTTCCATCATATTGTATGTGATCATGGCTACAAGCCAGCTCATGGATAGGTATCCAATGATCAGCCTCCTTCAAATCACGTAAAATATGATCATTAAATAAACAGATGCCAGTAAAACCAGAATTCTCTATCTACAAGCTTTTCTCCTGAACGAAAAAGAGCGATATATGAGCTTCTAGAGAGCAAGAACCTAGTGAAGTAATTATAATTGTGGACGTGTTTTGTCTACTAGTTTACTTAACATACAGTATGTGGAAAATGAGTGATTACCATCAATGGTAGCAACAAGGCAGTACAGTAAAACTTCACATAAAGTAGAGAGATTGCTTAAAAAACATGCTGTGGGAATAGCACTGCAAAAAAAAAAATAGAGCTGGTGCAAAGTGGGAAGTTCAAAATATAAATAGTGCCAAGAGAATATGAAATTGTTGTATGTGACAAACACCATTTTCCACAATTTCTTGCAGGCATCATGTAGTCAATACTTCAGTGTCCACAATTCTGCCTTGAGGCCATTCTTAATGTGGCACAGTTGGATAAACATACACACACACTAAATTGCATACATGTAGGTACTTTTACTTAAAAGAAAAATGAAGCCAAAGTGACTTTTAAATGTTTAAATCAGCCATGTCTACATGGGTAATTTACTCCATGACACTGCAAAGAGGCAACATCATAAAGTAAGATATAGATCAATATTCCATATAGTTGAAAATTCATGACCAAGAATATTTTAGAGTCCATGTTGAGAGTATTCTTTTTGTCTCTCTCATTCATCCCTTATTGCTCTCTCCCCTCCGTCTCCATGTCTAGAGAACTCCTCTGATGTCTCCTAAAGGCATAGATTATCTGGAAGGAGAACATCACATTAAGATGTATCACTTGTGATATGCCCATTTATCATGGGGGGGGGGAATCTATTTATCCTATCAGATAAAGTAAAACATTTGAAATATGGAGAAGCTGGAAGATATTGAAAATGCATACTAGATTTTTGGCATGATTGTAACTCAAAAGCAAAATATAGTACGTATAGGCATAAATCCTCTATTTTAAAAAATGGTAAGTTTTTTTTAATCTGATGAAAACTTTTCACATGGCAGCTAAAGACTGAACTACAACTAATCTCAGTATTAGAGGTGAGATGTATATTTTGGCAAGGTAACATTCTATGTTAGCTACTGTACTTTTAATATTCTATTACAGGGGGCACACTTGATGTTCTTTACAATTTAGAGCTATTACTGGTTCCAGTGGTAGTGGCCATTTCGAGTACAGGGAATATCAGTGACTTGGTTATATGTTTTGGAGTGAAACCTTTAACTAATGCCATTTGGTACTAATTATGCATACAAGGTATTTGAGTCATTTCACAGAAGGATTTTGAGAGATTGAAGCATGAAGTTACAGAACATAATGTTTACATTTGGTCCAGGCACTGTATGGAAATGAATAAAACACCTGGGCAAGTTTTGCAGACAGCAAGAGAATAGAGCAGACATTTTACATGGAACATTTTTATCTGTTATATAGTACTTCTGTTTGACCAATTTTGACTTGAGCAAAGATGGGCTAATTGCTGATGCAGATGAAATAAGAGAAAATTTTTAAAAGCTGAAATACTCAGAACATAAAATGGATTTAGAACATAAAAGGAGAATAAATTATTTTACATGGTTTTCTATTGTCTAGGAAAAATCATTTTAAAAACCCATCTATGCTATGTAATAGAGCAGTTAAAGTGCCAACCACTCACCCACCTATTTTCACATAATAAGAATGAATTAAAATCAGTTCCACTCTGTAGAGGCATCATCTTAAGAACAAGGGACATTCTCTTACACAGGAATGGCTGCAGTAATATGTGCATCAAACCCTAAACAAGGCATTAAAAAAACCTACTCACATCAGAATGGAGAGGCCAGTAATTGGGTTTGACTGTCTTAAAGTACCACCAGTATACGTAAACTAAAAAAAGAAACACATTAATGAGCAGACAAACAGGAGCTTCTTCTTTTCCCATGACACATCTACTGTGCAAACCTAAGCAAACATCAAATTTATAGATACAACTGGAAAAAAAAAAAACCAAGCAAGTCTGTTACTACTCTTAGAGGCATACAAAACTACCATCAAAACTGTCAACAAGGCAACCAGTGCATGTGAGAACAGGTGAGAACAGCTGGAAGCCAGAAAAAATCATTACCCATGGAAATAGGGAGTCAGATATATTGGGAAAATGTTACATGACCTAAATACTTCAGAGATCCCAGATTCCTCTTGATACAGGAGATATAGGAAAAAGGTAGATTTCTGAAAAACAGCTGGGGCTATGAGAGAATCTACATCAGCATCAGAATAATAATGGCACATGCTGGCATTGCAGAGATTAACCAATTGCACAACATCACCACACTCTCCCCATCCAAGTCACCAAGTCCATAATCACACAATGAAGATGCATCAGGAGCATCCTGGGATGTGTTTTGTTAGCAATTATGTGCTGAGGAAGCCATCGAAATAATTGTATCTTATTTCAGTCCTATACGTAAGTGAACTTGAAAAGGGTTTAAAATTGAATAGTTATGTCATTCCAACATGTTATGACCGAAGAAGAATTAAAGTAGGCTAAAAATGGAAATGCATGGACAGGCGTCATATTACTAAGGATATGCCTACACTGCAGACTGAAGTCGATTTACTTTAAATTGACTTTCACCCACCAGATTTTAGAAGTCGCAGGAGCATGATCACACCACACTCTTTGCACTAGGCTCTTGCGGCCCCACTCACCACACTTGGGTGGACATTCAAAGCAGTGCACCATGGGTCACTATCCCACAGGACAACCAGCCACAGAGGCTTTTGGGAAGCTTGTCATCCTCCCATGATGCAGCGTGCTCCCTCCCCCTCCCTTTTTGTCTCAAACAAACTGCAAACACTTTTTCCTGCCATTATTCTATGCCGCGCGCCGTTGCCGGAGAGACACGGAGCCCGCTCACTTCTGCACTATCATTGTGAGCATCACAAATACCTCACGGCTGCTCCTTCAGTATTTTCAAAGGCAAGAGAGGAGCCGCAGAATGGAAAATAGCGATGTTACTGAGGCCGCTCCGCTACAAGCCATAGAGCGGAACAATTCCCGTTTGCTGCAGGCTGTCATGCATCATCTTCAGTCCATGGAGCACCAGTTCCGGTTCCAGGAAACAAGCAAAGACTGGTGGGATTGCATCGTTATGAAGGTGTGGGATGATGAGCAGTGGCTGCAGAACTTTCATACGCAAAAGGCCACTTCCTCTGAACTTTGCGCGGAGCCGTGCCCAGCCCTGAAGCACATGAATACTCGCTTGAGACCAGCTCAGACATGGAGAAGCAAGTGGCCATCGTTCTGTGGAAGCTGGCAACCCTAGACTGCTACCAGTCAATTGGGAATCAATTCTGAGTCGGTAAATCCGCCACGGGAGCTGCTGTGATGCAAGTGTGCAGGGCCATCAACAGGCTTCTGCTAAGAAGGGTAGTGACTTTGGGAAATGTGCAGGACATAGTGGACGGATTTGCTGCAAACTGTGGGGGGGAGGGGGGCAATAGATGGCACGCATATCCCTATCCTAGCACCTGACCACCTTGCCAGAGTACATAAACCAGAAGGGACACTTCTCAATGGTGTTGCAGGCCCTTGTGGATCACAGGGGGCATTTCACCGACATCAGTGTGGGGTGGTCTGGAAAGGGGCATAGCACACGCATCTTTAGGAACTCAGGTCTGTTCAGTAAGATGCAAGCCAGCACTTTCTTCCCTGAACAAAAAACAAACACTGGGGATGGAAATGCCAATAGCGATCCTGGGGGATCCTGCCTACCTCTTGCTCCCTTGGCCAATGAAGCCGTACACCGGACACCTGGACAGCGAGAAGGACTGTTTCAATAGCAGGCTCAGCAAGTGCAGAATGGTGGTGGAATGTGCTTCCTTATAGTATGCCAAAGACCGGTTCAGGAGGAGGTGGGCAGAACAGATTAGAGGACACTGTAGGTGAACTGTAGTGGCAGAAAACATAGGGCAGCCAGTGTCCTGAGTCATAATGCCCATTGCAACAGTACTAGGACTAGGAATAGTCTTGGGGAGACGCCCAGGGACCCCGTCCAAGGCAGAGGAATAAAAGGGAGTGACTGTAATGGTTGGGTACTTTAAACTTGTGCCATCTTCCCTAGGTGACCATTTTTAATATCAATCTCCTGAGAGTAATGTAGGTGGAAAGGGAAGATTTGCTGCCAGCACTGGGGTGCAGTCCTGGCCCTTATGCTGCTATGCTGTGTTCCCCAATGATGCCTGCTCATTTAATAGCAGAGTGGTGGGGAAAAATAACCTACCATGGCAGAAGAAATAAGGCTGCCTTCCCCAGAAACCTTCTGCAAAAGGTAACAGATTACCTACATGAAAGTTTCCTTGAGATATCCACAGAGGATTCTCAGAGCATACCTCTGCACATAAATAGTCTGTTTCTGGAGTAACCCTCCACAAGTTTGCCCCACCCATTAATTCTGTCCCTTCAAAAACACAATCTCCTTTTAAGAAGCTGGACTGGGGGCATAACCGCAAAAAAAAAAAATTTGCCACACACACTGACCAGATGTGCCTTCCCCTGCATATTGATCAGTCCCGCTGTTTTGTGTGTGGCTGGACTGCTCTGGGGTAACGAACAGATCCTGGCTCTCAGGGAGAATGGATAACCTGCTCTCCTGAACCCTGCTCTCCTCATCCTTATCCACAGAGTCCTCCTCATTCATCCTGGACTGGGATTCTTCGGAGGTACTGATGCTATGTGATGGCACAGTGGTGGTGGGGTCACCACCACGAACTGCATGCAGCTCCTCATAAAAATGGCATGTTTTGGACGAGGAGCCAGAATGGCAGTTAGCTTCCTAGTTTTCTGCTAAGTCTTACTCAGCTTTTTATCTTAATGCAGCACTGCTGCATGTCCCTGTTGAGCCCCTTCTCTAACATGCTGCAATATATCTTCTCGTATATATCTAAATTTCTTTTGCTGGCTCAGAGCTGAGCCAGAACAGACTCTTTGCCCCACAGACTGATGAGATGCAAGACTTCTGGTCGACTCCATGCTGGAACACCTTTGGGCCATATAATTGCCATGAGCAGTTCAGCTTCAAAAGCTCTCTCCACACTGTCTAAAGTGGAAATGGAAATTCAAAATTTCCCAGGGCTTGAGTGGAGGAGCTATTTCCCGTTATGTGGCCACGTTACAGCAGAGCGTGACTGTCCAGAATGGTCACAACGCGGCATTATGGGATACCTCCTGGAGACCGATGCCATTGATTTACATTGCGCTTTGCCTCCTGTGACACAAATTCGACCCATGGAATTCAAATTCAGCGCTACATCACGTGCAGAGGTGGTTTTATTAGGTTGACTTTTACCACGCTTTAAATCGACGGAATTTACATGCCAGTGGAGACGCATACTTTAGGGGGTTGACGTAAGCAGAGGTATGCCAACCTCCATTGCCAGTGTAGATCAGGCCTAATATAGGACAGACTGTGCTAATAAAAAACTCAATGTTAATAGCGTGCGGTGATGCTAATTACTTAAGCTTCTCAACATTCTAAATGTGAAGTAGATATTTTCAGACATTGGAGCCCCCACGCATTCTTACTAACTGCACGAGCATCAACTGAGCCTTCCCTCCGACCAACCTCCTTCCTCTGTTCTTGGTAATCACCGTCCTATCCACTAATCACCACCACCACTAATCCCAAGCCATCTCAGCGTTTTTAATATGCAGATAAGCCTGGGGATATGACAGACTGTCTAACATTTACAGGCACACTTCACATCACTTCAGCTTGCTTAGTGTGGCAAAAAAACAAAAAAAACCAGCCACTTTATTCCCACTTCTTTGGAGGCTCATTTCTCCTCAAACTGCAGATGAACTCTGTGGAGACAAACCTGCTCACTGTATCAGATTACTAGAGTTAATTAGAACCATTCATAGTTCAGGTAGGTCTGGGCAAGGTCCTCCACACAGCTCAAGTTAATGTACTTCATTCTATACTTGAAATACCATCCTAAACCAGTCTTTTGAACATACACTAACAATCATGGTGTGAAGTAATTCTGTGCTACAGGTAGTCCAGAGGAACTAACATGAGAAGAAACTTATTTTATGACCTTTGCAGGGCTTGAATCTAGTAATCAAGAGCAAGAGGTTACTTCACTAACTCACTAGAACATGCTACTCTAAGGGTGAGGGAACTACAGTACTTGACTTCCAGTTTATTAAAGCAGCAAACTAACTCTGCATTGTGCCCGGAGCTCCTTTGTTACTTCTCAATAATGGAGATAACTTCTTGACAGGATAGTCTCTCTTCCATCCATCATATCAATCAACACTTAGGGACCTTTTCATGAGATTACCAACACAACGACAAGAAGGGCACCAAAAATCACTATTAACTTGGAACTTCCAGAAGGGGACTGAAGTTCTGTCAATTCTATGAAATTATTTGGCCCAGGTATGTAAGAATTTTAAGTGCCTTCCTATCTGAATTCTTTGCATTATCTTGCCACTGTAGTTACCCAACCTCTGACCTATTGGACAGTGTGGATAAGGTTACCATTACATTGCTTCTTTATTCCTCCCTGCAAGTAGTGATTCTACAGTGATTCCACGTTTATATTAATGATTTTTAAAAGTAACTTCTCCAAATTTGAAATTATGCATAAAAATACCATATGCTTGCTTGTTAGATTTATTATGACTAATAATAACTAAGCCTATTGTATCAGACACCTCTTCAGGTGTGCCCATAGAAAAGTTGCCAGATTTGTGCCTTGAGTTGGTTCCTCATGTTATTGAGTCTTCATTATATGCTCTCCTCCTCACCATCAAGCTATTCCGCATGTACCATGTAACCAAGTTAGTTACTGCATGCTGTCAGAGATGGCCGTTTACCTCCCATTGCATTCAATGGCACTACAGATGGCCATTTTTCTATTTGGGGTTTCATGGTAATCTTCAGTGTGGTCACGCTTGTAAGCTAAGCAAGTAGCCAATGGAAGGCTTCATGTAGAGTAAAAAAGGTTAATTTGTCCATCCTCATTTTCCCTTGGTAAAATTTTAGGGCAGCAAGGGTGGGAGCATAACCAAAACCTGTCTACTATTTCTGAAAGCTGGTATTTGCTCCACTTGCATTGCCTAAGGCTATGTCTACATTCACCACTGTCAAATCGATTTTTCCGGTTTGATTGAGCAACAGTGAAGACATGCTCAATCGATGCAGAAGTCAATTTAATAAAGTCACCTCCCCAAAAAGCACAGCACTGTGTCAACAATTACACATTTCCCATCAGCATAGCGCAGCGGGGACTGCACGCTAAACAGAAGTTACAAAGTCAACAGGAGTTACGCAAGCTACTCTGACTGCCATCAAATTTCGCCAGCAGTGTAGACCAGGCCTAAATAATATTCAGCCACATAACCAAGATTAATTTAGATACTTCCATTCAAATTCTGACAGCAAATGGTTGTTTATCTGAGAACCAACTGGAGTTTGTTCAGTAGTTATTGGCCAATTACTTTATTCAGCATATGTACTGTTGAAATAATATAACAAATGCATTTTCTCTATTAAATTTTACATTTAAAGGTAAGAAAAAAATATAATAGTGTGGTGTAAGTGTCCTAATGTGGTTGAATGTCAATGAAGTTTGGGCTGGCTCCCTTATCCTTGAATGGAGAAGCCATAAGGAAGTTATGTGACCCAGACAAGTAACAATAAATCATTTATATCGCACCATTACTTGTTCCCGATATACACCTCGCATTTACCATAAAACCATATTTTGATACATGTTTCAGTAGTTTTTCAAGAAGTCTGTCAAGACAGTCACTACAGTATCTCCTTTCAAACACAATCGCAATTCTAGCCTAATATACACACCTACACAGGTTTATATTTTATTTTCTATGATGAAGATAAATGTGCACATCCAAGCTGTTCTGACTGCTTTTGCTATAATTAAAAACTGAGTCAATGTAAGTTTAGTAACTACCATAATCTTTATCCCTTCTCTAAAAATAATGATCCCCAAACACAACTGAACTTCTCCCTATCCTCAACTCCCAGTCCCTTACCTATCTCTACTCCACCCAAACCACAGATGAGCCTTGCAATGTGTCTAACATTAAAAAACCCAAATAATGAACACACATTTACAAGCATATTAATAAATACTAAACAAACAACACACACACACACACACACACACACACACACACACAGAGGAAAGCTGTAAGCTGAAACGTGTATTTAAAAAAAGCAATTTAAAACCTTTTCTTTAAGAAGGTTACTTTGAAATTCAAGAAGTTTTCTTCTTTACAAAGTCCAGATTTTTGTGGGGGGTTTTAAACTGAAATATAAAATGATAGTCTGTGAGTGTTCTTTTCCAATGGCTGTCCCAAGGTATCTTTTTTTTTCCAGTCTACTAGAACACACACAAAGCTCAAACAACTTGCAAAGTACAAAGCAATTTGTGTCCCAGACCTACATTAGAAATGAGGTTTGTTTCCCTGCCGCATGTACAAGATCACACACCAATGTTTTGACCTTTATTATCATCCAAACTAGAGTAGAGCACAGTTTAACAAAAGAATTACAAAGAAAAATACAGGAGGGAAAAAAGTTTAACTTAACAGGAATCCCTTCCAATGAGAACTAATGCACATGCATTTAGAACTGGAAAATCTGATCATAGCTTCCTGGTCTCATCAGCAAAGTTTGTTTTTCTACTTTTTTGTGTGTCACACCTAACTTTTTCTAAAAGCCTCCAAATGCATGCTGTCAAGCTCTGTTCCAAAAGCAAATAAAATCAGAGAACAATAATTATACACTGTAAATTCCTTTACAGGAACAATTCATTTGGAGAAAATAAAGTCAGGAAAAAAATTATAACAATGGAAAATACCATAGCTTTTCCAATGCCTAGATAAGGGATGTACATGCACAAGAACATTTTAGTGAAGGATAAATTATCCTGTATTCCTGGTCTTAACAACTGTTCTTAGTTCACAACATCTGGAAACTGATTAAATTTAGGTAAAAGTACAGTTTATTTAAAACCATTAAAATATGCACATTCCAGCCCCTGAATGGTTTAAGCTCTTAAGCAATAGACTACAGAGCCATTTATTTCTAGGTCACTGGTTCAAGCCCAAAGTAGGTTGGTAGATGGTATCAAGCATTGGTCTCAAATGGTATTTGGCAACCTACGTGAAATGAGGAGTTGGTCTCATTCCAGTTCCTAAGTGATACTTTATAAACGGTCTAAATGTGATCATTTCTCTTCTAATAGGAACCACATCTGATGTGTTAGCACAGCACCACACACAACAGAAATCTTGGTTAGAGCCTCTGAGGGCTCCTGCAATGCAACAACCACAACAAAACAACAAATCGCAACAACAAGACAGCTTTGGCAAAGAAATCAAGGACTTATGGGAAAGTGCACTCCCTTTTTCCCCTTCAAAACTGGTCCCTTTAGAACTCACTAATGAAGATGTAGCGTGGGGAAGTTAATTTTGTGTATTTTCTTGTACCAGTCATGTGAATAAACATGTTAAATCAGGTCATTTAGTGGGAAGAACTGAAGGTCAGCTAAACTAAACATTAAAAGCAAGGGCATTTAAAATATTTTCTCCTTTATTTGTACAGTTGTTCTCTTCTAGAATGTTTGAGCTATAACTTTATGCTATGTAAAGTCACTTCCTAATAGAAAATGGTACTGATTGAAAACTCCTTATTGCCATGTCCACTGTAAGTGCTGTTGGTGATGCATATAATTCAAGAAACATCTACCCTTCAAAGGAAATGCTGTTTATTTTGCTAGTACTGCAATTAAATTATAAAAAAAGAAGTTAGCACTTGTCTAATTTATTATATTCAAGATAAAATTGTATTCACCCAAACAGTAACAGTCAGTCCAAAGAGCTTACCATCTAAAAAGAGACAAGATCTTAGTGTTCTGCATTCTCTAAACTTGCTCAAGTTTTTATTCACTAATTGTGACCACAGGATTTTAAAGAAGCAAATTTTAAGTAAAGCTGGCAAGGTTTTAACTACATGCAGTAGTTCTCAATGTGCACAAACAAACTGCATTTCCAATATAGGTTGTGCTATCACAAGAGGGCCATATCCCCCAATTTGTGGAAGTTGGCATAGTTCCATTTAAGTGAATGAATTTATGTTGATTTACACAACCTGAGGGTTTGGCCTCTAGATTTTATCCATCTTAATGGTGATGGCCAAATAAGTGTTTTTAATGTATACCTCAACACACATCAAAGAAGTCAATTTAAACCTTAAGCTTTCCCTAGGATTGAACTCTACCAGTTTAACATGCTAAAGTACAAATCGCCTTGTGTTGAGTAAGGTTTTAGAAGTTAGTTAAATTGAGCTTCCATGATTCAACACTACACCTTTAAATCCTACTCAGGACTTTAGAACCTCCGCATTAAGGGTAAAATTCACCACACCAACTTAAAAGTAGTCTTAAATGGTATGTAAGTGGTACATAAACCTCTTGCTAGTCCTCTGAATAGTGGTGAATTTCACCTTAGATTAACAGAATTAGGGCTATTTCAGCATATTTGTACTGATTATGATTCCTTACAATTACTAGATCTTTCTCTGCAATATTAAAGAATTATTTTCTCCTGTTATTACACTTGGCACAGATCAGTATTTAAGATTATATTCCCTATTCACTACTGTGTTATACCAGTGTAGTTCCATTTAGGGTGACCAGATGTCCCAATTTTATAGGGAGTCCTGATATTTGGGGCTATTGCCCCCCACCCCATCCTGATTTTTCATACTTGCTGCCTGGTTACTCGAGTTCAAACAAACAAATGTTCTTTGTAATCCAGTACTAAAGGGTCATACCATAGGCTCTGAAATAGTCTTCACTGTTACTGTAGATGTCCAAATAAAATTAACATAACTAAATGGAATTGAACTGACATAAAAATGAATAATAAATATTTATATAGCCTTATATTTAGGTTTTTGTTTGTTTTTAAAAAACAGGTCACCTCTAATGGTCAAGCTAAACGTCAAGCCTCTCAACAGAAACTGAGCCTTTGAAAGGGGCATGTCTCACACTCATTTATTTTTTTCAAGCTACTCCTCACAGCCATAGAAAGAAAATAATCATCATAAGTGGTCTTTAAATGTGCTTGGTTTGATAGGTTCTTCGCACCATGTTACTCCAATGATCAGCACACATATCAGAAACACACACACGGGAGACAAAGAAAATACCTATTTATTCTTTCGCCAAGATAAATACTTCTCCTTTTTTGTCTCATTTTCATATGTTCTTTTTCAACCTCTAACGAGCAACTGCCAGTGCAAGGCTGGAATAGAGCTAACTGAGGTAAACGCACACTGTACTCCAGAAATGCATGCCAACTCATTTATTAACAGGGAGAGCATCCCCCTTGTTTTCTTCTACCCACAGAAAATCAAGTCTTCGTGCTACAATATGCACGTTCCAGTCCACATGACAATGCTATCGAACACATTTCTTGGAATCACTCCAAGAAAATAGTCTTAAATATGCTTAAGTACCCAAAAACAATCCATTTTAATTATTTTGAAGTTGTGCTCTTTTAGGATTTGCCAGTTGGTGACTTTTTGTCTAGAATAACGATGGTGTCCTGACATTCAAGTCATGTTACAATCATCACCTGTAGTTTAATACAAATGTTATAAACACATTTTCTTTGTGCCAAAAAAGAAGCAATCTTTGACTCTTGGTGTTTTAGGCACCCTGGTGGCTTTGTTCAAAGCTAAATGTTTGACATTTGCAGCTCAGAAAGGTTTGGATGGTGTAAGCTAATTACACAGCCAAACTCTCCTAGTTAAACTCCCACTGAGCGAGCATTCCAGGAGTGTGTGGGCAGTTCAATGTAGGTAGCAGCAAAGTTGTTGCTGATTTGACCACAGCATGAGCTTTAGAAACTCACTGCTGTTCAATAGTTAGCTGCATTTGGACATCTACAACAGGAATGAAAAATGGTTCACGGCCCAGTGTGATCCTTTAGTCTAAAGGACTAAAAGGATATTTAATTCCCATCCTTCTCTAAAGATCCCTTTACATGTTTGTAGAGTATGATTTATTTTCAAACCTTTCTTCATTTCATCTCTGTACATCCACTCTTAAACATAGCAATTAGTAAACTAAACAAAAACCAAAACACCAAAACACAACAAACACACAAAAACCAAACACACACCCAAAAAATCAAACAACAAAACACCCTCAATTGCCAAGATTATATTAGACCATGAAAGAAGGAGGATGACAGGATTATGAAGTGTGGTCCTTTAACCTGAACATGTTGACAAGTCAGGGAGATCTATTCCTCCGCCCACAAAAAGAACAAACATTATAAATTCTGAAAATTTCCAGAAGAGACATCAGCATGTATCTAAAATTAACCAAAGGCACATACTGCAGCAAAACATGATTTCAAGTGATGGACTTGTACTTTCTTGCTGTCCATTTCTGTTTTCCAAATGTATGAGGTTTGCATGTTCTCACTAAATTACCATTGTATACAACATACAGTAGAAGGTAAGAAAAATTGTACCTTTCTTCTAATAATCATCAAATGGCTGAGGTCTTTTGGTTTGTTTGATTTTTGGTAAGAGGGGCAGCAAGGTGTAGCGTGCAGGGCAATGGAGTGGGAGTCAAGATACCTGGGTTCCATTTGCAGCTCTTCCATTGCCAAACTGTGCAATTTTCAACGACCCACTTAGGCTCTCAAATCAGCATAGGATGTCGCAACACCAGAGTCAGCAACACTCAGGGCTGGTCTACACTGGTGGCGATGGTCAACAGGAAATACACAAGATACATTACGTAGCTTCTGTATCTCCCATCTACGTACTTATGTTCACATTACACAACATCTTCATGACGCAGCCTGACTTCATTCGAGGAGGGGGACTATTGAGTCAACCAGAGAGCACCCTCCTATCGACTGAGCGGGTCTACACAGACTTGCTCAAATCGATACCGCTGAGTCCGACGTCTGTCACGGTGGCAGTGAAGACATACCCTCAAATACATTTAGAAATCTGAGCCTAAGTCTTATTTTCAAAAGCAACTCAGAAGTCAAAGTTCCATTGACCGTCAATGGGATTTTGGCTCTTAATTTTGGCTCTAAGGAAATTCAGGCTCTAACTCAGCATAGATGTTGCAACATTGAGCACATCAATGCCTAAATATCTTTAGGAATCTGGGCCTTCAGTTTCCCCAGCTATACAGTGAGGATAATAATATCCTCCTTTGCAAAAACACTTTTTTACCTATTAGTTACATGTGACATTGAGCACTAACTATAATATTGCTACATTTAGGGTCTGTCTGGCTGAAAAATTTTCATCACAACTGTTTGACAGACAATTGGGTTTTCAACTAATCAAAAACATTTTGTGAAAAGTCTCACGGAGAAAACCTTTTTGGCTGAAAAATTTCAGTTTACATTTTTCAACTGAAAGTCAAGAATTTCCAGGGGCAGAAGGGAAGGTGTAAAACCGGTTTTTATATAGAAAAACTCACACTGAGTGAATATAAATCTGTACCATTAAATATGTAGAACATTAAAAGCACAATTTACTTACACTATCATTTCCACCACACAGAACTCTGAATGCATGTTTCCAGAAGAGACAGTAACTCCAAAGCAGACGGGTAATCAAGTACATCTGGCATGGCTCTCCAGGTTATGATATGTTTTCTTTGCAACTTCTGACTGTAGAGGAGTGTAGCCATCATCAGCCTAAAGAGAGTCCAGGTACAGCTGAGATCCAGTTACAAAAATAGGTCACAGGAATCCGTTTGCCAGGAAGTAACTAATGCCAAGATTATCCTTCAGGTTTATCTAGCTGGATCTCTGCTTCTCAAGACCATTAATTTACTGTATTAACAATAGATAAGCTTGTTTGCAGGGTAACCTAGTTAAATAATTTTATACCAGACATGCTGACAGCCAGATCCCACCCCTTACTTAAATGACCTTATTTTCATGAGATCTTCATTAATTTGTAAGGAGCTCCAATCTAAATTCAGCAGTTTTTACTTCCAAATGCCTTAGTCTTTAACTTGATTCAGGAAGAAGGCATATAAAAAGAGACAGTCAAGCAAAATGCAAAATACACTTATTTGCTACCCTGCTGAATATGCTGTTGACCTCCATAGGTCCCAAATTGGAAGCAGGAGAGCACCAATGTTCAAGAGCACTTGCTGGTGGCCTGGGGGAAATGTAGCTAGTCACATGGCACTGAATCCAGCCCATCCTTTCCAATTGTTAAATTGCAACAAACCGCCAAACTGCATTAAATTCAGCTAAAAACACATTAAATGTTTTTCCACATAAGAAATTATGACAATTAGCACAGATGTACCTCAACCACTGTGACCATAAGAACCCTTCAAAGCCAACTGGCAAAGAGTTCACTGTTCTATAAAAACAACTATCAGGCCTGACCAATTCTCTACACGCCACATGCTGCTTTCTCAATGTTTACCCCAAAATGGTGTCTAATAAAAGCTTATATCCTACTGATCATCATAATCAGTGTGAGATGAATGGCTGGGTGATACTTAGGGAGTTGTGTATGCATGCGGAACATTGGTGTCCAAGGCGGAGCTGACAAACAGGTTGTAGGTCAGACAAAGGACACAGGTTCACGAGTTTCTCTCTCGGCTGTGTAGATTAAACATAACAAGCCAATACAATGAAAGCCATATCTGCATAGGACTAAACAGGAGCATGTGAAGATACTTTGGAGCCAGCACTCCAAGCAAGGAACCACGGGGAGATGGCGAGGGTTCTCCTGGCTCTGGGGACAAAAACCAATGGATTTGGGGCTAACAGAGGAAAGCAAAAGGACACCTTTTTCCACTGATCACTGAGGGAAGCAAAAATACGCCAGGTGGGCTAGTGACTCAGAGACTGCTTTAGTTGAGAACCTTCTTTAGACGAGGATTTTAGCCTGGTACAGTTACATTTAGACTTTAAGAAATGTGTTATATTTTTTATTTTGCATGTGTAAACCATTTCTTTTCCCACTTATCCTTATTCACTCTCTCTTAATTCTTAATCTTTAATAATTTCATTGCTATATAGTTATAAAGGATCTGATCCTGAGTTGTACCCGTCGAGCTGTGTGTATGCTGTCTCTCTGAGGACAGCTTGCCTGGTAATTTCTGAAAGAATCCAGTGACCAGGGCTGGCTACTGCAGGGAGCGCTCCAAGGACCTGGGCACTGGTGTTTGTGTAGCCTTCACACAGGGCAAGGTCCGCAGAGACATGGAAGTCAGTGCTTCTCCATGGCCAGAGACTGTTGGCTTCAGGAAGTTGAGCTCCAGTAGCTCAGACAAAACTGTTTCACGCTAAGGGCAGGTAGTGGTGAGGTACCTCACAACTCCTGGGAGCATCACAATTCCCAACAGGAAGGGAGGTGGCTTGTACCATTATGAATGGAAAAGGAATGGTCTCTATTAAGATTTAGTCTGTACAATGAAAAAGTTTGAGAACCAAACTATATAAAATGAGAACCATGCAGTAGAAAAATGATGTAAAAATTCCTTTAGAACGCTCCAAAATATTAAAAAATGCTAAACTTACTCAGGTGAAGTTAGTAAAGCCATTATTAGTAACACAGGTTAGTACTGTTCTTAATATGATTTTATTTTGACAAAAATACCTTGCCAGTGAATTTCCATCCACGCAGCAAAAACAACGAGAGCCCTGTAGCACTTTAAAGACTAACATTTTATTTTTATCCGTGCAGCATTACTTACAGCATACAGCTTTACAGAGCTATGTTTGGGAACATCTGCAACAATTCTGAGAGATCACTCAAACAGAACCTTACTGACAAAAAACACTTGTAATTCCCTTGAGACTCCACAGTTTGTCAGGCAGGGTTTAACCTAAGATTTACTCCTTTAATTGTACAGCATTCCAAGTGCCCTGAGTTCTTGTTCATTGAGTTACACTGCATCTTTAACACATGATCTCTATGTAATGCAGCCTTTCTTCTGTCAACAGAATTTTGAACCATTTTGCATCCAGTGTTAAAGATAAACAGCATCAGAAGCCAGCTGTTGATAAGGTAGAGTACCACAAACAAACACACATACAGAGTGCACCACATTTTTTGTTCACTTTCATCAATTTCTTTTACATTCATGACTAGACTTCATGCATTCTCTGAAGATATTAATAAGGAAGAAGAAAATATTTAGGTGAAATTTCAATGTAGTGACCATTGTATTCTTGAGCTGAAGAATACAGTTTGGGTTAAAGAGTCTATTATTATTATTAAAATGAAGAGAGCAATGTAATGCAGGGGAGTCAGGGTCAAGCACCTAGCACTGATAGGAGACCAGCTATTACATCCACAGATCCAACTATTCAGTTTTTCTCTTGCCAGCTGGTGCTGTGCTGTTCAAACTACCTCATTTCTTCCCTCAATGAAATTCTATTTGGCCCAGCTGGAACATGGAGGATTAGCCATTTATATGATATCAGGAAGTAACGCACATAACTAATACATGAAAAAGTTTTCCCAGATTATAGTTTAGCTCCTTAAAACCGAAGCAACATTCCTTCACTGTCAGGTGGCAGATTGCGTGAAAGAGCTTAGGTGGTACCATGCTATATTCTACCAATGGACTGGAGTGGCTATTCTGTTTTCTTCAAACATTTACCTTTTTCTGCATTCCCCCTCCAAGAATCCTGAAAGGGACTAAAAGGGTACAGATTCCTGGGCTGCTGCAGAGACTGAAAATACTCAACACCACAATTCCTGTTTGTTTGTTGACCGATTCTTTGCTGGAGGTGAAATTGATTAATTTTCCCTACTTTTTCTGGATGAATTTATGATATCTAAATACTCAAATTCTAACTCAATTCTAGTTGACTGTTATGCATCCTGTTAAATCTTGAAAATACTGTAATATTTCTACCCAATCTCCAACACAGGTCAAGGCAGAGAGAGAGATTCTAACCTACTTCAAATAGGAGTTCATTTGAGGAAGTTCTATCATCTATGTTATTCTAGATGATCACTGTAGTGTCTTCTGAACAAGAAGGGGGATTGTCCATTAGTATACACTGCCAAAAAGATATTAAAATTAACATCTATACTTAGCAAGAGTAAAGCAATTTAGGAATCATTGCTTGGCTAGAGAGGATTTTAGTTCTGAATTATGCCTCCTTTTACAGCGGATTAAGAAGCAAAATTTGTGATGTATTGTGCATTTAAAATCTAACACTGCTATGCAGTGGTATAACAAAATTCTGCAACATGTTTATTGATATACATTTGATAATGCTGAGATGCTGCTGTATCCTTATCCTTAACAGCAGAGGGTCTAACCCAGTCTTAGGCTAGTTGAAAACAGCAAGGAAAGATCAAAAGATTTCCAGTATCTTTCAACTGAGTGTACATCTGGAAGCCAGCATCTTTTTGATGAATATTTACTCATAACACGGTCACTATCAGAGTGCTTCACGGTCAAAAGCTTGTTAGTCTTCATAAGGATAAGAATGAAGGTCTTATGTTGTTTGTTCTGTAGTCCTCTTCAGAGAAAGGGCACGCCCCAAGCTCCGACTACACACAAAAATTGGACATACAAGACAGGTGCAGAGCTTCAGAAGATCACTTACCATAAATCAGTGTCAAAATACACACACTACGTACTTGAAAGGCGCGTGGAAATCGATTACATAAATATGACACGTCTCATTTCCCAGGTTGGTTTATGGATCACCAAAACCAATACCATTCAAGACAGAAAAAGGAACCACCTTCATCAACTACTAAAATCATGAAAGTTTCATTCTAAAAACCACTTTAAAAAAACCCCTAAATTTAATTTAATAGTTCCAACTATTTGCAATGAAAAAGGAGCTACCCCTGCCTCAATATCAAAATGAACTGTCAAATCTGTCAACTAATGCCCTATCTCCACTTGAAATTATTTTACCTATTAACTACCCTATCTCCCTGCCCTCATTTTTTTTTTTTAAAGCCAAGAGGAAAGGAAATGGAGCTGCTTAGCCCAGATTATTAGTACCATGAATGCTACAGAAAATGAGAGGACAAAGATTATACCTCTTGAAAGGATTCCCAAGCTACCTTTCACTTTCTGTTCAACTCTTATAAATATTTATGCTATCCACCCTCTGTAATGAATATAAAAGTGATCTCTCAATGCCCATCCAACAAATGAACACTCATGCACATAAATATTTGCATTGTTTTAAGATGAACACACTTACAGACTTGTTCCAGAGAAATGCTATATTCTATTTAAATGCCTGTGTTTGACACACTGTACAATCTATTCAGAGGAAAAGCATACCACCATCTCCTGGGATTTTGAATTATTGGTTGCTTTTCTGCTCACTAAATAAGTATCAGTTAAATCTTCTCTGACAGAGGCAAACTATTGCGGATTCAAAAGAGTAAGGCCCAAAATTTCAAATGGGTGTTTTTGATTATTTCCCCATCTTACACCACTTCCTCAGGCTCAGGGGGCGTGTTTATGAAACACAATTTAACACTTCTTAGGTATTTACAGTACTTAGACCCAATCTTTCCGAAGACACATAAAAAGGTTAAATAAAATAAAGATCTACGGGCCTATGATATTTTACCCTCCATGATTAAGTAAATCATTTACTCAAGGGTATTACTCTGCTTTGTAAGTATGCTTTTTCTTCATATAGATCCACACACAGTTTTATTTTAAAGATCCCACTCTTTTTCTAAATTAGCAGTCTTCATGCAAACATTGAAAATGCTTTGATTCCATATCTGGTATTACTTGCTCCAAAAAACTAGCAGTAAAATTCACTGCAATACAAGAAGGGCACAGAGATTCAGAAGATCGCTTACCATAAAATAGCACCAGTGTACACGCACTACCTACTTGAAAGTTGTGTGGAAATAGGTTACATAAATGATACGTTGTGTCTCATTTCCCACCAGATCACCAGAACCAATACCAATTCACGACAGAAAGGAACCACCTTTGTCGACTACTAAAAGTTAATCGGTTCCAGGAGAATAATTTTAAGCTATGTCAGTGGTATCTAGGTAAAATATCAAATTACAGAAAGATGGCAATGACTTTGCTATAACATTTGTTTCCTTTCAACAGATGAAATATAGTTATTGCATTATATAGTATTATGTACTGGGTATTTTTCAAATGCCCTTCAGTGAGATGTCACAGTAACCTAATTTAAGCAAGCTTTGGAACAGTTTGAAAAGATGCAATTATTAAACGAAACTAACACAAAGTCTCAAGTAAAAATGTTCGGCTAAATTCAAAGGTCAATGAAGGCAAACTGTATCTCCAGCGGCTTAAAAAACCACAAAGAATATGCAACAGGTAACTACTGCATACCTATATCTGCTACAGTGCAATGATTTTTTGCTACATACATCAGTGATACACGTTCAAGGACAACACACACAAGACCACATTATCCATCAGCAATACCTAATGTTTCATTTCAAAGGAGGTTTTTTCCCCCAAAACAAAAAGGAACATGAACTTTTGTTTAAGTGAGATGGACTAATTGTAGCGTTCTACTTTTGTCTGTGGCCCAGATTCCAGGAAATACTTCAGCATGTGCCTAGCATTAATCGGAGTAGTCCACTGCTTACATCCTTAAAGTTAGGCATGTGCTTAAGTACTTTGCTTAATTGAGGCCCATATCATTAAGATTGCTATAGCATTTCTATTATAAACCACTGTTTTCTGGATAAAATTAATCTTGATACATTGATGAGTATTAAATTTGAATTTACAGGACAAATACAACTATGGATACTTTTTAGACTACTACTTTAAGGTCTCTTTCCTAATTTAAAAATACAGTTGAAATTGTTACACTTGAAAAGTAGCTCACTATTGTACATGTTTAATAGATTCTTTTCAACCTATCATCAACTCTCCATTCATCTCAGCAAAGAATTACTTGGACACAGTAGTCACATGACAATTTCAGTGCAAGTCTAGAGAGACCATATGACAAACCCTTTGCAGTCAGATTATACATTTCAAAGCAAGAAGCATGAAAACCTTCACAAGAGTTCCACTGAAATTAGCATATCATCATAATGGTAGGGATCTACATGAGGTACGCACAGCTCCACTCTTCCTAAAAATGTGTGATATTAAAACCTTCCGAGATCCAGGAGTCTTACATACGCCAAAGACTAGAGCCCTACAAATTGGCGGATATCCGCGGATCCTATTTTTGTGGATGATGGATCAGATGCAGATCTCAAATGTGGGGAAGCAGCTGTCTGCAGCTCATAGGCTTTGAAGCTACTTCCCTGCTTTTGAGATGGGGGTGGGAGCTGGACCATGATCAGCTGTTCCACAAAGCTCCCATGCCAGCTGCCCATCACCTGTTGGCCAACTGCCTGAGGGAGCTGTCCCCCGAACAGCTGATCAACAGCAGAGGCTACTCTGCAAGGCTGGCCTCCAAACAGGTGACTGGGGGCCCCAGAGCTGGAGGTGAGAGGCTATATGTCCTTATTACATTACCCTAGGGTGGCCTCACAAGGTGTCACCCAATGTCCATGAGGGCACAATTACAATTCATGACTCTCAACTCCAGGATGTTGATATTTATCACCTATTTCTTTTAGAACCACCTGCTTTGAGACATCTGATGACGCAAGGCAATCTCCCAGTCCAATTAGCTGGTATCTGTTGTAATCTGCACGAGACTCCTCTTGGCCCAGGAGACCTTGCCAGCCACCACAGAACAGATTATTTGGTTGTATTCAACACTGTCAAGAACGAATCCAGATTTTCATCAATACGACTTGGTTCTGAAATGAAAAGGCAGGGGTCCTAAACTGTAGAGCCTTGGTTTTGGTTTTGGTTTTAAACTCTCATGGGTCTCCCACACATCCCAAAAGATGCACGACTTAGATCATTTTAATGGTCAGCTGAAACATATTTGGTCATAAAAACAAATTTGAGGGATGAGGAGGCTCATGCTCTGCTGCATAAATCACTCAGGCAAGCTAAATTCTGCCATCCAACATACGTGCAAAACTTCTCATTGTACTTGAATGGGAATTGCACATGCATACTACTGGGCATAATCTGGGCCTAAGTGATTTGCCTCTGTTTGTTTTGAAATTAAGTCAACATTTTTCTTCTGCACATTAAAGTCTAGAAACTTTTGTTTATAAAGATTAAATGAGGTGGGATGTATTTTTTTTTTAAATTACTACGTTACCAGTACGTTATGCTAACATGGTTCTAAACTTATTGGCCTAGCCTACAGTCAATGAATAAAAGACCCTAGGGTGGCCTTTATATATATCCAGTTTGTGAGCTTCTTAATCCACTGGTGTCTCTAAAAATAATATAATTTTATTAAAGGGTGTTGCACCAAATGCAACATCCAAGAATTATTCCACCTTTAAATAAAGTACACACTGAGATTTAATTTCATTCTGTCTCCTTAATATAGATTTTACAGAGCTCCAGAAAATTAGTTTTTTGCTCTTCTCTTTGCTGCAGTTGACTACCTTCCACCATAAGAAGGCATTCCAGTATGAAAATTTCAGACCAACCAAGCATGTAGTTCACAGAGCACTACATTTTAGCTGCACAGAGAACAATCTAACATCCGGGTGTTACACCGGTATATCAAGAAGAACATTTAAGGATAGCCCAAAATATTGCAAAATAGAATTTAAAATTATTATTTTTATTAACTTGCTGGGCAAAGGTATTTCCCTGTTAAAAAGAAATTATTCTGTTAAGAACAGCAACAACCATGGTATCATCACTTCCCTTCAATGCTGAGACCAGCTGTGTCACTTTTGCAACATGCCTGTTCTCATCATTCTTGTGAAGGATCATAGCTCTTAATTCTCACCTACCTGTGTGAAGTGAAGCGAAGAGAAGGTGCTGATACAGTGTACCATCTGCACCACCTGAAAAAAAACTTCACTTTCTCAGTTTTTCTCAGCACAAAGATCTAACAAATCCCATGGACATTTCCCAACACACAAACTCTTCATCACATTCCATCTTAAATTCTTGACTAAAACAGGGACTTGTGAGCCTCCTGAGGGTGGCCGCTATCTTTTTGAGCAGAGACATTATACACAATACTCCAGGTTAAGTCAGAGTGGATACTGTTACAGAAATGCTGTATAAAATATGTCTGTATACATGTAAATAGGCAAGTGACAAATCAATGTGGTTTCGGCGCACCACTAAAACGCTCTGCACGGCAAATTATTTTTTGTGTGCAGCAATTTTCAGGCAGCTATTAATATTTTGAACCTGTGTCCAATTTCTTCATGCAACAGAAAATCTGCACTTACACACACATTTTAAACAAAAAAAATTACTACATTTCCTCTACTGAATCAATTGTTAGGCAAAAATGTAAAAACAAAACTCAAAAGCCAGCTCAACTTCCCTAAAAACCAACCACAGACCTCTCTCCCCATCTTTTCATCAAGTCTTAAGTACAATCTCACAATTGCCTATCACATTCCCTCTCCGTTAAATTCCCAACATGTACTACACTGGTGGTAGTAATATTGTGGCACCACCAAGAGAGAAGTGTAACCACAGTGAAAAAAATTAGAACTACCCACTCCACCCCCAAATAGTCAAACAATGCATTCATTTGTATCCAAATCAGTTGATACTCAATTACACTTGCTTTTCTCTCTCTACTCAAAAGCAGATTCTACATGCACTGTGCTGATGTGTGGCACGAATCACACAGGTATTTCAGTATGCTGGGGGAAGGGATAGCACCCAAGGTACTTAAACTTCAGTGATTTGTCAAAGAGGGGAAAACATAACTAGAACTACAAATTTGTTGAAAAACACTCTCTAATCTTGTTCACTATGACACTCAGCAACTTAAAGAATCTGGAAAAAATTCTTTTTTGTATTCCTTTTTCAAATTTCAGTTTACATTTAAAACATGATGGAACCTGATTTACAAGTTTGTTGTAGTGGAGGCAATGCTGCTTAATGGCTAGCGTAATGAACTCACTCAAGAGATCTACGTTCTATTCCTGGTTTTGCCACTGGCCTGTTGTATGACCTTGGGCAGCTCCTTTCACCCTTCTTTTCCTCGGTTTCCCTACCTGTTAAATGGTGGTAACAGTACTTCCTTCCTATGCAGAGCGCTCCAAGATCCACTCATGAAACGCTCTATTATAAGAGCTAGGTTTTATTACTAATAGTAGTCTTCTGTACCCTTAGTACCAAGAATAAATCCTTTTTCCAGCAAAAGAGCTATCTTTACTGAGACATTATTCTTCTCAACTACTTAAGGAAGCAGTCCTCAATAAGCATGCACAGTTCTACTAAACAACATGGCTACAGTTTTGTTTTTCAAGTTCTTTAAGTATTTTCAATTATCTTTTACTAAATACTAATCTACACTGTTTCATTTAAATAAATTACACTTCAAGTGAATGTTTTTCTGCCAAGTGAAGCTGTCTCAACTGGCTTGGCAACTTGATAAGGAATAGCAAATCCTATCTTTCTGTCACTTAAATGAAAGACAAGTAGGAGTATTATATATTTTATACATGAAACAAAGAAAGATTAATATTAATCTTAGCATTAACACCACTAAGATAGTGTTTAGTGAGTAGGATTTACTCCACAAGAAATAAAACCGTTTATGGTTCATTTTTTTAACATAAATGTCCAAAACCTGCAAGACAGACTCTCCAGAAGGATTTTCAGCCAGTTCTACTGACTGCTGTCTTTCAGAAAGAATCTAGACTAGCAGTAGCATCAAGAAGGGCTGGGTTGACCCAAGTCATAAACCAAAAGGTTGTAGCATGAGCCTAAGTCAGACTGTCACGGGGCGGCACAAGACACTGCAAAAACCTATAGCACTGATTCTCATCTAAAGAAGGGAGTACAGCACCTGCAACCTGGATCTTGTCCTTTGTTTCTTGCTCTTCTCACATAGCTGAAAATTTTTGTGCGGCTCCATGTGCAATATTAACATTATGATACAACTGAATAACATGACTGCATTTTATTTCCCCCACATGTGAATCATCATCAGGGTGGCACTCTCCACCTTAAGATGCACCAGAGACCTTTACCATTTGAGCTAAAGGAGTTACTGGTATTAGAAGTAGATTGTTACTCTCTACATGGATAAGCCACTAGCAGATACGACACATGAAAATACTTGGTCAGCAGGCTACACAACTATTTGGGAGACAACAGTGTAATGTTGGTTAACATCCTGGGTTCTGCATCCAGCCCTGGAAAGGGAGT
Source organism: Mesoclemmys tuberculata (assembly GCA_007922155.1). NCBI lineage: Eukaryota > Metazoa > Chordata > Testudines > Chelidae > Mesoclemmys > Mesoclemmys tuberculata. The sequence goes on along the minus strand of ML675617.1, from coordinate 11,331,913 downwards.
TTACTATCATGGCTAGAGAAAACATAGCCAAATACCCATATCTGGCACTTACATTCTGAAAGGCAGTTTCACTAAGTGTATGAAACCAGGGTTTGGCATACTGGAAACCTGGATTCCTTTTCCCACTCTGCCTGTAGTGATTTTGTGCAACATCTCAATTACCTAATTTGTAGAAATGAATGAAGAACGCTTGCCTTCTAGCGGAGGAATTATGACACCTCAGTCCAGTATAAGGGTTGTGAACTGCACAGAAATATTAACATTGGGTCAAGGTACAAGACCAGAAACCATGGTCACCTGGCTCCTGTCCCAGTGCACCATCATCTAGGATTAAAGGGGGTCTGTGAAGAAGGGCAACTCTTAACAGCGATCCAGGGAAGCGTGACATTTGATAGGTCTGCTTTCCAGATACAACGTTCCAAGCAACAGTGCTGTAATGAGCATGATTGGTATAGGGAGGTCATGTGTATGTTCAGGCTGGAAGTAAGCGCTACGGTTTAATATTTTGGTGTATTCCCTTTTTCTGACTTAAGTATTGCCAATTGGCAAGGAAGGGAGGACAAAGCCAATCTCCTACTTCCACCATCCACTGCTCCGTCAGCTTGATCCTGCGGAGTGCTGAGCAACGGCAGTCCCGCTGATATCAGACGGCAAGAAGGGTGCTGAACAGTGGTCAGAGTTAGGCCCCAAAGCAGGCTGATTAAATAACACAGTGCACCCTGGCTGACAAGTTTAAGTCATTTGATCTTGGTATGCATTGTGTTTCTACAGCATAGCATTTCAAAGCTGTCTCTGCCCCCACCTGCAAAGGAAGGTAGCCAAGTCCTAACACGTTATGAATTGCAGTAATTAAATATTTCCTTGCCTGTTAGTGCAGCATTACGCTGAAAGCACCTGAAGCCCTGAGCAAAATACAAATAAACTTGCCCTGAATTATATTTTTAAGAAGGGTAAACTTTAAAGTAAAGACTGTATTTAGTCCAATATTTAAACTCAGCATCCATCAAGGCTAGATATGAAACTAACTCCCCTGAGAACGCCCCCCCCAACTTAAAAATTCTCAATATTAAACCAAATGACTGCATTTGTAATGTCTAAACTAGCTATTGCATCTCAACACACAAAGCACATGCGTGTACACACCAATTAATTTAGAATTCGCTGCCTAGTCTGACAGGAGCGTTCCTCTCAAATACTATGTTTATAAAGATGGCAATATGTTTGTAGTGCCACCCAGTTTGACATGGCAGTCATATTAAGAAAATTATTATGAGGACCCACCTTCTCTATGTATGCTCATATCTGCCAAAACTCACCCCTAAATTCTGGCACTGAAACTATCACATTGGAGTCTATATGCCGGGTCCACAGGACAAACTGGGACAGACTCTATACAGTTTTCAAATATCACTATTCTGCCATCAGCTAGAATGATCAAAAGCCCTTACCTGTGTCAGTTTCTGCTGCAGATATACAAGTCAAAACAAAACCATCTGAAAAACTGTACTATAACCTTCTTTTGGTACACTAAAGAGGAGGAGGGAGAATTTTGAGACATTTAATTACGGATGTTAAACCGTGTAATCAGTCTGTTTTATATAGAAAGAGGTGTTTGGGCTAGTCTAGCAGTCTAGCCATAGTGCCATGCCCTACACCCTGAATTTCGGATCTCAGTTTTGCCCTTTGTTCCCAAGTATTGGAAAGCAGAGCACTCACTCCTTGACCAAGAAGGAAGTGGTGCCTAGGTCACCCTGAATAAGTCCCTCTGGCTAACGCTGGCAGCCTCCGGAAGCTGTTCCATCCAGCCCTTTCTAAGCCAGAAGAACAGCAACCGCTCCACACAATATGAGTGAGTAAAGAGGTGGTAAACCGGATATTTGAGGTTCCGAGAAACCCAGGAATGGGTGGATGGGAAGAAGGAGGCACATACAGGCCCATTTTGCCAACTGAGATTACACAGCATACAAACATCCTTTCCAGATGACTACAGTGATAGTGCTGCATTTCAGCATACCAAAGCATTGATAAACCAACCGCATGCCTCTGCAGATGAAATTGTCAGCAAAAGTTCTGCAAAAATACCATTGCCTTGATTCATATGCTTCCTTTTTCTCAAATCCCATCATGCCATTCATTGGATACACAGTCCTTATCTTCATAGCGCATTCAAGTCTGTTCCTAGATGTGCGTTTCCCCAAACACCATCTAACATACTGCAGTCACAGATCACAGAAATACACATTGCATGAAATATCCACTCAGAAAGCACAACATTAACAATTTGTTTGATAGAACAGATATTTTGTTTCAAATGTAAAAGAGTAGCTTTCCAACAAACTAGGTCTATAATGTCTCGGTAGTAAAACATTCTGGTGTGTTGGTGAGCTGTAATATCACTTGCGTCAGCTCACACTCATTTGACTTAAGTTTATGCAGCTTCTAGCAGAAACACAGCATAGCAGCATATTTGAGATGCATTAGCTTCAGGAAAACCCCCAGAAAAATATCAGAAGCAGAAATTGTTGATTAAGATTCCCCCCCTCCCCCTTTTGGGATTTAAAGCATGCAAAGACATGTGGTTACAACATATTTTCTTGGCAGTGCTATCAAGAATGTAGTTCTGCTGTAAATGGCATTTAACGCTACTGGCTACTTTGGAAACAACATTTCATATAGAGTATTTTGAAAAAAAAATTCTGTCCAGCATCTTCTGTAATATGGAAAAAGTATCTTAGGAAAGTCTAATGGCAGAAACAAAAAATTTGGATGAAAAGTGCTGAGGGTGTGGGAGGGCGGAAGTGGCGGGAGAGACGTTTGGCTGAATATGTTTTCTATTACGGACAGATACAGTTTACCCCAAAATACAAAACTAAACAATGACCAAAAAACCACACAGAAAAATAAAACCTTCTGCAGTAACAAGCAAGATGCCATTCCCAAAAGCACTAAACTACAGTGAAAATTTTCCTTTAAAGAGTAGTTAATACATCACTTTTTGGCATACGTTAACTCTCTCTTTCCAATACATTTATGTAATGCATGCAGGGATAATATAGACTCATTTTCTATAACTTTAATAATTCCTTCTCATGAAACCTTAGGCCCACGTTTCCACTGAAGAAAATACTCCATGCAGAGTTGCTATCTTGTATTTATTCAGCACACCAGAGGAATGGCACCACTACACAAGTATGGCAATTAATAGGTCAATACTGGGCTAAAAAAAATAAAAAACAAAAACCTGTGGGGCTTGGGCTATGGGGCTGAAGAACTGCTGTGTGGATATTTGGGCTTGTCCGGAGCCCAATCTCTGGGACCCTCCAAGAGTGGAGGGTCCCAGAGCTTGGGCTCCAACCCGAGCCTGAATGTCTATACAGCCAGTTTCAGCCCCACAGCCTGAGCCCTGAAACCCTGAGTCAGCTGACCTGGGCTAGCCAGCAGCTGTGACATAGGACTTTTATCCCTATGCAGACGTACCCGGTGTCATATCTAGTGGGACTCCTCACAGAGGAGGCCTATCTCAAGAATAATTATTATTCTTTTTTTTTTTGGGAAATAATTTTCTATTCTTTTCAAATATTTCCTTTAATCCTACAAGCATCTACCTGTAATGTTATACCTCAGACTGGCTACCAAAACTGGTCATGCACAGAGTACCTATTATACATATACTGACATTTTTGTAGGAGTCCAACTGAATTACTATTTTTTTAAACTATATATGTATGTATGTATATAAATTACTATTTCATTTTCAGCTAAAATTGTTTCTTCTTAGATGAGAAAGTTTAATTCTGTGTTTTAAAACACACATATATCAATGTAAATATGGAGCCCCCAATCAAAATCTAGATGTCTTCTAATGTTCTTTTATGGAGGCCAAAGATTATAAACATTGCCTCCAGATCCACCATTTCTTGGAAACAAAGTTGCAAAGCTGAAATGGAAGTCTTTAATAAAGAACTAGAAAGAAACGTTAGAGCTCCTAAACTAATCCCAAGACAGATACTTTTTTCTTGACCCAAACACACACTTCCCAAGGGATTTAGAGTGACTAAATTAAGGTAGAATTTATTTATAGAAGACCAAGTTTTTCAGCTTTCTATAAATAAATCAGTACTTGTTCCGACCAAAGTTACTATTCTTATGTTTCTGTGATGATACAATTTGCATTTCCATGCACATTCAAGTTGGTTCAACTCATTTCTTCAGAGGCCAAAGCATTATGTTTGCAAATATCTCCCCCCTTCTCCCTCACTCTTCTTGTCCTTCTAAAGTTTGCTCCCTCTCAAAAACAACCCAAACATGCCCAGTGCCTAAAACTGTATTATTTTAATGGTAAACATTAAAAAGAGCGTTTGCTGTAAGGAACCAATTCTTCACAAAATGTGAAATTTAAAATGTTCTTCAATGGTTTTACTTCACTGTACAAGTGCCAAAAAACCCCATTGACCAGCTATGGTTGAGAATAGATTAAATGTGCAGGCCTTTGGCTGGAGATAGCTGACCTGCTCTTAATCTCACTCACACTGAGCCTATGCACCACAACGGACCTTGGATGGACCAGAAACACTTAGTGCAAAAAAACCAAAAAGAACAGGAGAAATGAAAAGAAACATACAAACACAGCAACTTACAAAAAACAGACAAGTCAGACCTTCTGCTTCCCTTAATACTCTATGGTAAACAGACCTCTTAACAAAATTAAAGCTTCCAAGAAGCTAAGAAGCGAGTAGAAATTCTCTATTTCTTTCTTCAACTACATACTGCAAGGTTTCTAGAACTGTTTGGCTGACAGTGGCTTTTACAATATGTTTTTAAATTTGAAGTGGCTTTGTTAAATTTGTTATTTAGATCTATGGCACATGGTGCTTTTCTATGGGGAAAAAAGACCCTACAGCATTACTTGTGCTTTCTTCATTTGTTTGGCGCTCTCTCAGAAACGTTTTGACTCATTATGGGGATCATTATTCTGGGATGATGCACTCTGCGTGATGCAATAAGCTATGTGCCATTATGTTCACAAAGTAACAGTCCTGGCTTCAGTTTCACATTGTTAGAACACATTGAACATCCTTCCATTTTACTGTTTTTGACTCCATCAAGAATGTCATTGATCTAATATTTGGACTGGTCAAAAAGGATTATAAGAATAAGGTCCAACCCGAAGTTCAGGATGAACATTGTTCCCAACCTTTTTCAAAGTTGGAATTGGTTTGTTGATGTCAATTCAACATAACCAAGCAGAAACCTGTTCTATCACTAATATAACCTGCTCCGAAAACTGGCCAGTTCAACCTGAGGTGTGAGTGATCAATCGCTTAGAACATCACCCCTTGTTCCCGGTTATTCAACGGCAAAGTACTTTTCCCCCATCTGGTGTCACTCGTCTCACACAAGGCTGGTTTATGCAGAGCTCAACAGAATGATGCCTATTGTTACTGGGTATGCCACACAGCCGCAACACCTCCAAGACTGAGCTTCTGGGCTCCAGAACTCCTGTTTGAGACTGAGCTCTGCTCAGCAAAACCAGCTGAGATGGACTCCTGGTCAGAGCCTCCTTTTACACTCTTCATGAGCCAATCACAGCAAATATTTACCATGACACCAGGCAGCCTTTTGAAAGCAGAATAGGGCTCATCAGTCAGCTGGAACACAGCATAAAGACCTTAGGTTAGCACAGAGAAATGAAGATGAGGCCATCATTCCACCCAGCCAAGCTGCTGTGGCCTCCATTTTTGAACCCCTCCATCTGTGCCTGTGAGAGTTCAAGGTAAGAAGCCACTTCTTATCTCAATATCCTGGCATCTTATGATCCAGTGTCCAACTCCTACAAGACCCATGCTGAGTTCACATCCTTCTGGTGATTCTCATGGATAGGTGTCAACTGTTCAATGCTCACACTGTCTCTCCAGATTCTCCACTAATATAGTCTCTACAGAAAGCCAGTCCTTTAATGACCCATTCGTTCCACCCCAGACAAGTGCATGGACACAAACATCTCATATCTTTTTCTCACCCAGAGCAGATTTAACCCTTTTGTACTTACTGGGTAGCAATGCAAAGCACATAGAGAAACTGAGGCATACATAGGCATCACAAAGAAAATCCCCACTTTGTTACACCCATCAACCAGAAAATATTGGGGACATGGTAGATATATTTAAAATTACATTGATCTAAGGGTCCAGGACCTGAAACAGGGCTGAGAAAACACAAACACACACACAGTTACTCTGAAAGTCACAGTCATAGTTTTAAGAGCTAATATTTTGCCACCCACCAAGACAAAAAATAAACACTGCACATAAAAGGAAATACAGGCCTACACATCCAATGCTTCTAAAATCTTTTTGTACTTATTGGTAGTACCCGGCTTGACTATTGTCTAGTGCAGATGGACAGCATCTTCCTTAGCACCATAAATATCTTTAAAAAGGGCATTGTCAATTAACATTCTGGGTTGCTACAGGTTATATAGGTTATAATATCATCTCCAGTTTCTCAGCAAAGATCTACACAATATACAATTATTGTTGAATAATTCTTCAGTGATCTGAAAAAAAAGAGTTCTGTGTAAGCTCGAAAGTTTGTCTCTTTCATGAACAGAGGATGGTCAAATAAAATATTACCCCACCTACCCTGTCTCTCTAATATTCTGGGACCAACATGGTTACAACAACACTGCAGACAACTATTGTTGTGACTTTTTTTTTAACCTAAAAGAAGAGTCAAGTTTCCATTTCTAAGTGAAAAAAATAAGATGATCCCCTCACCCCATATTGACATTTTGAAAATATCCTGGCATAAAAAACAAGGGAAAATTCCACAAGGCTGATTCATGAGATTACTAATGATACAGAAATGAACATGTTTTTAATGGATTGAAAAGTAATTTAAAAACTTTGTCAGCCAAATATCTGATACAGGCTTCAAAAATATACTGGAGTAGGAGTCTGAACAGAAAGAGCAATTAGGCAAATAAGACAGGTATTGACAAAGCACAAGATGTGTTGCACAGGTTCTCTCTTTCTGTAATTAAGCAGAAGATAGAAACGAAGGTTAATGGTATGAGCTCAAATAGCTATAACCTAGGCCTGGCAAAATAACACTTTCCTCAACTTTTGTGTGTCAGTCAATTTCAAATCAGGGTAGTCATTCCTCTCTTTCATATCCTGGCAAAAGTAATGGTTTCCCTTGAAATTCAGGTTGACAAAATCTATGGAAATCAAAGTGGAGGCTATAACCTGAAAGAGCAGATACTCTGAATGTGATTACTTCTTTCCAATCTCAAAATTTAGAACGTAAGAATAGCCATACTAAATCAGACCAATGATCCATCTAGCCCAATATCCTGTCTTCTGACAGTGACCAATGCCAGATGCTTCAGAGGGAATGAACAGAACAGAGCATCGTCGAGTGATCCATTTCCTGTCCTCCAGTCCCAGCTATTTATTATACAAGATACTGACATTTAATTACTCTCCCACCCCATCTCCAACATTTTCCCATTTTTTTAAGCTTTCTAGGAATTTGTTAATTATTATAACACATACACAAACTACAACACAAGAGATGATGATACTTTTTGGGAAAGGATATTGGACTGCATGCTTCAGGGCTTAAAGCAATCTCTAAATATTCGAGACAATGATGAGATCTAATGTAGGGGACAGATTTTTTCACATCTGCCTACTATGTAGTTCTTACACTTTCCTCTGAAACATTGCGTGTGGGAAATTGCTGGAGGCGGGATACAAAGAACTATGAAACAGCACTTTATTTGCTCAGTCACTAAAATGAAAAAAAAATTAAATCTATTATCTCCATAAGCCTATGAATTCAATAGATATACACATACATAAGGAGAGTATTTCAGCAACTGTCTTACATCAATGGAAGCAGTGGAAGCAAAAACTTAGCTGGCTTCAAGACTTTACTTGGTAAGTTTATGGCAGGGATGGTATGCTGGGACAGCCTAATTTGGCCATTAACCGATCTTTGACTACTAGCAGTAAATGTGCTCAATGGCTTGTGATGGGAGGATGTTAGATGGGGTGAGTTCTGAGTTACTACAAAGAACTCTTTCTGGGTGTCTGGCTAGTGAGTCTTGGCCAGAGAGACTCACAGGTTAGCAGATCACCATATTTGCTGGTGGATTCTCTTGATGTCTTTAAACCATGATTTGAGGACTTCATTAACTCAGTCACAGGTTAGGGGTCTATTACAGGAGTGGGTGGGTGAGGTTCTGTGGCCTGCGTTGTGCAGGAGATCAGACTAGATATTCAGAATGGTCCCTTCTGACCTTAAAGTCTACAAGTCTCTCTCGGTGGTGCAGCTAGAAACTCCAGTAGTTAAGGTTGCTCAACATTTTCCATTATTAAATAAAAAAAAAAAAAAAAAGCTATTTCCAGTTGCTTATAGTTTTGTTAAACCATGCAGGCTGAAATTTCACATGCCACTGTCTGTCTGAGACTTTTTTAAAGAAACTAAGAACATTTCAGCCATTTCTGGCAATGAGACGGGGAGGGGGCCACTATGTTTTTAAACATTTTAAAACAAATTCTTAAAATCACTTCATCTAGTGCCCCCTGCTTCAGAGTAGAAACTTGAAATTTGGTCGGGAGATTGCCCTGGTGTGCCGTTGGCTATCCCTATCAAAATGCTCCCAGATTTGGTTAAATTATAAGCTTTGGAATAATCACAGTGCACAGATGTTCAGCAAACGCTTGTTACAATTTGACATCTAAGTTCTCAGAAGATGCCATCTGCTCTTCCGTGCGACTGGACTACACATACTCCATCACCACAGAGCAACTGAGCAAGCTCCATCCTGGGACAGCAGGTGCTCAGCAGGACTTTCCCCTGTAATTGCTACTCTTTGCAATAAGCCATTGTGGCAGCAAACACAGGAACTGAGAGCAGGGAGACTTGGGACAAATCTGTCCTCTCATTCCTCTGCCAGCTAGTGCCCAGGTAGTGCCTAGGGGAAGGGAGAAAACGTCTGTCTTTGAAGGCAGAGAGATGAGGAATGGGAAAACAGGAGAGTTAAGAAATGTGGGGCAATGGGACAGGGCAGAGCAGGGAAGGGGAACAAAGGAAGAGAGAGGGGACGAAAGTTATGGGCACAAGCAGAGCGAGTGGCCAAAACATGGCCAAATCAGGCACGAGCCAGGATTGTGATGCAGGAAAGAGGAGCAAAAGGGAACAGGGAGAATGTGGGCTAGTTGGGGGGACAGAAGCAGGTGGAAAAAATAGTATGTAATCACATCACAGGACTGTCTTCATGCATACACCCTAAGGGGCCGAACTGTGATTGAACAGTCATTTCCTAACTTTTGAGGGGTTGACTTTGTAACATTTAACATAGCTTCCTTAGATCTAATATTATATATAAGTTTGCGTGTCAAAAAAGTGTGTTTTGCTATTGTTTGCTCATTAGCAATATAGAACCTGTAGGCAAAAGATATGAGAGAGGGAGCTGACTTCTCTTCCGACTCATGCATTGGCAGAATATGTTTCAACTGTAGCATCTTTAGTTACCAAGATAAAGTTTGTCCTAGAATGAACAAAACTCCGTTTTCCTACTGCAGGCTGAGTCTGCAGAGATGACAGTTGGGAAAGAGGAAAGCTACTTTTCTCTTGTAAACTAAGCAATTTTTTTTCCTGGGAGTCACCGAAAGAAAACAATGGAACTCCACAATGATCATTTTAGAGCCACTTGTCAGAGAACGACTGTACTTTATTTTCAGCATGAGGTCAGCTAGGACTTTTTAAAGTAATCCATCATTTGTGATTACAGTAAGGAAAGCAATTCTCAATGCCCATAAAAAAGAAATATATGATTCTAGTCAAATTGCAGAGGACTACTCAAATCACTAAGTGCCAAACTATGCAGTGCCATGTGGAATGCTGCTTCTAATGGCATCCCTTCTCCACACAGAACCTTGTTGAAAATGATGTTCTTAAAAAAAAACAGCAAAAACAGAAAACAAAAAAACCACATGATCCTAGTATTTAACCCATGAGTCATTCATCACCAGTGCATTATAGCATTATGTTGGATCAAATGAGAATTTGGAGCACATAGTCTTGACGTGAGAGGGGAAAAACAATGTCAGTGCCAGCTGCAGAAGCATTAAAGTAGTGCAAATGGAACAAAATACACCCAGCCAACAGATTAACAATCCCAACGTACACGGCCTTTGCTAAGCAAAGCACGGGCACAGATCTGTGCCTGGCCATAAACTGGTTATCTGTTTTATATAGGAGACTACCCAGTACAAATTTGTACTTCTTGGGCACTCAGCCAGAATATTCCTTCCCTAGCACTCAAACACGTTTTAAAATTTAGTGTTGGCTTTAGTTACATGTATGCTAAATCTAGATAGCTGCAAAGTCACCACTTGAGAGTATCTATCTAGGTATTTATGATCACAGTAATAACCCTTGGTAGGAATGCCTTACAAATTATATAAATCCAATGGAGTGATTAGATGCGGACCTAATTGTTCTCCTCTATCTCCTTTCAGAGGAAATTTTCAGGACCTTCATCACTTGATTCTTCTTCTATCCTAATATGTCTTAGAGCAGCCAAATTGGGGTGTGGTTTTTTGTTTGCTTTCTATTCTTCTCATTAGCATTATTGAAATGTTATAGTAAATATATGGGTTTTGCACCTCACCTTGGAAGTGGAATAGTCATCATTCTTAGCTATTATGGAACTTTCTCCTACAGTCTTGGGTTGACACTGAAGTCTTAGCTAGCAAAATTACAGATGAGGTTTTTCTACATGTTTCTGACAGTGTCTAGAATTTTTACTTTTTATGAGGCAAGCAGAAAGAAGGGCCTAGAATCCCAGTTTTAGAGGCAAAAAAATTAATATGCCACTTGTCTGCATGCACTTTGCTGACATGGTTCTCTTCTCATAGTTTATGCTGCTCAAACTCCTCTGTGTTGTTAACTCTCCTCAGTGCCAAAAGCATAGCAATAAAAGGCAAAATTGCATTTTCTACATAAATGGATCAATAAAAAAAAAAAATCTATGTCCAAGAGAAAAGGGAACCGCGTTGGCAGTTTAAGAAATACTGGTAACCACAGAACAAAGAAAATCAACCATGAAAGTCATCAGTCACGGTGATTTGTGCTGTCACATTGAAGTGGAAACATAATCCAGAATTCCTCTCAACAAAGACAACTTAGATGCCTTCCATTGCTAAAGAAGAAAGCTTAACAGTGGCTATCATGTGGTGGAGCTTTCAGAGCTTCCAGCCAAGCCATATATGTGCACTGCGTAGCTCCAAACACAGAATTTGTAGGAAATTTCTGCCTCTCAATGTAATGTTGGCAAGAAGCAGCAGGTTTTCCGCTCCTATCATCTATGCCATAGAAAAGGAGGGTGGGTGAAGGAACCCATATTGAGTTAAATGATCATAGTAACCTGAAGGGTGTAGCCTTTACACGAATTTGAAGATCATCATATCATTTTGAATGCCCATGCTCATTTACTTTAGGTCCCCTAGAATTAAAACACTGCTGAGTGGATGATGATTTTTTTTTGGTAATTATAAATCACAAGATATCCTGATTGTGGAGTTCAGATTAGGAGTTATGTCAGAATTTTAGCTTACTTGGGTCCCAATGCTGCACTCAGAGGAGACATATGAGCAGACCCAAGCAAGATCACGGCAAAGTACGCCCTCATAGCTTTAATTGCAGGGTCAGTGCCCTGGCTGCCACAATAAGGATATAGGAAGTAGAGAGAGTGAATTCTAATTAAAACACAGATTTTTTCAAAACATGTTTAAGATATGAAACTTGATGAAACTTCATGCCCCAAATTAGCAGTGCAATATTTGATAGGTGAATACCTCTGAAGTAGTGAGGCCATTCTTCTTATTTCCCCCAAACAGTTCCAGCAAACTACAGTGAATTGTTAGTTATTTTCTTCAATGAATTTACCCATACCATATTTTTCCAATAAGTCATTAAAAGAGTAAGCTTACCCAAATAAAACAGGCCTGTTACTATATTTCTTTTCTAAGGAGACAATGAATCCAAGTGCAACTGCAACATCCACATACTAAGGCTGGGTCTGCACTGACGGCGGCAAATTCGCCGCCGTCACATCGATTGCTCTGGATCGACTGAGCGGTCTGCATAGACACACTCAGTCAATCCAGGAAGCAACGCAGGAAAACCACCCCCGTAAGCAGAGTAGTGCTGCGTCCAAGGGAGCGCTGTTCCCTTCGACGCCGCACGGAGGAGACGCTGCAAAGTCAACGGGAGATACGCAAGTGACATCACTTGCGTATCTCCTGTCGACTGCCGCCAAATCGCCAAGGTAAGTGTAGATTGGGCCTAAGAAAAGTATATTAATCATGTTGACCAGTTAGCAAAATACCAATTTGTATAATACAATACCTCTTTATGTCTGGCACAGAGAAAAATAAATTAAGATCTCTCCCTAGAGAGGTTATAAGTTGCTTTGGCTGTCCTGCAAAGAAATTCACTCTTGATCTAAAAGATCAATAGAAGAATACAAGAAAAAAAGTTTATCCCTATTTCAAGAATCAATACAAAATATTTAAAGTTAAAGTGACTTATTGCACATAAATATAATCCTGAGAAATATAACAAGTTGGAGCCAATTAGTTGAATTAACTGCAATACGTTTCAGATATGACATTACTTTATCAAAAATAAATAAAATAAAATCAGGGACATCAACTGGTCTTTCCTTAATCAAATTAAAAGTTATTTTTCCCGACTCACACTTTTGGGGTGGTGGGAAGAGGAAAGAGGTTACATTTTTCTGGTTTAAGGAATATATATATATATATATATTTAGCTACTTAACTCAGGCAGCGCGAAGAGATGTTCGGCAAAATCATGAACATGGAGTTGAAATCACTACAGTCCTCTATCTTCTATTATGCTGATTCTGTAGTTATCAAGGCAAGAAAATGACAGGCACGTTGCCAAAACCTGACTTAGAGTTACAATGATGAGTATTTCCCTGATCGTCCCTCTTAACACCTCACACATAAAAATAGTATTAGCTATTTAACAGTGAGCTGCCACATACTCTGTCCTCTCAAAAATAGTCACTGTTGGTGCCTTTTCCATTTGTGGTTATTTAATTTTGCTCTCCTCATGTGGAGTGCTTTTGTAAATGTTGGATATGGAGATCAGACGGAGCAACTGAATCCATACTCATTTGGTCATAAAAATTATCCCCAGTTTAGATATGTACAGAAGGAAAAGTTCACATACTAATTGCTCATTGGCAATGAAGAACGAAAAAATACAAATTAAATCGTGTATCATTCATTTTGTTTGTCATAAATTAACCTGGGGCTAAATATCAGTTATTTTCCTGCCATTCTGAATGCACAAACTGCCCAATGCAATAACTTCCTCTATTCAGAATTCCACACAACAGCAGGACTCACTTCAGGCAACAGCCTGACCGTCTACTTTATAAAGCTAGTGGAAATTCCAGCCATAGGGATTACAGGGCTTTTATCTGGTTTACGGCGAACAAAGCAAAGCAGTCGCCAAGATAAGGCATTGTTCACAATCCAGCAGCGTTACTTACACACGCACGCGCACATAAGCTGCAAAGGTAATAGGGATTCCAATAAAACACTATCTTCCCCCATACTTTAATTATACAAAGCACTCATTGAATCAAGAGATGAAAGGACTAAAGAAGCTTCAAGGAAAAGGGCAGAGGAAAAAAAAAAGATGACAGAAGGCAAATCATCTGATAGGTGGATAATCCTTCCTTCCTTCCTCCCACTCCCACCCCAATATCCTTTAAATGAAGACTTCAGTTCCTAATAGCATACATCTCTTTCCCCTTCCTAGGTATTTCCATAACAGATTAGCAAACAAACAAGATGCTATGCCAACCCTTATGTATTACCAACTACCTTTGCTAAATATAATAGAAAAAGGCCTAAATCCCAAAATTACAAGAGTCCAAACAGCTTCCATTTCATCTATAGACTATTAACTCCATCTTATTTTGTAGCTGTTGTAATCACCAAATCCCTTCATTGTCCCTGAATTGCACCAAAAAGTTGTCATCTACCTCTGAAATGTCATATTGTTATCTACCATTAAGAGCAGGGTTTTAGAAAGGAAAAACGACATGTCAGTTGTATGGTTGGTTTTAAAATGCTTTCATCACTATCGTTCGGTTTATTTTGAAGCAATCTTTATTACTCCCTCTCAAAGGCTGGTTCTCAATTTTAGTCTTTGTCTCATTTTGTGAGCGTTGACTGCTATCTCCATCGGACACAGAGATACAGGATATTATCAAAGTCATTATAGAATGTAAAAAGTCCATTCCATCCCTTCACAACACTGGGGGAAAGGGAGGTTGGAAGTACTGACCCATTCTCTCATGCTCACTCTCGGCGTATGTTTACACTGCAATCAAAAATCTGTCTTTGGCCCATCCCCACTGCCTTGGGTTCACGGGCCGTTAAATTGCTCAGGCTCTAGGACCCTGTGAGGTGGAGGGTCCCAGAGCTCGGGCCACAGGCCAATCCCGGACATCTGCACTGCAATTAAACAGCCCCTTGGCATGAGCCAGTCGGCTGGCACAGGCCAGCCATGGGTTTTCATGATTTACTGTACTTTTCTTTTGATCCGGGGTCTGCAGCGCTTGGACGCCAAACCTAGTATCAAAGACATGCACTGCTCTAGCTATGTGTGACCTATTTCTAAAATTATATTCAAGGGGTATTAAGGTTTCAAGGTCTCATCTAATATACACATCCTCATCTGAATTAGATCCGTTTATTCATTTCTGCTTCGTTCTCGGTGAGCTGAGCTTGAGGTGGAGCAAGGTCCAGGGGACAAGGCACTAAACTAGGACTCAGGAGACCTGGGTTGTATTTCTGGCTCTGCCTCTGATCAGCAGTGTGACCTTAAGCAAGGCTTTTCAGTTCTCCGTGCTTCTGTTTCTCTTCCCAGCCTTTGTCTGTCTTGTCTACTCAGGTCCAATTCAGGCAGTCACTTAAACACAAGCTGAAATCCAACTCGCTTCAGGGCAGCACTTAAGCAGGTGCTTAAGATTTTTAACTTTTCAGTGCTATCCTTAAAGCACTAAAGCTTTCCTGACTCAGGGCCTTAGATTGTAATCTCTTCAGGGCAGAACCTGTCTCTTCACTCTATGTTTGTATAGCGCATGGTCCAATAGGGCCGCACTCCCACTTGCGACCTCTAACTGTTACTGTATTTGCTGACGTTGTAAGATTCAGTTTGTTAAGCTGTCAGATAATGATCGAAGCCTACACACACACATGCATAAGTGACCATGCACATACTATATATTTTACTGTTACAGTGATGGGCAGGGCAGGAAATGTGTCAGGAAACGGTAGTGATAACTGGAAGCATTTTATCCTATAAAATGTATTTCCTGCTGCAGCAAAAGCTTTTTTCCAAAAAGTTGAAATCCTTGCAACAGTATCTACAATATGAAAAAACAGTCCAAGTTCCATGAACCTTCAGGTCTCACTAACAAAATTGACAGCATTTGAGTTCAGAGCCATATTCTGATACAAACCAACCCATCTCCTCTTGAGTGAAACACCAAACCTTTTACTTTGTGCATCTCAGGAACTCCATTTGTCCCTTAACAAGCAAGGTATCTCGTCATTCCGGTCCAACATTTTTATTTTAAAACAGATTTTTAAGGGACATGACAGACTCCGATACAGAAAGGAGGCAAAATTGGTTCCTTCACTCCAATCCCTACACTCAAGCTGAAACTTTTTGTATCTCTATTACTGGATAGCAAAATGTATATGAAAGCCTGACAGCGTGACTAATATCAGTTAGAGGTAATGGGTGCAGTCTAAATGCAAACCTAATTAGAAGAGAATTGAAAAGTTAAAAAGGCATAAAATAATTAATGAGAAATTGCCAGAGTACAGATAATGGATCGTCTATAAAGTTACTCATTTTTTCCTCTCAAGTCTATCCCAAAAGTCTGCCGGCTGTGCAGAAGCCTATACTTTGTGTGGTTCGGAATGTGAAATGCTGCACGAGCATTCAGGCTCTGTTCTCCCAGGCTAAAACTCACGACTGATTCTGGCTCATTTTCTTTCCATACTGGGAGCTCTATCTGTAAAGAAGTCATTACTGTCACCTATCTGTGTAATTTTGTGTAATCTAGATAACTGTGATGGGTACATTAGGAATACCCAAAGCAAGATTCAATCCATAGAATATTATTGTCCATTTCTTTTTTCATATTATGCTTTGATTTGTTTCTGAAGTATATGTGAACATGGTTTCTCTTTTTTATATCTAAAGTAACGTTCCTGGGTTATTGCACAGGTGTTGCTAGTGCAGGAAGTTTTGTGAGAAGACAGGAGTATTTTGCTCTGGAAAGGGTCAAATGGAGGTTAAGGTTAATTTCTGGTGGAAAGGAATTGCACAACCAAAATACCTCCACATGACAAAGCCATTCTCCTTCCTGGTCCTATAACCTTCACACTGCACTCAGTCCATTGCAGGGTTCTTGATAATCCACCGGGCGGGGCGGGCGGGCATAATGTGTTGTAGGAGTGAGGCCATAATTGACCAAAAGGCGAAGTCCACTCAGAGATTTTTAGAGTTGGGATCAGAGCCCTTAAAGAGAATCTGATATCATAACCCCATGGAGCTGCAACCCTTTTAAACCCAAACTCAGGTATGATATCAGTTTGTCATTGGATTGTCTTGGGGCACATGGACTAACCTTCACGTCTTTTGTTTGTTCGTATTTTTTAAAACTACAGGAGCGTTCTTGGCATTGGAAAATCCACTCCTGCAATTCTTCCCTACCTTCTAGTTTTAAACTGTAAATATGAAGTTATACCGTCATACCAAATGAAAACCATTATCAAAGAAAACCCTCAAAGCTGCAGCCTTTGGCAGACAGAATAAGGTTTCATTTTCCTCTGATAATTAAAGCCAGAAATTTTCCTTTCACATACAGCACTAAACAGAGGCAAACGTCACAGTTTTCACAGCACACTAATTTTATTTATTTCTTTTTAACAAGGGTTTCTTCTGTTTTTGATTATCCATAACTTCTCTTTCATCAACCAAGTTAGCAGAATGCAGTGATAGTTCAAAGATGCCACTACGGGTGACAGAAAAATCTCATTTATTAACCTCAGTAATGATAAGCCTAACCCTTCTCCCGCAAGACACAACAGTCACTGTTCCATATGTGCTGTGTACCATTATGAGACTAAATATAAACTGAATTTGTTTATACAATGCAAAGTTTTGTGACAGCTACATTTTACCCACTATTCTTCCACAAAATATGTCATGACAGGTTTTCTGTGCATCTTCAACATGCTCATTACTAAACAATCACCCAAAATATGGGAGGGGGGAGAATAAGACCAGCACGGCTCCCTATTATCAGCAAATACTGTTTTGTGGACTCTATGTATTTTCTTTTTACTTATATGCCAAAAATTATGTTAAAAAAGCAATGATGAGCTGCAATCTGGCAACACTTCACCATCTGCTATTTGCAGATCTAGTCAAATTTACAGAGTTAATTAAAGATTAAAAGACAGACAATGACATTGCTGGAACAAAGACCCAACTTCTTTCCTGTTAGGAATGCATATAAATAATCCCATTTGCTTCCTCTCATTCACTCTATACAGCCATAAATCCACAGCATCCTAAGGGAAATGTAATCTGCGTCTCTGATATGCCTGTATTTCCTTAGTTTTAATGAGCATCTCCTCAATTTTAGAATCACAATAGTAAAGTTACCTGCAGCTATTTTCTGAGAAGTATGGAACAAACGCACAGCTGTCACTGTGAAGTACAGAAATTTAGAACTGGAAGAATTTTACAGAAAATCCCTGCTACGTGAGGTATTTTGAGTTGGTTTGAACTAATTTCCACATTACTATGGCATGTATTTTAACAGTGGGAGCAATTCTCTCCTTCATATCAATCTCTTCCCTTCATCAGCCTCCTCCAATCTCATCACATCAACCAAGTTACCACACATACAACCCCCCCACCACAAACACACACCTTTTTGTTATGCTGCCTTTTCCTCCAACAGCCTCACTCCCCATTGTGCTTCTTCCCCGCTCATACACACATGCAAATCCTAGAATCTGCTTCCACTTCCCATTCTTTGAGGCCTAGACTGGAAGGTTCCAAAAGAAAGTAAGGCTACGGCTGGGCTCCAGCTCCTTTGAGATAATGCCTACTGCTGTAGGAAACGAAGGTAGGGCAAAAGCCCTGTGCATGCACGTTAAGGGGGAGAGGGCTAGAAACCGTAGTTAGCCCGTCAATGGCCTGAAAACCATGCTCTGTTTTTCTGCTACTTCTGCCAAGTCTAACATCTCCACCCCCCACAGAGTCGCCTGATGCTAGACCATGACACTACATCTGCTTATATACCGGACTATGGTTGGGCTTTTGAGCAGGCTAAAAATAACTGATTAGTCAAATAATTTCAAAAATGGACAAAAATTTTAAAGCACTACGTTATTAGAAGAGTAATGGCAGTAACAAAAAAGAAAATAGTAAGACTTTGTGGTATCCAATAGGCTTAGCCTTAGATATTTAAGCCTAATTACAAAAAACAAGTTACTTGACAGTTATTTTAACTCAGAAAAAGGCAAAGCACAACAAAATTCAGTTCAAAAGAATGAAATTACCACCATCTTTTCTAGCAACTTCAGGTTAGCATTTAAATGTGATTATTCAAGATTGAATAGCTACAAAAAAAAATGAAGTTTAACAAATAAATACATAGCAACAATGCAAGAAAAAAAAACGTTCTTAAATGCACTTATGCTGGGTACGCAAGCAAAGTCTTCAAGCAGTTTAATGGCAGTGCATTCTTTGTGTTGGGGAAAAGGATTAACAAAAAGATTTCTCTCATCCCACTCCCTTCCGAGTTAATTTTTGAATGTTTTGTCTGTTTAGATAGTCAACTCTTCAAGACAGCAAAGAGTTCACATTTACTGAAGAGTGCACATTTATTGAACATGCTTTGTACTATGACACTGTATACTCGTGGCCTTTTTATACAACGTTTGTTCTAGAAGATTCCAGCCAATCAAGATGCTCAGCTTTCAACTAGTTCACCTTTTTCCTAGCAGGTGGCATTAGCTGGTACTCAATTGAGCAATCAATATATTTAATTAGGCTTGGTAACAGATTGCACCATGATGCTGCCTACATCAGGGCATTCCTGTCAGAATATCAGACAATATTTAACATGGTCAAATATCAGGCAGTCATTTGCGAAGCCTAAGCCAGACACAGACTTTACACATTACCTCAGTTCATCTGGCTGTCTATTAGAGCAACAGTGGTGGAACAGAACTCTATGACCCTCTGATTACCAGCTGCCTCGGCTGATATTCTGAACCCTTTGTGCAGCAATAGAGCTATCAAGAATCATGACAAGATCACAGTGCTGTAACAGAGGCAATTACTGAAGTTATTCAGAGCCGTGGCGCACACTCAAAAGAAAAGCTTGAGGTTGAGTAATGGAGACCTCTTTCCTTCCCCTTTCTTGCAGCAGCAGGGATGGGGAAGTACAGTAGCAAAGAGGCAGAAGACTAATGTGCGGAAATCCAGTACTTCTGAAGACTCCAAACTGATGGCTTTTTAAAAAAAAAAAACAACCAACCAACCACTGTAAGAGCCTGTCACAAAAAACAATTCTTCTCCCTCCTCATTTCCTCCAGACACTGAAATGTTCACAATATGTCACTGTCAGATTTTTGTCCAAAATCGTCTAAAGCCAGGTCTTTTATAACACTGAAAAGCCAGGTTTACAAGCTTTTTCCGGGTAGAAATGCTAATGAGGAAGCCAGAAGAATCTCTCAGTGTAGCCTGTTTTAAAACAAATACTCTAGCTAAGAAACATCAACTATTAACCTGGGTTTATTATACAAGTCACTTATGGCTTTACTGCTACTACTAACTGGTGGACACAACTTAAGTATACATGAAATACATTTTATTGGTACTGTACATTACATTTATCTTCTGCATGAGAAATACTCATTAAGTGTTCATTGTGGACAGAATATCCTGAAGAGATTATATGACTGTCATGCAAATGTTATATCAGGCTAACCTTAATTTGCATATTTCCCCTCAGAGATATGCATCTGTGCTAATTAAAAAGGAAATTTACCAAGTAAATTTATCTATGAAGTAAAATAGAAATGCTGGCAACGTACACTCATTAATATTACAAGGTCCAAATGTCATTATCAGAGTGAATACAAATCCACAAGTATTGTTTTCTAGACCATATATTTAAATTTTTCATGTAAAAATGGAGTTGGCAAATGCTAATACATCTCCTCAGCTGTTCACTTCAATGTGCACCCCATTCCCAATATGCATACATTATATGGAACAAAGTTACTTTTAGAAATTCTCAATTTTCTAGCCATAAATTAAATCCTACTCAAACATAATTTGAGGAAGGAGGAATAAGTATTTATGACTTCAAGATGATATTCTCATTTAGGGCCTAATTCTGCAAATGTTTTCATGCACATTCTTAACTTTAACATTTGCAGAATCTGAGCCTTAATCATTTGAGTGCTAGGAATGCTTCTCCAAGTGGCAGCTACTTGATCCCTTTAAACATTTGCAAAAAAAAAAAAAAAATTCACCTTGCTATTAATTTCTTTCTTCTCAACCTTAAGAGTTATTTTAAGGCCTGGGATGTCATGCTCAGAAGATTTAGTGAAAGAATATTTATACCAACCGTCAATCTCTGCTTATTACAGAGGCGTCTTTAACAGCTCCAAAGTTAAAATCACAATGAGTTCTCAGTTAAAGCAGGAGTATAAATCCCTTTGTTCAACATAAAAGCAAATGTGCATCATCAACGAAAATTATAGCAGTTACTTGTAGGGTACAGATATAATTTTATGTAATGTTTGAAATAAATCTGTTTGGTATGTTAGGCATTCAAAGCTGTTAATAATTACTCCATTTTGAAATGTTTCTAATGCTTTTTGGGGTCTTCCTGGTTTAAAATGGTTTTATTTTCAAATCTTGAAGATTTCTTTTCATGTAGATTAAACACAAAGCCACATGCTTATAGTTTATTAAAACAAATTAAACACTAAATTGTCAGTGATTTATCCTGTTTCTGGTTTTTCCACAGGCACAAATAGGGAAAACATCAGTCAACATTTGATGTATGCAGTTAGCACTATTAAATGTGTATGTTCAATATTTTCAATTCCCAAAATATAGTTTAGAAAAATCACATGTCAAGCCTTTTGGCACACAAGAGACCCTTAATATCCAAGCTGTAGAGCTCAGGAATTTTGCTCACAGCCTAACTCCCAACTTCTTTGGCCACGGAGCTCCCATCCTGTATATGTGATGTTGGCAGACCAGGTGCCAGCTCAGGCTGAAGCCGCTGGCCAATTCACTTGCGTATTAGTATAGATCGAAGTGATTGTTAAATGTGTAAAAGTGTATTTGGTGTTTAAACGTCATGAAACTAATGGGATGCTACTTGCATTTTTCCACTTATCTGAACCCCATTATAATGTAGTACCAAACATTTACATTGTGTATACCCCTGTAACTAAATAACCCATCAAAGAAGAAAGAAGCCTTGTAGAATGCAAACGAAGAACTCCAACAGAAAAGAACTAATTTCAAAGCAAGTGGCCACCCTGTGGAATAATCGGAGGTCAAAGACTTAAAATGTATTCCTTATTCTCAGCCATCAAAAGAAAAGCGCACATGTTCAGATTGTTTTCTGTGAGAAGAAGCTATAAAGTACGGATTCAGAGAAAGATGCTTCATCTGTGAACTGTTTGGACTCTTATAGGGAGATGTACCAGATGCAAAGCAGAGATACCCAGAGACAGTCTGGGTACCCTGAAAAGACTTTTAGGAAACTGGCAATTTAATACATCTCTGCCACTATTTGGAATTACGAACTGTAACTCACCTATGCACTTATTTGACCTGCTTTAACTTCTCGATAACTGTCATTTCCGTTTCTTAGCTAATGAACCTTTAGTTAGTTTACTATAGGACTGGCTACCACCATTGCCTCTGAGGTAAGACCCAGAGTTCTAGGTAAGTGACTGGTCTCTTGGGATTGAAAACAACCTAAATGTGATGTCATTTGTAGTATAAGTGACCTTTTATCACAAAGTCCAGTTTGTTTGGGTAACAAGGTAGACTGAAGAATCTAAGGGGACTGTCTGTGACTGGTATAGTGATCCAGTTCATATTTGTCATTGGGTTGGGGAAATCCAATTGTAGAATACATCACCAGTTTGGGGTGTCTGCCCTGTTTTCTGACAGTTTGCCCTGAGGCAGACATACACAGTCCACTCTGACAGCATGATAGTATGTATCTGTGATATTAACCTTTTGTTTACCTCCTCTACACACAGTTCTAAGGACCTTTAAACCCTGTCCCACTGAAATCAATGGAAAGACTTCCACTGATTGCAATAGAGCCAGAATTTCACTCTGGTGCTATAGCAGCTTTATGCAACCAGCTGCTGCAATTTACTAGCCAAACCCCTTGTACTGCATAAAGACCTATGCACAAAACACTTAACTAATTGAGTATTATAGATGCAGTATATTTGCACACACACATATACCTAAAAGTAGTGCTGATGAATATCCATTAATTTTTAGACAATTTCCCTTGCCCCAATTGTCACATTATCCACATTTTATTGTTTTCATTATTTGACCAGCTCTATTTAGAAACTGTTTAAAAAAAATCCAAGCCACATTAATGATACACTTTTACATCAAAGATACACACATGCAAGATACAGGTTTTTAATGGAATTGTAAGCATGTCTTGGAGGTTAGCCTTCAGATAAATGTGGAAACGTTTACAAATAAGTTTTAGAGGTCTATACCATTAACAGATGACTGCATGAACTCTAACAGAAATTATTTTTATTGAACCTTTCAATTTTTAAAAATCACTAGAGAACTTCATGTTTTTTAAAAATTGTTTATACAGATTAGACAGTTTACCATAACAATGCTTAACTTTTCATTAACAGAATTTTTTGTCTGAGAAGTATAACTGAGCCATCTACAAAAATGATGACAAAGCGGACATGTATCTTCAGACTTCCCATAATATTTTCTGAACTATCTTGAAACTCAAGAGACGATGAGATTTACTTAAAAAACAGATAGTACATGCTACTTTCCTCTCTCTCTCTTATGGAATAAGTGGCATATTGTTTGTATAATTCACATGTTTTAAGTGTACAAAAGCATGATTGACACTTACAGCTTTTTCCTAAGGTTTCAGGAAACTGGGGGGAGGGGGGACTCATGCAACTATAATAGTTATGAACCCATTTGAAAAGCCAATTTATATAGTTTTTAACTGAAACATCTATATTTTCCACATACGGAATCTTGATGTAGATATAAATATGAAGGAGAGTGAAGAATCGAGTCTTTTGTTATTATTTCACCTGAAGTTATACAAAGCTTAAACCATCAAAACAAAAGTTACAGCTTAGAAATAGACAAATATACTTTTAACAGTTTTTAGTATCTCCCAGTTAATTTTTTATTACTTTTTTTTAAAATTTCACTTAGATGTGATGCCTCAAATCCAACTAGGTTTTGTTATGCTACATTTTGCACATTAGGCTTTATTCACGGCCCCTTCCTCATCTCACAAGTCCTCCTTCCAGCCTGTAAAGTACATTTTGACTGCCAATGATGCATTGTTACATTTTCTAATATTTTGTCTATCCTCAAAGAAAGTGTCAAGAGATGGGCTTCTACCACTTCGAGACAAAGAGGGAGGTTTTCCGGAGACGCTCCTTAACAATTTGCTTTCTGAATTTCATCCCTCTATGAAACCAAATGTTTCATCCCTAAGTATTCCTAGTTATATCCCATTTATCAAAGCCCAAAGGATCACTGACAGAACAGATTATTTCCTTGATTATTTTAGTTGTTGTTCTTTGAAATCTCTCCACATCGCATTTTTCTTATAATCTATTAGAACTCAGGCTGCACAGAGGAAGCCATCTGAAGTGAACAAATGTAACTGATCTTACAACAAAACACGAACAATGCTATATAATATGAAGCACCATCTATTGCAGGTTGTCTGTTAACCAACTATTTACATATATGCATATATATGAGAAGGAATAGCACCTCCCAGATCTGTTATGTGATGCCTTTGTACATGCAGATCAATCACCACATTGACTTTTGTTGCAGTCATATGGCGTAGTAAACTCATGTCTAAATTTGGTGGCCATTATCACCCTTACATCTTGTCTTCTCATTTCTCTCCCTCGAATATTGTATGCATGTGTTTAGGATTAGATGTCCCCCCCCCCAGATTTAATTGCTTGCAGTTTCTTCAAGATGCATCACATTTGGTCATTTTCTGATTGTACGTATAATCTCTCTAGGCTCTTTTTTATTGTTTCTATCTTGACAGGTGTTATGAATTCCTCCCAGTTTAGTAACATCTGTGAATTTCATTGATGTGTTTGTCTGTCTCTCTTACACTTCATTAATGAAGATGTTAATTATGGCCCATCTTTACAATAAATCTTGTGTTACCACACTAGATACTTTCCACCAGCTCAACACTATTAAGTAAATGATAATGATACAAGGTATAGTCTTCTACCCAATTTTCAATCCATATAACATATCTATCCAATCCAGTTTGAATGAAATTTTCAAGTAATATACTGTTAAACTAAACAGTTTACTAAACTATTTAGTAAATATTTAAGGTACCTGTAAAGACTTAAAGTCTACTCTACTGGCTTTACAGAAGCACCTCTACGCTAGAGCTGTACCACGTTAGCTTAGGCTCTTCCTACAGCAACGGAAGAGATTCTTCTGTCAGTGAAATTAATCCACCTGGGAGGCAGTAACTAGGTCAATAGAAGAATGCTTTTGTTGACCTAACCACGTCTGCACTGGAGACTAGGTCAGATTAACTACACTGCTCAGGGTATGAATTTCTCACACCACTGAGAGACATAGCTATGTTAATCTAAATTTTAAGAGTAGAGCAGATTTACACATACAAAAAGATCTACTGGAGTAAATGGAATTATTCAGGTATGCAAAATTAGGCATGAGCATAAATCTTTGCAGACTCAGAGTTTAAAATACATGTCCTGTATGCCCTTAAATGTATGTATTTTGCAATTTTCTCTAAAAATGTGGTGACAGTGTTTTGACACTGGTAATATTTGCACAGAGACTGCTCTGTAATAATAAATCTACTTGGCTACTCATGTTAAGTGCACACTTGGAGGACGGGGGAGATGGGCGCGGTTGTGCTTAAAAACAAAAACACACAAAAACTTTCCTTAAAATATTTCTTTAAAGAAAATTATGAGGTGCCTAGTACATTCTCTGAAGTAGCCGGTATTGGCTCACTGTCAGACAGGATACTAGACTAGATGGACCTAGGGTCTAATCCTGTAGGGCAATTTCTAAGTTCCTAAAATAAAATAGCACTTTTAAAAAGGTGAAGATTGAATTTATATCTTCGTTCAAAAAAATTACAAAGCAAGTTACATGATTTGGATGACTGAAAAGGAAAGTAATTTATAGTGTAGGAGAAATTCACAATCCACAATATTATTTAGCACTTTTTCTTTCATAAAAACAGCATAGTTCTGCTTCCACCATTATATATAACATATAATATAAATATTTTACATTCACTGATTCCAAAATATGGACTCCCCAAGGTATATGAAAAGCAGTACACACTAACGTAGCTCCAGAATTCCTAACAGCCCTTGAATGTTTGATGCAGAATTATTTCTAAAGTATGTGTCTTTTTTCCTCCAAATAATTTACACAGAGCGTCTATTAATCATTTGATACTAATGGCCATGCAAGAACAGACAATAGACATCTTTGAAGAGCAGGTAGGTATGCAAAATTCTTGCACTATATTACTTAATCCATATTCTGAAAAATGTATTAATATTAATAGTACAGTAGCCAAATACTGGGCAGAGATTACATATTTGTTTAGAAATGCACGATGAACCATGAGACTTGCTAATTCCCAACCCAATTACTGAAAGAAATATGATAATTTCAAATATTGTTTAAAAAATAAAACTCAAAACCTAATTACAAAAAATAGTTTTAAACAGATATCAACTTGAAATTACTATAACCAGAAAATAACTTTGATGTTTTAATTTTTCTTTGGCAAAATTGATGACTAAAAATGTGTATGTTTCAGAGACATTTTTAAATCATACATTTTTTAAGGCTTCTATCTCCATCTTGCCTATTAGGGTAATCGAGAAAAGAATGTGAAGATACTGTCATTTGTACAAGTTAAGTCTACTGTGCTGGTACGATAGTCTGATTCACATACGCAAGAATGAGGCGAGATCAGGGTCTAAATTTGTGACAAAAAAAACTTTAGTTATTTGAAAATAACTGAGATGACCCTAGTTAGTTAACATCCCTATTAATAGTCATTGGGACATACCTGTGTTTCCATGATCACTTTATCACTGAAGAATGAGATTTTAGCATGCCAAACCTTTTGGTTCTTCAATCCTTCTGAACAGCAATATTATTACGATCTGAAGAGCCAGAAGGACAAACTTTTAAGTAGGAGTATTTTGATAATATCCTTTAAAATGTGAGACATTTGTAGGAATTTTTTTTATTTTGAAAATATAGTCAAGCTTAAGTAATGCTTTCATCTCTGCAGAGCCAATCTTTATCATCATGGAGACAAGTCATTTGATGGATATTCAAACCAATATCAAGATTGTGGCAGTATTTGTATTACAGAATGTGGTCACAAAAAAAAAATGCACTCTTTGAGGCAGATTTTCCACTGGACTTCAGTGAAAACAAAAACACTGAATGACTTGAACGGGAGCAGAAGCAGGCACTTTATGAGAAGAGGAAACATTAAACAGTAGACAAATAATTTCACAAATTCCTAGTTCTATTTCTCATGTACCTATAAAACAAGTCTCCACAAACATGCACATCCATCTCTTCTTCATTTCTCTTTGTTCTACTTTTCTGACCCAGCAGACTATCACAAGGGTTTCTTCTTTTTATGGTCTAAAACCAAAAATTAAATATTAAGCAGTGCTTTCAAGAGTGTCAACTTCCTGCATATTTCAGTACCTTGGGCATTTCCAAGAACTAAGCATACCAGCAGAGTTGATTGATCACATTCACACAGCAGAACACAGCTGTAATGTCTAATATTGAGCCTATCAACATAGATATGTCTTTGTATTAAGAAATAGCCTTTCCATAACTTATAATCATGATTAGCCATTGAAAACATTAGAGGGAAATCACGACCCAAAATTTCTGAAAAATAAGAAAATTTATACATTTTCACCCTTAGCAGGGATATGTCTATTACAAATCATTTTCTAACTGGTAAGGACTACATACTCAACCTTGCGAAGATTAGAACGTAACTGCATCAAAATGTACAAAATTTTAACACACACAAATGGTACAAGATTACTCAAATTATTCCAGAGCAAACACAAGAAGGAAGAGCAAACCTTAGTTAGCTAAGAAAGCACAAAACAGGACTAGTTAGTACTAATTATAATCTGTAAAAAGCTATTTATAACAAACACCTACACATACTCTTACATTTTAGCACACATATAGCATGTGGCTGTTAATCTGACATTAAGAAATCCAGAAGCATTTGGTTAATTTTTGGCATGGAGCATACCAGAGATGGATGGCAAAATTAAATTTAACATTGGATTTCAGAAAGCAAAACAAAAGCATGTTAGAAATGGCAGGCACTGGCTGTCAGATGCTCCTCTGAGGAATGAAATCACTGAGATCCCACTTAAACCCTATTCCTTTGTCAGAAAGGCTACCAGAGCGAACACCTGTGAGCTGGAAATAAAGCCTTTATCTAAAACTTTCCTGAAATAATTCTAAGATAGAGGCTCAATGGCAGTAATTTTGGCTTAGAGATAGCAGTAGATATTTGAGGTACCAATGTGTGCTCTTCTAAAAGCGTAACTATCCCTTCGGAAAGAGAGAATTTCTTCCCCTATAGAAAAAAAACAAATCTGCATGGCCAGTCTCATCCTGGATTTTGCCAAAGATAAGAAAGTATGGCGCTGGACGTGAATAGCAGGACACTCCAACATGATGCCAAAGAGTACAAAGTACTAGATATTTGAACATTGCTTTGCTAACAGATCAGAACCTGAGTAGGTTTCACGTAGCAAGATGGTTAACAACAGCTGATTTAAGAATAGCACAGTACCAGATTCTTTCATAGATAAGGTCTTTTCAGCAGGTGGCCATTTTTCAGAAAGGTGTCGTTTTACGTGAACTTGGCTGTACGTTTAAGTAAATTCATACTCCATTTATTCCAATTTTTAAAAAAATAAACCAACTGAGTCACCAAATCGAAAGTGCAATAGCTGAAATACCATGACAAGGATGCATAATTGTTATAGTGTATAGGAATTGATAACATACCGCATACTAGGTTTTAGAAGTCAGTCAGAGCCGCCGTTTTCATGTAAGTAGGCCTTTCATGTTGTGTATAGTCAGAGTAAACATGTATTTGGACCCCACTATACCCCTGTGGCTCTTTATCATTAGTTACGATGTGTGAAAAAAAAAGAGACAATTAAAGGGGAGAGCCTAATCCAGGTAGAGGAGTATAATTTAATGACTAAAGAGACAAGTGAAAATGACACTAGAAGACACTGCAGGCACAGCTTCAGCCACGAAGACTGTGAGCAAATTGTTCATTTGCACTATGGCTAAGCTACCATAACATATTACACTAACTAAGGGTTCATCAATGCAATTATCAAATTCATGTCAAATTCAGGTAAATAGGCACATTAGCAGCAATATTGGAATTAATAATTTAATCGCCCAAGGAGTACAGCAGATTATCAAACATTAAGTCCCAAAACAGAAATTGAAGGAGGCCACCTGTTTAGTCCTAAACTCAGATCAAAGGACCTAATCCACAGCAGTGCAATCAACACTTAGCTGGGGGAATCTTTGTAATCCAGAAACCAACATGCTGTTTACATCAGAGTAACAATCTCAAAAGCTAATTCAAGTTTCCACTTTAGATTTCACTATGATGTACTAACTCCATTTCAACCATCCCAACACCAATACAGACCTTAACAGGACACTCTGATAGACAGAGGCACATGGGTAGGGTAATACCATTTATTCTGGTGGAGAAAGAGGTACATTTATGAGCTTACACTGAAGAGGAGCTCTTTGTAAGCTCAAAAGTCTGTCTCTTTCACCACCAGAAGCTGGTCTAATAAAGGATAACATCTCACCCACGTTTTCTCTCTAATACCCTTGGACCAACATGCCTGCACCACCCACCAAAAACATTTTGATAAATGGAAGTTAGAGGCTCTCACTTAATGCATAGCTAGCATCTCAGGGTCTCTGGACACAGCCACAGAAGGAAGAACACACACAATCAATGATTTTAAGGCCCTGTTCTAGGGCTGTTCAGTTGATGAATTTTTCTTTCTGGCATCTTAAACCCATGCGGACTTTACAGGTGCACATATACACATTTACCCCTAAAATAATAAAGCTGGAACATCTCTCCGTTAGTACAAACAAAAAGACAAAAGCAGAAATGAAAAAAATACAAAAAGCGACTTGAA
Organism: Mesoclemmys tuberculata; assembly: GCA_007922155.1. Lineage (NCBI taxonomy): Eukaryota > Metazoa > Chordata > Testudines > Chelidae > Mesoclemmys > Mesoclemmys tuberculata. Next base: position 11,302,181 of record ML675617.1, on the reverse strand, counting down.
CTCTTCAGCGTTGGATTCACACAGAATTGGAGCTGTAGCTGCAGTTAAGGACACTGCTGGCATGGTGCTTTGCGCTAGCAGGTTTCTTCAAGTACCTGGAGACTGGTCAAAGCTAGATAGCCTATCACTGATGTCATGACCTTCTTTCCCAGAATGGATCAATGCTGGGCTACCAGAATATCCATCTTCCTGAGACAGCTTGCTGACCTGAAAGCTAAGGCCTTCAGCTATTTTCTTCATCTTTATGGTTGTGATTCTAGCTTGCACCATCTTACAGCATCTCCTTCACAGCTTTCAGGCAAATCAGGTGTGAAATACGCCTTGGACCACAACAACAGAGTCTAACCACATTTGATGTGGGCATGTTTTCGCCCGATATTGGTGTGGAAAGTCCCAAGTAAGCCAAGTAAACCTCAAAAAGAGGAAAGATACAAGATCAGTTTTCAGGAAGCTGCTATAGCCTCCACCTTCAGGTGAACAGTCGTGGGGTTACCAAGCATCAGTGTCTGGAAAAAAGTACTTGAAGGTCCATAAATGTAACTAAACTAAAATTACCTACCAATAGAAAGCAAACATTCACATTCCATCCTTTAGCATTCCTTGAAATAAATGTACATCTCTCATGACAGTTCTCCCATCTTTCCTTTGTCAACAATGATGTGGGGAGCTCACCCAGAGACTGCCGTAAATTAACTGAGTAAAAGGTCACCCTTCAGTAACTTTACATCTTCAAGCAGAAATTTACGCTACAGCTCATGAATATGAATTTCAGGTGAAATAGAAACATTCAAGTTTATACCAAATCCGTATTCTCACGGACTAGTGATATGATATTATGATGGATGGATTTATGTACACAACTTTCCCTCTTTCTTTGCTTGCAAAGAACAATTAAGTGTATACAAAGGTTGCCTAATATGTGGCATCAGATTGGCGATTCCTTCTAAGATCAGATAAGCCCCTCCTCCAAAAATTAAATAAGAACATAAGAATTGCCATGCTGGGTCAGACCGATGATCCATCTAACCCAGTATCCTGTCTTCCGACAGGAGCCAATGCCAGGTGCTTTGGAGGGAATGAACAGTATAGGCAATCACCGAGTTATCCATCCTCTGTCATCCACTCCAAGCTTCTGGCAGACAGACTCTCAGAGCATGGTGTTGCATCCCTGCTCATTCTGGCTAACAGCTACTGATGGACCTGTCCTCCATGCACTCAAACCCCCCCCCCCCCAAACGAGATTAATTCCATTTTGAAAACTGTAAAATATAGGTCCTTCCCAAGAGTTGGGAATGGTGGCCAGAGACCAATATGTAAATGTAAGAAAGGGCAAACAAAACCATCTGAAGGTTGTCAGCAAACACAACACATGCCTAAACATGACCCACTGTACCCTTGGGAGTGGCCAAATATCATGCGGCAGTGAATCCAAAGACCAAGCTTGACCATTTATGGCAGTGGTTCTCAATCAGGGGTACGTGTACATAAAAAGCACTAGGGAAGTCAGTACAAATTAGAATTTCATACAGACATTGACCTGTTTATACTGCTTGTGACAGAGTGCTAGGCAAGAACAGCGGGCCTGGCATTCTGATCACTGCAGCTCCAATCAAACAATGCAGAATGGAGCTAGTTTAACAGAGCTGTGCATAATTTGTGGGCGGAGGCAGAGCTGCAAATAGGCACAGGAAGGAAGTAGAAGGGGGGAAAGCAGGCAATGGGGGAGGAGAGAAATTGCACTTCCCTGCTTGATACAAGAGCCGGCGGGGCGGGGCTCTTTTGGACTGTTGGAGCAGAGCTGTATATAGTATGAAGGCATTGGGAACCCACACTGCAAATAAACTACATAAGGTGTTTGACAGCACCAGGGACTCCGAGCAGTTTGTGGACTGGACCAGAGGCAGGAGCCAGACAGCGTTGTCACACTGCTCTATATACACACTACACATTTCAGTGCAAGTACAATATTTATATTCCTATCAATTTATTTTATAATTATATGGTAAAATATGAGCAAGTAAGCAATCTTTCAGTAATAGCGCGCTGTGACACTTTTGTATTTTTATGTCTGATTTTGTAAGCAAGCAGTTTTTAAGTGAAGTGAAACCTGAGGTGTAAAGACAAATCAGACTCCTGAAATGGCTACAGTCTGGAAAGCCACTGATTTATGGAATACACAGGCTTCATTGTTCAAGATGCCCTTTCTAAATAGTCTGAAGTATTATGTACCAATTCAACTAATTCAGCGCAGACAGTAAAAGTGTTAAGAGAATTGTTTTCAAGGATCAGAGTTGCTGAAGAGATTCTAAGAGATAATGGCAGTCAATTCACATCCATCAAGTTTCAATTGTTTGTCAAAAGATGTCACATCAGCTTCTTCCCATCCTGCCACAAATGGATTAGTGGGAAGGTTTACCTAGACAGTCATGCAAGCAATTCAGGCTGTGGGTTCAGAAAAAAGGTATCTTACAACACAAAATTTCAAATTTTCTGTTGCCTAGAAAAATGCAGCCTATGCTGCTACTACAGATCAGATGGCAGTAATGTATTTTACGAGATGTTATATAAGGCCTTGCCTGGATTTGACAAAACTGTTCCTACAAAAGGAACCTTCTTGAGAAACAGTGTGATCAAACGGCCATAAATAGTAATAACCAACTGTGCAATTTTCATGTGAGAGAAAATGTCTTAGGAAGAGACAACTTGAGATAATTTGAGGGAATCTGGAGTGATTGTATCACAGTCTGGTCCCCTGTCTTATCAGAGAACATGGCACTGAACGGATCATGGAACAGACGGGTAAACCAGCTTATAAGCACAAATTCCACAGGATGTTCACTGACACCTATTGAAAATACCACCCCTAATCACAGCCACAGACAGTAACCTGTGATAGTACCAACACTCCAATGTCCCTGTTTCTATTACAAGTGACCCAGCAACGCAGGGCAAGATACTACAGAGAGAGCTCCATGAGAAGGTACAGACAATCTTCCAGATGCTCTTGCAATGTCTAGGTGAGATAATCCAGAGAGAAGCCATCAAGCACCTCTCAGACTCAACTTGTAGCATATTATACAATTGTAGCAATGCATGTGTAATTTTTTCTTAAATACAAGTCCTCCTCCGACATTAAGAGGGAGGAATATGTCATGTATAGGAATAGGGTAGTATCCCTTTAAATAGGAACCCAAGAATTGGGACATTGTAGAACTAGAACCATATTTTAGTTGAAAATGCATCATAGTTATACTGGATGATAACGTGACAAGTTTAAGCCATTGAATCCCTGGTTTAAGAATCATTAATGAATTATACTTCAAAGGAGTAGCTTCAAAAAGAGTAGCATATTTGGTATGCGTGCCGTGTGTGCGCGTCAAAACAGGCTGTTCTTTCTCCTATCACTGTATTAGGCCCTTGTAATCAAATCGCACAATTAGCAGTAGATTATAAACCGGAAACTGCTTCTCCTCCTGACCACAATTATCTTGCGCTCAACTTCTCTCAGGACTACTCTGTTGCCCAACTTCATTCACGTGCCACTCTGCTTCCAGGCCTACAAGAAAACACCAGCACAAGAATACTTACCTTTTTTTTTTTTTTTTAAACTCATCACCTCCACTCCACCAAGTCAGCACCCAGGAACATGGACAGCTTTCTATCCATGAGTGAGAAGCAGCAGAGCCCCCTTTAAACCAGTCAAAGCAGCAATGTCAGGTGCAGCTACTCCAACTTTAAAAGATGAAAATAAAATGGAGTTTGTACAAAAAGAAAAATAAAGGGGTGGAAAAACAAAGAAAAATAGAAAAGCAAGAGGAGAGGGGATGGGGGCAGGAAGAAAACAAAATATATGAACCCTTTTGCTCTAACTCTAGCATAGGGTTCCCCAGGCAGGCATACCCATATTTTGAGAAGGGCAGAGTGTCACAAAAGCAAATCCTATGCGCTTAATAAAAGCTATATTAGCCACCCTTGCTAAGCACTTTACAAATCTTATGATCTCAGAGTTTTAATATATTCAGAGACATATCCTTTCAGGTTTCCTGCAGCAAGTGGTATTGCACATTTTAAATAGCAATTCCTTGCCAATAATATACTCTGCCAAAAAACTGCCTTGGTTTTAGCTTTCTTTCCAATAGCAAAAAGAGAAAGCTAAGCAAAATACTTTACATACAATAAGTAATAGATTCAAGGAAGTAACTTGCTACAGGACGCCAGAACAGAGAAAAATGAAGGCCTCGCCATCAACACAAATATTACCTTCCCAATTTTGATTTTAAATCATCAAATTTTCTGGCAGCAGTAAAAAGATTATTCCAGGCTAACAAACACACAGATAGCATTTGGGGAGTAGAGGATATGCATTGGTTTAATAGTGGAATGCCCAAAACCACTCAGGAAAGAAGTGCAGCCAGCACACTGTCATTCTGAAAACCCCACCTTAAATCTAACCACCTATCAGTGGGTTCCAAGATGGAAACTAGCCTCATCCAAACACCACACACTAGATAGTGCTTGATTTTTAAGTTTTATTGCGAACAAGTTTTAGACAGTCAACCATTCAATTCAACAGAGTTCACAGTCAAATGGCCTTATTTTGATTTATTGTTGTTTCAGAAATTGTCATTTGCATTTAGACTGTATGCATGGTTTGGGCATTCTCACCATGTATACAATTCTGTTCGGTGTCACAGTATGTTGACAGTTCATAAATGTTCTTAGATGTATGGCCTTGCATTGGCTGCAAATAGATGGTTGGTTGTGTGCATTTCTTCCAGAGCATTAGTGAATATATTCAATAGCATTGGCTCAAAAAACCCACTCATTTGTTTATGAGTCCACATTTAAAAAGGTTTGATTTAGCAATTAGTCATTTTAAATCTATTTAATGTGTTACAATAATTTTTTGAACCAACCTTCTAGAATCAGACTATTGTGTGACTATAAGTTTAATGTTTTATACAACATATTCTATCAGGAATATTGCAAATTCTTTCTACAGAACTTGTTGTAATCACAAAGAACTATTTCCAGACACATTTTCATGATGCCCTGTTGATTAATAATATTTCCATCCTTTTAATTTTGATTTGAAAAGGTATTGTATTAGCATTATATTATTTTGATCAGTGTCAGATTAACCAGCTTAGAAGTTACTAGATCAACCTATTCACCAGTTTTAAATATTAACATAACTTTGGTTTTCTTCTAGTCCTCTGAAGCTTCCCCAGTTTTCCCCTGAAGTCATTTAAAACAAACCAAGAGAACTCTTTGGCAAACACTTATGAACTCTTAGACAGACCCATCAGTTTTAATATATGGTATTTTCTTTGACAGATGCTATTTAAATACATCCTCTTTAGTTACTGTTAGAAAATAAATGTTATTACAGGTTATGAATACACCATCCAGCTTCATACAAAATCTGGAACACGACCATTTATTGAACATCTCTGCCCTTTCTGCATCGTTGGCAATTTTATCACCCCTATGTAGTAATGGGATGATACTGTTAATATTTCTTTTCACGATACTTACATCATACACTCTAACTGCTTTTTCATTTGTTCCTCCTTCTGCAATAAGTCACAGTAACTGTAGAAGGCAGCAAACCAATTTTGTGTTTGCAGATACAACGTAAAATTGGTTAGATCATTAAAAACTTAATCCAGCAGCACTATCAGTATTGAGCGTTCTTTCTTTCATGTTTTGATATATGCTTTCTAGTCAGTGAAACTTTTAAGCCTATAGGACAATGAACCTAATTTTTCAAAGATGGTTCTTCTCTGAAAATGGGATGATAATGGAATCTCCATTTCCAGAACAAATTTGCTCAGTTTATAAGTGAAAAAGATGGGTTATCTAACTGCTATTACTGAAAATTCTACCTGAATCTGAAAGTCAAGCTGTGTTCTTTTCGGCTGACTTACCACAAGCAGTAAAGATTTCACAGCTGGAACTTCATTTACAATTCTGATTATTATTCCTGAGCCAAAGAAGGAACACAGCTAACTTTCCCAGACCTCTATTAGCTCCTCAGTGGTAAAAAGAGAAAAAAATTTGATTTAGCAGTAAAACCAAGTAGATCCAACTAGGAAAACACATGGAGGAGAGCAGATCTATTGCAGGGGAGACAGGGAGGCAATTTTTATGTAATCACTTTTCTGAGCATAACCACAATAAAAGTCTCTCAAGCAATACATTTTAATGCACTATTTGCAGCCTGGCTCCTCCCACTTAGTTTCAAATATGTATTATAAATTATTTTAAATTTAGCTACACACTTGCAATCGTTCAGATTTCATTGGGGTATCTAAGAAATCCTGTATCTGCTACTGCAGAGCCCCAAAATGTTATGCTGAGTCCTGGCATTTCCCCACCACTACCCCCTTTTTGCAGCTAAACTTCAGAGAGTAAAGATTAACTTCTATCTAGTCCCCACTTAAATGAGCTTCTGCATAGTGAAATCCAAATTCCCAGAGTTGGGTTACCCACTACCAGAAAAAGGAGTTGGAAGGAGAGTTTTTTTGGGGGGGGCAGGCGCAGCATAGGGAGAGGGGAATTCCACATCTCATATTCAAGGTAAAGTTACAGGGATCTCTGTACAAAAATAGGGTGCTCCTTAGTAGATTCGCTACTGTTCTTCAGCTATGGAGATATTTACCTGCACTTTCCTCGCATATTTTATTATTGATTCATTACTTGGTGACCTCTCACTTTCTATGGAGTGTGTACTCCTATTACCAGTCTTATACTACCTCACCCTCCACATCATACCACTCCAGACTCAAATATGTTACAAATTAAAAAATTGCTAAACATTTTATCAAGTGCTTGGGGAAAATACTTTAGATTTTTTTTTTTTTAAACATGGCTGTTGAATGGAAAACTAAAAACAGAAGCATACATATGGCACTCCTTCTACCATTAAGGAAATTTTAAGTGTAATTTATTTCAGTACTGTTGTGGTGCCTTCTATGGATAATTTTAAATAAAAACCTTACTGAAAAGTCTAGTTTACACAGAGGGGACCACTTCAAAATGAGTGGATTTTACACGTTAGCAAAACAGACAACAAACATTATTTTGACAATGATCATTTTAATTATCCACAATATTACTTCATGATGATGTATTAGTAGGGATCTTATGTTTTGTCATGTTCATAAAACCTTATCAATAAAACAATCCTCACTACAATACTCTGCTACAAATCTTTGTTAAGCGGGGAACCACCACCATTATTTTGTGTGCATGATTAAATAGAATTTACATTCTATGGAGTAGCAATATTTTACTATATCTATATATTTGCAAAGGTTCCACCTGCCCAACTCCATGGAATTGTCTAAACAGCTTATGACAGCACTTTCTGCTATTTAAAAAAAAAAAAACCTCAAAAATATCCAGGAGAGGATTGCTATTTGAAAAATAACATTTTTCCTACCTACTTGAAGAACAGTGGAATGAGCCATTTTATAATCCATTGCAGAAGCCCTCTTTTGAGGAAACAGGTATCCGAACATTCATTCCCACAGCCCGATGCTCATCCTCCTCGTTGTTAACATGATAAAGAGTAGAAAATAATTATCTGGGCTCAACTGAATCCTCTAAGTCATTTTGGAGATCAGTTAGTAATGATTTGTCTATGAATTTTAAGTGACTTTGTGTCATCTGACGCTAGAACTCAGTTTCAGAAGTATATTATGAAATGATGAGCCTTGAAGACGGTTGTGCTAAAATCACATGATGGGACAAAAAGTTCAAAATGACTATATGAGTTATGAAATGTGTGTCAGTCAGTCAGTCAGTCTCAGATCAGATTAGTTCTGAGACAAAATAACCACCACAGCATGAAGCCCCAACTGTTCAGAACTCCATGGCCTTTCTCACAACCATCCGCTTGTTAACAGTTGTACAGGTCACGCTACATTAACCTTCCATAGTACAATTCTTACATGAACAATGCTCTAAAAACAATACACCTACAAAAGAGGACAGTGGGAGGAGAAGGGGACTGGAAAGCAATACATGTGTTGGCAGTGGCTACTGTATTGAAGAAGAGAGGAGAAAAAATTCTCTGGGACAAACAAACAAGGATTTCCCTCCCACAGCCCTGGAAAAACACAAACACAATGTATGGGGATATTTTGAGCTACCTTTGAGTGTATCTGAATTACTAAGGGGAAATAACTAAAAACATTAGGTTCCAATTTCAATCTGTGAATGAAAATTACTCTTAAAAGCTTAAAACAAAAACGTTATGAGAACATCAAGTTTCTTATTATGACTATTTAACCTATTAGGACATAATACAGAAGTTACAAACCTACCTAGAAGCCTAAAATGAAAAGGCTATAGGTAGGGACATTTGTGAGAGTGGGGAGCAAGACATGTCTAGAGTGGTGTTGACTCAATCTTTGGGTGTTTAAGAAAGGAGAGATGTTGGAGTTATGAACCATTAGGAGAGCATAGTTTGCTAGCACATCCAACTTCCTGGAAAGTAGGCAGGGAATTTGATATTGTATATCTAAACAGAACTGGGTATCTATTCTTATTTTTTCAGTTTTCAGAGTGTTGGACTTACCACATGGCTGCATCTCATTTTAAGTGTCATAAACGTGAAAGCCGCTGATCAACAGTGTAGACGGGTGATTAGCTGTTAGTGATTACTAAGCAGAATTTATCTGACTCCACTTACCTAGAGTTAAAGAAAGCAGTGGGGGATAAAAATCAACTGACTGGACTGAAATCGTTAAAATAGAATTTTCCACGTTGAAAGGGTAAACATTGTCAAGAGTTGTTAAGTACCAAAATAGCAAGGATTTGGGCTCATTTAAACAAGAACAGAAAAATAGTTTTCTTGGGTTCATCAAGATCTAATGGGCAAAGATTGAAAACTTTGCCTACAGAAGAAGAAGAGCAGGGCACTAATAATTCTGATGAACCTGCAAGTGGATATTTTTGATGCCCTCTCTGTTATCAGAACAAACTGCAATGATAATTTAAGTCTGTGTCAGCAGCACTTGGACATCTGCTTTATTCAAGAACAGTCTCTGTTCATTAACACCCAAAAGGTGGCAGTCCATCAGTGTTTACACAGTGAAAAGACAGCCACAAGGTAAGAAACAAACTTGATGAAAATGACTGAACACTTTTGCTAATAACCAACAGTGTACCAAAAAGTGAGCAATTTAAATAAGTTATTAAAGCGTACTTTACTCTGGATATCCTATAACAGATTATGGATTTGCAGATCTTTTGCTACATACTGTAAGAAACAGACAAAGAAAAACATCAAAGGAAGAACTGAAGGATCATCATTGACATTAAATGTAAAATTGCTGGCAACGGAGCTAATCTGAACCTACTGCTGAAAACAACACTACAAAACATTGTATCCAAGTTGTTGAAGAAACCATGCAGAAAAAAAAAAAAAAAAGATAATATAAAATTCTCTGCCATTTGCACAGAGAACAAAAATACAAGATCAGGATGATTCTGGACATGTAAGGCTTCTCAACTTGTGACATGTTGGCATTCTACATATAATCTAACCCTCAGTGAGACAGCGATATCATCTGCACAGTCCTAAAGCACATTGTGGTAAATTAAAAATTTATCTCACAACTACCATCAGCTTTTGTTTTGCTTCATTGTTTATTTTTTAAATCAGAAAAAGAGGTTGACACCTTATGTTCCCCATACTACTTGGAGAGTTCTCAGGAACATTGTGTTTCTGTAGTTACATTCTGCTACCATAAGGCACATTGAACTCAAAAACATACAAAGTATTTTATTACAAAAAGAAACTCTACAGAGAGTCACTCAATTTACAAAAGCTACAGAAGGTGGTTGCAGAGGGATCTCACAGATTACAAACTGATGACACTGCTGCAGTCTCAGAGGAAGTCTAGCTCAATCTAATTAAGGAAGAATTGGAACCACACAAGGACAAAACAATTCACAGACGCTATGGGACATTTTCCATCATTCAGCCAATATAACAGGACCCAAATACAAAGTAAGAGGTCAAGACCAGAAATAGAAGAGAAGACTGAAATGTGACTGCTGGAACAAAATTCTGAGCTCCTTCTCTTCTACCACTTCAAAAATCAAAGATTCAGATTTTGAAACCTAAATTTATGTTCATAGATGAGATTGTGTCACAGTTCCTTTAAATCAAATAATGGAAATTTGGGTAAGTAAGTCACAGAAAGTCAGCCAGTTGAAACCCAAATCCAAAAATACTGGCAAACTTAAAATACCCCCTGCATTCACTTTCATTTTAGCAACAAAATCAGTATGGTTTAGCACATTTGAACTTCGGTAGATAGACACTCCTGACAGAGCTGAGTTAGGTACAAGCCTCTGAAATGTTAGTTTTCCATACTGATTAGAATGTAAGTAGGTGGGACCTTTTCTTCTTGGTGTTCTATACAATGAGAAGAGCACACTGTCAACAAATTAAGTATTAAAATATATAAATTGCTTAAAATCAATTAATTGTACCTTGCAAACTTCAAAATCACATTGAAGAATACCCATTAGAAGCCCAAAATAGGTTCATTGTGTAACAGGTACACTTGCACATATGAAGTGGCAGCAGATGGCATTCGGTCAACAATCAATTAAGTGTGTATGGAAGGTGTTGTTTCCTTCTACTTTTTGAAATACACAATTCACTGGTTCACCTCAAGCTTCATGGTGCAGTTATCAAGTATTAATGAAAATCCTGCTTTCAGGCTAATCCCTACACAAAGAACAAGATAGTGAATTTGTCACACATATAGGGACAGGCAAGGAAAACCTCTATACAACAGATCCACTGTAACGTGTGTTGAATGACACTGCTCTACATTCGTAGCGCTTATCTCCTTCTCTCCACACTCTTAGGGCACCTTGCTTATGTGTGCTGTTACAGGAGACATCACTCGATGGTAAAGTCAGAAGTCTCACAAGTTCTTTTTCTTGACACACACACATACAAGCAAAGTTCAGTCTGGAGGGAAAAAAGCCTGTTTTGAGAGGTGCTGTGGCAAGTAGCAAGGAAGTTTGCTCTGCACCTTAATCTTTCTAACTAGAGTCAGTTCTTCAGACAGGAGGCACTCGCTTGGCGTTAGACATTGGTGTTTAGACTGAGATTCCAGAAAGGGGTTGTCTTCATGATATTTGTATTTTACCCTATATACATCAGTCCTTGAACCACCAAGTTGTACTACGGGTACAACCAGGCTCTATATCACTGATTTCTCCTCTACTGGAAAAATAGACTTACAGGGCTCTAAAAATCTGCCATCAAAAGAGGTCACATGCATCTATTCCTCATTCATCTCATTCCAGTACTCACATGCAATGGGTTTACTTTTCCCCTTCTATTTCATCCACCACTGAAAGACAGACAATACACCATAGCCCCTCCTGCTGTAATGAGTGGCCTGGAGTTGACACGTGTATGGACTTAGCATAACCCACAACTATCTTGTATGCTCAGCCACCACAAATTGGAAACAAAAGCTAGAGTCAGGAGAATTTGGCTTTGGCTTAGACAGACAGAGAAGTATCAGCTGCAGCATTACTAACAGGGATAGAAACAGTGAAATCACAGATTCATGTGAATGGAAGGAGTGTGGACACATTAACCTTGAGTTTCTGCAAGATTCTTACTGGGCGCCTATGAGAGTTTCTTATTAAAAGTTGCTTTTGCTATTGCTAGAGAAATGATGTTAGCCCAGTAGGGGTTATCATTGGTTAGGTCTATTGTATAGTCATACTATAAATAAATTAATTGGTTAAGGTATAGATAAGAAGGACTCGCATTTTAACTATATAATGAGGGTCAGAAGACAAGCTCATTGGAATTTAATATTGGAACACAGCTCAAGACCAAAGCTGCCTGAACTCTTAACCTCTGCATGACCATCCTGTGCAGAAGCCAGAGCCCCACAAGAGATCAGATCCTGACCAGCCATCGAGAGACCTGGGGAGCGTTACATGCTTGGCATGTGTATTCTGCTGATTCATTGATAAATTGCCAATAAATACATATGCATGTTTAAGGAGATACACTGTGTGAAGGCTCTTTCACTGGGAAAAGGTCCATGCAGGTCCTGCATAGCCCTGAACCCACCAGGCAAAAGACAGGGCCTGAGCCACGGAGAGGTAAAGTTGGGTCCACTGTCCCCAAGTGCCCACAAGGTACGAGACAGGGGTCTTCAAATATCCCTGAGAATCCACGAGGGAAGGTAGGATGGGAGCCTGACGTGTGCAGATAACACTCCTCCCTCTAGACACAATCTTTAGGATGTTAATCACCAGTTACTGAAGTCAGCAAGTTACCAAACAAAGCAAGAATACACCACAGAATAATGCTTTGTGTGTTTGACAAAGGTAGTTCAGTTGTAATTATGTTGGGGAATGCGCCCTGCAGATTACTGAAGGCAACACCTGTCGGAAAGCAGAGAGAAACTGATTTTTGTGCAAAAATTAAGACCAATTTAGTGAAGATCTGTTTTGGCTTGAAAAAAAAAAGTTGATTCTTGCCCCTCTATCTACAGATGTGTAACAGTAAGCATCGAAGAGTGAAGATGATGTCTTCAAAGTTACAGCAATAATAAAGGAAAGTGCTTTTTGAACTATTGTAGGACTTTAAATGGATTGAGTTTTGAACAAGACTGGTTTAACCCATCTACAAGAAAATAATAACCCATTTCTAGAAGGATGGCAAAGCTTTGCTGTGTTCAGATTTATGTAACGAGCCTGGAATCATTTTTCAATTTAGAATTATTAATATTGTTTTAATCTATAATACATATTTTTAAAAATCAAAGCTACAGGTGTGTTGAGGATCCAGGTCTGAACATCGGAGATAGGGAGTTGGGGGGGGGGAAGGGGAATGTCTCATGTTTCAAACAAGATTATTCTGCCCAGATTATCCTCTCACACCATGACACCAACAATCGATACAGTCAGGAAGTTTGTTTCACAACCACACAGGCCTAGTACTTTACCCTTAAATGGCTAAGTGGACTGAAATATTTGTTTTGACTACTGAGATAACTTGCCAGGATCCTAGAATTGTAAGCTTATTATCCTCCGTGGCCTAACCAAGTGAGAGCTTTTGCTTTTTGGTAAGCACTGTATCAGCACCCTGACACACCGGCTTTTCTGACCTGCCAGCCAACTTCTCAGGACTCTGCCAGCCCAAACCTTGCATAGCAAGTAACCATCAGCGAACCCCAACACCCGAATTCCTCAGAGATGTCTCACTGAGGCATCCAGGTCTTTCACTGAACACTCAAAGGTTATTACAGTCACTACTCCTTTAGAGAGAGATACAACAGAAGCTTATGAACCTAACTGGGGTTCACAAACCCTTCACGTCAGACAAAGCCCTGAGTTGGTTTACGGTAAAAGTAAAATAATTTTATTAAGAAAAGGGCATCGGGTTAAGTGATACCAGGGAGAAAGAATAAAGATAAAAATGGTTACAAAAAAACCAAAGAGACACATTTTAGACTAAAAAACCTAATCAGAGAGAGTTTACTTACAGAAACTTCTCCAGCGTGACTGGCTGTTCTCATAAAAGCGAAGTGCTGATTTCTTTGGTCCCTCAAGAGATAGAAAACGTAGAAGTTTGCCCTCCCTTTTTTATAGCCCAGTAAACCTCTGAAATGTATTCTTCTGAAAAGTCTCCCTAGATGAATTTCCTTTCCCCTGCTGGGTGTAAATGCCAGTCTGGTACATACTCCATGCTGGTTCCTCGCTTGCTGGTGATTTTTACAGTGCAAACCATCCCTCCAATGCAAATGAATAGCCCACTAAGTTTGGCTAAACCTGGCTTGAGCTGCTGGCTTCATTCCTTTTCTGTGGAGAAAACCCATGACATGTCTGATTTAAAACACATTTCAGTCACATATTTCTAGTATATTCGTAGAGTTCTTTGTAGGTTAATTATACATACATCATACTAGAATATTATTGATCAGTGAGTTATTAGCTTTCCAGGGATATACTACATGACGACTTTTGGATAAATATCATGAAAACAGTGCACCAGCTGCCTCTGGGGTGTTCTGAGGGTCACAATGGCCTGGTCAAAGAACAGTGAGATGATGAAAAAGTAATACACCTCAGACCTTGGATCTGAATGCTGCTGAAGGAAATGGAAAATGACTCCCAGTGATTTCAATAGGAGCTGGCCTGGAACTTTAACTCTCAATCCCATTAATGTTATCTCTCTGGTACTGAACTCTGCTCTCAAAGCCAACACAAGTTAGAACTCCTTCCAAAACACCTTGAACTTGTATCAGTGGAGAAGTGCCTCTGCCACAACCATCCCCCATGCCAATTTGGAAGTGGCTGGCAGACGCAGGGCCTAGATCCATTAGCTTGTTTCCCTTTTTATAGATGGGCATTATATTTGGCCTTTTCCAGTTCTCTGGAATCTCTCCCATCCTCCATGACTTTTCAAAGATAACCACTAATGGCTCAGATATCTCCTCCGTCAGCTCTTGGAATATTCTAGGACGTATTTCGTCAGGCCCTGATGACTTGACATGCGATCGGGTTTCCAGAAGTTGTCACAGCATTCGTGCTACAAGGCTGCCAAACTCTTAAAACATCATTGTGCAGCTCAAGGCTTTTTTGAGGTGTCTGGTTTTTTTTCTTTTTAATCCCTTGTCCACACTGTACTGGAAGCTGGGGTATGTCAATATTCAGGAGAGTTAATACATTTGCTGAAGTCTTGGTAACACATACCAGCAGCATTCAAACTTTTCAATTTATCCCATACTGTGAACTGAAACACATTTCTCAATTCAGAGACTCAATTTTAGAGTCTCTTAAATGGTCAGGTATCTGGAAGCTAAGTAAAGAAATCACAAAGAGCTGAGGAAGCACTAGTACCGTCTAATGAAAGTCATTAATGTCCTCACAACCCCAGCAGTAAAAAAACAACAACAAAAAACCCAAATGCATAGCTAAATGTTCCAAAGCAAAAAGAAAACAGCTCTTTGCTCCGCACAGAATACCGCAAGGAATGAGGAGTCCACGAGTCTGAGGTCTGGAAGTTGCCATATTCACTCAAGTGTCTAAAAAGTACTGTTACCCCAGGGACTACTTAATGAATTGCCTTGGGAGCTGTCAGGCATAGAACTTAATAATATGCTACATATATCTTTGGGAAGTTAAGAATCAAAGCTTACTAAGGGCATAGAACAAGTGGCACACGCTCAGGCCGGATCCATAAAAAGTTTTAGGCACCTAACTGCCACTTTCGGTGCTTGCATCCAAATTTTAGGTGCCACTGAGATCCTCAAAACCGCTGCTCAAGTGCCACCTAGGATCCCTCAGTGTCTGGCATTTAGTTTGCACACAGCTGCCTCAGTCCAGGCATCCAGGCAACTACCTTATGCATAAGCCCCAGCAGGGTCTTCCAACTAGACATTCCCATAGGTAGACACCCTGGATACAAGAGACCCAGATTCAATGCCCCCTCTTCCTTATGTGGAGCAGGAATTTGAATCTGAGTTTCATGCTTCTCAGTTGAGTGCCCCAACCAATGCACTCTGGGATATTTTGGAGTCAGTCTTTCATGCTCTCCTGTTGAAGCTGCTCTACTGTACCTAAATAGTCAATGGGCCAGAAGTAGAGTCCAACGGTTAGGGGTGACAGTTCCTGGGGCACCCAAGACTGTGAGTCACCTTGTCATCCATCCCCTGCCTCTAGCAAAAGGTAGCCGTGCCCATGCTGACATGATGGTAATGTTTGAAAGGGACTCGGAGTGGGATGCACCTGTCATTAACCTAAAAACAAAGACAGGACTGGCATAGCCCAGAGAAAAGTATCTAAGTAGCTTGCAGGCTGGTAGCGTTAGGGAGCTACTGCCATGTCATTGAGGTATTTATGACATTTTGTGCATGTTTTGTTAAAAAATCCTCACTTGACTTCTCTGGCTTTTTGTATTCGGCTACTTGACTGATGCAATCAGCTCACAAAAAACAAGAATACATTAGAAAGATATAACACCGTCTCAGACAAAAACATAACTTTTTATGAATCCACACATCACTTATCTCTCAGTTGAAGTCAGACGCAGAAAGATTGCACTGGACCCACAGGATGGTTTTTCTGTGGAGTCATTCACAAAGCACTCCAATCACTTAGTTAGAAACGATGCACGACATAATCCAAACTGGCTGAACCGCTCAAGTAACAGGCTCAAGTATAGGTTCAAATGCATCAATTTTCTTTTTTATCACTGGGCAAACTGTTGCAGGGGAATCAAATGTGCACTTTGGTCACGTGAAGGCCAACACATAGAAAACACACACCTCTTTGTTATGAGCAATAATGTACAGACCATTCACTCGGCCCTAACCTTTTAATTTTGCCGTAAACAGTGACTAAATATTGTTACATTTTCCTGCATTACACTTTATACATTATCTGCCTTAAGCCATTTAAAAAAAAATAAAAATCAATATTTATCAACTGCTAGAACACAAGTTGTCTCCTGCATCAAGAATAGGAGATAACTGATGGTAATTGGTGACTTTAAAAAAAAATGTGCCCACTGTGACCGTTTCCTGTGTTACCTCACACCAGGCTTCAGGCCACATGGGGGATTTCATTACCCATG
This sequence comes from Mesoclemmys tuberculata, assembly GCA_007922155.1. NCBI lineage: Eukaryota > Metazoa > Chordata > Testudines > Chelidae > Mesoclemmys > Mesoclemmys tuberculata. The sequence goes on along the minus strand of ML675617.1, from coordinate 11,285,539 downwards.
CAAATTGTAGAGCGCTGCTCTGAGGCGGCTCTCCACACAACAGTTTTGGGATCAGAGGACATGGGATACAGGCATGGCCCATGGATTCACTGGGAGAAACAGAGAGAAAAGCTCAGTGGCTACAAAGCAGCTCAGCTATTGTACTGTGGCATAGAGAAATATTCTGTCTTATCATATCTCCACAAGGAACGCCAGCACAAACGCCCATTTATATAGCCTCTGGGCATGAGTCAGGTACTTGACCCTTAAACAGAGCAACGTATGGGAAAACCCAAAGGAAAGATTCGGAGCTGGCCCAGTACGCTACAGAGCCAGATCGCCACACACACTTATCTTTCTGGGGGCTGAGTTGCGGGGTTTTTTTTTAACGAGTTCAGAAGCTCATTATCAAATCTAGGCTTCACCACCCCTTCACTCCCCTCTCCCCCACTCAATTAAGGATTTCTAGAACAATCATTTGGGCCTCAGAAACTCTCTTTATCCCACAATATTTTAACTGTTAGGCCCAACTGCTTACAAGAGGACAGCTGTCCTCATTAAGAGAGATTTATAGACATCTCTGAAGTTGTGATACTTCCCTACATGATGAAAAACATAGCATGTGAAATTCATATCAATTTAAGAAAAACAAAGACAGTTCTATACACTCCTACCTATACAGGCTGCTTTACACTGCATAATGCGCAGACCACCAGACATAAAACTATGATATAAATGTACCAAGGAATGCTGCCCACTAAATATTAAGAGATTTAACTCCTTACTGCTGGCAAACATGTCATTCCCCACAACAGACTTCATCCTTTTCTGCTTGGCCTATGCATTTCCCCTCCACCTGACATTATCATGCATATTCCACTGGGCCAACCTTTCTGTCTTTTCTCAAGCAAAGCTTCTAATGAGGTCAAAGGGAGAAATGGTACCTCTGTTCATGTACAAGCATTGTGGTATATTTACAAGTTCTCTCTCTATTCCCCGATACCCAAAATGAGGTCAAAAGGCCTAATCTAGTACCCTGACAGTGCAAAACAAGCAGTTAATGAATTGCTGCTGCAGTCGAGTCACACGGTATTTATAGTTGCAATTGTTGAAAGTTGGTTCTATTATCAACAACAGACACAGTTCAGGTGATTTCTGCATCTGCGCTTCTTGCAGAGAAAAAACAGGATAAAAACCTTCCGTGATGAAACTCTAAAAAAATCTTCAAAATACATATAGCCATCATTCCTCATTTCAAAAATACACACAACATATGAGGATCTTACTGAAGTACATCGCTGGTCTTCACAATGTGGATTATGGTCCCAATTCAATGAAGCATGTTAACCCGTGTCACAATTTAAGCATGCGCTTAAGTCCCAGTGATTTTGAAAGGGTTTAAAAGCCTTCCTTGAAGACGGATGCTTTTCTGAATCAAAGCCTGTATCAGAGTGTAAGTTTTGTATTTCCCATCTTTTGCTTATTTGGCTTAGCATACACCCGTGAACATAAACGTTAAGTAAGCAGCCAATTCAGCAAACACATACGAGAAGCTCTTCTCTGCAGAGAAAGTTGCTCGTGTGCACCTCTGTAGGATTAGCTTTGGTTGTTAGTTTTCAGATTAAGGGAACATGTTTGTTACATATTTGAAGCCGCATAGAAAAATTATGTTTGAAAACTGAAAGACTTTATAGTGCTGTAGTTACATTACAATTCTATAATCAACCCCACTACATTTTTTCAGGATTTATATTGCTATAGAAATTATTATTATAAACTCCCTACTTCTATGGTAGATGTTGATTGGTCATGGAAAACAAAGCAAAGTACACTGTGCAAACTATGACTTTTCTTTTAGTTCTCAAATACTTAATTTTTTTAATGAGCATTTCTGATCATTGGAGCAGTTACTTAACAAAAAAGTGTTTGATGCTTTGTTAGAATATATTGTACCATTTTCAAGTCCCCACCACCCAAACTTCAAAGCTTCTTTAAATGAGTTACTACGTCTAGCAACCTTAAAACCACACCAAAAGCACATCAAAGCATGGCTCTCCTGCATAGACCCCATGATACAGAAAGAGATGTGTTCTGTTGGATTTCAGTCATGAAAAAGGGGGGCTGATATTAAATATTTGTACATTTTTTGTATGTGACATTTTAAAGATGCAGTTTCTTCAGTGTTAGCAGCAAATCCTGAAGTATATATAAATAGTAAGAACCTCAAAAATAAAAAACTTTCCTTCTGAGCAAAAATAACTGCAGCTTATGTTTTTTTTTTTTTATTTTAAGGGAACCACTAGAGACACTCTCCTGCTACAGGCTTAAAAACTTTAAGCCAAAAGGTCCTTGCAAACCTTGCTCCTCCTACCTCCTCCCCCCACTCCTCTTATTAAATGCATTGACATCCTGCCAAGGTGCTGTTTTTAACACTGCCACCGTGCTAATTATACTAAAAGACACAGAAGATTTATTGTACAGCGAACTGTTTTGCTAGGAGCCAGTTTAAGCAGCCTCCGGAACACTGCAGTGGCAGCCATACATGTCACAGTACTTCAAGGCACAGAAAGAAGACTAGTTCTCTTTTACAAGGTTCAAGTAAGTAGGTTAGCGGTCACCAGTGCCACAGTTCAAACTGTTCACCGAAGTGCACGTTACCCACAGTATCCCAGTATCAATTTTCAATAGCTGAGACTGGAATCTTTTTGCCTTCAGACCCCTTGGTATATTTTTCAGCTGAGAAATCCACTTCCATTTCAGGGTCTGGGAGAAGAAGCGGGAGGGGGCTCAGACCCTCAAAAAGAGGGATCATCCCGCTATGCAGGACATGCCTTTTACCCCTTTTTTGCACCTTTGAGGTTTACAAAAGCATTAGAGGCAAGAGACGCAAACAACACTTTTTAATTAAACAAAACTAAGATGTTCTAAGCTTAATACTAAATCTGTAAATGGAATCATGAATATTACTCATAGCGGGATTCAATTCGGTTTCCTTTTAATCTTCAATGTATAGTTTCAAGACTCTTGATCTGAATGCCTTTTTTGCAAATCCCAAAATGTAACCAAATGAAAACTCTCTCTCACCACAGATATCTCCCTCTTCCTCTCGCACACACATTTTAACCCATCTTCACCCTGACAGAAGCAATGCAAATAACAGGATCCATTAACAGCTTTTATGTATACTTATTCCTGACTGTCTTCTGATTATGAAAAATAAAACATACTCACACATTTTATTATGACAGCATTTATGGTTCTCAGGTGAATTTAAAAAACCTATAAAATATGAAGAGCAGGATTCTATTTACATCTCTATTTTGGCTAATTTTGTTATGTTGGGGAACTCATTTCAGAGCCATGCCTCAGTTTCCCCTATCTGTAAAATGGAATAATAATGTTTATGCATTTTATAAAATACTTGGAGGGCCACAGATACAGACCTGTATGTGCGAAGTATTACAGTAATCAGTGTCTTTTTAAGGTATAACTTTGCACACTATTTAAGGAAAAAATAAAGTACCCTCCGTTAAAGCCACATATTAGTTCCCCTAATCAAAAATTGCATTTTAATTCTCAGACGTGCAAGGCTGCTGGTGTACTACATGTCAACTTCAAGTCATCCATGGGAACATGAACATTCTGCTCACTCTTCCTGACTGTTTTATTTATTCATTTCACACACAGCGGGGGTAGCAGTTCAAGTATGCTGAGCACCCAACCCAAGTGAGCAAAAAAAAAACAAGAAACAAAAAACCAACACCCCCCTCCCCTTACACACACACACACACACACAATCTGCCGTTGTTCTGAGGGATGGGGCTCTTCAAAACAGACAGCATTTGGAATACAAATCAAATCTGTTCTCTCCAGTTGCTTCCACAATCTTTTATGCTCCAATTTAAAAAGCTTATAAGGAGCCTTAAATAAACTGATAAATGCCCTTGGATGGACGAACAGGGTGGTATGCAGTCCAACAATCTTTAAAAGCTGTTGGAAAGAGTTTGACTTATGCCTATAGTTTTGAAACATTATTTATGGAAATGCATGCAGTAAGTAACAGAATAAGGATATAATGCCTTGTATCTCCCATGTAAAATGCTCTTTTTGCAAACTCTAGCATCCCTGTGTACTAGTAGAGTTTTCCCCTCCTTGTAAATGACAGCTGGAGACAAATTTGTTAATGAGTTTACTCACCCCCAGGAATTCTCCAAGTCCTGCCAGTTGAGAGACTTCTTCAGTAGTAGTGATATTTGCTATAAATAGGAGTTGCGGGAATATAATGGATAGTTAAAGAATTCTGATGAAGAGACTTAGGAAAGGTAAACTAAATCAAACCCCTTAGGCTGTACCACTAGTCTAGAGGGAAGGATAAAAAAATTTTTTTTAAAAAGAGAGAATCAGCCAAATTGGTGAGCAGATTGGCTTTGAAAAAAAATATGAAGAAAATGTTGAGAAAATGCAGCTCTCAGTTTCATCTTTAGCCCACTTTGTATTGAAGGGACTGAAACAAGACGTTCATTATGGATGAGATAGTCTGAAGAACATATGCGCCATATGCTGCATCTGAAGCATCTCATTTTCCCACCTCAAACCAGTTGGATAGAAGAAATATAGACAGGACACAAGGCCAAGTTTGGACAAAAACATTTCTGTCCTTTTGAACAGCTATGTAAAATAAGCTCTAGTGAAACCAGATTCTTTATTCTACTGGGTGCTACATTCTGTGCTTTACAGACTTGCAAGAAGGAAAGCTTTAAGCTATTTCGCCATGTTTTGACACTAACACACATCTTTTTTACAGCACTGCGTATTTGTCAAATCCTACAAAGCATTAGGAGTTTGTGGGTGTATATTGTGCATGCTCTATGGACTCTCACACATATGAAATTTTCTCTCTCACAAAATCTGAAAGGCAGCATTAATTCAAGAGTCTCAGAACTGCATGACACAAAGAACTACTTAGCCTACATGGCACTGCACGTAAAAAGATTCCTACCCAACTGTTTTGTTGAGCAAATTGCTATTAAGCAGAAAACGGTCAAAATGGGAATGACAGTAATTCCACCACGTTCCCAACCAGGAAGCTCAATGGAGAGGTTCGTGGTCCATTGGATTCATCTGACTTGAGGACCAGCAAGGATGCATCTATTCTAAAAGCCATAAGCATATTTAGTCCTGCCAAAGTGGGCGTGGCCATATTGCGTATCATCAGTATTAAACTAACACACAGAGTAAAATAAGGCTGTCCTTGCACAGAAATTATTTTTTATATATCCTAGGTAGGATTTTCAAAAGCATCTGAGTGACCTAGGACCACAAATGTAATCTGAAGTCCACAGCAATCAACAATGGAGACTTGCCTATAAGGATATGGCAACCTCGAGTTTATTTTGAGTAACCTAGATTTTGGAAGCATTTTCCATAAATAATACATTTTTAAAAGTTAATTTACAATATTTAAAGAGAGACCCTATTGCATTTTTCCCCCACAGGAGGTAAACTCTAGTCTTCGGTATTCTTCAATACCATGTACATGTGATATCACCTGTAGAATGCACATGGGAGTGTCACTTGAAAAGAAAGCCATGTAGAAGAGATAGAAGGATGGGCTGCCACAGCCCCGTTCTCTTGGCACAGAGAAAAAGGAAAAGCCAGGGCAGATGGATAAATGAGTTAGTTCATCACAAGTAGCATGGTGTCATGGTAGTAAAAATATCTGCTTTAGTACCAGATTAAATAGAGGAAGCAGCTATCTAAATATTTTAGTTTTTCTTCAAAAATATTTATACACCCTCTTAAGTAGAAAAGCAGTAGACCTAATAGCATCACACGAGAAAGAGCACACACAACTGACTGGAAATGCAAGAAAACCTAATGGTGATGTCACCCAATTTATAAAGCCACCTCCACTGGACGATAGGACAAAAAAACCTCTGTAGTTATTCTACCGAGTAAGAGAGTGAAATGAAGATGGCTTAAGCCAACACAGCTAGTTAATTTTTGCCATCTTAATTAAAGCCAGCATCACTGTTGACAAATAACAAGTTACAGCCCATTATAAAGTTGCTGCTGCTGCTTCAGGGTTGAATCCTGACCCCAATGATTTTAACTGGAGCAGGAGCTATACGAGAAGACTTGTGTGATGTTAATTGTGCTTTTGGCAATCAGAAGGATTTACAACAGAGTCCTTAAATCAACTGAAGGGTGCACTTAATTGCATCCTTTGTATTCAGAACCAAATGGAGATATAAGCATGTCAATGCCTATCAAAAATATGAATGAAAAAAAACTACTTTTTATCTCATGCCAGAAATCTGTCCAAAAAAAAAAAATCCTAGATTTTACTGGGGACAGGATTTCAGCCTGTGTGAATAGTGCAACAAGAGTTAAAAAGCTACGTCACAATTTGAGTTTCAAATACATAAAAAATGAGCTAAAAAGAGTATCACCGCCTCACTTCTATATAGTACCTTTTATCTCAATGACACCAAAGCACTTTAGAAATGTCAACAGATTAAGCCTGAGCTCAATCAGGAAGTAGGTCTTCTCTCCATTTTACAGACGGGAACTAAGCTGGAAGACGTCAAACAACTTGTCCAAGATGGTGAAACAAGTTTCTGGCAGAGTTTGGATTAGAACCTAGATCTCCCAGCCCAGACCTTTAACTTTTTCCTCATCCATAAGAGTTTGCTGTTATCCTATTACATGATGGTCTACTACTTAGGCTATGTCTACACGGACGGTAGCAAAGTTGCCACCGTCAGATCGACTCATCTGGCTCAGTGAAGACCCGTTCAGTCGATCCAGAAGTCGATGTTATTAATCCACCCCTGCCAGTGGAGTAGCACTGCATTGACGGGAACATGGTTCCCGTCGGCGCAGTGCCGTGAAGACGGCACGCAGAAGAGAAGCACAGACGTCGACAGGAGTTACTCAAGTTCTTTACATAACTCCCGTCGACTGCCGCCAAATCGCAGAGGTAAATATAGACCAAGCCTTAGTTAATAAAATGATTTGCAAATTAAAAACTAAGAAGAAAAAAAACCCCTGAATCTCCCCATGGTAAAGGAGCTACATCGTTTAATATCCCAGATTATTAATAAACATACTTCAACGCCAAGTCAGATTTGAATTAATCATTCTATATTCATCTTGTTAGCAGGGCCATACTTCTTCACACCTAAACTGAACAGAAAGTGCATGCAGCATTCCCCACAATTGTTTTAGAGTTTGTGACATCAAGTAATGCCAGGCAAAGAGAACTAATGGCTTGACTGGAACAGGAATATAAAACCTTAAAGCAAGTCTATCATTGTGACTCCCAGGCATTTTGTTTCCTGTAAAAAAGTGTGTGTGTTTTATGTTTAACGTATAGTCTTTCATTCCTTTGAGGCTACATCTTGGCCCACTGTACACACCTGTGCAGGGGAGCAAAATGCCTAAATCCGTCCCCCTTCTTTTCCAGCGCATGCAACCCACATTATGGGTCACTCATAGCACAAGGATTGCAGCTCTATGGAGTGAGCATGCCCAGATAGACAAGGGCAGCACGTGAAAGGAGCCTTGATTTCACCCTCCTACCCCACATTCCAAACACACCGACCAGCACAAATACACTAGCTTAAAAGGGGAAATAACCCACACAGGATAAAGGACTGGCAAAGGCTGCTTCCCTCTCCCGGACACGGGAAATAAGCAGGAACTACAAAGCTCAGGATTCATCTGCTCTATGGCCTGCTCTCAGAGCAAGCACAACTTCATGCTTCTCCTTACTGGAGGCTTGTTTCCAAGACACTACCTAGTCCTCGGATATTTCTTTTTATAGAACTTTGAAGTTCACTTTTATTCAAAACTCAAACATCCATAAAAAAAATATATCAGAGTATTGCTTTGGAAAAGTACAAATAATTTCATTACTAACACAAAGAAAAACAGAAGTACATACTGTACATTTCAGAAACAAGTTACAAAACCACAATACACAGCAGAACTTCATTGAAAAAAAACAGTTCTATGCCACATCAGAGCCAAAGTGACAGTATTCTTTTTATTCTTTTTCTTTTTTTAAGTCTTGAGGTGAACGGCCCATAGAACCGTAAAGAAGAGAAAGAATTTCTATGCCACATTTTTCTCTAGGTCACTTTAAAAAGGAAGATTGAAACTCTCAGTAAGATGGAGGTACACAATCAACTATGTGAAGAGGAGGGGAGAGAAAGTGAACATAAATATCTTTGTATACAAATGGTCATAAATATCATACCAATCCAAATAAAAACCACTATTACTAAATCTAATAATATGGTGTGTTAGGGATGCCAGGAAGGATGGGAATAAGTAACTATGCAACAATGGAGGAATGCAGTTTCACGTTGAACTGATTGCAAAACAACAACTTTAACAAACTGAAATGAAATATTTCAATTTTCTGCAACGGTGAAGTGTTTCTTTTCTGCTGAAAATGCCAAAACAAAAGCCGTTGACATTTCCAATTTAAAATTATTCCAAATATTTTGTCCCATAAAAAATTTCCCAACTTCTTATCCCAACTTGGGAGAAAAACAAAATGAAGTGTCCAAATACTGGAGTTTCTTACAGGATGGAAACGCCACGCTCTGCTCAGCTCCTGTAATGATACACTTCTTCCAAAAATACACACAACAAAATTTTCAAACACATTTGTGATATAGAAGCTATCCCACCATATGCTGAAGGTACCTAAACATCTTTGAAAATCTGGTCCTTAGAACCAAAGTCTCTTTTCAAAGAGGGACTTAGTCAAATTCAATTCAATTCAATTCTCAAAAGGATAAATTCTCAAAAGCATCTATTATTCTACAGTTTTAAATAAAAACAAGTTGCACATTTTGAAAGTTTGTACATCCTAAATAAAAGGAAATGGGGGGAGGAAAGAAAACAGGAGGCATTTTTAAAAAATTATATATATATATATATATATATCAGAAGATACTGATATTTCCAAGTATATTATTACAAACAACAGTGAAATGTGTAAGAGAAATTCTACAGATCAGTGAGGTTGTTTAAAATCTAGTTGTTTGCTCATACCAAAACACAAGAGCCACTTCTGCGCTTAATTCCTACACATGTTTCTTTTAAGTTTAAAGAGATAAAGTACAAGCACAGAACACTTGTTGAAAGCAGTGGCTACGTCATCATGTTACCAGTGAATGCAAGGCAGTGTGATATGTGATTAAATATTTTCATCTTTTTTATATTTTCTTATCATAATATGTCTAATAAATAAATACATTTAGGATTTCTGCAAAATGCAGAACAAATAAGGATAGTCAAGTAAGTTAGCAAATTAGTTTCAAAAGGATGTTTTAGGTCATTTGGAGCTTGACACTGTCAAATTAAGTTAAACACAAAATAATGATAAAACAGGAAACACATGCATGCTGTCTTCCCTTTCAAGAGTTTCTCTCTCTTATCTTCAGTACTTCTGTTTAGTAGGGCTTGGCTGTCGATTGGCGAGAAATTAAGTTCTAATTATATAATATTGCAAATCTTGAAGTTAAAAGACTTACATCTCTAAACAAACAAATGTAGCAAATTAAAGAAAGATTGCAACTGCATTGCAGCTTTCTCCTCTCATCCACAAGTTAGAAATGCACCAGGCGTTCTGCTTGTTAAGCTCAGCACTGACAGCCAGACACTAATGTTTATGTGGCATGTACAAATGTCAACACACCCCCAAAGATTTGATGGTCCCATATTTTGGCTCATGTCCATCTTCATTTATTAAGCACTGCAAAGGCTCCCAGAGAATGTTATTGCCAAGCTCTGGTTATATCTGCATGTAAAGACTAATATGTTTATCAACAGAAAGAATTTTCCATGTCTAAAACTGAAAAATAAAGTATAGCAGAACCTCTGCGTTACCAACACCTCAGGAACAGAGGTTGTTCGTAACTCTGAAATGTTTGTAACCCTGAACAAAACATTATGGTTGTCCTTGGAAAAGTTTGCAACTGAATATTGACTTATTGCAGCTTTGAAACTTTACCATGCAGAAGAAAAATGCTGCTTTTAACCATCTTAACTGAAACCAAACAAGCACAGAAACAGTTCCTTACCTGTCAAATCTTTTTTTAAATCCCCCCCCCCTTTTTTTTTTTTAAGTTTACGGTTAACACAGTATTATAAAGTATTTGCTGCCTTTTGGGGGAGTAGGGGCGGTCTCTGCTGCTGCCTGATTGCTTACTTCTGATTCCAAATCAGGTGTGTGGTTGACTGGTCAGTTTGTAACTCTGGTGTTCATAACTGAGGTTCTCCTGCATTTTGTTTTTAAAAATGGCTAACGGGATCTGAAATACACCCTCACATTTCCTTTCTCAGCATATACATTAATTCAAAAATATCCCCCAGAGACAACGAGCTTTACTTTCTACTGCATTTTCTGGAAAGCTTATACTGTTCGGAAAAAATTTTCATTTTGTAACTAATGATGGTATTCCTACAATTCTGGAGGCAGCAGGCATCTTACACCAAGATCATTACACCAGGCATCATCACCGTCACCTGTTTTTCTAGGTGACTTTGAATATGGGCACTAATGTTTCCCAGCTCCTTTATTCCCCCCCACTAGAGTTCATGGACAAATGTAGAAACAAAGTGTGGCCCAACAGAGAAAACATGGGACTGTATCATGAGACTCATTCACTCACTTTGTGACCTTGGAGAAGTCATTTCACCTCTCTGGACCTCATGGAGAATAGGTCTGTCAATGGCTATTAGCCAGGATGGGAAGGGATGCAACACCATGCTCCAAATGCCTCTAGTCTCTATTTGTTAGAAGCTGAGAGTGAACAACAGGGGATGGATCACTTGACTGCATGTTCTATTCATTCCCTCTGAAGCACCTGGCATTGGCCACTGTCCGAAGACAGGATACTGGGCTAGATGGACCTTTGGTCTGACCCACTAGGGTTGTTCTTACACCTCATTTTCCCCCAGCAGAAAATACCAGGGCACAGCGATGTCTCTGAAAAGGGTGTGAAAATCTGCTTATGGAAGATCTATATATGTATTCTGTCATTAAGTAATGAAGGTCACATTTGCATACCACAATACTGGTGTTGCTCTGAATCTCTCCGCGCTGTCTTGGAGCAGCCCAAGATCTGCTTTAATTCAGGCTGCAATAATTACAAGGGACCTAAAACACAGCTTGGGTTCAGAGTGGCATAGAAGCATCTCTTGAGCATGCACTTTAACCTTGCCAGCACAAGATTACAAGTGAGCTGAAAAGACCATCAGTGACATTTCATATACCAATTCTACAAGGAAGGTAGAAAGATGCTGTACTCTTTATTTCTATTACCAGAGCACCTTAATCATGGACCAGGACCTCATTGTGCTATTCAAAGACAACAAAAGAGAGTGTCCGTTCTGAAAAGAACTTGACGTGATATAAATATATTCATGTTATTACACCACAGTGGAGCATTAGCACGCTCTGATATAATATGTGGATAAGTAGTTACATAGACAAGTAGACAAAATGAGTGTTCTGTTAACTGAGATTAGCTCCTCAATGCGGTATTGAACACCCAGCTTCTTGCTTATTCTTATTCCAATAGGTTACACTGTAGCAACACCTTTAAAAAAAAACCCTTTATGGTATGTTACTGTGTAAACCCTCGCAAATGTCTAAACTTCATAATTCCCCAACCCACATGGCAAACCATTGCTTAAGAACTTTGTACTGCATTTGTGGATATCGCTACCTTGTTTTTCAAAGTATTTAATGTATTTCTAAAGAAAAGAAATGCAGAGACTAAACACGTGGAGAATACATTAAATTATCCAGTATATAATGTATATAATACATTAAATTCCATGAAGGAATGGAGTGCTATAACATTTTTGGTCATTTGGTTTAGGAATATCTCTCACTTCTAGCTCTCTCTCTCTCTCTCTCTCTCATGAGTAATGCAGTGAAATGATGGCACTAATACAAGTTACTTATACATTCCATACCAAAAAAAAAAAAAAAAATGAAGCCCATACACCTCCACACAGCTCCTCCCCCACTCAAGACAGAAGAAATTTGGGTTAATGCAACTTTATTGTTGAGAAAATAACCAATCAGACCACAAAATGACACACACACAAAAATAATTTAGTTTTCAACTTCAAGTGTGGTTCTACTATGAAAAGTGACTATGTAAAAGTCTTACTCAGACCTGCCCCCTAGATGAATTCAGAGTGTCATATTTTTTACAGTACAGTATTTATTTTAGTCCTCTTGGCCCTCCAGAACCAGTACAGCCAAGTCTGAGTTCACATTACACCAGTGCAATTACTCTAGCAGATCTTAAAAATAAACCTTGCTGAAAGAGTTATCTATTTACTTAAACAGAGATAGAAACTTGTCTGCTTCTCCATTTACAGGCCTCCAAGAGAAAGCCCCTCAAAATAGATCAAAATGATTTAGAGGGAGACAGGGATCCTAAAATCCCTTTCTTGCTAACATTCAAGAATTCTACTGGAAGGGATCAATCTTCACTTATTTTGGAATTTAACTAGGGGTGGGACTGCTTGGCATGGGGAATTGTTAGTGGGGACAGACTACTACAGCCAGAATTTTAAACACTGATGCTTTTTGCCTCCACAATCTGCAGGAAAAGTGTAACTACAGTAAAACCACGGGTGTAAATTAGATGTCTAAACACCTGGAAATTGGATGCTTAAACATTTGTATGAAAAATTCTTCATGTAATTATTGGCACCTGCAAAACTGTGGGCAAGAAAAGAAGAGACTGTGTGGTATCGCAAGGACAGAGGGCACTGGGAAAGTTCTGGAAGGGCGCTATATAAGTGCTAGAATGATCTGGGCTTTATACCCTATAGACTAGCCAGAGGCCATAGAAGGTAATTAGTGTCAGCAGACACCAATGAAGGCCCCACCCAGGTGCCTAGAAAAACCCTCTACTCCTGAGAGACAGTGTGGAGTTGAAGGAGTAGATGTGTGGTGAGCAGAGGAGTGTGTGAAGTGGAGGAGAACAGAACAGAGTACGGTGGTGTGTGGAGTCGTAGTGGAGAACAGAACGGAGTACAGCGGTGTGTGGGAGAGAGGTGGAGCCCTGAAGCAGGTACTGGGCTCAAGAAGCCAGAAAGACAGAGGGAGGAGAGTGGCCCAGGGGAAAAGCCTGCAACTGCAAGTGAGGTGCCAGCAGCACACAGCTGCTACTGGGAGGGCCCCTGGGCTGGGACCCGGAAGAGCGGGCGGGCCCGGGTCCCTACCCCCCTCCCTGGGAAGACGGGGTTACCAGTGACACCCTGGCCCACTGCGAGAGGCAAAAGTGCGAGACCCACCAGGGAGAAGCCGGCCGTTTGCCACAACTGGTAAAAATTCTGTGAGCCTTGATTTAGAGGTAAAGGGTTTAATTTTCAGACATCTGTTATCCAAAGAATGAAGTCTTTGGCCCTGAACAGGCATGAAAAGGGAACAAACACCACAGAAGTCCAGCGGGCAATGCTCTGGTGAAAAGCCCTGCCCCGAAGAGTTCAGATGGGGAAAGGTGCTGGGATTTCTTACCAGGTGAAATTAATATGATTACTGAGAGTGGCACTGATGCCACAGGGTTTGGAATAGCAGCAATGAAAAATGACCAGTCTTGTTCATTTGATTTTGCAGCCCTATCAGCAAGTGGTAGAAGCATTGCAGCTGCCTGTCTGCCAGTTTAAGGAGAAAACACACTCCCCCCTTTGCTTTATGTTTGGGAAGTTTCTTTGCCACCATAAAATAGTTAGAACCATTTTTTTTTTTTAATTCGTAACAATTTATGTTGTGTCTTCACTTTTCCTAAAATTCAGAAGCTGGTTATGACTTCATACATGACACTTTGAAAATGATAGCTCAGGAGCTTACATTTTTAGAGGTTTTGGGGGAGGGCTAATTAAATGCTCAAGAGAATTTAAAAGCTAATAGAAATCTCTGCTTTCTCCTAGGAAATGGCATGCAGAAGGAGAACCTGTCTTCCTTAGCCATAAATCAGTGCATCCTCCATGCCTGATTGCACAGACTCTGGAACGCAGCTTTATAACTTTTTTGTTTTAATATAGCTTTATTTTATATTTTGTTAGAGATAGATATCTACGTGTTAATCGTTGTGATTTTTACTTTGCATAGAACGTTTGGCAGAAGTAGAACTGTGAACTGTGGTGAAGCTACTATAGACCATCACAACCAGCCAACAGAAGTGCCTTCTCAAAGAGCAGAACACCTCATGAAAGGATGGGAATATATTCTTCTTCTAGGATCTCAAACATAAGTGATGCATAGTGCCTGCTTTATGAAGTCCACAAATAGGGAGCAAGAAGCTCTTGTTACACTCCCGCCACCCCCCCACTGAAAAAAAAATACTTTGTTTAAACCCACACAGAGAATTCTAGAAATATTCTTACATAAAAATGATTTGTTTTATAAGTACGGTAGAGTCTTCATCTAAACCATGTACAGTTGGAAGTGGTTTAGTTCCTTCCAACCTCACATTTTCCACATAAAAGGTGAAAAATCTTCATTTGTTTATTCCTTAAATGCTTAAAGTGGCTTCAGCATCTCTTGTGATGTTCATTTGCAAGTATGTTGTATTTCAGCATGAGCCACTAGCATCTAAGGTGTTAACTTACTCTTAATGAAATTGCCTTGCCCATCTATAAGCTGTTTAATTATCTTCGATGCAGTAACATAGAATTAATTACAGACTTTGGTCTTTGCTGCCCCCCAGAGAATAGTGACCTCAGCAAAGTGAGCCCACTCTCAAACGTTTAACCCCCATGGGAAAGTTCCTCAGACACGTACAGAAGAGATTACGACTGAACTGATCGCTTACGTTCCTTTGGGGGTTTTTCCCGCCTTTTTTCTTTTTATTATTAAAATGATTGATTGTATTTTACTTGTCTTTGGTGTCCCCCAAAGCATGATAAGAATCTAATTAGACTAAAATAGTGGGGTCGCATCTCTGAACTGGCATTAAGAGAAAGAATTAAGATTTAAACCAACTGTTTCCCTAGGTTATAATCTTTTAGACATTTGTGGGATAAAATTATTGGGTGCTCAACACCCTTTTCACCTCTTTACCAGACTAGCAATAAATCATTTTTAACCTAGATGACAGCGGGTCAGCGACATGTGAAGAGATATTGGTGTTCTTTAGCCATTAGAAACTAGAATTCGGAAGGTCATTGACAAAGAAAACCATTACAATTGTCACCCACATAAGCAGCCTCAGCAGAAAGCCAATGGATTGAACAGACTTGATCACTGACAGTTCAACCCTCCAACCTTTTGGAAGAAGTTTCTCTGTAAAAGGATTGAAGCATGTTCATGTTCAGCAACTAGACCAGTGTTCCCCAACCATCAGGCCTGAGCAGGTGTGCCACGGAATTTCTTGAAAAACTACTTGAGTTCTGAGTTGGCTCATGAATATCCATGAGTTCATTTGGAGACTATACGGTGATGTGCCTCAAAATAATTAAAAGGTATCAAGGTGCGCCATGGAAGAGAAAAGTTTCGGAACCACTGAACTAGACAATTTCATTTCTCGTGCCTGTTCAATTAGTAACTTTAAAGCACATTAAATTAATCTGATTTAACATACACACCCCCATAAGATGGACTGCCAAGGAGATGTAACTCTGTTCTCAAGAGATCACTTCTCTCTTTGAGAGGATGGGTTAGTTTCCACTCATGACCAGTCAATGTCTTTGGAAAAATGTTAAAATGTCACTGTCTCAGAAAAAAAAAGTTAAATGTACTCCAAGTACAGCTAACATAGCTGTTTGGAAATTTATTCCTAGCAATATATAAGATACTTGATAATTCCAGTTGAAAATAGAAGCAATTTAGACAAGTATTCCCAGAAATAGTAATATCTTTCTGCTCCCTTCAGTCACTAGTATACTTTGAGAATTAAGCATTTTATAAAATATACACATACTTGTGTTTTAATATTTATATACACAAATATTATATTCCACCCCACTATTTTTATTTTTCTGTAACTCGTCTGCACTCTTCTTCTGTATTTTTGGAAGTTAGCTTTACCAAAAAAAAAAAAAAAAGTATTTTAAAAGGTCAACAAGATCTTTTTGTAGTTTCAGATTTTTATGTCTTTAAAGCCCCCAAAGTGACTTACTATCACCCCCGCAAAGGAAAAAAAAACAAAGCCATGCATCCAGTGAGAAGCAAAGGCCTTTATGACTACTCAGAGCACGTTCACCTGTCAGCACATCTTGTTCTTATTGTTGTGCCCATCACATCAAGGATCAACTCCGTTCAGTAAATTTATGTAAAAGACAAGATGAAAGGAAAAATGGGTTTCACTTCTGAATTAAACTTTTTCCCCTATAAAGCTTGTATCTCCTATCAAGAGTAGGACCTGTTCTGCAAACAAACAAAACCTTCTCCCAGTCCCTATTTTTACTAAAACAACAAGTTGTATAATTTTATGAAAAAAGTTAATTTCAACACTTGCTTCAGAGTTCTCAAGCATTTCAATGAGTCTTTAAAAGGAAGGCTCCTCTTTTAAATTCTTGCCTCTCCTCCAATGAGTTTACACATGGGAGTTTATTAATTCCCCTTTCTGATGCTGCAGTGATTTTCTTGTTTTAGCTAAATCCATTCAGTTTCCTCAATTTGGAGCACACAGGAACATATGTTTTCTAGGCTGAAGTTTTCAAAGAATTCAGTGAAGACTGCTTGAAATGAGTGTCTCAACATAGGCCTTTGACTTCACTGGGTAATACAAAAAAAGTAATCCTTATTCTTGTAAAATGAAAAACAAAAATAATATAAAATTAAAAACCTGCCTTTAGAACAAAATGTTTTTAGAGCTTGTAACTACTGTTTTTGTGTAACATTTTATAATCACTATTAACATTTCCCCATTATATCACACAGAGAAAGAGAGAGAGAGAGAGAGAGAGAGAGAGAGAGAAACTATTTTACAGCCACAATAAAATACAACTTCATGTACCATACTGGGATAGAGCCAGTCTTCAAGTATTGTGTTACTTTGTTTGGCTGTTCGCCTACTAACACCACACTCAAAGCCGGAGGATATTCCGGAGTGACGCACACCCTGTCTGATTTAAGATATAACAGGATCTACAAAAGACTTTGGGGAATAGGTGGCCATGCCCCTGAGTAGTTGTTCGAACGGGATGTTTTAGCCTTTCATGTTTATTTCCTGATGCTGAAGATATTTTGGGTTTTCACCAAAGTTAGAAAGAAAATTGTCATGGAGACAGTAATCAGGGAACCACAACTTGCAGATAAGAACAGAACAGAGCCCCAAGACACTGTCTCCAACATACACACGGGACTGTTAAATACTGCACTGTGACCAACCTGCCCATTTTCTGAAGCTCAGAAGCAATGACTCCAGTATGACTTTGTTAAAAGGTCATAAATATTTCCCATTCTAACAGGGAAGTAGTGCTAAGACTTACCTTCCAAGTGCCAGATCTGGAAGGCCAAATAAATACATCTGAAACACAGCCATACTCTATTGAAACTGAAGTTCATACTCATACGGCAACCCATGTCATTTAAAGAGTACACCCTAACCTCTCTGGAAGCAATCACAGTCTTCGAGATGAATACCACATACCTAAACAATCAAATACATGCTCCAGGTACCTTGCACCTTGAGATCCTTGGCAGGTAATTGGGTATGCTTGATGCAACTGACTTTTCCAAGCAATACCAGAATGACTTAGAAGACGACTCCCTCTGTGTTGAGAGGCAGCCTGATCTAGTGAACGGGGCAGTGGAGTTGGAGTCAGGAGCCCTAGGTTTTCTCCTAACTGTGCCAACTTTCAGGATGACCTTGGGCAAAACCCTTAACTCTCTGAATCCAGGAATGCTAAGTTATGTTTTCTCATCTCTCTGTAAGGATACACACTGTGTGTGTTGCAAACACAAATGCCAGTGCAATAGATGTGGATTTTCTCTAGTTTCCATCACCACGTTATAAAGAGTAGTGTAACCATCTAGCACTGTAATGGATACTGTCTCCAATAAGAACAAAATCAGCTTTGGAACTGTGTATTTGTTAGCAACCAATGGAACCTCCTGATCTACTTTTCCCGGCTGACTGGCTTGTTCTGAAAGCAGATAGGACTGATTGTATCCAGCCTGTGGCAGTAGCCATGAACAGAAATCCATGTCAGTTCTCACAATTCTTGGAGGAACTTGAGGCCTGGCAGGAGAAAACAAAAACAAACAAACAAAACAAAAAAACCCACAAGAGACTCAGAATATCCCAAGTTCCTGCTCTCTCCTCCCCCATAATTGTGATCTTGGGAAGAAAGTTTGAAGTGAATAAAAATTAGTCCACTCAAATCACTGTTTATATAAACGATTAACTTATTTTGGACTAAATTTCTGTGCATGTGTATTATGCACACATTCATTTTTAACAGCCCACACAGGAAGAGGTGATAAATTGCAGTGTCATGCAACAGGCCTTTATCATGCACCTTAGTCCTGTTTTAAGTACCAATCTCAATGCAGTCTTAAATAGGGGAAAAAGCAAAGGTTTAGTTTGAATGAGCAGGAATGGTGCCGCCCTCAGATGAGTGCTGCCTTTTACAGCTGCTACACTGAGACATTTTGACTGATCAATTGGTTATTCGCTCCAAAAGAAGGTACACCTCTCAAGGGGCGGACAGGATTCAGGAACAAAAAAAGACAATTAAATGCCTTCAGCCCCTCTATGTTTCTGGTTGCCCTCTGTTCTACTTCCTACCTTTGTAGAACATGTTTTAATAAGAACTAGAGCAACACTCAACTTAGAAAAAAAGTCAACCTCCCAATCAAGTTTCACTAGCCAAGTTTAATTTCTAACTACATTGCACTGTATCCAACACACTCAAGAGGATTTGCAAGGTCCTGCCAGGATCCTGAACGAAAGTGTTGTTATAGGGGAATCTAGTAAAAAAGGGAGCAGTGTGTCAGCAATGCTGCAGGAAAAGGACTGGTGGAAGAATTAATAAGACATCACTACTAAGCCTACAAAACAACCCCCAGGAAAGAAAACCCCATTCACTTTGCATCAGTGTCATGTTTAAAGATAAACGCCTTCATATTCCATTTGTGGGTTTTGTTTTTTTGTTTTGTTTTTGTTTTTTTGGGGGGGGGCTAATTCTGACTTAATACATTTACAGAACACTATAGGATACAGAACAGTCTCAATTAAGCAGTTCAGTTTATTTTTTTCTGACCACCTGAAAATTTTGTTTTGTCAGCATAGTACAAAAACTTTCAGCAAGCCCTGCCCTGCTATAGGTAATTCTGAAGAATTGCCTAATGATGCGAACTTGTGCTCATCACGCAGTGTATTTGGCACACTCAGGACATGCAAAGGCATATTTCTTTTAAAGTGACTAAAAAGGTAGGTGAAAAAGCAACATTATTTCTACTCACTAGTTGTTTTCAGAATGCCCCATTTGCAAAACAAAAGTTGCCTTAATGGGCTGCATGAAAACAACTGTTCGTCGATTATAATACTGAAAAATAATCTTATATTTAAAAGAAAACGGCTACTATGTTACTTGACCTATGGATTTATTCATCTATTTATAGAGTCCTTTCTTGGGGAAAAATAAGGCAAATTCTGCATTTTAAAAAAACAGAGGGTTTTTTTTCAGAAAAAGTGAAGATTGTGAGCCAAAAACGAGCCCTGAAAAGAATGTTTCTAATTTACAGGAAATAACACAGAGAGGTATACACCACACTTATCAACAAAACCCCAAAATAAAGGGAATCATTCTGTAGCGGAAACACTAAAAAGTGTTTTCACGAATTCGTCTGTCTAGACACAGCACCTACTCTCAACTGCTATAAAAATTGACTAGTTTTGTTGTGGCTGAAGGGTTGGGGAAAAAAAGATCTGATACTAACAAGGATTTTCCGTCAGCAAAAATGGTAGAGCTACTGCTTTTGAAACCAATGGTCTTCTGTTATTTTATTTGGATGACCTCTAAGGCCCCAATACTGCAAAGAGATGCACACAAACAGATGCCTGTGCTCAGACAAATTCCCCACTGGGGTCCACCTTCTTGGAAGTCATTGTGGGATCAGAATCTAGTTTTGCACATGCAAATCCATGTGCATAATTACCATGTTTGTGATCCTGGGCAGCAACTTGGTTGAGTAATAATTAGTCTGCCTACCCAATTTAGACTACACACAAACAGAGTACAACTCTTTACACATGAAAATAAAACCTCCAAGTGCAATTCTGGACACTGGCTGAAAACCTGACACATTTTATACATCTGCAGATAAAGCTTTGCAGCAGCTTACGTGGCAGTTTCAGATGGTAACCCATGGCACAAATTGACACAGTTGCAGAGCTCTGCAACCTCAGAGGGCTTCAGGACAGGATAAGATAGCTTCTTTGCATCAACACGACCCGCCCCCACCTCCCACCTCCCAAAAAAAGAAAAAAAAAAGGCTCCAAAGCAATCTTAAAGAAAAATCCCATGCTTTATATCTTCATCCTTTTGCTCACAGATAAAGCCATTTTCCAATAGATTTAAGATTAAAAATAGCCTCTCCTCAAAAGAAGTTAACTGATAGTTCAAGGGGTCTTTCAGAGTAACATCAAGAAAAATATTTTTCTCCTTGCAGACTGAGGAGAAACTTGGGTTAAAGAGCATTGCAAAGAGCACCACACAATTGCTCTCTGAGCAGTCACCTTTATTAAAAAAAAAAAATCACTTTCAGCTGTAAGATCTCTTGAAATTATTTCAACATTGGCATATCATCTATCAATGCATTCTTGCTATTGAATGTCACTGGTTAGCTCTCGTTAGCTGGCACAATAAAAAAAAAGTCTACTGGCCTTTCAGTACAAAATACAGATTGATCACTGAATTTAAATTATCAGCATCTCCAACAATTATGTCATTCACATGAGGAATTTTTTAAGTTATGAAAGAGTGTAAACTATGACACTGCAGCTGCTATAAAACCAAATACTCCTGTCAAGCAAGACTAAAGTTTCATGGCATCTTAATTACCCATCAGAAAAACATGGTAACCAGATAATAATCAAAAGATGGCTACAGGGTAGCCTTCTACTGTGGCTTTACTAGATGCAGGGGACAGTATTTCTAAGATTAGCCTAAACTAATAACCTACTAGGGCAATGTAGCGTCTGTGAAATGGTGATACAAACTGTGGGACGCTAATACCACAAAGAAGTAAACAGGCTGATTGAGTTTAATGAGAGCAATATCCCTAATCTCTATGTAGTAAACAGCAAATATTGTTTGCTTGCCAGACAGCTGCCACCTGTAGTTCAGGGCCTTAGGGAAATAACCGTACCAGGTTAAAAAGAACTGGGAGTTGGCGTTCCCTAATGTACAGTTCTTTATAGTCATGGATTAACTCTTCTTGTTCCTTTCAATTTCAAATAAAAGTTCTCTTCCTACTTTGAAGCAAACAAATACAAACCAAAACAAATGACCTTATTCTGCTACTCTACTTGTCAGAGCTCATGATACTTCATGTTCATTCAGGAGTGATGTAAGACTTCTTTTAAAAAGTCAAAACATCAAAGCTATGTAATAAAAAATCCATAAGAACGGCCATATTGGGTCAGAAAAATAGTCCATCTAGCCCAGTATCCTGTCTTCTGTCAATGGCCAATGCCATCCTATCACCTATTCCCAGCTTCTGGCAAACAGCAATCCCTGCCCATCCTGGCTAATAGCCATTGATGGACCTCTCCTCCATGAACTTACCTAGTTCTTTTTTGAACCCCATTAAAGTCTTGGCCTTCACATCCTCTGGCATGGAGTTCCACAGGTTGACTGCATTGTGTGAAGAAATACTTCCTTTTGTTCATTTTAAACCTGCTGCCTATTAATTTCATTGGGTGACCCCTACTTGTTGTGTTATGAGACGGAGTAAGCAATACTTCCTTATTTAGTTCCTCTGTAACAGATAGGATTTTATAGATCTCTATCAGATCCCCCCTTAGTCATCCCTCTTCCCAGCTGAAAAGTCCAGACCAGATCTGCACGCAGTATTCAAGATGTGGGCATGCCATGGATTTATAAAAAAGCAATATGATGTTTTCTGTCTTATTCTCTATCCCTTTCCTAATGATTCCCAACATTCTGTTAGCTTTTTTTATTATTCCTAATTTTAATATAATTTAAAGCATGTTTGGCATTCACAATGGCTTGATATACGTGACAGGAGACTAAAACCTTCCCATCATCCTCAGTGCAGGTATGCCACAGTCAGCCATTTTACTCCACTGACCCACATTCTCTTATTAGCAGCGTAGTCCTGTGGATTAAGAGAGAGTCTGGAGATCTGTGTTTTACTTCCCAACTCTGCCACCAGACATGGAAGGGTAGGTCCAACTTTTCCCCTTCAACCTCTGGATCCTTTGTTGAGTCTGCTAACTGACAGCATTTTGAGCAGCCACCTACCAACTCGGAATTTGATTAATAGTTCGTTTATATGGAGACTCAGTGTGCAGCAAAGTGGGGTGGAAGCATACAGCACATTAGCCTGCCAGACTATGGGCTGGTCTACACTTAAAACTTACAGCTGCACAGCTGTATCAGTACAGCTGTGCCACTGTAAGAGTGCTTGTATAGCCGCGTTATGTCAAAGGGAGAGAGCTTTGCTGACGACATAATAAAATCACTTAAACGAACAGCACTGTTCACACAAACACTTATGCGGCTCAGGGGGGTGGGGGTTTTTTCCACACCCCTGAGCGACAAAAGTGTTGCCGAAATAAGTGCATGTGCAGACAAGGCCTATGTCATCGTGTGAATCCTGCTGCATTACATACAGCACTTTCAGAGCGCAGCTGCACGGTGCACACAGCAACATAGACCACAGCAGACCAGTGCATTGCACATTTACACCCCTTGCCAGGCACTAAATCTACAGTTAGACAAGGCCTCCTTCTCCCCAAGAATCAACTCAGTTCACACACTACAGACCAAGTATTTCAAATAAATGCTAGTTAACACCAACCTGGGCTAGGTGTGAACTAATGAAGTAGGGATTAAATGCTTTGTACCCGAATGCCAATCTCAAATACACAAACCTGTAAACTAGGGAAACTATTTTTAAATTCTTTACTCTAAACTCTTAAGACTCTTTACCCTCACTCTTCCAGCTTCTTCTTTAAGAAAAGATGAACGTGCTAAAAAAACAAGACTAAGTTCACTTGAGATTTAATTGTAGAAAATTCCCCTGCTAAGAGCTTTAAACATTTAGACTTTTCTATAGAAGTTGGGTTGATTATTCCTTGTTTAGTAACCTGTGCTGCTGAGAATCTCCATGTTCAAAAGCAGAACCATACAGGAAACTTAACTAGTATTCTCTCACTTTAACCTATCCTTCAAAATGAATTTTTAAACAGATGTAGAAATATATGTATGCATTCTTGGAGGTGGGACTATACTAAAGGGGGCAGGCCCCAGCAGGAGCCACACATACAGATGTACGAACAAAGTTTGTGAGTGATCCAGCATGGCCCCTCCTCCTCTTCTGCTGAGACACTGTTTGACACATCGACAGAAAGCTGTAAGGGAAAAACTAAAGATGTCCATAAGGATTCACTATGGAATCTAGAGTTTACCCATGATCAACTCTTGCTGTTTCTAGAGTAAGTTTGGCAGTACCGGTCACCTCTGCTCACCCACATGTGCAGCAGTGCAGAGAGCTGGCAGAAGTCATCAGCACAGAGGCACACCCTGAGAGACCTCGTAGTGAGAACCATCAAACTAGAAGGCTGGGAGAAGAAAAAGAAAGAGGTAGAGTCTCAAAAAGCTTTTTTAACTCAAGACCAGGAAGTCCTTATGGGAACTGCAGTGATTTGTATTTTATAGGCTAAGAAAGCCACCAAAGCCTGCAAAAATGAGAAGCACCCACCCAAAATAAATAAAGCACCGCTGTAAGTAGCAATGGAAAAAGAGGGTAAGAGATCCTACAGTTGCCCATCATTGGTGATGTGATTGGCTGCTGGCATGTTCATGCT
This sequence comes from Mesoclemmys tuberculata, assembly GCA_007922155.1. NCBI lineage: Eukaryota > Metazoa > Chordata > Testudines > Chelidae > Mesoclemmys > Mesoclemmys tuberculata. The sequence goes on along the minus strand of ML675617.1, from coordinate 11,261,507 downwards.
TTGAAAGGCCCATTCTGTTGGAAGGAAATCCTTTCTACTCTGGAGACATGGCCCTAAAACAGGAAATAAAACCATCTATGTCAGTCCACACAAAAGCTTAAAAATAAAAAACCAAATATGAAAGTCACACAGAGAACTAAGATAAACAGGGTAGCTCAGGATTCTGGTAACTAAACTGAACAATGCTTTGTGTGAACCTTAAGGTCTATCTGCACTACCACAATCTGCATTAATTAGCACATGCTATTTTCATTGTTCTGATCAGAAATTCAAAATATGTTTCATTTTCATGGCAATACCGCACAGGCTGTTTTTAGAATGAGGTAGTAGCAGAATGAAGTATTTCATCAGCACTTGTTCCATCACCAATTTATGTATTAAATAGTCATAGTGATATCTTCTGTGAAGAGTACATCCCACATCATCTGTAGACTTTGGATTTTTACCTCATCTTATGTGTAGCAGAACTTATGAAAGAAACCAAAATACAACAACATGTTTATTCACAACAATTCAGCCAATGCAAGGCAAATATTACTGTATTTTGAGCTATACAAGTAATGAGCTGCTCTAAATTGGCTAAGCTGCAATCTCCCTAAATGATGGATGGGGAAATTAATAAAATATAATGTAGATTTTAAGACTGGCATATTATCCCAATAATGGCTTGAATGATCCAATATTTTATATTACTACTGCACTTTTCATTTTGACAACTCTCTAGTGCATCAGATTTTCTGTTCTATTGGTCTGGATATGCCCCTTTTATATTTTTCTGCCTCTTAAAATAAAAAAGGGATATTGGGAAAAAGAGCTGCTACTTCATCAAAATAAATCAATCCCTTAACATGCCTTTCACCATAAGGCCAGCCCCTCTGGCTGTTGTACAATATGTTCTACACCTAAGAGGTTTAGAAGTGTAAGATGCAAGACTTGAAAACTCCACTCATCTGTGGTGATCAAGAAACTTTGCTGAGTGAATACCATCAATTTCTACAGAATGTGAGCTTTCCTCCCTCCCCCATTAATGTCTATATCCCTTTTTGTCACATAGGTAACCTTTCCCAACATGAGCAGAGTGTAAACCAAGGCAGTGCGGTCTTCTGAAACGTGCAGAAAGTCAGCTCCAGTGCCGAGGCTACTGCTCAGTGTTTTTCCCACACTGGAAAAACTGACAGGCACGCTTAGAGTTTTTAGTGCTGCTACAGACACCTTGCAAGCAACAATGAAACCACAAGAGTCAAGTCAACTTTCCTCTAATAGAATCTGGAGAAAGATATGAACAACTGCGGAGGCAGGCAAGGGAGATAGTCATTAGGAGGGCAAGATGCAAAAATATCAGAGGCTGGAGGAAAAGAGAACAAGTATGCACCCCCACATGAGCATTACCCAGGGTACGTCTTCACTGACGATGACAAATTCGCCACCGTCAGGTCAATCTATCCGGATCGATTGAGCAGTCAGTGAAGACCTGCTCAATCGATCCGGAAGTCGACATGTTAAAACCACCCGCTCAAGTGACGCATTTCCCATCTGTGCAGCACAGTGAAGACACTGTGTACAAGAGGAGTTACGAAGTCAACGGGAGTTACATAAGGTACTCTGCGTAGCTTGCCTAACTCCCATCAATTGCCACCAAATTTCAACCTAAGTGTAGACCAGGCCCCAGTCACAGTAGTCAGGAGACTCTGGGATTTGATGGATTTGTATGTGGGGGTTGGAGGGAACACAGAAAAACCAATCTTTTCTCTTCTAGCAGCTACCTGATGTTGAAGGCTTTAAAGAGACCTAGAACCAGAGCTAACAAAATAAACAGAACCCTGAATAAGGTCCATGAACTCCACCTGGCAGGTGTTCCCCATTTCCTAGCAGCTGGGGGAGGTGGAAGAGAGGGCTTAGCTTCTCATCTGACCATCGTCCCTGGATCTTCATCTCAGTCTAGTCCGCCAGCTCTAGATGTGTGGCTTGGAAAATGTCAGACATGACTGGGCGGGTGGATAGGAGAGTGACAATTATTGCTTTCCAGAACCTACCCATGTATTAGGCACCTCACAGAAGATACAAAACATACCACACAATTGGGCTCTGCCCCAAGGAACCTACAGTCTAATCATCCAATACTGTAAACCTACCCAGGCATAACTTTAAGCATGAGAGTCGCCCCACTGACTTCAAAGAGACTCCCTGTACTTAAAAGCAAGCATGTACAGGCCCGGTCTACATTTACCTTTGGGATTCGGTGGCAGTCAACAGGAAATACGCAAGTGACATAAATCACTTGCGTATCTCCCGTCGACTTCGCGGCATCTCCTCCGCACACCGTCCACACTGCGCTGCACCACTTACCAGAGTCGTTTTCCTGCGTCGATTGCTGGATCGACTGAGCGGGTCTACACAGACCGCTCAGTTGATCCAGAGCAATCGATCTGATGGCAGCACCGCTGTCAGGGTAGACCCAGCCACATACATGTTTACCCAACTGAGGAGCATGCAAGCCTAAGGTGTTAGCAGAGAAGGAGAGAAGCAGGAGAGGAAAAGAACCCAATGGAGGGACAGAAAGAAAGAACGAGGGAGGGAAGAAGAGTGAGAAACCAACTGAAAACAAAAGAGGCTGTGACTAACCACAGCACACAATGACTTTATTTCTTTAAATTGCACGGAGTGTTGCTGCACAATTTCTTTCACCCTAGCTAGCAGGGTTAGTCCTCAGGCTAGGCAGCATCAGGGACATTTTTTTTCCCACAAGCTTTGGTAAAATGCATTGCACTGTAAAGCAGGGGTTCTCAACCAGGGGCCTGAGGCCCCGTTGGGGGGGAGAGGGGGCCCTGAGTCGGTTGCAAGGGGTCCACCAAAATAAACCAGAGAGCTGAAGCCAGAGCACTGCCACCTGGGGCTGAAGCCCAAGCAACTTAGCAATTATTCTGCTTCCTACTCCCAACGGTGGCCCTGGCTTTTAATCTAATGCACATGCAGAAAAAACAGTGGTTTGTGGCACAGGTGAACCATGGAATTTTTAGAACAGGTTGGGGACCCGCAGAAAGAGTAAGGCTGAGAATCCCAGCTGCATAGGAATCTAATATTTCAGTTCCCAAAACCCATGTATGCTAATTGACCTAAAAGGAATCAGAGTTGGCATCTTAGCCTCAAAAAAAAAAAAAAATTTTTTTTTTTAAATCGTGTAAACTATTTTATAACCACAAACCACTATGGTTTGTGTGTCTGTCTTTTGGAATTTTTGCCCCAGGATCCACAAATAAGTGATATTATTTGGAACGCATGTTGGTATCCTGGTTAAATCTTAAATAAATAAGATCACGTTCTCTTCATACAGCAGTGTTGCTATGCCAACGTTAACATGCCTAACCTTGCCTACAAAAATAGATCTAGTCAGTTTCAAAATGCATGCAAATTACTGTGCCAAAGAGGTACTACTCTAAAGGTGTTATTCCAACAGTATCAACTTTTTGGTGGAGAAGTAAGCAGGGGAAAAATGAGAAGAGCAGCAGCATAGGTTTTTAGCATTTAGAAGTAATATTCACAATCAAAGCATTCATTTGCTCTTCCATTTCTACTTCTGCAGCACAGCAAATGAAAAAAAAGTACAAGAAACAGAGCTTGTACTTCCCATGGGACCTTAATATATGTTTGATCCACAGTCTGAATAGCTAGTTATTCAGTGCAACTCAGATATTCATGTGAATAAACTTACTCACGTGCTTACGTATGTGCAGGGTTGGGACCATACACTTCTTCATGATTACATAATTGACTAATAGGCCATCAATTATCTTTTATGAGGAAGGCAAGGTATATGACTCATCAGAAGGGGAAAGGGCTGTAAATGTTCACCTTAAAGAATTGACGTGATGCACGGTAACATCTTAATTTCAGCTCCTGTAACCACATAAAACATGTGCATCCTCAGATTCTTTTATCTGAGGTCTTCTTGAAGTGGGTTTCACTTTAGAAAGTTGTGGCTTCCTTTAGGGCACACACTATAAATTTAAAAAAAAAAAAAAAAAAAAAAAAGCCTTCCATAATATTTGTTTAAATACCTCTTAAAATATTTTTTTAGAAATAAATTATACAGAAAATGTGTCTCCCATATGTCTTTGCACATACCAAAGGGAAATACGGCCTTTAACCTGAGATGTTATTTCAATTTGCCTGAGCATTCTTGACAAAACTAGTATTGATATTTAAAATGGAGTATCAAACCTAGATTTAAGGCTCTCTTTTGTACTTTTTAAAAATACAGAAGTAAGTGACTACACAGAAACTGGTTACAAAAGGGCACTT
>ML675617.1:11116022-11257108 GCA_007922155.1 Mesoclemmys tuberculata | reverse complement strand
AAAAAAAAAAAAAAAAAAAAAAAAAAAAAAAAAGAGAGAGAGAGAGAGAGAGACAGGGGCCTGCTTAAGCTTCTAAAACTTGTTGGAGTGACTGAAATGCTGTGAACCCAAGATACCCAGTGAAGGAAAATCTCATCATTCATATGCTCTGTCGCATGGTATGTATTGGAGAACAAGAAAGTAGAAGTGTCTATTTGCACCAAGAGAAGCATACAATGAAAACAAGTATGTCCTGATTTAGGGATAGAAAAGAGGAAATAGAGAAGAAAGTTAGGAGCAGTTGCTTTATGCTATGCACCATTCTCTCACAGAAAGTGGCGTAACAGGTTACAATTTGCTGCTTACATTAGTATTGATAACATCCAGCCTTAACACCCATTACACAGATTCTAACAGAGATAGGAGCAAAAGCACGTAGCCTCTGCTGTCTGGAACCGAGCACAGAATAGGAGAGAGTATGTGGAGCTGTAAATCGTGCAGAAAACTTTCTATCCATGGTTTGCGCAAGACTTTCCCCCACAATCTTTGGCCTCAAGGCATTCAGAAAGCCACCCGTCTGACAGTTCTCCACCCCACATCTCAGACCTTTCCAGACAACAAACTTCTAATTAAGATCAGATGCATTTCCCTTGGGTGTGTTTCTACAAGGGAAGAACCCATTGATCCAAAGCAATAAACCATGATTCCAGTATAAATGATGCTGTCCTGGAGTACCTCTCGGGTCTGATATGGAAAATGTGACAGATTTACTTGACTGATTTTATCTATAAAATGATAATATTCATGGCTAAACAAAGGTTAAGCCAATTAAATGACTAATTGAACCACCAACATTATTACTCAAATACTTGTGAGCATTTTGTTTTGATTTAACTTGTTCACAGGGGTGTGCACTGGGGGTGGCGGGGGGGACACAAGCAGGGGCACATCCCCCTGCTTCAGTCACTCAGGGCACTGAACTCCTTCAGGGCAGCAAGGGCAGGGGACAGCAAGCTCCTGCCAGGGGTGAGAGGGGAGACACAGAACATGCCGTTCCCCCCCACCCCCAAAGGGGACAAAAGTTAAATGTCTGCACATACCCCTGCTTGTTCAGATTCTTTAGATATCTAAATATTATTATAAACATGAATATGAGTTGTACATACTATGTACACACAGCAAGTTATACACATATTGGATCGATTTAAAACACACACACACCACACCAGCAGTCCACTGATGGAATTTTCTGAGTTGAAACCAGAATCAGGCCAAATACGTGTAAGAACAAAAAAATGAGCCAAGATATTTTCTTTCACTAACTGTAGTGCAGGGATTAAGCAGGTATGCAGCTATCATTCTTTCCTCACTGTAGCTTATGTGGTCTGTTTTACTGAGAGAGAGGACAGATGGGTCAAGATTCTCTCCTCTTTCTGAAGAATGCCATGGGATCTTTAGTTTCCCACCAGAAAGTCACCAAAACAGAGGCATATTTAATGTTTTATAGAAGTTTAGAGAGAGTGGATCAAAAGCAGACAATTCCATATGGCAGTGGTAGTACAGTTTTTCATACTGCTGAATGCAGATCGTCTCCTGCATCCATCGCCTCCCACCAAAACATGACCCCACACAGTTTCCCTACAGAAGACGCAATGTTTATTACACAGAACTGTACTATTAGGACAGTACTGAGACAACATTAAAAGCATTCAGCATTGATGTCATATCAGTCACCAAGGTGAATCCCTCCACATTCCTTTTTTTCCGTGTCTGCTGTTTGTAACACTTCATTCAGGGAAAACAAACATTTGAAGTATCTAATCTCCCTTTGTCCAAGTCACTTAATAAGATTCATTCTTAATGTGTATTTGCTAATTCACCAAATTTGAGCATCACTGCATTTACACCAAAGAAGCATCTCAGGCATATGTGAAGCAGTCACAAAGGATGCAAAGTCTTAATTTTAAAAATTTAGTTGGTTTAAAAAAAAAAATAAAAAATTCCCTTGTGTCAGCTCCAAACAGCAGGAAATATCAGTGCTTGAAGACTTACATTTGCTTCATCAAAGGGGAACAGTTCTGTAATACCCCTGGGAGTGCTCTGGATTTCAGTCTAAGGCACTGCCCTACAAAAAGTGCATTCATTTTTCTAAGTATTATCAGAGTTTCCTCCTAGCCTTATCCTCTTGCTCATAGCAATATGTACCAGTCACCCCCTGTGGACAAATATAACCTAAAAATCAAGACTAACCACAAAATGTACTGATTTGATGAACACATGCTTGTGTATCTATACAAACTACTTTATTTGTAAGACACTGAGGGACAAAACAGCGAAGAGGTGATATTTAAATAAAGAGTGTCAAGGCCCTGACCCAAAAATAAAAAAATATATCTACATATTTCCCACGACGCTGAACAATCACTTCCAGAGGCTGGTATACAAAATGGCAAGGGAAGGTCTAGAAGCAATAGACCTGAAAGAAGGACATTCCTGCCCACCTGTCTCCCTCCCCCTTCTGCCCCCCCCCACCCTCACCCAGTTGCTGCATGTCCTTGTACTCAGCTCAGTTAATTCCAGATTTAAAAAACAAACAAAAATCACACGATAGCAGTTTGCAACCAATAGTAAACAGACATTCATTTACTCCTTTTGTTGTATGCTATCTTTGGTATGGCGGGAAACGGGGGGTGCGCAAAGCATTGCAAAGTTTTTGTTTTTATTATGGATTGTTGCACTTTAGAATATTTCAGGAGACTATAATGCAATATAGAACATTTTGAAGAGACTGGTAATGTGATATCGAAGCTTTCCCTTCTACGTCACAGGTTCAAATCTTGCCAGGATCATTAGTGATCAAGAGGTGTTGCTATCAGATTGCTGTTCTGTTACCTTTATTGAATGAATTAGTACTTTCAGCCCAGCTTCCAGTGCCAGGTATTTCCACCTTAAAAATCAGCACTGAAGCTAGCACATTGGCACTTGCATTTCAGAGGTTTCAAGAGGGAAATTAGTGCCCAAGACGGCTAAAGGCTCATAAGCAGAGTGACATGGAGAAGCTTACCAGTCAGCATCTGTGGGGACATGAAGGACTTCAGTCTATAAGTTTTTCAAGCCAGCACCTTTCAGCAACACTGAGTTTCATGGGCCTCAATCCTGCGAGCCCTTGGGCACGTGCACATAGGCATCCAGTAATCCCACTGAACTAGTCATACGTGTTTGCAGAACCATGCATTTAAAAAAAAAAAAAATTCGTATGTTGTTAATACCAATGATCTAAAGCTGACCTGCCTATGTTACAGTTGCAAGAAGTTCTTGACCCTCTATGCATCAGAATGCATGTATTGTCTTAAGGAGACGTGAAATAATCATTGCTTGACTGAACTATAACAGCATCCTTCAGACAAACACCCAGGATACTCTTTCCCGACCATTCCCAAGAATGCAATTTTGTCCACTCTTACAAGAGCACATTTGCGTTGAAATTTGCCACTCTAATACATGTATTTCAATTGCTTCTTAATACTGATCACTGTACTATAGTTTCTGACCTGTGGGTATTAGGATTTCATTCAAATAAGCCACTGTGCAAATATGACACAACACAGGAAGAAGGCGGCCAAAATCTCACAAGGCATTCAGTAACACCTAACGGCAATGCGGGGAAAAAAAAGAAGACATTTTATTTTGAGATAAATCTATTTGATTATCTAGAAAATTCCATATGAGTGGCAAGGTATCAAATACTTACTTGCACTCAAGTTGTTTCTCATCTTTTACAGTCACTCTCTTTAGCAGTATCTTTAAAAAAGATAACAAAACAAAAAACCACCCAACAGGTGTCAAAAATATGACAATCTGTTCAAAACTGCTAGAATACTCGCCCTCTCAAACCCATCACTAACTATTATGTAGTAGTTCCTACCCAAGGTTCACGCAAAGAGCTTGAGTTCTTGATATAACAAGACACCGCCTGTCATGTTTAGAACTAGCTTTGCAGTAGGCAAATTATCAGATCCTGACTGGTAAAGTCACTGCTTCTTGTGCAGCCAGAAGAATTAATCAAATCCAAAGCCTACATACATGAACAAAAAAGGTTTCTTCCCCAAATAAGGTTCCATTTTACTATTTATCTTTCAATCTTTTTTAAAAAAAAAGTTTACCCTGGTTATATCTAAACACAGTGCAGAGGATTCAAATAATTATGCATTTTTCTTTGTTACATGTTAAGGCTTAATGATTATCTCCACCTTTATTTTAGTAATATTTGATTTTTTATTAAATTTTACCATTGCAAGGCTATTCAGCTGCTCATCTGAAGAATGCAGATAATGACCTCTGAAAAAGAAACACCATCGCTTTGGCTATTGTTATACAGGATCTGGGATTCTACAGCACTAAATGAAGTTAAGAATCACATTTGTTTTGTTATTACAAGTGAAAAAAAAATTGATATCTTTCTTCATTTATGCTTCTAAACAATAAAAAGGCAGTTCAGTGAAGGCAATTTAATATGAATATGATATAGTATAAAAATAATCCTATTAAGCATTTACTATGCATTACTCACTCCAGGTTCTGTATTTAAGCATTTAACTGGATTTTGGTGTTTAATAAAAGAATGAACCAGTTAAATGAATCCAAATATTAACTACAAAATGTTGACATATAATAACTATCAGGCAGATGAGTGAATAAATCTTCTAAACATAATTTAGATAAAGTTCTGATCCTTCTTTCAATCCCTCTTAATGAATACTTCATAAAAGGAATAAAGTGTTAAATATTTGGTGGACAGAAAATATAAAAACTCCTAACTATATGTGCTGTGAAAGTGTCTTAGAAATAGTGTTTCTGGAAAGTCTGGAGCCTATATACACTTAACACAAAATGAATTTTAACAATTAAAGTCCATAGGATTTGGTCCTACATTTGCACTGAGTCAAAACACAAAACCTAAGAAGAAATCTTCATTCAACCCCCAAATTACTAGTGTACTCTAAGCATTGTGCAAAATATTTGTAATTTAAGAAATGTTGTGATATCAATAATTGGAGGGGGTATCAGAGAAGTCTAGTGATATATTACAAACTTCTAAAAATCCTTGTTTTCGTGTGATGTCACAAGACCATGATTCAATGTAATATTTGCCTAACTCATGCAACAAATATTTCTTCTTTCCCAAGATAAAGGCAAACTCCATTTTAAAAAAATCTGTTACCATGGTGCACGCAACAGAGTTTTTTGTTGTGTGTGTTTTTCTTTTTTTTCAGAAAGCTTTAGCTATGAAACTTCATTAGAAAAAAAACAGAAAATTAAAATAAAGATGTATATGACATGAATCTCGCAATAAGATTTATATTGGGTTGTGTTTTTGGTTCGTGCTCAAGTAAACACATAAAATTGTGCATACTATAGAGTCCATTTTTTCATAAGCCTCTTGGATTCTGGAAGCATTCGCAATCTATCTGGAGTTTGTATTTCCACAAAAAAAATCGGGAGGTGAACACAGGTGTATAACCTAAGATGGATAAAATGTATCATACCTAAGTACAGATGAAATATGCACACTTACTGCAAGGGTTATGCATGTATTAGATCACACACATTTGTTCCATAAAGGAATAAGTGTTTGTTTCTTGCTGCGTGCAGTGTTTGTGTGGCTAATGAAAACTCACAAATGTTTTGCAACGAGCAACAAGAGCGTTCCAGCTCATGGAACAGTATGTATGTTTTTAAAATGGAGTGAAGTCAGAGATGATAGGCATTTGTGGCGAACACCCCCACGCAGATATGCGCAAAGACAGAAGGGCACACAGTATCTCTGTTGGATAACTTCACACTGGACCAGGCCAAATCCTGAAGCACCACCCTGAGGGGGGAAGTGGCTTGCCTCCTATGTTCAGCGCCTGTTATGCGGCTAGAGAGGATGCCCCTGGATAAATATTCCCGCATCCTAGAGTCACCTCCCTCTCCCCAGGTGAAATTCGTTTGGCTACTGGGCTAGACGGCATCTCCCCGAGAGAAAAGCACTTCTTCCTACCGCTGCTGCACTGGCTCGCCCTCACCGTGCCAGCCCTGGGGGCTGGCGGGCAGGCGAGGTGTGCACACACCCCCCCAAGCGGGGACACAGCCCACACAGAGCCGCCCGCCACAGCTGCCGGCTCCCACCCGAGAGCCGCGTCCCCGCCCGCAGGGAGATCTCCGCGAGCCGCCGCCGGCCCAGGTGTGACATCCACCGAGCTCAGAGGGCCGGGGGGGATGTCAGCGGCGGGAGCGGCCCGGCGCTGGGGGCCGGGAGCGCTACGGGCGCGCCCGTGCACGCGGGGAGCTGGGAGCGGCGCGCGATCCGGCCCCGGCTGGGGCACGGGGGAATGCCCGCAGAAGGAGCCAGCGGAGGGCGCCGGGCTGCGGGCCGGCTCCCCTCCCTCCGCCGCTCCCGCGAGTCAGGCAGCGGGGCTCCCCCTCTCGCGCCAGCCCCGTGCAGTCACTGCGGGGGGGGGGAATGCTGCAATGGAGCCGCGGGCAGGCGGCTCTCCCCCAGCAAAGCCGAGCCCGAGTCCACGGCGCAGGACAGCCCCCGCACACAGCCCCGCCCGCCCGCCGCCCACTTCCTATTCCTAGCACAGCAGCGACTCCCCCATCGCCCCCCAACGCAGCGCGTCCCTTCGGCCGCCGCGGCCAGTCCGCAAGCCAGCCCCGTGCGGGGGGGGGGGTGCAGAGTATCTTGGAAGGCCGGCGGTAGGCACATTAAAAAAGAAAAATGGAGGAGGGGCTGTGCATGCAGACAGCTCGCTGTCTGTCCGTCCGTCCGTCCGGGGGGGCACGGCACTTACCTTTCACCACCCTGTCCGTCGTTGATAACTTCGGATCAATCGCCTTGTGCTCAGACATTGCCAGCAGCCGGGAGCGGGAGGGAAAGGCTCTCTCCCTCGCACGGCACAGACAGACGGCTGCTGCAGCAGCGAGCGGCCAGTCAGTGTCTCCGGGTCCTCGGCTTGCGGTTAAAGTTACTGCCCCTCTCGCCTGCTGCTTGCTTTGCTCTCCTCCTCCTTCCTCCTCCCTGGTTAATTATTTATCTCAATCACGCCACTCGCTTCCTTCTTTAGAGCTGCCGTTGCAATAAATAACAGGCAAGCGCGGCCAGAAAAATGAAATTTTTTTTTAAAAAAAAAGCCAAAAACAAAAACCCAAAACCACAGTCGGGGGCCAAGTGCAGCAGCCCTGTGCTTCCTTCCCCCGCAGCAGCAGCAGCAGAGCGGCGGCGGCTCACTGGATCTGGATCCGTCTCTTCCCCCGCCCAGGGTCTCGCCTTGCGCTCCCAGAGACACAGCCACTGAGCTGTACCCGCTCCAAGGCGCAACCTACCCTCACGGCTCCACTTCCCGCCCACTGCTCCTCCCCCCTGCAGCCATTGGCTCAGGCAGGGCTGCCAATCACTGTCAGGTAGCTGCCGCCCGCCTCCCCGCCCAGGTGTTCTGGCGGCTCTCCCAGTTCGCCGGATTGGGGGCAGGGCGGGGGAGCCGCCGCCGCGGGTGGAATTCTTCCCGGAGCGTTCTAAAGGCTTGGTTGAGCCGCCACGAGAGCAGTAAAGCGCCTTGTGCGATGTGCCTCGGGGCGGGGAGGTGGGGCAGGGCTGGGGACTGGAGAGGGAAGCGCCGAGCTGCGCCCGGCTCTTGCTGCCGCTGCAGCTCCGCGCCTGGCTTCCGTGGAGGCGTTGAGTTACCAGGGAGCAGCGGCAGCGGGCGTGGGGGGGTCTCCCCTTTTTCTTTGCAAACCTCAACCCCCCCGCGGCAGCGGCAGCGAGATAGCGCGTGTGTGTGTCATTAGCTGGCGGGGGTGGCCTCCGCCTGTCACTCACTAGCTGCTGCTACACAACAGGAAAAGCTCCAGGGTGATCGCGCCTGCGTGTGTGTGTGTGTGTCCCTTGCAGCAAGGCACAGACCCGACAGGCTCGTCCATGCACCGCCGCTGCAGTGCCTTCCCTTCGGGGTTAGGGGCAGCCGTCAGTTAGGGTTCCTCTTGCGCCGGTGCCTTTACCAGCCGCGCTCCCCGCAGTAGCTTTTCCTTGGTGGTTTTTTGTGTGTGTTGTTTTTGGTTTTTTCCTTCCTGCCTGTAGCGCTGCTCTGCGAAGGAAGGAGGAGGGGCCCTGGCTGCTCGAGGTGGGAGTTTTCCAGTTGGAAGGTTGATGGATGGGTTTTCACTAGCGGCTACCATTTAACAAACCGATGTATAATTGATTAGAGTAAGTCACCGTAGCGTTTGGCGAGGGGAACAACCTTACGGTCAGGAAAGGCCATGGTGCTGATCTAGCTGTAGTGGCTATTGCAGATCCTGCACATTCGGTTATTTATAGTGTGTGTGTCTGCCTTTCTTCTGTGTCTTGTACAGCAAAAACCGCAATATTTCAATAAGTAGCTATGGCGTTGGGGTAGGATGGTCTTGTCAGGCATAGGCCTAGAAGTTCCCTGGACTCTGCCACACACTTGTTAGGTGACTCTGGACACCTCACTTTATATCTCTGGGGTGTCAGTTTCAGGATATTGTATGAACAAGAGCTAACAATACACTATAATATAATAGTAAAATAACATACTTTATCATACTAATGAATTAAGCATCCGAGGGTGCTGGATTCATTAATATTATAAAATATTTTGAGATCCTCGGAAGCCTCGGTGAATGCAAAATGTGATTATATAGTGTTAGTGTCTAGAGAGAATACAGTCTCACACTCAGTATTTTTGGTTCTGTCTTCTGATTATTGATCGTGGCATTGCAATTCATTAAATACTGTTACATATTTTTCTGAATCTTGCTTTGACTTGATTAAAATGAAAAGTTATGTGAATTTTTTTTAAAACAAACTTCAAAGTGTGTGTTTACATGCACACAGTCTTTGAGATATCACACATGGTCAAATTTTCAAAAGAGCTCAGTGTGACAGATATTGCATGCAGTATCTTTGGAGGAACATACTGTTATTAAATTTATGAATAGCTGATGTATCAATGTTGGCCAGGGATCATATGCAATTTGGGGGAAGGGAAGAGTTGCCACAGCTCCTCCAGGAATTAAAAAGCAGTTGAGGGGGATGATTAAGGTTGTAAACACTTCCAGAGAGGTACCATCCCTTGGGGAGGCTTCTATGTAGCAGTTCCAGCCACTAAAGAAAGGGTGTTTGGCATAAAAAGGCTGGGTCTAAACTGGCTTGGGGCTTGCTTTCTGAACCAGCAAACAGACAGGACCTTCTGTCCCAACGCTTGCACTGGAATAAGGCTGACAGGTGACCTCTAGTAAGATTTTGAGCATGAATATAAGAACATTTTTAGGTTTTTCTTTTTTTTTTTTTTAATGTTTTCTCTGTAACTTGTAATTGTTGGTACTACGCTGTTCATAGCCCTTGGAGAGAAAGCAAAGGATAGGCACTGGCTGTTAGGCAAACTGGCTTGCTGGAGATATCACAATGTAAGGCAAGGATTGTGCAGCCTTAAAACACCCAGTCAGAAGGGAGGAAGACAAAGTAACAGCTGGAGATCTCAGACCTGACTGGGCTCTCCTGGAGTGGACTACAGAGAGGGGAATAGACGTGCAGTTACCCTGAAACTGAGACACTCAGCCCCTAGCAATTTCTATTGTCCTCCATAGGAACTGGTGGACACTAAGCTCTTTTGAAAATTTCACCCTGGAGTGAGTTTTGCATGGTTGGACCATTGTGCGCTGGACCATCGTACTCACCCATAACGCCATTCCTGTTGATCCTCTATCCACCTGCACAGAGCCCATTGTAACACCAGCGCCTTCTTTTTTCCACTGAGTGAAAAGAATTTAATTTTCTGGCATTCTGTAAAGAAGGAAAGTCAGCTTTTAATTTTAGGAGGGCTTGTGTTAAAGAATGATTTAATGTCAAAATACCTCACTGGCCTGGGAACAAAAATAATAGAAAAAACAACTACTGTACTGATAATCAGATAACTTGATGTTGCTACGGTTCCTACTCAAACCTTTTCACTAGAATAATCTAAAAATGCCTATACCCCTTTTTTTTACTTCAGTATTAAGAATCTTCATCGATAGAAAAATACAGTAAGAGAAAAAGGCGAGGACAGGAATTATAATGCTTAAATGTGTCATGGACTTTGTATTTCTCTATCAAAATTCCCACGGATTGCACGCTACTGTATGTCAATCAATAGGCATGGGGCAAGGTCTGTAAATGGATCAGCAATGCCGCACGTATTTATTCAACTGTCCATTGAACTTTATTTATTTGCTTGCCAGATATCTTTGGCTGGTGAGGAAACCCTTATAGTTGTTTCACAGAAAGAGTTATTCATGTCCACTGGTACTATAATTGGATTAGTAATCTCTTTCCTTAATAGACTTGGTGCTTGAACCAGAGCCACTGTTCTCTCCTCACACTTTCACTTCTCCACAGCTGGCTGACTATTTGCTTGGACTGCAATGAAAGGGGCATCCTAGCTGGTACCACCTGCTGCAAGTTATTTATTTATTGATGCCAGTACAACAGCTCTGGCTTGATTCATTCAGAAGAGGAAGGAACATAGCCAGTGCTACTATTAATAGTTTTCAATAGTGTGTCGTTATTCCATGTGGAAGCCAGCAGTGGTACTGCCTGCCACCTGCACCCCTGATCCAGCTGCTCATGTTGTCTTGAGCTTTAGATTTTGTCCCCGAGTGCACCTAATCCCAGCCCTAGACAAAACACCTCAATGGGAAAGGACACGATTGCACCTCTCTCTAACTCTGACCTTGATGGAGGGTGCTTGTTTATGCTGCTGCCACATAAGCGTGATCTTTCTTTCCAATGGACAATTTCAATTTTCTAGTATTTCATAGCACAAAAGTGGGTAAAATCCCAGTGACCAGATCTGTCATCTTGCTACACAATGTGATTTGTTTCTGTACAATACTTCAGTTCAGTTGCAAGCACTCATAAGAATGGCGATCCTGGGTTAGAGCAATAGTCCATCTAGCCCAGCATCCTGTCTTCCAACAGTGGCCAATGCCAGGTTCTTCAGAGGGAATGAACAGAACAGGTAATTCAGTGATCCATCCTCTGTCACCCATTCCCAGCTTCTGGCAAACAGAGGCTAGGGACACTTCAGAGCATGGTTTTGCCTCCCTGCCTATCCTAGCTAATAACCCCCTGTTGCACCTGATAGTTTCAAAGCCATGCTATGAAAAGGAGGGAGACATAAAATTAATCTCTGCTTCATTTTGATCATCATATGGATTTTAAATGGAGAACTTTTACTGTTGTTTTGGCAGGACGAGTTGCATAATAGCTATTGATTATCGCCATTGTGACACACTGTTTTCTGTCTACATCAGTGGTCCTCAAACTTTTCCATCCTGGGACCCCTTTTCCAGATCAGAACTAGGATTCCTCTCATGTGGCTAGAGCTAGTCAGGCCCCTCTGCGGCAGATTGACAACATTCCCCTACTATCCTGAACAATCTTATGGAATTAAGATAAACATTATTGTGTAGGTGGGGTTGTAGCATTGCATGTTTCAGAGGGGTAGCCATGTTAGTCTGTATATAGCAAAAACAACGCAAGTCCTGTAGCACTTTAAAGACTAACAAATTTAATTTCTGCAGGCATAAGCATTCCTGGGCTGTAACCCATTTCGTCAGATGCAGGGAATGGACATCAGAGAGGGGTATATATATACAGCCAAGGGGAAGGAACAACAAAGGGGTAGGTAATAGCTAAGTCCATACAGTTAGAGTAGCTGAGGCCTCTTCACAACCATTGATTAGAAGGTGAGAATGTGTGAACAGTGACAATTCCTTCTTGTAATGAGAGAACCGTTCCAAGTCCCTATTCAGATCCAGTCTGATTGTGTCGAGTTTGCAGATCAGATCGAGCTCTGCAGTTTCTCTTTGAAGTCTGTTTTTGAAGTTTTTTTGTTGAAGTATGGCAACTTTCACGTCAGTTACAGAGTGTCCTGGGAGATTGAAGTGCTCTCCGACTGGTTTATAGGTGTTCCCGTTTTTTATGTCTGATTTGTGTCCATTTATTCTTTTGCGTGGTGACAGTCCGGTTTGGCCAATGTACATGGCAGAGGGGCATTGCTGGCACGTGATGGCATATATTACATTAGTAGATGTGCAGGTGAATGAGCTCCTGATGGTGTGGCTGGTGTGGTTAGGACCTGTGATGGTGTCACTAGAGTCGATGTGCGGGCAGAACTGGTAACGGGGTTTGTTGCAGGGATAGTTCCTAGGTTAGTGTTCTTGTTGCATGGTGTACGGTTGCTGGTGAGTATTTGCTTCAGGTTGGGGGGCTGTCCGTAAGCAAGGATAGGTCTGCCTCCCAAGGCTTGAGTGAGTGAGGGGTCATCTGCTAGGATAGGTTGTAGATCCTTAATGATGTGTTGGAGAGATTTTAGCTGGGGGCTGTAGTTAATGGCCAGTGGTGTTCTGTTGTTTTCTTTGTTGGGTCTGTCCTATAGTAGGTGACTTCTGGGTACCCGTCTGGCTCTGTCAATTTCTTTCTTCATGTCTCCAGGTGGGTACTGTAGTTTTAAGAATGTTTTATAGAGATCCTGTATGTGTTTGTCTCTGTCTGAGGGATTGGATCAAATCCAGTTGTATCTTAAGGCTTGGCTGTAGACAATGAATTGTGTAATGTGTCCAGGGTAGAAGCTGGAGACATGAAGATATGTATTGCGGTTAGTTGGTTTGCGGTATAGGGTGGTATTAATGTGACCATCCTTTATTTGTATTGTAGTGTCCAGGAAATGGATTTCTTGTGTGGACTCGTCCAGGCTGAGGTTCATGGTGGGGTGGAAATTATTGAAATCCCAGTGGAATTCTTTGGGGGATTCTTTCCTGTGGGTCCAGATGATGAAAATGTCATCAGTGTAGCATAGGTAAAGGAGAGGTGTTTGGGGACGAGTTTTGAGGAAGCGGTGTTCTAGGTCAGCCATAAAAATGTTGGCATACTGTGGGGCCGTGCAGGTGCCCACAGCTGTGCCACTGACTCGAAGGTATAGATTGGCTCCAAATCTGAAGTCGTTGTGGGCCAGGACAAAGTCCAGCATTATACGTACGTGCCTTCTCTAGCAAGGGGAGGGGGCGGCAATGCTAATGTACTTCCTCCATTATCAAGACTTTGAAGCCATCCCCTGGAGAGAGATGCATTTAGTAGTTGAAACTGGATTCTTCAGGGACCAACAGACAAAGAAAGGATTTTTGGAAAAATAGCCTGGTTTAAACTGACTCAGGGTCTTCTTCCTGATCTAGCAAATGGGCGGGACTCCTGATGGAGGAAGGATAGGCCTTAGAACAGGGTTGCACAGACTGGGTCTACTGAAGCCTCATAAACCAGTGCTTGTTTTGAGGTTTCAGGATTGAAGGACTGCTACTGCCAGAATCCATGTTAGGGGTTGGGGTTAACTCGGGTAAGGTCATTAGCATACAGGTAGGTTCTTTTATTCTTTTGAATGTTTTCTCTGCCATGCTTTTTAACCTGAAGAATAAAGTAGGCTTCCATACACCGAACTGTGTGGTACCCTTATAATTGTAGCAATCACTCCTCTTAAGCATTTCTTAAGAGAAAGCAAGCAGGTGTCCTTGGGCAACCTTTCCGTGTTGGAAAATGCACTGTGAAGGTAGGGAACTGTGCAGCAGGACATATGCCAGGCAGAAGGCAGTGAGATGCCGGTCTCCACCCAAGAGAGGCAGCAGCTGGGGAGCTGGAAGCCTGAGAGTGGGTGCCCTTTGCTGAGCCACTAAAAAGAAAGGCAGATGCAGTTGCCCTGAACTGTGGTGCCTCATGCCCCTTTAACAATATAGGAAGAAGAAGGGGATTGTGACCATTAGGTTCAGAACCGATCGTCTGTATATTTAAGGACAAAGTCTGTGGTGTTCTACCTCTATCTTGTTTAAGGCCTATAGGGTCAAATTCATTTCAGCGCAAAGGGCTTGCACAAAGTCCCATGCACCCCTTGAGTCTCCCATTAACCGGCAAAACTAACTGTCTTCCAAGGATACAGGGAGCCTCGTGTCAAGCAAATCAGTTTTCTCCCCTGCACAAAGGAGCGCTGGATGACGGGCATGCAGAAAGAGTGTGCCCGTTTCATGGTGTAGATACCCACTCTATCCTATGGCTACATGTAGGGACAAAGGAAGTTCAGATATGCCTGTTCTCACATATTTCCCATTCCCTCAGTAGAGGCCTCATAAGTACCTGTTTTGGCTACTTCAACCATTGTACTGATGTAGTCTCTGCAGCTCGTAGTTGCCCCATGACCTGGGAGGATTTACCCCTTGCTTGCACCTCTCTGGCATCTGGCTCAGCTACCAGGCCCTGGATTTGTCTCAAAGTCTTCTAGTGGCATTTAAGTGCTGCTTATGGCATTGTATGGCCCTGTGCATAAGAGTGAATTTCACCCAAATGCAGGCAATGGCTTAAATAAAGGACCTGGGAGTGTACAGGTGGGCTAAGAGGATAATAATGCGACTGCCAAAAATGGGACAGAAAGAAAGCACCAGCCTCAGATGGGAAAGCATTGATGGAATGTAGGCTAACTTGGAACTGTATTGCTGCAACGGTGCAAAAGGCATAATAATAGTTGTGGCAGTCTCTTGGACAATGAGTAATCATTGTATGTGACAACGGAGAATGGGCTCGACAACATTTGAAAGAAACCAAGGAATGATCATAGAAAGGAAGACATGAAAGAAAAAAACTCAGAGTGACTGAGTTTTAAATAACCCAACTACATGCCCCTTTAAAACCGGTTTTTGACCAAAAGACGCTCTAATTTGTAGTTTACCTGAAGCTGTGAATCAATAGCTGCAGTTGGAATAAATCTCTAGTGTAAAACACATCCCTAAATTGGGCTTCTAACCTAGATAGGTCTGCAAAGTTATGGGGGGAATGTGCAAAGAACTTTCTAACTGCACAGAAGTCAGGCAAAATCTCCATTCTTGAACTTGGAGGGCATGCACATATGCACTGGTTTAAACAAACCACTACAACCCCCCTCTGTGAACACTTATCAGGTTATAGCCATTTAATTAGGCCCTGTAAGTTTACCACCTCCTGATAAATCTGTATAAGCCTGTTTTAAATCAATTTAAGTTTGCACACAGAAAGTTGCAAATATTTAACTACATAGGTTTTTTAAAAATGTCACATCTTCAGTTAAACCAGTGGAAAAGTGTGGGTAGAGCAGGCTTTGCTGTGCAAAGAATGGGGAAGTTTGGTGCAGTCAGCAGTGCTAAGATTTCCCAAAGAGGGGAAGGCAACACCCTGCCTCCCTTTATTGGCCTGCAGAGCAGGCAGAGGGCTATTAAACAGCAAGGCCTGCTTAAGCCTGTGCTTCCAAAAGCATTAAGCAGAAGACCTCCAGGAATGGCTGCCACTACAGAGTCTTTCCCCAGTGCAAACAATGGCTTAAAGCCACAATCTTGTTGTCAAGAATAGTTAGCATTCTCCAGGGATCAAATCCTTCAGTCCTTAATCAGGCATTGATTTCAGTGGGATTTTGGCTTGTATAAAGACCACAGAATTTCTGAAGGGGTTTTAAACTATTATCTAAGTGAATATTAAATCCTTCCAGGAATCAGTAAGTAAAAAAGAAAAGAGGTTTTTTTTTGTTTATAGACAGGTGCAACCATCGTGGCTAGGAGATATGTGTTGAGAGAGAGAAATAAACAATACTCACAAGAAGGACATAAGTTTGGGGACATAACTTTGTATTATAAACTTTCTCATACATGGTCTGACTTAATCCTGCTGCAGTGTTAAAAACTGCTCCGTATGGCAACAGCTGCAAGAATTCTGAAGTAAAGTGGGATGCTTAACCTGCTCTTTATCCAGAATGCTTTTCTATTCTCTCTCGTCACATCCTGTCCCCTCCCTCCCACGGCAGTGCTTTGTGGCTTAAGGTCCTACAACAAACTGAAAAGTTTGGATATGTTTTGTTTTTCCTGAGGAAGGGAAGTTTATTTGGTTTTATTAACATGCAATGAATTATTTATGTTTGCTGGCTTTAAAGCCAGAAAGAAATACAGATGGAATCCCACTAATTTGAGGGCAACATGCATGGAATATATCCTAGAGGAAATGATTTATTCAGATGTCATCACTGCCAACCCCAGCCTCAGTAGTAACAGACAGACCATAACTGTTGTTAGAAGTGAGATGATTAATCAAAATAAGTTAATACCCAAGGAACAAACATTCAGAAGTTCAATTTAATTGCAAAATAGCACAACACACCTCTAACCAAGCACAAAATGTGTCCTGTGATTTATTATTTAGAGAATTAGTGTGAGCATGAAAAGGAGCAATGGAATAAAATGTGCGTTCTGCTAAGTGACCTCCCATGCTATGCCTTTTCCAAAGAACTGTGTAATGGAAGAAAGGACAGAACAACCTGATCTCTGACTGCAGCCAATAAATACTCCTATTTACAAAGCAAAGCACTGAAGCCTGAAGATTACCATAAAATTGAAGGAGCTTTAATGAATATAATTGGGTCTGCAATTTACACATGTTGTCTTAGTGGGGACATTTAGAAAAATAATCAGTTTTCAATACTGGTAGTTTGTAATTTATGTATTTAAGGTCCTGATTCTCATTTATACCCAGCCCACTTTACATTGCCAGAGTGAGGGAAAATGCCTCAGTGTAAATGAGAATCAGATGGCTAAATCAGTGGCTTTTAACCTTTCCAGACTAATGCACACCTTTCAGGGGTCTGATTTGTCTTGCATACCCCAAGTTTCACCTCACTTAAACTACTCGCCTACAAAATCAGTTGTAAAAATAAAAAAGTGTCACAGCCACTATCACTCAGAAATTGCTTACTTTCTCAATTTTACCATATAATTATAAAATAAATCAATTGGAATATAAATATTGTACTTACATTTCAATGTATGATATAGAGAGCAGTATAAATAAGTTATTGTATGAAATTTTAGTTGTACTGACTTCGCTGGTGCTTTTTATGTAGTCTGTTGCAAAACTAGGCAAATATCTAAATGAGTTTATGTACCCCTGGACGACCTCTATGTTGAGAACCACTGGGCTAAGTGACCACAAACATTCTCAACTAATCATGAAAAGTTAGGCTCTGAACCTGTAAACTGATCTGCAGAGACCCCTGGAAACCGCCCAGTGACTTCAGTGGGACTCTATGCAGGTATAGAGGCCTTCTGCAGAACAGCTTTCAGGATATGTATGTCAATATCTCAACACACAAAAAAGACTTCATTTAAAAATTTAAATCCTCAGGCGTGCCAGAGAGCTTGCCCTTCAATCAAATTGCCTTTTCAAATGATTTTCAGCTGCTTGTATTTAATATAAGAATCATCTGAACTGCAGACTATTTTCCTTCCCCCCAGAAGAGTTTCAGTGTTCTGTGCTTACTCAAAGAAATTTAGTACAGCAACACAGGCATAATTTTTTTTCCCTAGACTAAGCTGTTAAAAAAAAAAGTTTATCCAGTGTTTCATACAGCCCAGTAAGATGAGAGCTGTGCATAATGCAGCACCAGCACAGTTGAAAAGCATTCAGCAGGTACATTTTATTTACAAAATAAAACATTTTATGGGTGTACTGCGCATTCATCCTGTCAATAGTCTCATTCCCCAGCATCGGACTAGCCATGTTTACACAGTATATTTCAGACAGCCATTCTCACTATCTTACCATTTCTAATACATAACACGAGTGAGGAGGTATTTTGTAATCACACTTCTTTTCTGATTGAGATGGAAATATTTCTCTATCCCTCCTTTGAGTCCACAAGTATCCCAACTGTAACCACTTCTTGCTGGTTGTCTTCCAATAAGACTCTCACAGTTCACCCTTGTGCAGAGGGCTAACACAAAGCTGTAACCAAATAAGTCCCATTTAAGTCTTTGGAATAAAGCTCAAATAAGATTTAAGGGGTGGCCTGGCTTCATGCTGTCCTGCACAGGGGTGAATTTAATTCTTATGGTAGAATATCTGTACAAAGAGGAGGGTTTTGAATTAAGTAACAAGACCTGACCCATCTTTATCTACAATGGGAATGAGAGGAGGTGCCAGAAACTCTAGCCCTTCCCCGAGAACAACCTACCTTCACCCACCCAAGAATTTTATCCTCAGCTCTATTAGCTGCAGTGTCCCTGATCACAGCTGGGTGGGGTGCAGAGAAAGGAAGTCACTGAGGGAGCTTAGTTCCAGCATTAAGGTCTTTGAAGATTAGGATCAACACCTGGAGGTGTTTCTGGTATTGAAGACAGGGAGCCACTGAAGGATGCAAAACACCAGAAAAACATGTACTCTTTGTAGGTCTCCCCACTCATGTTGGGCTATTTCAGCTTTCATCACTTTCACCAGTTAAAAGGTAGTGTAGTCTAGAAATGATGAAGACATGGATGGCACTGGCTAAGGCTGGGTCTACACTGAGGGCGGCAAATTCGCCGCCGTCACATCGATTGCTCTGGATCGACTGAGCGGTCTGTATAGATGTGCTCAGTCGATCCAGCAAGCGACGCAGGAAAACCACCCCGGTAAGTGGTGTAGCGCTGCGTCGAAGGGAGCGCTGTTCCCTTCGACGCAGCGCAGTGTGGACAGCGCGCAGAGGAGACGCTGCAAAGTCGACGGGAGATACGCAAGTGATTTACATCACTTGGGTATCTCCCGTTGACTGCCGCCGAATCGCAAAGGTAAGTGTGGACCGAGCCTAAGTTTACAGCAGAGAGAGAGGGACATAGACCTCTAGCTAGCCAAAGGTGACAAAAGTCAGTATTGCTATTTCGGTGTCCAAAAACAGTGACTAATTCACTAGGACTTTTTGCTGCCTTGATAATCAGAGAGCAAATGACCTCAAAGGGTAAGGTCATGGTTTCTCAAAGTTCATCAAAGTGCTTCCCTTTTCCTATGTACGTTACCTCTGCTTTGTCCAGATTTAGCTTGAGCTGGCTGTTCGTCACCCATTGCCCAATTTCCTTCAGGCACTGGGTCAGCTGGAAGGAGAAATTGTTCATACAGGATGGAAAGGAGATATACAGCCAGGTGTTGTCAGCATCATATAAATGGATTGCAAAGCATGTTATAAAATATAGCTACAGAATTATACAATACAGATTTTTATTGACTTTCACAAGCACACACAAATCGCAGGCCGGGAAAATGTGAAAACAGATTTGCAGAATGGCTTATGACTTCAATAAAGGAAAAGGCGGCATTCCTCTTTTTATGTATCATTAAATAACATTTTAAATGCTAACAATTTTATCCACAGGATTGAAAAAAGGAGAAGGTGAATAAGGAGGAATGGGGCGGAAAGAGGAAGAACTTGTTAACAAATGAGATAAAAACCGAGAACCACTAATGTAAACTAGAAAAAGTTCCAAAACGGTCATTTTGTACTTGGATGTGATGATTCTTCTTAACTAGCAGCTTCCGTTAAGGAGAGAAAGCAGAAACTTCACTGAGTGTAAATGGTCATAGCTCAATTGAAGCCACTGGAGCTATGACCATTTATATCAGTGGAGGATCTGTATCGTAGACTCTCAGAAACATGGCACCCCACAAAGGAGGAGGAAACTATGATTTTTTTAATCTCATTTCTACTCCATCTCTGCGGAATGAGAGTTTTTCTACACAATCACCTGGCTCGCTCCCTTACCCTGGCTACCGTCACGCTGCCATTGTCTGACTTCCCCGTACAGTTGCGCTGTAGTAGCTATTCAAGAGAATGTGTGTTAGAATTAACGCTTGATCATAGAGTCACTTAGATAGCCACAACTGAGCCCATAGAATACCCAATGGAGAATGGCTGCTCCTGTTCTGGTCCATGTCTTCCCACCCCTGCACCCTCAAAACTTACGGATGCCCATCACTACACAGCTCTGGGTAGGCGACAGAGGTGGGAGGGAAGCAAGCAAAGCAGGCGCTCTTCCCTTACTCCCACTGGGATCTGCTTTTGGCTCTTCTCCTATCACTGAAGCACAGGGAAGAATATTACAGAAAAGCCTTGTTACAGGAGATCATTTAGTCTCTCCTTGGTATGTGGGATTGTTTCCTGTAACATTGGATATTGTCTCTTTCCCAGCAGAACAATCTCAGAGGTCTACTACCTGTTTAGCATGGTGGTACTTGGGTTGTTATTGAACATGTACTGAGCCATGCTTTAGCTTTTAAAAATGTTTTTGACATCTTTCTCAGTTCAGTTATAGCTCACGGCAGGCAGGAGGCTGGCAGAAACGGGGATGGACCTGTGAACACATTTTCCAAAGATTCTTTCCCACAACTGTGCCATTTTAGGACATTCCCTGCGCATATGCTCAGAGTATCCAGAAGCACTTTCCAATGCATTCCAGAGTCTATTAATTCTAAACTGCATTATCTCAAGTGGAGTCCAATTTTCCTAGTATGAGTGTATTTTGAGTTGCCTTTAACTGTGTCTGGCTCGCTGCCTTTTAAGCATCCAAATATATGCCCAAGTAGAATCTGATTATGTAGCCCTCAGATAAAGAGATTTGAGGTTTAAAAAATAAATCTAAATACATTTTCCTGAATAAAAATTCAAATTTTGATTACAGGCCTAAATCTAGAATTCCTGCCAACAGCAATACACACAGCAGCCAACCTCCATCCGCATTGAGACTTCCCAGGCAAGCTGTACAATATTACTCCAGAAACTGCTGAGGTTTGGCAATAATTGCAAGATCAATGGGGAGAAATAATAGCAGTAGAAGACAAGATTAATTGGGTAGGCCGGTAAGGTAAATATTAGAACTCTGAGGCCCTAGCCTTTTATCTCTCAAGCCCTGTGTTCAAATCTTGTCTTAGCTCATCAGTGGAAATTTAGTTGAGGCAATATGGGAAATTGTTGGTATCTAAATTATACTGTATGAATATTCAGCTTACGTGTGTGACTGCAATAGCTGGACATACAGTAAAAAAAAGTTTGCACGATCCTTAATTCACACTGAACTGGAAGAAGAGAAAGAGGAAAAGATAATTGCTAAGCAATGAAGTACATTTACTTCTTCAAGTTTTGAACCACAAATCTAAGGAGGAAAAGGTATGGATCTTTAATGTATGGAAGTCATTGGAAAAAAGTCAAATACTTCTCTTTTCTTTCATCTATTTTATTTCATACAGTTAAAAAGTAAAAATTTACTTTAGGACAGGCCCTTTCCTATTTCTCCTGCCTCTTCCTGGTATGTGTTTTCAGGTTTTCTGGAGGCGGAGTGTTGTGTCTGTATCTGACAAGAGACTTGCAGCCTGATTCTTCTCTTCCTTGTATCTTGAATGTGCTTGAGCAAAGGGAGAGCAAAGCATTGCCACATCAGCCTTCTCCACTCCCCAGTCATAAGGAATTGTTTTGTTTCCCTGGTTAAGCGAGATATGTAATTTAGAAGTTAGTATTCCAGATTTCAAGTTGCTATATGCAATGGCTGGAAGTTTAAGCCAGCAAAATTCAAACTTGGAGGTAAGACGCATTTTTAACAGTGAGGTTAATTAACCACTGGAACAGCGTGCGAGGTGATATCGTAAGTCCTCCATCACTTGGAGTCTGTAAATCAAGTCTGGATATCTATCAAAAGATTTGCCTACTTCATCCAAAACTTATTGGGCTTAGTGCAAGAATAACTGGCCTATGTTGTGCAGAAGATTAAACTAAACTATCTTAAAAGCCTTTCCAGGACTTAAAAAGCTATGAAGTGTATATTCAAGTATAAAACTGGCCATTTGAAATTTGCAGACACTGGTTGGTTATGTAATTCCGAATTTACTTTTGCTGAATATCCAAGCATTCAAATTTCAAATTAGCTTCTTGTCTGTGCTCACACTATGAAAGCTGGAATATGCCTAGAATGTTTGCAAATAGGAACCCGAAAGTGGTGCAAACACAGCCAAAGCAAATTCATGTAAAATGTGAACAAATATTTGCAGATTTATTTTAGCAGCATTCATCTCCAATGAGCTGGTTTAAACTGGAAGCGACCATGAACTCTTCGTACTCCAATGAACATACTCTGCTGCTGCATACAGTGGTAAAGAAAAGGGACATAGCAAGGCCATAGCCAGACTACTTAATTTTTGCTGATAGCTGAATATCCTATTTTTCACTGCCTCCTCCCACAAAAGATTTCTTTCTGGCATTTGATACCAGGAGCAAACTTGTCAACACTTCCAGGTGGCCACGTGAATCCTTTTCCCAGCTCCATGTTCAGTAAGTGTAAGAATATTCTTGTCACAGGTAACCTGGCCATAAATCATAGTTAAACATTTTATCTTATGCTTTCTCAAAGAGATAGGGCCCCATTCAGTGTAAAACTCTGAAACAATTGGTTTATGCCAGACATTAATTTAAACCATCCATTTCAGCAGAGTTGCACATGCTTATGTCAGGGCTGAATTAATCTCATATACTTTTTTAACCCTGGGTAGAATACTGTCACTGTAGGAAGTAGTCTTGGCAATTCAGAAGGTGTCAGTCTTCTCTCCAAGTCATGCTAGCAGAACCATGCTGTTGCCTTTTAGATGAGATGTAAAACTGAGATCCCCCTTGTGGTCCTTAATAATCCCACGCACTTTTCACGCAAATAGGGTGTTAGTTCTACTTTCCTGGCTTAATTCAACTAGGAAATTACATTCTGCCTACATGAAGTCCCTGTAGTTTCAAATGAGTAAGACATTCCTGTTCATTGTTGCTACACCTCTGATAGCCAGTCTTAGTGGGGTTGGGGGGAGGTCTCTGGTCTAGTCTCCCTCCTTGGAAGAAATAAAAATACCACTATCCTAGTTATCCACCACATGGGTACACAAGAGAAGGCAAGTCCTGAGATTTTTCTTTCCCGGGGCAGGACAGCCAGAATCTATATTGTAAGTTGAATCCAGTTGTAGTATGTGTTGAGTTCTTTGGATGAAGGATGTTGTATGTACATTAGTATATTCACATTCCATATTAATACCAGTTTTTCAGGGTGTGTAGTCACACACCTCCAGAAATTGGATTTGGACTTTATTAGAATCTCCATCTCTCAGGCCCCAGAACGACATGTTGGAATTATGTTAAAGTTGTGTAGCACAATGCCATCCCAGATCACAGCCCCTTCTGACACAGCGTGGACCTGCCCACCCTCAGTTTCCTCCTGGATCTCTTAACAATGCTTCAAAGTACTTAAAGTAACCTGCCTCTTCTTAGGGTCTAATTTATTGAGTGTTTACCAAATATGGTCTCCACTGGACCTCAGGTCCAACCGTATCCCTCTTGGGTTTTCCAGCTCACCTCTTGCTCCAGGACTTGCTCCAGGACTACCCCTCTGGAACTTTTCTCCAGGACTTCCAAGTTCTCCAGTTCCTTCTGAGCTAGGGAGCTCTTCCAATCCCACTGCATCCCCCGGCCTCTCTGGAGAGTCTTTCCTCTGGATTCCCCTCCTGCCATGGTCTCAACTCCTCCTCTTTTGGTTAAGGAATTCCACAGCCGCCTTCAGTGTGGCTGTGTCGTGATTCAGTCAGGCTTCCCCAACTCACCAGTATCCAGGTTCCAGCCCAGTTCTGCAGAACCTCACTTGGTCCTTGGACTCATGCACTTCTTCCACCTGCTTCAGGATCCCCCACAGTCCTCCTGGGGGGGAGTGTACTATGATTCAAGCAGGCTTGCAGCCCTAAGCCAGCTTCTTACAGCTGACCCTTTTAAAGTACTGTCCCCCAGCTCCACCCAGACTGCCACCAAAGTCTTTCGAACTGAACTCAAAACACCTTCCTTACAAAGTCTTCTCTTTTCCTCCCCGACGTCTCTGCTGAGGTGCACTCTTCCAATCACCCTCACCACCCAAAGGCCAGGTCACACCACCTCACTGCTTTCCTCCTGGGTTGGAAGAGGTCAGTGAGCAGTAGTTCTTCTCCCACTGGTGTCTCTCCCGTAACTATGGAAGAGGCAGACTATACGCTGTCCTTCTGACTGGAATTGGTCCTGGTTGGCTGGGACAGTCCCACTCTTGCACCATGATGGTCCTGGTTTGAGGCCCTTAAAAAACAGTAGTTTGGGTTTTTCCAC
The DNA here is from genome assembly GCA_007922155.1 of Mesoclemmys tuberculata. NCBI lineage: Eukaryota > Metazoa > Chordata > Testudines > Chelidae > Mesoclemmys > Mesoclemmys tuberculata. The sequence continues at coordinate 11,233,076 of ML675617.1, read as the reverse complement.
CCAGCCACTAACTGTCACCCCACCGTCACTTTCTCTGTCCCACCCTCTGCCTCTGCCAGACGTGCAGCCTGTGTCTGCTCCAGAACTCCTGTAACCTTAAAGGGCCTGTATCACTGAACAGGGGTTGGATGACCTCACTACCTTTTGAATAGGACAGACCCCTCCGTTACATTATCCAAGAAATGTTTTTCTGTTGACTTTCAGGAGATTTCATGACACAGCAAGGATTTACACATGCATGAGGGGAGCACAGGGCTGAAACAAGCCAGCTTTTTATTTTTACTTATGTTTTTTCCTTGTTATTGCCTTCTTCTAGGTAAGGAAAGCTTCACCTCGCTGTAGGGGTAAAGGAAAAGAAAAGCCTTTTTTCAACAGTGTCATGTGTCAGCGCTCTCTGAATCATGGCTGTTGGTCCAGGGCCACAAGCTAATGGGGTGGTATCACTGCACAGCTGTTCTGGCAACCAAGCAATTGTGTCTTAAGTGACATGATTAGATTTACAGTATAAGCTAATTAAAAAGAGTTGAACAATTGCAACAGGTTTTGAGATAAGATTTTAATACTGATGTTTTTCTACTTGCTGTGTACCAAAGCTCTCACGGTGGAGTGAGCTGCAGTAATACGTAAGTGTTGACAGCTATTTATGTCAGGTCTTCTTGAATTTGTAAACAGAACTTGACAAAACTAAACCAAGTGTCAAGAGGTTATTTCACACTCTGCTACACTACATGATGTGATATGAAGACATTTCAGAAAAGTTTAATACAGCAGCAGAAAAAAACCTGTGCTTTGTGGGACAAACAGCCAGATCACATTGGGGAAGCAAAAAGAGACATGACATACAATGAGACGTTCTTCTTCTAACATTGCACTGACAGCAGGAGTCTCACTGACTGCTAGATTTAAAAGAAGAGGTACTTAGCTGGATAAGTGCATACAGTTTATGTGTATAATATGTAGTGGAGAAAGGGTGATCAAGCACTGTATCTTCTAAGGATTTTTTTTTTATTTATGTCCCTTGGTGGCAGGGTCTGGATGAGAATATAGAAAGCTTCTGACTTTACCTCTCCTGTGTTTATTTTTTTTTTTAAAAATGGTTTTAAAAATGTGTGAAAGATTTGGCCTAGCCACAGGCAGGATATAGCTTGCACAGCATGAGAGAAGGCAGCCACATCCTCTTCCGTTTCTTTTTTAGGTTTGATGGGAGCACCAGGGAATCTACAAGTAAGTAAACATCTTCGGCTATCCCTCAGTACGAGGATGGTGTCTGCCAGGGGGAAGTCATTGATGAGACTGAAGATGGCCAAGGATCCAATTCTCTGCAGATTTTTTCACATCTGTGATAGGTTGTTGCTTGGAGAGAGCACAACTGCTGGCGGGGACGCTGTACATTTTCCTTCCTTCCTCTACTGTTTCTCAGCCTCTTGAGCAAGGTGATTCTCTTCAAAAAACAGGCTGAGGCTTGATATCTGATGTGATGCCATTGTAGTCTATTGCCAGCCAGCTCTTCCCACGTTGTGGGGTCAGTGCCTCCCTTCTTAAGATATACCTTCAGGGTGCCCTTGTAGCATTTCCTGTCCCCCATCCTCCCCCCCGGGTCCTCTTGCCACAGTAACTTGCCCAATGACATTGATGTTTACTAATCTTTGCCTCCCCACTGGTGATGTTAGAACGCTAGCATTGGTGGGACCGTCTCCCATATGCATGGAGAATCTTCCTAAGGCAGCGCTGTTGGTACCACTCCAGACGCTTAACATGTAAGTGCTACTCATGCCAGCGTTCTGCTGACAGCTTCTCTCAGTCTCCCGCTTCCACTATAAATCAACATGGGGAGAGGAATAAATGAAGAATGGGGGAAACGCCTCTAGGGAAACTTACTTTGTGGAGCAGAGTCTGCCAGTGAATAACCCTGCCTTGTGCACATAACTTTAGAACAGCGGTCCCCCAACTTTTGGGGTCACCCCGCACCCCCCAGGAACCACAATTGGAAGTTGATGCTGGGAATGGGGCCAAAGCTGTGGTCAGGTGCTGGGGCCTGAGCTGCTTCCGGGGTGGGGGCTGGAGCTGCAGCCATGGCATGGGACCTGGGTGCAGGCTGCAGCCAGGAGTGGGGTTCAGGTGTGGGACATGGTCAAGAGCAGGGCTCAGGGTCCAGGTAGGGGATGTGGCCATGAGCCACAGCTGGGAGAGGGATGGAGAGGAGATAGAGGCAGAGCAGGACAGGATGATGCTTCCTCTCCACCCCCAGAAGGGCTGGCCCAGGCCTCGCCCTGCCCACCCAAGGTTCCTCTGCACACCCCGGGGGGGTGTGCCCTACAGTTTGGGGACCTCTGATTTCAGATTTGTATTTGCCAGGATTCCACACACTGTCTCTTCTCTGTTTTTATAAGCATTTGATTGCATGGAACACAAGCTTTTTATCTTTTTCTAGGCCACATTTCTATTTTGTGGTATGTTTCCAGTCCAAGGGAAAAAGCCATCTCACACAATCAAACATTGCAGTAGATTCTTCTCTCAGGTATGTTAGTATAATTCCACTGACATCCACAGAGTTACTCTTGATTTACACCAGTGTAAGTGAGAGAAGAATGCCCTATGTCTTCGTACAGTATAGATCATTTATAACAGATGGATGTGCCTATTTAGTGTACTGAAGTGTTCAACCCTTTGAGTGCACTTGTTTGATGTTACTGGAGTTCTCATAACTTTTTAAAGAGGAGGAAAAAGAGAAGGATTATGGGGAGTGGCTTGTTATTAAATAGAGAACAGAACATGGAGACAGTAAAACAGGTGTTGCTGACTAAACTTGCAGGAATGCTTAACTATGTTTGGGCATATCCTCCCTGCAAAATTGCAAGATCATCCTGAGGTTTGACCGGTAACCCTCACTGAAAGAGAATGAATCATCAAATGGCAACTCTGTTTGCCAGCTCATGATTTATTGTGAGTCACCTGGTCTATGATTTTTTTTAGCTCATGGAGTCATGTTATTTTGTGAGAATATCAGTTTTCATTTACCTTTTAAAAATTAAGTCTGCAGGGAAAAACTTGAATATGCAAACACCAGACTAAAATATCAGAAGAACCCCCACATTTTCGTTGTTTAAAACTGATTAGTTTGAAGCCCAATTACATGATTTGGGAGGAGAATATGTGAATCAAGGTATTTGACCACTTGGGGTTGGCAATACTGAGCTACCCTTCAATAAAGCAGGTGTAAGTGAAAGGTAACACAGACGAATAAGAAACATAGAACATTATGCATTAATCTGTGATCCATACAGGTTGTCCTCTAAATAGTATCTGAAATTCTATGTACTGAATCTTGTTGCTGTTTCCTCAGCTCTATACTCAAGTCAATACTTCTGCTCGTAGTAAGATGGTATGTTGTGATACATATTATTTAAAGATGAATTGGTTATACAGAACTTGATGAAGCCTGGAAAGTTTGAGGGAACAGATAATGGTTGCAGCAGAGAAGCTGTAAGACACGGAAAATTTTACTTATTTGGGCAGCTGAGCACAGCAGATGGCAAGATCTTAGGGGAAATAAACAGTTTGGGAAAGCAAGCAGTGTGTTCTAGCCCTTGTCAATGATCTCATACAATAGTAAAGTCAAAAATTAAATCGACGCTGTACAGCACCTGTGTTTTGTCAACAATTTCATACCAGCCAGGCACTTGACAGATTGGACAGAGGAAGTTGATAGGTTTCAAGGGCCAGTGTTTGAAAAATAATTGTCAAGATCAGATGGTATTATTACTTTAGCAATCAAGAGATTTGAACAGAGATCCACCAATTACGGGTCAAAGCATATTCTGCTAGAAAACTGAGCTAAATGTGTATTGGCCAGGCCAGGCCTCTAGTCTCAGTCTAGCAAGACAAAGGATTGGCTGCTGAGCAGCAAAAAGGTGAACAAAAGTTGAGGGATATATTATGTGAAGTGGCAAATGATACAATCCAATTTAACAGTTAAAGTGGTTTATTAAATCTTGTGATTCAATTCATAAATCAAGGTCCACAGTTATGTAAATTTACATAGTTCCATTGACTTCAGTTGATCTGTGCTTATTTATTCCAGCTGAGGACTGGCAGGAATACTGTACAAAATGTCCTGGGCTTCATCCTGCATTCATGTCTTCCCAAAATCCACATTCACATCTCTGAAAATTTTAGGTGGGTGAGGAAAGCAGGATCTGACCTATTACATCAAAGCATCTAATGAAGTTATAAAAGACATGAGAATTCATGTGATTTTGTGATAACCAGAGCCATCTGTTGCCCGGATCAAATTCTGCTTCTAAATTCCCACTGCAGTTCCATTCATACATGGTGTCCTTATACAATCTGTCTTTAAGCTTATGTGGAACGGGTAAATACGGTGTAGCGCCATTGCGTACGATCATAGTCCAGACCTATATGATTGTATGTAGGTGGTGGATGACTTGATTTTCTGGAGAGCATACATGATTATGTGGTGTACTCTAAAGCTTTGATCAATAGGAAATGGAGATAGTCCCATTATTCACAAGCTGTGAAGCCAAAATTGAGTTATGCAAGATCTCAAATGAGTGCCAACTCAATCTTTATAACATCCTCCAAACCATTGTAGATAAGTGACAAATGCACAATACAAAAAATGTAGACACTTAACAAATTATATTGGGACTGGGTTTTTTGTTTTTCCTCTCTCTATGCTTACGAGTCTGAGTCACCAAATTGCTGAGTGACCTTTAAATCCTTTCAACATCAGTGGAAGTAGATTGGAGGAATCTAAAGCACTGAGTGACACATGAGAAAGCAATGATTTAAAACCGATAAGGTGATTTGTAATTGTACTATTTTTCTGATTATCTCCTTGACATCTATTGCAACACACTCAATCCCAATTATTTGTTCTGTGGCCTAGAGAAGCTTCTGAACTGAGAGGACTGTGTGGTCTAGTAAGCGTGAGATGTAGGAATGCTTAAATTTTATCTATACTCTGTCACTGAATGTTTTGTGGCCTCAGGAAAGTCCCTGTGTCTGATAGATGAGATTGATGATATCCTTTGATGTGATCTGGAAGCGGGAGTAAAGTGAGGCACATGGCTTGTCCAGCATCAATTATTTTACTTCAGACAGATTGCCACACCAGTGGCAATTTCATTCGATGCTATTGGAATGCCTGAATACCTTTATGGTTGTTTCTGGCCTCTGTTGATTTCAGCTGGAGGAACAGTTGTCTTAAGGTATATCTATACTGATGGCGGCAAAGTCGCCACCGTCTGATCGATCTTTCTGGATCAGTTGTGTGGTCAGTGTAGACCCACTGAATCGATCAGGAGGCTGAAATAGTAAAACCACTTCCTCAAGTGGAGCAGTGTAATGCAGATGCCGTGCAGAAGGGAAACAGCAGTCGACGGGAGTTACTGTAGCTTGCATAACTCCCGTCGACTGCTGCCAAATCGCCAGGTAAGTGTAGACCAGGCCTTAGTGACCAATATATACTCATTGCTCTGATGCAACATCTTACGTGGCCAACTGGAACCCATAGGAAACAACTGCATTTTTTAAAAGTTGACTTTCCTGTAGGGTAGAACTCCAGCCAAACTAGAAACTTCCCTGATGCAGGAAGTCCTAGGTACCAAATACCACTGAAGGTAGTTAGAGACAAAAATGAGAGAGACCACTTGTCAGGCTGTCTGCTGTCTCTTGCAAGGCGCAGCCAAAACTAGACTGTGCTAATTCCTAGGCATATACCATAATTCCCTCACAGGGCTTTTGAGAGAATAATTAGGTAGGAATCAAATGTGGCTTTAAGTCACTGTCCCACCTTGGAGGGAGACAGCCGCAATGGGAAGCTCCAGGAACCATTGTGTTTGAAGGCTGTTATGGTTGAGGGCAAGTTGTCCCTTCGCTCCTTCGCTCACTCTCCACATGGACACCCCTTCCAAATAACAGGCTCGTGCAAGCGCTTCTCTCAGGGTGAACTGCAGGATTCCACCTCCGTTTTAGACTGGGTACCCAGGTCACAATACCTCGGATCACCAGTTGTGTCCTCAGCAGGCCAACTGAGTTTTGGCTGCTGCTTAGGCCCTGTCTACACTAGCACGTATGCTGGCAAAACTCCTGTCGCTCGGGGGGAGTGAAAAAACACCCCCCCGAACAACATACATTTTGCCAGAATAAGTGCTTGTGTGGCAGCACTTTGTCGGTGGGAGACGCTCTCCCGCTGACATAGTTACACTGCTCATTTAGGTGGTTTTATGTCATCTGGAAAGCTCTCTCCCGACACCATGATGTGGCCACACAAGCACTCTTATGGGGCGCAGCTGTACCAATACAGCTGTTCTGCTGTAAGGTTTAAGCGTAGCCCTTAGACTTCACACCATGAGCACCGCTGTAGCTACGCCACTGTAGTGCAGACCCTTGCTACAGCGACAGAAGGGGCTTTTCTGTGGCTGTAGTAAATCCACGCCCTCAAGAGGGGGGCAGTTATGTCAACCGAAGAACTTCTCCATCAAGCGTGGCATTAGCTGTATGGTATCCTTATGCTCCCAGAGCAGAAGCACCCACAAGCACTTGATTGTACAAAGAGTTGTGTCCAGTCGTGGCATTCATGTACACAGAAAGGGGGAGATATAAGGAGCCCCTCCTTCAAGCTGCACCCCAGCTAGAGGGGCTGGCCACACTTTGGTGCACACGTTCTGTAAAGCCCTTCGAGGACAGAAATCGCTATTTAAGTGTTATTTATTTAGGGAATGATTTCAGCCATTTCTCCTGTTTCTGCTTGGGTAATTGAGCCTTGGGATCATAATTTTTTTCTGCTTATTTAGTGATTTTAGCCAAGTTTGCAAATTACAAATGGAATAAACTTGGTGCTCTCAGCAGTGAATAAAAGGTGTAGTTTAAGTTAATTACTTTTTGGTACAAACAATACATAAAGATATCAGCTGAAATCCTGGCTGCACTGGCATCACTGGGAATTTTGCCATCGCTGCTAAAGGGGCCAGGATTCCACGCAGAACAGGAAGAGAGCAGAATCAGACAGAACAGTGAGGGGGTTTATATGAACATTCACATTTTATCTTAAACTTCTTCCTGAGTCATGTTAATCTAGAGCCCTGAACAGATAAAAGCATAAGTAAACAGTAATAATTTATCAGCACTGGCAGGCACGAGGGGCCAGACTAAGCCGAATATCTGGCCCTATATTTTATATATAAAAATATATATATAAATAAAAGAGGCCTCCTATAGGACACAGACTTAGAGCAAATAATCACTTGTCATTTTTTAAGAGGATGGTGCCTGATTGATTTCAAAAGGAGTTTGGTGCCTAGCGCCATTTTAAAAAGCACCTATCTGCTGGTTTAGGCACCTAAATACCTTTAAAGGTCTAGTCCTTAGGAGCTGCCATACTGGCTCAAACCTTTGGTCCATCTACTCCAGTAGTTTCTCTCTGATAATGCCCATAACTAGCTGCTTCCCAGGAAAAAATAGTAGGCAGTGATGGGACAAGATGCCCCAGGGAAAGATTCCTCTCAATAGTTTCAGATACATTTATGAACCAAAGTTTGAGGGTGTCTTTGTTTTTAAAAAAATGATATAAAAGTAACTCTGGATATTCTTGTTATCCACATAAGTGTCCAATCATTTTTAAAATTCTGTTAAGATTCTGGTCACAAATGTATCTTGTGGCATTAGTTCTACAGTCTAGTTGTTGCTTGTCAGGAAAAACATTTCCTTTCATCAATTTTGTATTTGTCACTTCTCAGTTTCCTTGGATGTCCCTTTGTTCAGGGTGAGCAGAAGTTCCTGATATACCTTCTCCAGAGCATGTATTATTTTATGTATTTCTATTATGATCCCTGTTATTCATTTTCCCTCTAAGGTAATGATTTCTATTCAGGTCACTCCTGCCTTCTGGTCCCCCAAACTGATTCTATCCCTGACAAAATAAAGGCAGGGCAGGTATTTTGCAAAAGCACAACTGATTTATTTCTGAAATGCTTTTTCCTGCTTCTAATAGAAAAAGAAAAACCACTTGAAATTATACACAGTATAAAGTGTCTCTCTAAAAAAAAAGTGAGCTGTCTCCCCACCTGCAAGTCCCTCCTCAAACACACTTTTGCTAAGGACGATTGATGACAATCCATTGTCTGCCTTGCCGCAGTCATGCCTTTTTTCAAACAAACAAGACACAATTTGAATGCAGGCTTGATCCTCAACCAATGTAGCTATGTGCTTAACATATGTATGAAATTGTATGCACTGTCATATCTTTGTCCATGTTAGAATCTGATCCCTGTAAGATGCTAAAGATCTTCTGAAAGGTGCTGCATTCTCCCCACTCCAGGGTCCTCAGCACCTTGTAGGATAAACCCATAGTTTTTTTCAACTTCTTTGAGCAATGACCACATCTTTATCTGCATATGGCACAGCATCGTACATATTAACAATTCTGGCACAGAAACAGCAGAGCATATAAAGAATCTGTGCTGTCACAGATTGGAGCTTAGTAGTTACTACTTTCTCAATTATATTCTGTGAGGACATGGTATACCGAATGCAAGCAAACTCTGATGTGTTTATGGTAATCAGTATTTCTGCATTCTGCATGGATTGTAATTTCCTCAGAATTTAATCTCTCATGGTCAGGTAGATTGCATTGTTATAGTATTTAACTGAGGAGATGTTCCAGATACCTTTATAATGTATATATATTATATTCATGCTGAAAGCATTAAACTATACAGCTGTATGTCTCTGTTACTGATCAGATGTTAAGTTGTAGTCAATATACACAGTTTTAGAGAGTAGAAACAAGTTACATTTATCTTAGCAAAGTCCTAAATTAGTCTTCTGTCAAATGTCTTAACAGCCTAACTCCTCAGAATTCAGATGTATTCTTCCCTGCTTTGTAACCCAATGACGTTTAACATAAAAATATTTGTGCAGGCTTCTAAGTATTTTCACCTGTGATGGAATTCCCAGACAATTTTATTTTCTATCAAATATAGTATTTTAAGAAAAGAGCTCTCTCTTCCTTATAATCCAAATGAATGGTGTTCTTTGGTCTAATGAGAGAGAGAAAAAGATCTGTACTGTACCATGCCTCATGAGGGGTAACATAGCACTTGTTGACAGCGGTGCAAGCCAACCATGGTAGGATATGAATGTAGCACTTTCAGTGTAAAAGACCAAAATTACTTTTCATTGTCAGTCCAGAATGTCATGTCAAACATAGGATTTGAAAGTAAACCCATTTTCATTTCAGGTATTTGTGCTTTGTATTGTCTATCACAGAACTGTTTGCATTTGTTTAAAATTCAGATTTCAGCTTAGTTCATGGGTAGAGGGACCCGGGGTGAGGGGAGGAGGTCCTATATCATATCTGCAACCCATGGTACGTTATGAAAGATACGGTTTTGGATTTGCAACCCTATCTTTGGAGTTATTCATTTGCCTTTTGAACATATTTTAACTTTCAATCTGCACTGATATTTCCCAGTTCAAAACTAGTAAGGAAAAAACCCATATGAGTTTTCAGAGTAACCTTCATAAAAACCACTGGTAAGCATTTCAGTATATTAATGATCTTACCTTTAGCCTTTAAACACCTTATAACCTGGTGGTATTTCACTAACCCAAGAAAGGAAGGAAACATCATGCCCTAATCCCTTGCCTTAAGGCACTCAATAAAATAAATACCAAAATAAAACAACACAACAGACAAATGTTGGCTACAACTTCCAGAAGCTTTTCCCTTGCCTTATCAACCTGGAAAAGAAGAAAACACCACCCCCATTTCTTCTTCCTTATATATCCCCCCGGTCATGTGATAGGCAGGGATCACTATACCGTACTGGGCTGTGCCATCACCGTTTCCCACTCACCAGTACTCAGCTCCTTAACTTCAAAGGAAATTAGATTAAAACCAAATAGCTGTCTGCAGACACCCCATGGATAGTCCACTTTATTTTCTAAAAAGGAAATATGGGGGAGAGACTCCTCTGAAGTCAGTATAATAGTTACTTTCTACCCCCTACCTCTCCCCCAGTATCTATATTATCATAATGCAGCAGTAATACAATCTATAGCTCTCTACGGTGTTTGCACTGGCAGAAAATGTAAAGGTCGGGGAAAAAACCACCCATTATTTTTTTAAATTGAGACCAATATTAGTCCTCTTCCTTCCTGATAGTTACTTCAATTAAATGAGCCCATATACAGGGGTGATGCCTAGCTCTCATATTTGATATGAAACCTCAAAGGCTTCCTGTGAAGTGATCATCGTGCTGGAATGAGCAAGTCTGATATGGAATCCTCCACCTGCCTCAGTCTGATAATAAACAGCCTCTGCATTTTAAGGATTAGAATAAGGTAGAGGCAGCACTTCCATGTCACTGAATATTTTTAATTGTATTGTTGTACCCATTAGGATGGTCTTTTTCTTCTATATTTGTACAGCATCCAGCATAATGGTCTCTGACTGGTACTCCTAGGCACTATACTAAAACAAATAAATATGCATACAACTAGAAGCAAATATGAAAGGTATCTATTTACTAGCGATACAAAATGTAAATGTAGGTAAATGTACAAACAAATGAGACCTAGCACTCATGTTGCAGTCCTGAGGGGTCAATAATGTTGCAACATATTGGGTTTTCCTAGCCTAGGAGTAAAAATGTGGCAGGATGAATAAAATTACTTAAAAAAAAAAAAAAAGGAGCATAGAGTAGTTGTTCAGGCTAACTCCATCCAGTCATGAGTCTCAAGTGAAGAACCTTCTCAATAGCTTGAAACTAGAAAGGGTAAGGGAGTTCCCGGAGTCACTGCATGATAGAATTGACAAAGTGTCAGAGAAGTTCACAGCAGCTAAGGGGAGGATACAAAATCCAGGGATGATAACATGGAGTGCGTGCTCTGAATGCTGCTTAATCAACGAGGAGCAAATGTTAAGGTAAAGTGAGATAAATAATTATTCAACACACTAGGTAATAAGTATTTTGGGGAGTGGAAAGGGAAATCCAGCCTTGAAGAGCTAGAGAGCTACTTCATTTGTAAGCAGTGAAAGCCACGAACCAGAATGAATCATATACCAACACAACTTTTGCAAGCTGAACTCGCCTTCATGATGGGATATTGCAGCGTGATTATTTTGCGCCTCTCGCTGGGTTCATTGGATGCGCTCTTCCCCTGCCGCCTGCCCCTTGAGGGAGAGCTTTTTACTTGCGTTCCCTTCTCCTGAAGTTTCACTATTTCCGCTTTTATATCACCTGTTGGGTGGGACAGAGGCTCACCTGCCATTCTTCCAATCGTTTATATTCCCTTTGTTGCTCTCGTGCCAGGCAATAAAGGAGTGTTCATGATATCTAGCACAGCAGTTGCTTGAATAATAAAAAGACACCTCCACTGAAACACTGCTTTGTGAATATTTTAAATGAAAGAGCTAGTTCTGTTTGTAATAATGCAAGGAGTATTTATTTGTAAGTATTCATCTTGTTTCTGATTTTACAAAATGTTTGTGAATACTAAAAATCCCCATGAATTGCAGTAAATATATTTGCCTAAAAAATTTTACACCCCAATGTGTTTATTTATTAATCTCTTGTTTAAAAAGCTTCAGCCATCCAAACAGGGAACAAAAATAGTCCCACATGATTTAGTTGGCCAATTACTTTACATGAAGAAGAAATTAAAAAGAGCCAAAGTGAATAGTTCACAAACAACCCAGAGGCTAGAGCGCTCATCTAGGATGGGGGAGACCCACCTTTGATTCCCCTCCCCTTGCCTGAGTGGGCAAAAAGATTGGAACAGGGGTCTCCCACACCTCTCAGGTGAGTGCTCTCATCACTGCAATGCCAGTATTGACACATTTTGAATGGGATTCAACCTGGCAGGCATGCTCAGAAATGGGCATCCGCATCTTCTCGTCTTGCTTCTGCTGCCAGATTTTGAATGTGCCCCAATCCAGTAGGCATGTTCAGAGGGCCACCAACTGAATCTGGCCCCATCGGTGAAACAGGAGCTCCTTTGCCTATTTTCTTCCAGTTCATGGATCACACCAGGGCTTAGGCAGGAGATAGGAGTCCAGTTGCTTAGATTGAGGCAGCAGTGGGCATGCCCAGAAGCAAAAAATTAGATGCCTAGGGAACTTTTGCCCTGAAAAATTACATGCCTAATGAGTTTAGGCACCTACAGGTTTAGGCAGTGGCTGAGCAGGAGTTTTGTGCATCTCAGTGGAGCCTAAAACTAAGATTTAGGCACCTAAATATCTTTGTGGATCCAGGCCCAAGAGATGGAGAATCCAGCATTTAGTGACTTGCTCAAGTTTAAACAGTAGCTGGATGACAGAGTTGGTTCTGAAATAAATAATCGGGGAATCTTGGCTCCCATGTTACAGAAATATGTAGCACTAGGGAAAGAACAAGAGATGATACGACTTTATGCACTTTCATTTGCCATAACAAACATTAATTGGATTTGTAACACTGGCTGTTTTCTTTTAAATGAAAGTGATTTGGTCAGTAACTGAAGGTTTTGCTATATGGTTTTCAGCTTGCATTTCACTATTTTGCCTGCCTCTAAAAAGATTTTTCATTCATTGGCCCTGATTTCTGTTATGACTTGCACTGTTTCTCTTTAAAACGGTGACTACTGTATATCTTCCTCCTGCTTCCCAAATTACGCAGTTTCAGAAGCCTAATTATGGCATGAAGGTGGGAAAAGAGGCTCTTAATGCTACCTTGTTTATGGAAAAGTTTCTATCCAAAGGATTTTGTTAGAATTTAAAGGATGCTCATTTTAAATCTAAAGATATTACCAGTTTCTTACCACTAGACCATTTGTCAGTATCAGTTCAGGAGTTAGACTGCTGAGACAAGAATAGGAAATTCCAAGTGTAAAGGAAAAGGAAGAGCTCATGTTTGACTCCAGTCTGAGGCAGAATCAGATCAACATCTCTATCACTTTCTATGCTATTCCATTAAAACGATTCATCCAAATATCAGATACAGGAAGTCCTTTAAACAAATAATTCTGGATATTATATGCCACCTAGTAGAGGTAGTCCTGAGGAAAGAGTATATTGGGATATCCACATTGTCATGGCATAAAATCTGAGACTTAGCTGAAAACTAATCTGCAGAAAGTTACATATGAATTGCCATATGGCATTCAGTTCAAGTCACATGTTCATAATCTCTCTCATATGCAGTGGTTACAAGTGAAATCCGATCGTTTACTGGAATTCTAGGGAAGACAGCCTTGCCAATGACATACGGGATGACCTTCAACTCCTTGTAGTCCAGGAGAAGTTTGCTTCCAGCTGTTCTTGCAATCATAATCTCTAAACTGTATATAGGATTGTGCTGTGCTTAATCCCCTGCCTCTAGCCTCAATTAATCTATGCTATATAATTACTGACCATTGATTTTCTTCCATGGCCTTTTAATGTACTGTTTGTCTTCAGACTCTCTCAGACATGATATCAGATTAGAATTTCACTCCACTGCCTGTGCTCTATCAGCTTTCCATTGAAATCAATTGAATAATAGCACATACGTGGTCAAATTCTATGGTGGCATAAGTGTAAGTGTACGTCGTAAGTATAAATTGGACAGAAAAGGGACTGCAGTTGGAGCTCAGTGAATTTTCTGGTTCACTGGCAGTTCTGAAAAACATACAATTACTTCAACCTAAACCAATGCCCAGAAGAACCAAAAATGTTGACAAAGTGACCAAGTGTTTCAGGTCAAATGAAATGTTTTTGTTAGCATTTTTAAAGGGTTAGAGTCCCAAACCAATTGGAGGAGGTTCCACCCTTACACCTTTTAGCTCAATGGTTAGCACACTCACCCAGACTGTGGGAGACCCAGGTTCAGTTCCCTCCTTTGCTTGCTATGGAGTACCCACTGGGCTAAAATTTATTGCTAGAGAGGAACAGCTCCTCCTCCTCCAGCCATTTTGTGAATGGTGCCAAAGTCACCTTGTGGATCTAGCCTGGATTATTCTTTTGGTGAAGGGAAGAGAGGAGAGGGTACTATTTGATGACTGTGTCAAATTTATGACTAGTTTTGGGCCCACAACAACTGCTTTTTTGTGACAAGCAAACATTTGTCCAAAAAGTTTCATGCAGCTCTAGTTGCGATGCATGTCATTGGTATTGATTTGGCATTCAATGGGTGTGCCAAATAAGGGTAACCTATGTTGCTTTAGCATTTGGTGGGCATCACAAGAAGTCAATGGTGACAGAGGGTGCAGTGGGGATAGCTCCTATTTAAACCAGGACTGAACTTGGCCACAGGAGCTTTGGGAAAGATCTGCCATAAATTAAACTATGTGCCTATGGGAAGGGGGTTGACATTCATATGTGAGCCATTTCCCCCATCCTCCCCATCATCCTCTGATCATGTAGGTTACACTCAGTTTACACCCCTTTTGAAAGCCATTTCAGTACAAACTGCATTATATTGACACTTGCATCCCTTTTCTAACCAGCTTACATACAATATTTTGGTGGCATCACTGTTTACATCACTATGTAATTTGTCTTGCAGACGTCCACAGGAGGTACACCTGCTTCCTTCAGGTTGTATTTAGCCTGCCATATCTGATTGTATCCAGCAAGAGTCTCCAGGTTAACATGAGATCTATCCTGTTTTATTTTTACCACACATTCAAAAAAGTACTTAATAGCTAACCATTAGTAATGCCCAAATGATTCGGTTCATTTTGAATGGGTTCTGTAAGCAGTAAGTGGAACAGTGCTTAGGAAAGAGAAAATAAAACAAAAACAATCTGACTAGAGGTTGATTCACAGCTGGCCCTCAGAAGGGATTCACCCTCAGGAGAAGGAAATAAAATTCTGCTCTTGACTCTATAGAAGCCACTCAGTAAAAGTTGTCCAGTAAATGTGCTGAATGAGCACATCTCTGCATCCCAGTGTCACCTTACCAGCTTACCAACACAAGAGGCTCACTGGTAGTGAGTTTCAGTTGGCTGACCCGCCGAACATGGCCTTACCCACTCAGGTCATAACCTGTATCTAAAAGATGTTGTGCAAGATATCAACAGAAAGCTAGTAACGTACCGATCCTTAATATTATTGTGTGCTGCATGTATGGAGGACAAAGTCAAATTACGTACGTCAGAAATTATGCTATTGTACTTTGCGGGGGCGGAGGGTTTTTAATTTATGATTTTGGTGGTGGAAGGAGGCAGACTGACAGTGTGAAATGACTAAGCAAAAGTATTTTATTGCATTAACAGAAGCTGGGCACAAATTTAAAGGCAGTGGCTTTAGAAACTTTTTTTTTTTAGTTATTTTAGTAGAAACTGGGCACAATTTAAAGGCAGGATTTTTAGCCGCCACTTTTTTTAGCTGTTTTGAAGTATAGGAAGAAAGCACCTACCCAAAGCAATAGAGTGGGGAGACCCATTAACTACTTTGTAGGTGAGTTATAACCAGAGAACCGTTTTGTTTGGGGCATTTGGTAAGCGCTTGACGGATTTACGGGGGGAGTTTTTTTGAGCGGTTTTTGGGGCTGCTTGTTATACCCCTGGTTTTTTTTGCCTTAGCAGAAGGTTTTTTTTAGCAACACAATACGTAGCTTTTAACCTTGACTAGAGATTGGGTTTTAAACTTGTTTTTATTAGCCTATTGGTTAACAATTATAGGCCAGAAAATAAAAGGCAGCTGCACTTTGCCAATGTTTGCCCAACATTTTGTGGTTAGGCGCCTTGTTGGCCCGTGGAAGGCGACAAGCGCTGCAAGTGGCAACCACAGGATGCTACTGCTTATTTTACACAATTATTTTACAGCTAACATACTTTATACTGAAATAGCAGATAAAGATTAACTTAACTATTAAACTACAGAGGACTATTTAAGCAAGCACAGGCCTAGTTTTGCTTGCGGCCTAAGCTGGAGTTTTAGGGCCTAGCTTTGCCAACTACACTGATTTTGCGTGACAAATTTTTCCGAACCCTACAGCTATCAAAATGCATCTGCCAGGCAGGGCTAACATTCCTGCACCCTAGACAAAGGGACATGGTTCAGCCACCTGGAAGGTGATTCCAAGGTACATTAAGAGGCAATAGGAATGTAAATTAAACAGAAGGTAAACAGGACCATCAAGACAGCAAGGGGAGGAGACTGCAGGAAACAGATCAATATACATTTTAGAAAACATTAGTGGGAGACAAAGCAGTATGAAACTTCCTTTACTAAGAGACTCCAGGCTGCTTTCATTGAATGAACTTTTTCTTAGGGGGAGGAAAACCATCAGACAAATCCATTTAAAACATTCACTGAACTATAAAAGAAGGAGAAAGAACCTCAAGTTTTCTAAGACAAAGGAACTGAGCACTGTGGACTTTGCAGGAGAAGTGACCAAAAAGGGGGTCAGACATCTTGCTGGAAGGTAGATTAGTAAGGAAGATACCTTGAACAAGATACCTCTCCTTTTATTAATAAACTTGTTTTACTTTTAATTGAAACCAACCCGGTGCTGTGTTTCATTTGAAGTGAATGTTACCTCCAGGTAGTGCAGCCAGCTGCTGAATATTTATCTTTTAAATAACAAAGAAACATTAACATCTCTCTGAATGATGCAGGAGGGGGCTGGACATTGCAGAACACACGATTTCGGGAAAATTTGGGACTAGGAGCTTTGAGGCCACCTTGCCAGGTATAACCAGAGGTCAGAATGTGGCAGGGGTGGAACAAGCAGAAGGCTGAAATCAGAATTGCTGACTCAGAGCTGCTTAAAGACACTCAGTGCAGGCGTATGCTGCGTGGAAGCATGCAGACAAGAGAACCACAGCAGAGCACACAGAGGCACTCAGGATTAGAAGGCAGGCAGGAACACAACTCCTTACTGGTCTGGATTGCACCCCAGAATGTGACACCTGGCTCCAACCCTTTTCCAGCTAACCACATCCTCTTTGGTTTGCACTAGTTTGGTTCTAATCCTCCCAGCCAACAGAGTGGGGATTGTGGGCAGCCTTCCCAACCCCTTGCAGGCTTTATTTAGAGTTGGGCCCAGCGCCTGGAGTTGCTTGCTAGTAGTGAATCTGGGGAATTCTCTCTTTCCTTTTCTGGTTAGGGTTTGTTGAATAACAGGTCAATGAAAAAGAGGGAGATACTGTAGGTTAGTTTTCAGAATCAAACACTTATTAAATCACCTTGTTATTATTCCCTTATCTAATGGAACTGGAACTGTATGTCTAGCTTGTCAGCAGGGCTTAAAAAAAGAGTATGCGCAGTTCATGTGTCAGACAGGTGTGCACCCGATCAATTTACAATGGGGTAAAAGGTCAGTAACTAAAGATGTGTTTGTGACTGGGGCTGCTTCACCCAAAACATCCGAGTGCACTGGTGTGTGTGTGTGGGGAGGTTTGGAAGAGATGCAAAGAGCAAACATTTGTTTTATTTTCAGCATGGAGGTGTCTGGTAGATAGATGTTAGCACTGATCTAGCAAGAAGGTATGCTGAACAGATTTCAAGAGATGTTGTAGGGTACAATTTAAGAGTGGCACACAGGAATTTAGTTGCCTGACTCCCATTAGCATCAGTAAGATCTCTGAGCTAAATTCACAAAAGGGACTTACGTGTTTTCATGCCTAACGCCTACCGTGGCACTCTCTCCATCTCTTCTGTTGAATCATTTTCACGTTTTGTAAATAATTAAATTTTCATTGGACCAGCAGCGAACTAAAAAGCAAGAGCACGACTATCGCCCTGCGGTTAGTGCGCTTAGCCTGGGATGTGGGAGAGTCAAGTTCAAGTCCCTGCACCAATGAATATTTAATTATTTAAACAAACTAACATCTTCCGCAGGAGAGACTGAGACAGATACACCCCAGATTAGACAACAGCCTCACGATTAGGGCACTTAACAGGGTTAAAGCCCCCGCTTCAGATAAGGCAGAGTGTGGATTCAAATCTGGGTGTTCCATATCCCACATGAAGGCCCTAACCACTGGGCTTTTGGGTACAACAGGACATGCAGGCAGGACAGGTGGGAGGAAAACCAGCAAAATAAAGACAATGTATTTCAAGAAGGCAAGCTTTAGCAAGCTCAGAACTGGCAGGTAAGCTCCTGTAGGAAGCAGGTCTAAGGGAAAAAGTTCAGGAGAGTTGGTAGTTTTTGAAAGAGACATTATTAAGGGCATAAAAGCAAACTATCCCAAATGCATCAAAAATCTAGAAAATATGGTAAGAGACCCCTGGAGATCTTCAATGACCTGAAACTCAGTCATACAAAAAGTGGAACTAGGTCAAATTATCAAGGATGAATATAGAAAGACACTGAAGGCATGTAGAGACAAAATTCGACAGGTCAAGACACAAAATGAGATTGAACTAGCTAGGGACACAGTAACAAGAAAACATTTTACAGTACATTAGAAACAAGAGGAAACCCAAGGGCAAATAGGATCCTTACGCACTGAGGAGGGAGAGATAAGAACAGGAAATGCAGCAATGGCCCAAGCGTTAAGTGTTTTTTTGTTTCAGTTTCCTACATCTCAGAAAGATAGCTAAATATCATTACACTCATTTTATAGATGGACAAGTTATATCTCTAACTCAGTCTGCCCAGGGTCACAATGCCCATTAGACTTACTTCTGCAGCTGTCCAATTTTGAACTGGAATCAGTCCATCAAGCTTTGACAGCCACAAAACATTTTTTCCAACTGTCTTCTGATCTCCCAAAACTTGCTATGTAATAAGCACTAAGACCAAAGAATACAGCACTGTGAAGAACTACTTCTTCTGTGGTGAACTGTGCAGTTAGAACTACACTCTGGCTATTACTGTAGTATCTAAGGACTCTAGTCATCACAGCAAATGATTTATTGAATTCAGCTATATTCTTCTGCTCTTTGAACATCCAATGAACAGATCTAGAAACAGATCAGCTACAGCCATGAAAGTATTATTCAATGTGCATTTAGGTGAACATATATTTTAGGCTATTCACTGGAAGTATTGCTTCAAGTATTTGATTTTCACAAATCAACTCGAGTCATACTGATTGCAGACACAATAGGTTGCATGGTATTTTTCTATGCCCTGATTGGATAAGCACAACTCTTTAAAACAGGTTCTTTAGTGAGAACTCGATATTGCAAAGTTGAAATTTGCTTTCTGTAAATATTTTGTGATTCATGAAAATTAGCCATTTTCATGAACCCATCAGTAAACTCATTTGCTAGAGTATTAACAGAAAGTAACACAAAAAGGAGCACAAACACTTCGATTCATTTGCTTCAGCAAAGTTTGAACAAATATTCTTTGTGTGCAGTTTTTGTACTGTTTAACTCTGTTCCTAGTCACCCTAATATCTATCACACACCAATTTGTTAGTCATATGAGCACCACACCCTTCTGTCTTGCTTTTATGTAATCTCATCTCTGTTAAAATACACCAACATTATATTAGCAGCAGCTCTCGCAAAGCTTTATTCCTTCCTAAAAGTAAAATAGTCCAATATCAGGTAGCATGGCTAACCTTCATTCTGATCCCTTCCCACAGCATGCCAAAATTAACTCAGTACTAGCTAATTATAATGGCTTATCTATTATTTCCTTACTTATTTATCCACGATAAATATCAGCTTTCTGACTGCTTTCTTACAGAAACACTTCTATAATCCCTCTTTACATTTTACTGTTCCTTGTCAGACACCAGGTAATTATTCCTTGCTTTGCCAAAGGTATCTCAGTTTATGGCTACATGCAGGAAAGAGGCACATGGCTCCTAAAACTTATATACTGTTTCCTGCGCATGCATCTTACTTTCATATAAAATATATCCTAGAAGAGTCCATTCAACCATTCTTCTTCACAAGTAAGTATCTTGCAGTCTACTGTATATGATGCTGTAAAGGAGTTACTAAAAACAAACCGAGAGCCTGTCCGCCCTCAGAAAGTGTGAAAAAGCTCTGAGATACCTTTTAAAAAACCAAAAACAATTGGCCAACATTTCTCCTCCTTTGACCGGTGTGCATGTGCTGTGTGATCACTGATTGCCTCATGCCATGCCAGAGGTGACTCTTTTGAGTGTTTCTGTGTGTGCTGTTTGTGAAGCACTTTTGCCCTTTGGGATGCAAAGCATGATACAAATGTAAAATGTAATCTACTATTATGTTACTGGTTTTATCTATTGTTAACCTTGAACATTTTGAGTTCACCAACATTTACACGTGTTACTAATTGACCAGCTTACTTAGGATTTCTGACATGCATCTAACTTGCACATACATTTAACTGATGACTGGCAGGTGTATTACCCTACTGTATCTTTCAATTAAGAGTGAAATTCTTTTTTCTACTCCACATGGTAGTGAGCACCCAAGCTGCAGAGCTGAGCACTACATGCATGGAACAGCCATTTGTGTCAGCTTCCAGGATCATGTGTATCTTCTAGTAGTGTCCGAGGGAGATCCACGCATATATATATGGTAGGCAGATGCAAGTATCAGAATTGAGATATCAGAAGGACATTTTTGACATAAAAGGGAATATGCACTAGGGTGACCAGATGTCCTGATTTTTATAGGGTCAGTCTCAATATTCAGGGCTCTGTCTTATATAAGGACTTATTGCCCCCCAACCCCTGTCCCGATTTTTCACACTTCTATCTGGTCTAGCACGAACTATACCCAAGACAGAGAAAAACAAACATGTCACTTGAAGTAGTGTGGCAATGAATGAATGTTTGTTAAGTCTGAAGATCCAGAAAGCTGGACACCAATTTTATTTTCATAAAAACTCCCAATCCGCATATTTTTCCAATATAGATTCCTCATTTTCATGCCTTTCCACTGTTATTTTTAAAGGAAAGTTTTTTTCTACACATACTCCCTCACCACAGTTTCAGTTGCTCTGCTTCAGTGGTAGGCATGCAATAAAAATAAGTGAAAATAACTTCACCAGACATCTAAATGCCTTTAAGCCCCAATCAACTGAAGTACAAATACAAACTGAAGTTAAATGTTTGGGTTTATGATGGAAAAGTACTGGTCATTAACAAGTTGATGGGGGAAAGGGCCTCTCCTGTTAAACTCCAGCAGCCATTCAAGGAGGGAGAGCAAGCACTCCTGACAGCACGCTGATGAGGGAAGAGAAGAGATGGACAGGGGAACACTGTCTCAGAAGCAAACTCCACATTAACTCCACTAGTGATGTTAGAGGCCCCACACAAATTAGGTGCTCAGTCTCCAATGCATGAGTTCTGGCAGAAAGTGGGAGTCAGATCCTCTAGCTAGACTTCTAGTTTCCTTTTTCAGCTATGTGAGTCCAGCCATCGTCTGGAACAACCTAGCTTTGACCATAGAGATGGTGTGTGTTTGTCCGTACCGTGCCTCACCCCCACTGTCTCTTTCAGTTTTCCCAGGCAGACTCAGGCTGCCAGATAGGAGCGAGGCCAAAATGGGGGCCACATTACAGTCCATATGTATCATACACTGTACTAGAATACCCCATGCCTTTGAACAGCTCTGCCTTGCCTTTTACATACCCTCGCAGAGCTGATCCTCTACTAGTCTTTGCCCGTGCTGTGTAAAGTATTGCCAACCCCAAAGCTAGGGTGCTGGAACGAGAAGTGCTGGGGCTGCAGCTGCACCTCCCGGCTTGAAGTAGTAATAACCCAGACACAAGGTTTCCTCCTTCAGCACACCCATTATAAATTGGGCCAGCATCCCTGCCCCAGGCACTCAAAATGATTTGAAAATCATGAGAATTTTGCAAATAACTTTTGGGTTCTTCTTATATTCCTTCTGGCATCATAACCTTTAGGGTTCAGATTTTCAAATTTTCCTCTAACTCTAAGGGCTAGAAAATTTACCTTTTTTTTTAAAAAAATAAAAAAGAAAGATTCTCACCTATTCACATGAATCCACTAGACTTGAGATAAAATTCTGAGCCTTTGCAATCCTGTGTGTGCTGCAAAGATTGGACCCCTCCCAACACCTGTAAAAGAGAAAAATGGATAAATGATTTCAGAAAGTAAAGTTTGAGAGTGAGAAATAGGAGACTGATGAGCAGAGATTGAAGAAAAGGGTGTTAAGAAACTATACTGCTGATGTATTTATTTGTTGAGATGATTGATTTATTGATGACCTCTTCAGATCTTTGACACACGGGTATTATTCTATGTTCTTGAAATACTTTTGTCACTGTGCTTCTTAGGGTAACTCACGTTCCAGTGCTCAGGAAGCATTGAATAAATGATCAGTTTATGGTTTGCTAGTCTTTGTGAGAAGCAGCTGTATTTCAATATCCAATGGCATTTTAACATCACAGGACCAGTATGACACATCAGCTCTGTGATAATCTCTGCTAGATGGTGCATTTCAAAAAGAAAAATCAAAGCAGGAACTATTTTTTAAAGCTATGACAAAAGGCTTTATCTCACAGAAATCTCATGTTTGTTTAGACATAGGTTACTTTTATGGTTAGAAACCACAAAAGGCTTGTGTAGAATCTGCTGCATTCAGGGTGTGTGGAAGGAAGCATTTACCTAAAAATGCCAGAGGATCAGGGACTACAAAAGAGAAGTTGTAGAGTTGCTTAAAGTTAAGTAAACAAATGTTCTTAAATTGTTCACATTTATTTTCTACTATAACAAGTTAAACTATCCCAGCCTTCTTTAAGTTATAACCATTTAAAATCTATTATAAGCTTTTAGAAGGGGATTGTGTGTATTTGTGAAGGTACCTTTCTGTAGTAGCATCAGCCACCTCTTAGCCCCCCTCATAGCCAGATGTCACTCTGTAATATCCTGCCACTTTTCCCTGTCCTCTTATTTCCTCAATAACTCACTCAGTCCAAATTAATACATTCCCCTCTTGGGGTCCAATTTATTTAGGCCTTATACACTGATCCTCCAGGCCCTAACCCTAGTTCAGTATCTTTTTCCCCTTAGGTAGGGAGTCCCTACCATGTCATTCTAAAAATGACTACTAATTCCAAATCTCACATTCTCTCTAAACCTCCAACCACACCCCCAATCATTCAGTATCTTCTTAGGTAGGGAATTCCTTATTCTCCCTCTACAAGCTGAGTCCTGATTCAACAAACATGCTGAGGCTTTACTTGGTTGGAGCTCAGCCTTCTAGCTGTGTCTTCTCAACTCTCCTACTATCAAGTTTTTCTTACAGGAGCCTAGCTATTCACTAGAGTTTTCTGAGCTGTACTACATTCCCTCCCTTTGCACTAATCCTCCTGCATTTTATAGGGAAATCAGCTGTCATCCATCAGGCCCTCTCCAGGCTGTTAATGAGGCACAAGTGTGTTGGAGCAGTTCCTTCAGTAATCAGGGTTGGCTGGCCCTAGGCCTCTCATCCTGAAGAGGCAAGCTGCCCTATTAAATCTTAGTACGTTTGTATTTAATTTTACATTTTTATAAATAAATTTAGTGTTTATAAAGGGTGGTGGAATAAGAGTGGAAAGTGCAAGTGGCAGCAATCTATAGAACAGCTACATAACAGGAAGTGCAAGCATACACCCCGCCTCATCCCTGTTCTCCTGCCTACACATTTGGAAGGGCCATCTCTAAAGACAAGTAGAGTTCTGCCTTCAGGCCCTTTGGGTACTTGGCATTTTCACTAAGGCAGTCCAAAAGGCATTTATTAGTGCCGATTGTGGTGGTGATTTCTATGACCAGACACTTTTTTAAATAGAAACAGACTTAGACCACCAGCTTACTTTGCGTGAGCCAAAAAATAGGCATAACATTATCACCCCAGACTGGATCTGAGCTAGAAGTAAAAAAGTTCTGTGGTTTTTAATCCCATGAACCATCTAGCTATGTTTTCATCCTCATCCCTATCGTCTGTAACTCTTCTCTTTAGTAAGGATGTTTTTATGCTGTATTAATCTAAGCCAAAGGCAAAAACCCAGTGTCTACTCCCTGGGCCAGGCAGTTTCATGTTGGAAAGAAAGGTGAAGGAATTCTCCTCCGAGGCTGGAACGCGACCGTGGAGAGACTTCAGGCTAGTGACTGGAGCAGTGTTCCACAGCAGTGGGGCGATGACCAGATGACCAGAGGATTTATGCAGCAGCTGCTCCTCTGGCCTTGCTCCTGCATTCCCATTCAGTCCATCTCTGCCTCGCTGAACTCGCCTTGTGCAAAACCAGGCCATGGTGGTGGTCTCACTCCTGCATAGTCTCTTAAACCCAACCCCTCCCCCTCTTTACACAATGTATTCTTATTTCTTTAGATATAGATAAGAACTGGAAAAGTCCATATTAACAGTAACACTTACAGTAACATAGTAATGACTGTGACCTGACCGTGCCTAGGTAGCCACCTGAAAATGCCAAAGTCAGGCTACCTCTGGATCAATTCATCTACAACCGAACTGAAGCTGTGAAATAAAGGACTGAGACCACTCCAGGTACTGGATGTACACCAGAGGGACTATACAAACCTGCAAATGCCACAATTCTGCTAAAAACCTGATATATATGGACTTTCAAATCAACTGTATGTATGTGATTCCTTTAATCATTTAACATTTCTCTTATACTTTGTTTCTTTCCTTTTATAATAAACCTTTAGTTTTAGTTACTAAAGGATTGGCTGACAGCATGGTATTTTGAGTAAGATCCAAACTTATATTGCTCTGGTAATGTGGCTGACCCTTTAGGGTCAGGAGAGCCTTTTTGGTAAAGAGCATGGAATTTTAAATAACTGATCTCTTTACTGGACCTAGTGGCTGATTGGGAGCCAGAGACTGAAATGCAGTAAAGGGGGCTGTGTGTATTTTTGTTTTAGCTTCTTGATAACCATTTTGTGGAATCAGAAGCACTGTTTGTGGCTGGTTGGGAAATCTGACCTCAGTTTCACCCACCAGTGTTGAAGGAATCTGCTCTCCTTTTGCAGCCTGCCCTGACCTTGGCATTTTCAGGTGGCTACCCTAGGCACGGAGGGGTCACAATGACCATCCATCAGTAATTAATACTCAGATGTGGGTAACACTAACTCAGTCTCATAGACATAGATGTCGCTTTGGCTGTGGAGCTAAGGGATCAGATTTTTCCCCAATGACTGAATTTCTAAAAATTCACTATATAATCACTGTCTTGCTTCTACATTCCTTGTTATACATTGTATGGTATGCTAACATGCTTAATGTTCAGAATTTATATGAATTTCTAACAGTAGACCCAGTTTTATCTACATAGATATATTGCCCCTCTCCCCCCATTACCATAGCATTTGAGCACCTCACAATCTTTAATGTATTTCTCCACATTTCACAGCTAGGGAACTGAGACACAGAGAGGCCAGGTGACATTCCCCAGGTCACACAGGAAATTTGTGACTGAGCAGTGATTTAAGTGCAGGTCTCCCAACTCCTAGGCTAGTACCCAAGCCACTGGACTATCATTCCTTTCTACTCTGGTGCTAATACAGTATCAGCATCCAGAATGCCTCCTAGTGAAGAGCTGGTAGTGCATTTGAATGAAAGAATTGGAAAAAAAATAGCAAAAAATATCAGGATTTCCTTAGGCACTCTCTCCTTCTATGAGTGGATGTTATACTGTTCCAGAAGAGCCCTTTGTATACTCTAGTTTCAAGAAGCTTAGAGGACAGAGAAATCAAACAAGAAGGAAAATTATAGTGCATGAAGTCAGTGTCAGTTCATTTTGACTCAAGCTTGCTGAGCAAAATCTAGAAGTGCAAACGCTGTGTGCATGGGACTTTTACACGGGCCCTAACAACAGAGTATAACTTGCCACCTCCATGCACATTACTTGGCAAATATGAGAAGTTATAGTCACTGCAAAGTATCTATGTTTCTTTACTAGCAGCCAGTAGACAGCTTTAGTGTATGACAGCTATTCCACAGAACACTACCCCTTTTGCTCAAGGCTCAGATGTATTTTATGATATGTTCCCTCTAAAGGCTTCTTTGTTATTTGAGCTGTTGGAGTCAGGAGGACAAATGAGACACATACACGGAGCTGTAGCTGTGCTGTGCATATATTTGTTCCATACATGTAGGCAAAGGTGGTAAAAGTGACTGGGTCACTCAGTGCTCTCATTGAAATCTCTGTAAATCCAGAGTAATTCTTGACTTCTGGATTTGCTCCAGCATCACCAGGAACAAAATTTGACCCCTACTATCATTTTCTTTAATTTGCAATACTCAGACTGTTATGGCTAAGTTTTTGAAGCCTGTCACTTTGAAGAATGTTATTGTAAAATGTAAGAAAATCTTGGTAAACAAAATGACACAGGTTGAGTGGATAACTGTCAGAATAGATAGAACCAGCTTTATAAGGGGACTGACGTAAATTAGCTCTCCCAGAATATTAAAGGATGTCTACATTGCAATTAGATTGGCCCATGCCAACTGACTCACGTTTGAGGGCCTTGGATTGTGGGGCTATTTAGTTGCAGTGTAGACACCTGGGCTCAGGTTCTAGGACTCTGTAAGGTTAAAAGATTTACATGTTTTAATCTACCTCTTAAAATGCACCCAGTAATGAATGGGAAGCCAGTGTAGAGGACAGCAGTCAGGTAAAAGTGATTCTCTGTGTGAGAATCACTATCTAACAAGTAGACAGCCATATTCTGCACTGGCTCAAGTTACTGAGGGGCTCTATGGCATGGACCCATCTAAAACTTGGAGGACATATCTAGAGGGTCAGTCCTGGGTCTAGTGCTATGCAATATCTTCATTAATGACTTGGAGAATGGAGTGAAGAGCATGCTTATACAATTTGCTGATGATACCAAGATGGGAGGGGTTTGAAGCACTTTGGAGAGGATTAGAATTCAAAATGACCTTGACAAATTGGTCTACTGGTCTGAAATCCACATGATGAAATGCAATAAAAATAAATGTCAAAGTACTTCACTTAGGAAGGAAAGATTACAGTAATTGCAAAGATCCAAACTGGGGAATAACTGACTAAATTCTTCTGAAAAAGAGTGGGAAGGATTATAGAGGATCACAAATGGAATGAGTAACTGTGGTGCAATTGCTAAACATTCTGGGGTATGACAGAGTGCTGAGCAAGAACTGCTAAGTCAGCTCTCTGCCACGCCGACTCCCATTTAGGGAGGTAAATGGGAGGTGGCTGGATAAAACCTGCACCTGATTAAAGAATGGGAGACAGCTGCTTGCCCAAATAGCCTGAGGTTGCATAAAGGGGCTCAGGGGAAGGGAATTAAAGTGTAGAAGCAGAGTAATAGTTCTTTCTGTCTGGGTGCTGATGCTAGAAGGCAAGCTATGCTTGATGAAAAGGTGGTGAGAGTATAAACTGTAAACAAACCTGCACTGGTGGTTACTGACCCCCAAGGTGTCTGAGTGATGTGAGTGCAGCAGAAGGCTGGCTTTGTAATGCCTTGTGACATAGGGTGTATTAATATTAATAGGAGTGTCCTATGTAACTAAGAGGAGGTAATTGTTCTGCTCTACTTAGCACTGGGGAGGTCTTTGCTAGAGTCCAGTTCTGGTGCCCCACTTTAGAAAAGATGTGGACAAATTAGAGAGAGCCTAGAGGAAAGCAACAAAAATGATGAAAGGATTTAGATAACCACACCTATGAGGAAAGGTTTAATAAAAATTAGGCGTGTTTTGTCTTGAGAAAAGAAGACTAGGGTTGGGGGGCCTGATAAGTCTTCAAATATAGAGAGGCTGTTATAAAGAGAAGTATGATCAATTGTTATCCATACCCACTG
Organism: Mesoclemmys tuberculata; assembly: GCA_007922155.1. Lineage (NCBI taxonomy): Eukaryota > Metazoa > Chordata > Testudines > Chelidae > Mesoclemmys > Mesoclemmys tuberculata. Next base: position 11,205,377 of record ML675617.1, on the reverse strand, counting down.
GAGATAAGACAAGAAGTGATGGGCTTCATCAACAGCAAGGAAGATTTAGGTTAAATGTTAGGGAAAGCTTTTGACTACAAGGTTAGTTAAGATCTGGAAGAGGCTTCCAAAGGAGGTTGTGGAGTCCTCATCATGGAAGGTTTTCAAGAACAGGTTAGACAAACACCTATCAGGGATGAGAAAGGTTTACTTGATCCTGTCTCAGCACAGGGGCCTGGTTTTGGTGTCTTCTCAAGGTCTCTTCCAGTCCTGCATTTCTATGATTTAAAAGGGAGTGATTGCCTTGCTTTTGAATCTCCTTCTAGTAGTTTCAGTAGGAGCATTAAAGTTTTAACAACTCTTGAAAAACACTAGACAGCCTTATTTGTGAAGGAGCCATGAAATAAGGTTGTCTCTGGTATTTAAAGAGTGGTAGTTCTGCAGTCAATAGAGTAGTCTCTGCTACCCTGATACATTTAATGCCATCTAGAGGCTGGAATAAGGTGGCATTCTGAGAAAATTAATTACAAAAGTATGTAAGATTGCAATGGGTATAAAAGAGAGAATCTGATCCTGCAGCAAGATTGAATAACATTACATTTGGGGAATATGGCTGAACTGAAAGCTAGAGAATACATTCAATCGCCTAAGGACTTAGGAATCAAAATTAACTCAAACTCTACAAGATGAAAATTAAGTAAAAATAATTACGGATTGTAATTAAGAAGGGTTATAGCCTTATAAGCAATTTAGAAGTTTGGGTTTTTAATACACAGTCAAAGAATAAAATATGAAACAATCTGCCAAGATCAGCAATAAAATAAAAATTCAGAAGAAAGATATGCAAAACTCACTATGTTAAGCCTTTATCACAAAGTCTGGATTAGCAATAATACAGATACAGATGGTTGTAAATAAATTGAAATACCCAGAGTGGCTGGTTTTTCCCTTTATCCTGGGACTCTTGCAAATTTTCTATCTAGCCTCTTAGGGTATGTTCACAGTTCAATTAAAAACACATGGCTGTCCCATGCCAGATGATTTAGCAAGGGTGTACTGAGGTGGGGCCTAGGAAAGGTCAGGCCCCTGGGCACTGGCCTGGAGGGGGGAGTATGTGCTGGGCCAGCCCTTCACAACCCATGGGGAGCATACGAGGCTCTGAGCTCTCTGCGGTTGGAGAGGTGGTAAGTGAGAGGGGAGTGCACCATGTTGGCCCTTTGCAACAGGTGGGGAGTGTGGGAGACTCTGAGGGGCACCCCTCAGCACCTCCCCCCTACGCGTCATGAAGGGCTGGCCCAGCTGCCCTCCCCAGGTCGGGGAAGGAAGGGAGTGAAGCTGCTCCTGTCCAAGCTGGTGCAGGGCTGCAGTGCGAGAGGCGGGCGCCACGTGCCAGGTAAGTGCAGGGACTGGGAGGTAATGGAGCCAAGCCTGCATTTGATCACCCTTCCCCTTCCACGTCTCAGGCCCCACTGCAGATACAGTCCCCCCTCCCCATGACAGCTGGGGGGGGCAGCTCTAGGACCTCTCCTGATCTACATGAGGCAGGGAAAGGGGGCACAAATGTAGGCTTGGCCGTCAGGTGCCGGAGACCCTCCGTACACCACCGTGACTTAGTGGCTCGCAGGGTTCGGGTTGCAGGGTTGTTTAATTGCAGTGTAGACATCCGGGCCCAGGCTCTAGGACTCCGTGAGAAACTATTCTAGTTTCATGAATGTTATACTGCAGAAAGAGCATTAGTTAGGTGCATATAATCAAGTCCAACTAAATTAAATATTATGTGTTAAGGATTTTTTATAAGCATTTACACTGGTACGTTCTTAATAGAAACCCTAATTAGCCTCATACTGTCTTATCTGAAGTCTTTGGGAGGTTTGAGTTCATAATGAATGCAGGCCCCAAGAGGAAAACCACCCACTTTTTATCTTAATGTCTGTATTATATAATAATGGAACTTGGGTATTTTGCCACTGTATGGTAGAGCCTGGCCATTCTGCACTTCTGAAGATTTTCTAATATGGCATCTTATTTCCATACCGTGGCTATGACTGATAGAAACAACTTTGCTGACTCTCAGACCAATACCTGCTGTTTCTCAAGCCATCTTCCTTCTACTGGTTGAAAGATAAACTATCTCTGGGTCTTACAGCCCAAGGTTAGTGATGGTGCATTTTTAAATACATTTCAATGACCAGGGGTTATAGCATTTAAATGAACAATGTAAAGTTATTTTGCTAGAACATTTGATAGCTGAAAGCTCAAAAAGAGTTTAGGGGTTTTTTAAATGCCTGAGATAAGGGAATTCCAGGTGTATCAGGCTATGAAAAGCATACAAGTGGGAGGACAGAGCTTTCTGGCCCACAGGACGCATGCACCACTGGTATCTTCCCCATAACAGAGGAATGAATAGAAGATTTCATCATACCCAGTGGTTAATTTATAAAATTAACCATCCTTATACTAGAGATCTGCAGGTATTGAAATAACTCTTAGTCGTGTGGAGCCAGATTGGGATGCCATCATTTACGCTGGCGATCAGTTACTTTTTTTGTTTATACATTTTAAAATAAAGCCTTTTTCCTAGCATACCTGTATTTTCATACCCTTCATATGTTTGACACATTTCGTTCTATTGACCCAATAGTGTTCCTGAAGGTCCACCTGTATTTTCTCTGTTCTAGTTCCGTGCATGTCTCCTTTAGGAAATGAACACTGCAATTGTTATTCTCTGGTTGTGGAGAACTGGATCTTACCCTCTTTGCAGCCAGCCACCAGTGCTTCTCAGCTGGAGAAATCATTCTCGAAGAGTGAGAGTGACTGAATGGACTATCTCTGCAGTGTCATAATCCTCTGGATGTGAGGGAACCTGAATCCACATCTCCTCCTGCTTATTATTGCTGGGCTGTAAATCTCTTTTACATACAATTTTTAAATGTGATTTAAATTGTAAAGGGTAAATAGCTCACTACCAACTTACTCCTAAGTCATCAGTTACCTCCCTAGTTACCAAATTTCCCACAGATGCTTCTGTCCATCTCTATACAGAACTCAATATAAATGACCTTTGGAACAGAGATTCAGCTCATGTATATATTTACACGAATCATCTTACAGACATGCTAGCCGTCATTGCTAGGGTCATGTCAAGAAGAATTCCATGCTTACACCCCTTGTACTGAATGTTACACTTAAGTGGATTCTTGTCTAAGCCTCAGGCATATGCAAGAATACATGCATTTGTGTCAGCATCTGGGAGTGCATGAAAGCTCTTCTTTACAGCCTAGATTAATCATACAGATTCTTATGCATTCATACAGAATAAGCGCAATCGTACATACTATGTTGTGTGTACAGACAAGGGCAAGAGTCTCAAAAGACTGCATCATGAACAAACGCCTGCTACAATTTACTTTAAAAAAAATCACAGCTAATAAGCCTCTGAATTTTGAAACGGTTGTCATTTATCAATTTTAGTTTCCCATCTAAATCTGAATGCATGATCTTAAAACTCCTACACCCCAAGTAACTGGAATAATGCTAAAACGTTAAAGTGAGATTATAAAGGTAACAAACATTTGATCTGAACAACTAGTTATTCTGTTTAGGTGAGGAGAATGCCACCTTTTTCTTTTTGTAGGTAACCTTTACCTTGGTGTGTAAATCTATGGCTGGTAAAGGCTCTAAGGCCTTCAGGCCAAAAATCCCACACTGCCCTCATCTACAAATAGGTGGTCTCAGTTCCTAAATCATTTGAACCAGATAAAATGACCCAAAAACAAAGACTAAGGCACCAATATAACATAAAGAGAACTTTAATATCCCCAAAGAGGGGAAAAAGGAATTTAGAAACATGTTACACCGTTATTACACACAGAAATAAAAACATGGAAGTGGGAAGGTAGTTCTCTTCCATACTAACGTAAGGAATAATTAGATAATATAGACATATATTGTCCAGAACCTTAAGGATTCAAGATACAAAACATTCCCACAGCCCATCAGAAGGCAAGTCTGCAAAAGATATTTCTGCATAACTCAAAAGAGGTATAAGGGAACTTTTTCCTTTCTTGTCTTACGAAGGGGGCATACTTATGTTTAGGATCATTGCTAAGGCATTCATACCCTTTCTCTGATGCTATATTCCTTCCCACAGGAAAAAAATATACTTTCACAAGCTAAATGGGACCAAAAGTGGGAAAAATAAATGTGCATAACTCCAAGGTCTTCTAATGATGCTGGGAGGATAAGAAGTCAGTATTCCTCTCAAATCAACAGAACGAGCTGTTCTTAAAAGTCAATCTCTTTCTATACTTCAGGGCATAATGCCATGTTATTTTTCACTTTGTGTAAAGCATCACCTTCTAGTCTGCCACTTGTGCTTGCCCACATCTAAGGGAGTGCTGTCTTCTTAATAAAGCCTCTGCCACAAACCATTTGCATTGCAACTAACACTGTAGATATGTCATATCCCTGGCAGATTCAGCTGACCCTCTGATCAACAAGGCTCCAAACTTAAAAACAATCTACCCTGCTTCACATATGTAACTACACCCTGGCTCTAACAGCATGAATTCTAAGTGACTTACATGGGTGTGTATCCCATGACCAACTCCATTGTCAGGGAGCCATTTATTCACAATGACTCAATGAGTGGATTTTTTAAATTTTTGTCCCAGAAGTGCCTATCTCCTCTGTAGGAATGCCACTTTACAGATGGGAAACTGAAGCACAGAGACTAAGTGATTAGCCCAATGCCACAAAGGAAGTTTGTGGCAGAGCAGGGAACTGAACATAGGTCTCCCATATCCTAGGGCATTCCCCCAACCACTAAGACATCCTTCCTCTCCTTAAATGGCTTGCAGGGATCTCTAAATGATACAGATGGATGCTATGCTAACTCTTCCATCCATAGAGCTTCCAGTGTATTTTTCTCAGCAAAGGGAATGAAAAATTCATGGGTCTAACTCATCTATGACCAAACTAAGACTAGGATTGCAGACTCTCTGGGTTTAAAGAGAAGAAATTAATGCCTTTTGGATTTTCTTCTTCATCAAGAATTCATTTGGTTTTAGTAGACAATGTCAGACCAAATCAGCAGAGGATGAAGAGCTATACTAATTTAAAAGATCCAAGTAAATCTCTAAAAGCTGCAAAAAATTGTCAGAGAAGGTTTATTAATTTAACAATTCCTCAGTATCCCTAAAATCAGGGTCATATCTGGGATTATTGCTTTGGTTAAGGAGGCAGCTCTGACCACAATACCACAATGCCTTATTCTAGTGGCTGCGTGGTAAAACAGAGGCAAATAATCTGGTATATGTTTTTATGCTGTCCACACACTTCCCCCTGGCACCTTCTTTGCATAATAGTCAATGTTTTATTAGATAGGGCTGGTTATGCTCACAAACATGGTCCCAGTAAACCCTGATCTACTGATTGCATTCTTCCAACTTGAAAGCAGGAGTTTGACATTGCGCTCCTGAAATCCTGCACTTTGCAAGTGGTACCTGATGACAACTTGCGTTAATCAGAGGATCCTCAACTGCAGAGCTGTCTCTGTTCCCTCTGCATCCATGTCACTGTCCCCAGATTCCCCTAGGACTATTAGGAAGTCTATCAAGAACTATAGGTTAAAGTTGAAACTGATCTGAAAAATCCAACACGGACAGGAGGTAACATTTCCTTATTCACTGGTACTTTTTGAGTGCTGGAAAGGGAAAAGCAGGTAGAGAAAATGAGACCCATCCCAACCTTGGGGTTTAGAGAGCGCGGCCCCTTTAAAACCTTGTCTTGAGGCAGAGGGCGTGCAGATTGTTCCAGGGATGTGAAGAGAGGAAGAGTGACAGGGTGTAGGTATCTGTAGCTCCCGACAGGAGGGCTACAGCAAGCAGGCCCTCACATAGTGAAGCACCCAAAAACCAGACCGAAGCCTGGGCGGGACAGAGAGCTGGCCGGGGATACCCCAGGACAGGAGCCAGGAAGAGAATCATCCAAAAGGACAAACTGGAACTGGACCCAGTATCACTGATGCCCAGAGCTGTATGGGCTGTGAGTACTCCAGAGTTTGTGATCTTGTGTTGGGAATAAGGGAGGAGGCTGTAGCTAGCTCAGTGGGGAGGTTGTCTCACTGTGTGTGTTTTCAAGGAGTGGCGGAAGAGGGCAGTGGAGGGGGGGGTTCGCTGAGGAAGGTTTACTAGCGCTGAAGACAACCAGGAGCACCCAAGACTCACTGCTGGACTGGAACTTCGCTCAGGACTCCTGAACTCTGAATGTAGATGCATTGCTCAGTGTCTACCCTTTCACACTGTGGTACCACTGGGCCTGTGGGGCCTCATGATGGATGTAACCCTGTTCTACCACTCCCCCTCTCTTCCCCTTTGTTGTTTTTTCTTGATTCATCCCTCTGTGAATAAATATTTTCCTTTCCTCTATTAATTGTACTACTCCAGCGCATGTGTGTTCGCTCTGGTGGCGGGGGAGGGTTGGAACAGGTGCCTCTGGAGTGGAAGAGAGTTTTCCTATATGTGCCTTTTCTTGGCCAGAGCTGTCTACAGAGCACACTCTATCTTGGCCATGAGGGTGCTAAAGTTACACAAGGAATTGAGTGCATCTTTCCCACTAAAGTTTTGCATGGGAATAACAGTAATGATGTCTGAGTTTCATCAATGTGAGAGCTATTGAAAGGATGCAGCACCAACGTTCAGGTAAGCTTCTGAAATTGGTTTTTGTTCTTGCACTTGGCACTGGGCATTGCATTCTCTGTCTCAGGATTGTGTTGAGCAGTGTCATAGGGTAGCAGATCCTCTGCAATCTTTTATGAGCACACCAACATAAAGACACCACATTTCCAGACAACACAACAGAAAGAGAAACATCAACATGGCATATGGCAAAAATGAGACCACACTGATGCTCAAGTGCATAACCCACCCTTCCCACCTCCACAACTCCCTTGGTAGGAGAACCCTGGCACTGAGGACTTGCCACATCCTCCAAGAACAGTCCATTTGATGTCCACGCTCCAATCACAGCAGAGGTTAACCCTGACTAGCAGTCCTTACTCAGTCCCATAACTCAGTTCCATCCCTCTGTAGAAACTCCACTGCATAGTTCTCTAAATTCTGCTTCTCTTAATACCTAGGTCCTAGCCCAGCTATTTGACACACAGAAAGAAGTCCCTTAATGGAAAATAAAAGGCAAAGAAAACCCAATCATAGCCAGTAGCAAGAACAGAATCCTCTCAGTCATTACACAATAGAGCCCTGCCTGATATCCTGTGCCCCTAACATACTGCTCTCTGAGATATTTAGAGTAACTATCATGAACTGTACTCTTGGCACAACATAATTCCTCCCTCCCCCAACCCCAAACAAAATAGTCTCTTTTCAGTTCCTACCATATCACGAGCTAAAACGCATGCCAACATCCTCTTACTCCTTCACCCAGTCCAACTGAACATACTGCCAAATGTCTCTAGGTCTATAGACCAGGCTCCACCCACACTCGCAAAGAGGAGGAACCTGACACAAACCCAACCTATATTAAATTTGAATGTGACTCCACCACTTCCTCGCCTCCAGGCAGTACTGGAGTCCTCTCTGCATGCATCAATACCTGGGTCCTAAATACCTTCACTAACTCCTCTAGGGAAGCCCATGTCAGAGGGTTCATCAGAAGCAACCATCTCACACCTTGCCTTCCAGAGAAAGGGACATAAAACCACACTGATGATGGTCACCCCCTCCACTGGCAATATGCTGGACCTGAGAAATCTCCAAATCCCTACCGGGCCCTCTCTTGTCCAAGATAACTGGTACTTTCAGTTTCCGCACTAACTCAGCCTACATCTTCTGGGCCCCTGTGTAGTTCACTACTACATGCTCCATAGTCTCCAGGACTTCCCTAAACATTGCTTTTTCCTAGGACACAGCCAGTCTTGTTTAGGCAAGTTTTTCTGACTTTCCACTCAGCCATTTTACCTCAGCCACTATATCTTCTGTATATTTAAAGGGGCTCCTCCAGAACCATAAAAGCCTATGAGACCCCCACAATGAAGGAATCATCAACCAAAAAGGCTTATGTACCTCACCCTTCAGCACCTGCTGATACATTCGCAGCCTGGTCTGTCCTTCCAGCATATCCCTGTAATACATTGTGCCCATCTTAAAATGCCCTCCATACTCTAACCATGGTGATTACTCAAGACCTGCTGCATCCCTTGCAGATAAAAATGCAATTCAAAGTCCTATCAGACACCTCTGGGTGTCCCATCCCCAAGCCCCAGTCTTCTACTGTTCAACAGACCACAGGCCTCCTAACATACATACACCTCCTCTAACCCCATAGGAAGAAAAAAACCAAGTCTGTCACTCTCCACATTAAGAACACCAAGGAAAGCATGTACACTCTGGCCAAATGGAGGAAGAGCAAAAGAAGGCACTCGTGTAAAATATACAGAATGTGTGCCAGCTCCTTCATTACTCTAGGGCAGGGGTGGGCAAACTTTTTACTCACGGGCCACACACAGCACACAGCACCCAACACACTGCACCCCAGCATCTAGCACTTCAGACCACACTCCGCCGTGAAATTGAACTTTGGACATGGGAAGAATTTTTGCTCTGGTCCCCTAGTGACTAAAAAAGTTTCCCCACCCCTGCCCTAGTCACTAGGGGAGCCGCGTTCCGGAGCCGCGGCTCGCCGCGGCTGAAGAGCCGCATGCGGCTCGGGAGCCGCGGGTTGCCGACCCCTGCTCTAGGGCCCTCTCCCAAGTCTTTCTTGTAGTCGTTTCTTCCAAGTAGAGCTTTACCCCTGAGATCTTCAGTACAACTTCCTGCTGCCTACTCTGCAACCCTTCCAAAGGAAGGAGGTTGGATTGTCACCACCCTTGTCCCCCACATTAGCCAACGATAATGCTTTACTCTTTGTCAAGGTTCACTGTGCTCCCACAACTTGCTCATACCATCAGAGACAAGTCCTCAGCCTGTCATTGTATTGTGACCACAACTGATTAGTCACCCACAAAAACTACAGTCTGGGGAAAACAACATGGCCCTGCCCTCCCCAATCTACTGCCCTCTGCCAAGAGCCTAACAAGAGGATCTACTGAGAACGTAGAGCAATGGGCTCAAATCACAGCCCTGCCTCACATCTCCATCCTCAGGGGGATAGTCCTAGACAGCCATAACCAAAGGCAAACCCCTTGTATATGGTCTGCAGCCAGGCAGAGAAGGTGCTTGGGATCCCACAGTGCTGCAGTACATCCCAGACATGCTTGTGCCGCACCCAATCAAAGGCCTTGTTTTGATCCAAGGAACTTGCATACCTGCTCTAGACCCCTGTGTCAAACACCTCTGAATGATTGCACAGCAAGTCCACTAGCAGCCTACCCCTGACTGCCCTGGCCCAAGTCCCATGGATCAGCACTGGAGCCACCCCACCAAGCTGCTGCAGGTGCATCATGCTGAAATCTTATGGTCTGTATTAAACAGTGTGAGGAGTCTTCAGTTTCCTAAGAGCAATGATACAGTCAGTGATACAGGCACCTTTGCTGCCTGGGGAATAGGAATGGAGAGATGCAATTCCACCACTGGACATTTCTGATCTCCAGCGACCAAGCCAGGTGTTCCAGCTGATGCCTCCATTCCCTTTCCTTGACCATTCTTCTCATCCTCCTTTCCATCCCTCTCCTACTGATCTGCCAATAAGTCCACATTTCCAGCCCCTTCCCCAATATCCACCACTGACTCCAGAGCCTCTATTGCCTCGCCAAGGGTGCTATGTGTCCGTGCATCCTTGGCCAGCTCCTGGGCCTCCATCTGCCCCCTCTAACCTAACCGGCCAGAGAAGAAAGTGTATTGCCAAACTCTAGAGGTAAGAGAAACAATCCTGGAAGAAGAGGACAGGAAAAATAACATGGTCCTAGAGAAACTCCTTCACCCAAGCTAGAGCTTCCCAATACACCACCACCTCCTGCCCTCCTTCTAAGCTCCTCTGGATGCTAAAGGCTTCTCAGGGCTGCTCTTCATCCAGAATAGAAGATAAATTGCCCATCCCTGGAGTCAAGGGGGAAACACCTGGCATCCAGCACTAGTGCTGGAGATCTCTTAAGAAAGCTTCCCCCCAGGGCCCACCAAACTCCACCCCTCTCACTACTGCTCCAGCACTGAGTCCTCCTTCTCCTGCCCATCCTTCCCTCCAGGAACCCTCACCTCCATTCCCCCCCCCCCCCCGCGCAGCTGAGGACTCACTGAAGTTTTGCTCCTCCACAGCCCTTCTCAACTTCCTCCTCCCCAGTCCTATGAGATCCTCTTTATCCTTGCTCAGTACTGATATCCTATGCCCACCTGTTATCTCCCTCCTTATGCACCAACGGTCTTCTCCCCCGTATGACCTGCTTTGGGCTGACTGGTTTAGGCCGTGGCCTCCTTTCTCTCAGAAAGGGGTTGGACTGGAATTCTACCGATGATCATAGAATAGCTACTCCTATGATCCGCAGGTAAATAGTGAATGGTGCTGAGAACTCAATTTTCAGCATGAGGCTTCAGAGTTTACTAACTCTTCTTGCCTCCTTTGGAGTGACTGTTTCTGTCTCTCGACCTACTGACTCTTTAAAACAACACTGCACCAGTTTGGGAGGTTATCTGCACAGTCCCAAAGTGTAGGAATGTAATCTTTTTTAAAAATTGAAAACTGAACTACTAACAATACCTGATGAGGCCATGAATGGAGTCCTGGTATGGCACACTGAACAGTGTTGGCTCAGTCTGACCCATGTACCAAACTGCAACCGATTTTCCTGTATGTGCTAGAAATTGTGTATTAGCATATTCACATTTTCCCAGGATATACTACACTTTTTGCTCTTTTCCAGCACTGTGAACTGTACAAAGGAGTGGAGAATCAAATTCGTACGTTTAACATTCGTACGGTGGAAACATTTGAGCTAGTTTACATGTCTTCCAAACTGCTGACTTAGTTCATTCATTAAGAACTCAGAATAGCTGAAGATCTCCTTACACTGGGTATTAGATACATATGGTATATGAAGGTGTGAATAACATCTGAAATTAAGTATTCTGAATATTCACCTAATCTGTAAGGAAAAACACATTGAATACACTTGTGATATTTTTCCCTTCAGCCTACGTGTAGGAAATGAGGGGGCATCTATTTGAATAGATCTCATTTTTTTCCTGACCCTTATTGCATTATAAGACATCCTAATTAAGTCTGTTCACTCTTTTCTCTTCTCCCTCAAAGATACAGTTTATTATAGATAGAAATAAATGCAATGTTACAGAGATTAGGTTAGCCGTGCATTTTTAGTATTAATACATTCTTACAACTAATGACAGGGTGACGTAGTTTTATGTTCTGGAGAATCTTGATCTCTTATTAGCATATACACTTACTTCCTGAATTGTTGCCTGAAGCTAAACTGTTGCCTTGGTAGCAAAGGATGAAGTACAGCTGCCCTCTAGGCCAGAAAAATTAAACTCTTATTACTGCAGTACCCTACACACTTGTGAATGATTCTTCTGTTAGATGCTACTACATACAGCCTCCCTTCCCCCCCCAAAGAAAAAAAAAAACCCCAGGATAATGAATGCTGATCTCCTTGATCTAACATTTAGTTTTAACATCTATACAGCAGATTTTAAACTGGAAGTGGAGATCCTAAAATGAAAAGCATTGAATATGCCTACAAACGAAGCACATACTGTATTGGTATTTCTCAGCATTTATAATCTAAAAGAGATCAAAACACACGTGGTTCCTGCAATTTGTGGCCAGGGATTGTTTCTGTTTATGAAGTCTGCTGTAATATTGTGAAAAAATGTACTGAGCTGCACTGTATAACCTTGTGTGATGACACACAACCCCACTCTGTGTGATGTTGACTAATCCAAAGATTTAAAAGGCAGTTTTCATTGCTGTGCTAAAACAAATGAATGCCACACCTCAGGCAAACTTAACCCATAATCTGTCATTCATACGTGCATATATCTGTCACATATCATACCAGCCTAATCTTGGTTGTATTATTATGGATTGCAACACAGGGATCCAAAACAAGAAGAAAATGTGTTTTGTTTTTAAAAGTCCCATTCAGATATTCCTGTGTTTAGAGGGCCTATGTTTTATTCAGTATCAGATTTTAGGTGCAATGTTTGTATCCAGAACTGAAGAAATATGAATTAGCCTCTTTTGAGTTTTCCTGAGCGAACGAACATGCAAGGTATAGTTTTGCTAGTTCTCACCAGTTTCCAAATATATTATGTTGGTCTTGCCTCTTTCCTGGATCTGACAGTGGAAACTGAAGCTCTTCAAAAGTTTTCTGGGGGTTGAATGAGGAAACTGTTTAGCTTGTGGCTGTTTGGAAGAATAATTACAATGTCCAAACTACCACTGGGATGTACAACATAAACTAGCCTTTGAAGGCCATGCAGAACCCAAGGGTGCCACATCGTGGCCCCTTTCAATATAAAGAACTGTGTATGTATATGTTTTACACTGTAGAGTGCCAGGCCTACAACATAGGCCATGCCACCAAAGGCCTTTGTGGGGTGTAAGTAAATGCAAGATATGGTTCTGAGGTTCTTGGATTGTAACCTCTTTGAGGCAGGAAATTCATTTTCCTATGTGCGTGGACAATGTCTCCTGTGGGTGCTACCATCATGCAAAGAAAAATCATAAAATAATAAAGTATGTACCTAAAGCCTTTCATGACAATTTGGCTTGCTCTTTTATTTTTGTTTAAATTAGCCTGATGCTAACCTTTTAATTTGGACATACTGTGAGAATGACTGTCTAAATGTACGTTTGGAGAACAGTATTCATTCAGCTCACCTTTGCATCCTGGACAAATACAAAGTGACCCCCAATTCATGTAAAAATGAGCCCAATTCAGACAGGATTTTATACAGATCCCAGAATGGTGCACAGTGCTAGAAAGTGTGCAGTCAGTATGAAAAACTGAATTTCATTTGTTACACGGGGGAAACGATACAATGTGCTTCTCCCATAAACAGTTAAATAGATTCCTTTGACTCGGGTTACTCTGGGTACTGCTCATACTAATGCAGACTTATTAAATTCAGAAGAGACTTTTTCTCTTGAACATGAGGGGAGCTAACAGTGCTCAGATGCTATGCTACAGAATATGGATTTCAGATGTTGTTTTTGGATGAATGACATATAATGGGAATAGTGAATAATTTGCTCCAGGAAAATGGCTAAAAAAATTCCTCTGCCATCTAATTACAGGAGCTCAAAGATGTTTAAGACACAGCTAGAAAGGTTATTAACATTTTAAGCATACTGCATGCATGACTACTGCATATTTTCTGACATTCCTGTAAAACTTCAAGCACTTGGGATTTTGATGGTTCAGGGGTTTAGTAATGTGGTACAGACTTTCATCTCTGGGTCACTGGTCTGCATTCACTTTAACCTGGCAGGAGCTAAAAATTGTTGGTGACTGGTAGTGTACATGAAATTAGTTACTTGTTGATCTCAGTCCAATTCAGATAAGTGTCTTCACCACAAAACATCAATTGCCATTCTCTCTTCATCCCTTCCCCCCACATCCAACACAACCTCAGTGGTAGAGTGGCTTTGTCTGGGCTGGCAAGGGAAATAAAATCATTGGCTCCCTTAAGGATTATACCCTTTCCCACCTCCTCTCCTTACAGTAACTCAGCCCCCTTATGGATTTCAGAAGGGGGAGTATGTGGCTGACCAATTCGACAGAAGGGTGTAGCATAAATCTATTGACTTCCATGTACACAACAGCAGGATTTATAAGCCCGTGGCACTTCCCCTGGGCACCATTCTGCACTAGGAAGACCACTCTCCCTGCTTGGAATTAGGACAGGAGCAGGTTTTCTTGGCCATGCTGTGGTCTGGGAAGGAAATTTTCCCCTCACTGCCAGACTGGCATTTTTTCTTCTTTCTCTTAGTAGCCCAGGGATACAGTAGGTAGGCTAAATTGCAAAATTCATTCTATCACAACTCAGCAGGGGCCCAGTGCATAAAGATCTATGGGTCTGGAACCCACAGTTACGTAGTCTGGGTGGCCAACACCTCCATACATTGCCGGGTGAGGAGACACTGCAGGAAGTACTGCTCAAAGAGACGAGCATGACAGAACCCTGCAGATGCCTGATTGGTCCATACCAACTATTTAAACAAGGAAGTTGGCCCAGCTTGCTGTCTGAGCAACAATGCAGACTATGAATTGCTATAGACCAGGGGTGGCCAAATTTACTGACTCTCTGAGCCACATACAACACTCTGCAGAAGTTTGAGAACTGGGGCACGCCTGCAGGGCCTTAGGGCTTCACCCCTGTGGCAGCATTCGGGGCTTCTGCCCCATAGGATGTGCCTGCCAGGGTTCAGGGCTACTGCCCCATGGGGTAGTGTCTGCTGAAGCCGTGAGCCCCAGCAGGTATCCCCCACAGGGCAGAAGCCCCAAAACCCCTCTCTGCAGTGCTGAAGACCCAGCAGGCATGCCCCATGGGGCAGAAGCCCTGAGCCCTGGCAGGGGCCTCCTGCAGGGCAGAAACCCCTAGCTCCATCACTGGGTGGAAGCCCCAAACTCCTCCACCCTAGTCTAGTGGGAGGAGAATTGGGGGGGGGAGTGTGTAGAGGGCTCCGCAAGCCACACTTTAACTGTAAAAGCCACATGTGGCTCCTGAGCCACAGTTTGGCCACCCCTGCTATAGACCTTGTGTTTTGGCCTGTCTTTGACCCTGGCCCAGTTTGACCTTGGCAAACATTTCCTGACTCAGCTTGGTACCTAGTCTTGACTCCTGCTTGAACCCTCACCCAGTGCATGCTACTGGTCTGGAAGCCTATGCCGCAGCCATTACACAGTGTGTATTAAATCAGAATGGTGGTAGGTACCCTGATAAACTGAAACTGGAATTGGAAGTGGATTAGCCATCTTCTAGAGTGTGGGAAATCAGGTTGGGACTTGTGATGGGCTCCCACTACCAACCAGCAGTCTGGCACCTCCCACTGGTTGTCTGGGGAATAGGTCCAAGCCAACACCCACATCCAATCTGCACACCATCACTCTCTCACTGCCATTGGCTCTGAGCCCTTCCTGTAGCTGTGCAAAATCACAGCACCCCCTTCCCCCCTCAGCCCTCTAACTAAGCCATGATTGGTGCTCCCCTTCTGGTGGAAGTTATGGGTCCTCAGTAGTCTGGTTACTTTCCCAGTGGTCACAGCACTTTCTCATTCCACCCCTCTCTCAGTGGTGCCTGTGGTCACCTATCTTGCCATTTCCCAGGTCCAAGTAGGGGGAGGGATCCAGTCCCAAGCCCATCCACTAGACCAGGTCCCAGACCAGGGACTCTGTGGATCACAGCCTTTTGCTGCACCCCTAGTTCCTCTTCTTGCTGCTATCTCCCTGGGCCACTTCCTCCCACTCCTAGCAACTACTTCATCTGTTCTCAGGGCCCACCACTATCCACTTTCAACAGCCTAACAGGAGCTCTGCTGGCTCCCCCAGTACCCACCAACAATAGTTCTGCCTCAGGTGCTACAAATCTCTCAGCCTGTGAGAAACTCCCCTTTTCCTTCTCAGGTGCCACATCATATCTGGGCTCTCTAAACCTGCAGCTTCTTTTATATGGGCCTGCTGACCTTTGAATGGCTGTTTCTCCCAGACTCTCTCCTATTGGCTGCCTCTCACACAGCTTCCCTAGGGCTGCTTTTAACCCCATAAGAGCCAGTATGGGGAGCACATCCCACCCAGGGCTCCTAATGTCTACTACAGGAAGGAGAAAACTCCTTCTTCCTTACCCCTTTAACCCATGTAAAAGAGGGGGCTCCCAGCAACAGTACTTGGACCAGATTAAAAGCGTGGAGGGCTGCAGTGGTACAGAT
The DNA here is from genome assembly GCA_007922155.1 of Mesoclemmys tuberculata. Taxonomy (NCBI): domain Eukaryota; kingdom Metazoa; phylum Chordata; order Testudines; family Chelidae; genus Mesoclemmys; species Mesoclemmys tuberculata. The sequence continues at coordinate 11,189,501 of ML675617.1, read as the reverse complement.
TATAAAAGAGGGATGACCTGCATGGGACAAGTTCCCAGATGTTACTTAATACAGTTGTGACCTAGTTAAACAATATTCCTGCGGTCTTGTCTGTCTTCCAGCACTGCTTGGAACAATACTCCTTGTCAGCACATTTGTGAAATACAGTGCTTCCTGCAGAGAAGTCAAAGACTGAACAAGTAAAATGTCTGAACTACTAGAGGAGGTTGTTTCAGCAGAAAGTTGAAGCACATTGACTGGGGGGGAGGGAAGGGGCTGGGAACTTCTGAATGTTAAGTTCATTCAAATATGCAAAGAAAACAAACTTCATTTGTATCTCCATCTCCAAGAGTTCTTTAAGAAAGTGTATAACCAATTATTCTGAGTTTTCCTCTTTTAATCAGACAGAATTTTGAATGCTTATGGTGACATCCTGGTTCCACTGATGTCAATGACAAAACTCCCTTAACTTCAATGGGACCCTGATTTCACCTTCAGTGTGTCACCAATGTACTTCTTCTGGACATTCCACTCTGTGCTTCTTTGACCCATAAGGAGCCCCTGTTTTTCACCTTCTCATAACTCTGAAGTTTGCAGATCAAAATATCTTGTTTCTGTTATCTAGTGTAGAAAAATCTATCATCTGCTTTTGTTAGGAGATGAAATTGAATTAAGTGAAATAAAATGTTGCTGAGTTTATACGACAACTTCAGATGGCTATTTCCTCACCAACCTTTCTTAATTACACTTTCTGTAAAACTGGCATTCATTCCTCTAATTTCCTTTCTTCTCTTCATCACACTCAATTGGCTTAAAAAATCACAGAGTAATTCTCAATGTTTCAGTGTCAAATTGGACCCACAGTGGTCTATTCTGGGATTAATACTAATGAATATTTTTAATTTAGGATGAGTGGAGATTATGATAACCAAATTCAAAGATGTAATGGGGCTGGGGCGGGGAGAGAAGAAGGAGGAAGAGAGATCACAAATAGTTTGAGGATAAGATTACAGTCATGATGAACTAGAGAAACAAGCTGAAATTTGATGCAGTCAGTACACTGAGATTCATAAAGGCTAACATTCAAATAGCAGGAAATAATTCAGGTCAAACAGATAGGAGGGAGAAAATACTGGTTAGGCAGTAGTACCACAGAGAAGTACCTGGGAGATGAAGCAGATAATAAACTGAATGTTTTATGAACAAGCTTGCAAAAAGTCAAGTACTATAGTACTATAAAAGCCTTTCCATCGGGAGAATGATAGTTACAACACAGACACCTCCTTCCCCTAAATCCTATCAAAAGCTACACTGTAAATAAAATAATATATTTGTTTAAAAAAAAATAAAACCAAAAACCAACTTCAAGCAGAGTGTTGGAGCTGGAAAGGAAAAAGTGGCAATGACTCCATGAAGGATACTAGGAATTTTGCTATCAATATTTTTGTTACATGGAAGCTACTCAGATACCATGGTGATGGGAAGCAGTTTAAAACTGAAGATAGATACATACATATAGCTGTATTAAATGACCAGCGTCAAATGAATTGTGATATAGTTATATTAAGTAGTTTTAAAGTCCCTCTCCCATCTGTCTATATTTAAAATGTTTGTTTTGTTCCAAGCTGTATACATTTGGTGGTCAAACATCCCAAGCTGATATTTTGAAGATCCTTGGTTGATGGGTTTAGAGGGTGGGTGCTGGAGGGCATTGGTGGCTTGTGATATACAGAAAGTTGGACTAGATGTTCAGGTGGGTCACTTCTGGCCTTAAAATCTATGACTAAATACCAGCATGGGGGAGAGTACATACATATGGAGCATTGTGACGGGGTGGACTAGGCTCAAAGGCCCCCTGCTGGAGGCCTTAGGGTCCTGCCACAGTTGTTCCAGGAAAGGAGCAGAGGAGAAGTCCTCCAAATAGGCTAGCGTGGTTTCAGGGGAACCAGGCAATCAGAGAGGCTGCAGGTAGCAGCCAATCAGGGGCTAGGAGGACCCTATAAAAAGGAGCTGCAGTGCCAGAGATAGGTAGTTTCTTGGAGGAAGGTAGTTAGTTCACTGAGGGAGTAATCAGAGGGACTCTGAACAGACAGTGGAGGTAGAAGCTGGGGAAAGCTAGAAGGTGCTCTGGGCTGGCTGGTTGGTTGGACTGCATAAAGACAAGGCCGTGAGGTAAGGATGAAGATGATACAGGGCAGTGGGGAAGTGATCAAAGGAATTTGAGCAGCGGTGTGGCTTAAGAAAAGGGACATGGCTGCTACTTAGAGGGTCCCTGGACTGGGACCTGGAGTAGAGGGTAGGCTTGGGTCTCTTTCTAGAAAATTGTAATAAACACTACTTTATTTCTAAGAATCCAGCACTCTGACACAAAACAACCAAACTGGAGAAGTGGCTTGGACTTCAATGTACGGAACTCCACGTGCTCTGGTTGGTGAGTGGGGACCAGAAAGGCCGAGGCAGGCAAAGCGGGTCTGCAGAGGGAGCCCAGAGGGCATAGCCCCATAACAGGGCTGGGGCTACTAAAAGACTGAGCCCAGGGAGGGCTGCAGGATACTTGGCCAATGCTTGTTTATCCATGCATAGATTACACGTGGCTTGGCCAGAGGGCTGAGCTTCTGAAAACCCACCCCAATGAGAGAAAGTGGAGGCATGCTTATTTGGACCAGGGAGTGGTTGTGAGTGGTCAATGCACCCTGTTATGAGCATAATCTGCTGGAGTGCACCAGGCCTGGTCTGCTGCCACTTGCAAGACTTTCCTGGGAGCTGTTCTTGAAACTCCCCATGGAGTAAGGAGATACTCACCCAGGAAGCATTCACCAGGGAAGGTCATTTTGAGCTTAAGCTGTCCACCCATTTCAAATCCCCCTTCAGGCTCCTACTTGTAATGCTACTTTGTGGGTCATCAGAAGCAGGGATTGAGCCTCAGACCTTTAAATCTTAATGCATGAGCCCCTATTGCCTGAGATAAAAGAGCTCTCTTACCTAAGGCTGTAGCAGGGTCATCAACTTCTGTATATGGCCCAGTTGCCATTAGAAGGGGTCAGAATACCACTCTGAGTGGATGTATTAGATAAATTAGTCCCTGGTTTAATCATCAGAGGGCTCCCAAAGTCTTGTCTGTGACAGTATAACTCACTCTGTCTCATTGCCCCAGGGCCTGTATTTGTTGCCCCTTGGTCCTGCTCCATGTTGAGCTGTTCTCCCAGGAGTTTGGGGGGAGGGGTGGGGAACAGTGGGGTGGTAACAAGCCTCTGTCCATGTAACTGTCATGGTTTTTAAGTTATGAGCTGTAGGGTTTTTGGAGGTTTTATGTTTTGGGGTCACTGGGTTTTTTGTTCTGAAGGCAGTAGGTGTTTTCATAATGCATTCTACAGAATAATGAGTATAGTATTTAGACTCTTTTAAAGATATATATTTTCCTGTCAAATTCCACTATTCTGTCCTTGATAGGACAGAAGACATAATTGTATAAAACCTCAATTTGTTTCCTTCGCCCACTCCCAGTTTTAGATCATCTTTCATATTGAAACAGCCTCCCTAATCCTCCTCCAAAAAAACTTGACATCTGTTCCCTTATAGCAACCACCCTTCCCTCTGCATTTACCTCTTATTTTATTGTGCCCACTTGTTCATTTAAACTATATGCTCTTTGGAGCAATTGATCTTATTTATGTGGCATTTCTAACCCTTTGTACAGTGTCAAGACAATGAAGTTAGACTAGAAAGGCAATTTCCTAGTTAACACATCCCACATGTGGTGATTAAGTATTAGGCTTATGCGCACACAACAAAACCAGTGAAGATGCTATTCTAGAAAGAAACTGCAAATTCCTGTCTCCCAGCTGGTTAGCAAGTTGTTGGGTGCTCAACTAATCAATCACAACAGTAACAGAGAAAAGAGTGCATGTGTAGGTGGGAAAAAGACACATTTTGGATTAATCCTGAGTTGCCACTTCATGCATTTGATCTGATTGCCATATTTAGCCTTCATTTTCTTGTTTTGCTCCACTCTGTGGATTCTTGTAAAGAATGAATATGGACAGTTAATATACAAAAAGGGAAGTTGAATAGTACCAGCCTGAGTCCAAAGATGATGACAGTACAACATCTTAGCCTGTAAAAAATCTACATAGGAGCTGCAGTATGGAGTAGATTGGCATAGACCTCCTGTATCTGCTATTGGCCATTATGAAGCATTATCTGCCCAGATCTGTTGCTAGATCAGTATCAAAAACTAGAAATTAACTGTAGATTTTAAGACTTCTGGCTCTGTAATTGAGAACCTTATGCATGGTAACAAAGAGAATTAACAGGACTCATGTAAATTGGACAATAGACAACTTATTTGGAGACTAAGGTTAGCTGAAATCTCATAGACTCATAGACTCATAGACTCATAGGTCAGAAGGGACCAATATGATCATCTAGTCTGACCTCCCGCACAAGGCAGGCCACAAAACCCTACCCTATCTCAGATGGAGCAATGTTCAGAGACAGATTTTTTCCTTTACTACTCTGATTTTATCCTTTGTGCAATAAATGGGTAAAAAAATGAAAAACAGATGTGGGATTATACCATTAGAGTGTGGATGCCACGAAGCCAAAACTTTGAAATCTGCTAACAGTAGTCAAAAGCAAGACTAATGAACAGTTCTTTCTGGATGGACATGGCAAGCTCACTTACAGATGTACAGTTGCTGAAAAGTCCAGAAGTAGTGCGGGAGGCAATGAGTGGGTCTTATGTTCACAGCAAACATGAAAAGAGAGAAACAAAACATAAATACTTCTTCTTGAAAACTGCAACATAACATTACTTTATTTTTCAGAATCCAGAACTCTAGCACAACCACCAAATGCAAAGGGCAAGATAGAGCAGCCTTCTACCTAAAGCACAGCATAACCCACTTTGCTCTAGGTTAGCTTTATGGCAGACTGAGTGCTGAAAACCAAGATTGCACACTGCCCAACAGAGCCCCTTCAACTACAAACAAGACAGGGAAACCCCTTAAAATATGAAGCGATGGCACATAACAGTGTTCAGTATGCCAGGGGGTGGGGGGGGAAGCAATGAGTTCTCAGTGAGGAGATCTTGTCCTCTATGGTGCTTTGTGGAAAAAGTGGTTGCAAAGTGAGGTCTTCTACAAAGCCAAATAAGAAACCTTCATCCTCCTTAATCTATTCCGCGCAAAGGAAGTGAATGCTAGAAATAGGTGAGAAAGATAAACTTCATGGCTATTGTTCAAACTGGACATAACAGCAGTAAAGACATAGTTGCGTATTTCAATCTGGCTGAATTTTTCATTAATAAATTGATGAGCAGGCTGGTGGTTACAGCAAAGCAAGATTAGTTTTCAATTACTGTAGGCATGACTCAGAAAAATACATGTGAGCAATATATGAAGGCTGTGAAAGCTGTAAGACATAAAGTACAAAATAACAAGTTCCAAAAACCTAAAAGTGCCTAAGTCACACATGCTAAATATTATGACTGTATGTTGCCTCACAAGAGTCATAGAGCAGCATTCCATAAAGCATGGAAAACACCCTTGTTTTTCCAATGAGTACAACTATAAAGTGTACATTATACCAACATAATGCTTCCTCTTAGTACCAACCTATGCATAAAACTGATACTGTTCATGTATCTGAAAACAAAGAAAACACCACTCTAATTCAGAATATGGTGGGTCAGAATCAATAAATTAACTTTAATCTATATATTTACTAGCTTGGATTCCAAAAGAGAGGTGGTTAGATAGAAAAAATACCTTCTTAAGTTTTGAAATCTATTAGAACGATAATGTAGCAGTGACATTAAGGAAGCCTGTGTAAGAATTCTGTCTGGTTTTCTCGAAGTCATTGGTTTACAAAATACACTGATTTATTTTTTTCTCTTTGTAAAGGGTGCTATATAAAAAACTAAATGGCAGTATTTAGTGTACGACTCATTGGTCTCAAGATGAACAAAAATTGCAGCTTTGACAACGAGGTGAAAAGGAGAGTTCAGGAAACAGCAGTGGAGGAGTAGAATATATGGGTTTGGGAATAGGTGGATAGAAGGTCATAAATACATGAAGTCTGCCTATTGAACATTTTCAAAGCTAAAAGGACAAGTGTGAATTGTTGACAGGGCTTGATAACAATCTGCTGTAGCCCATACAGGCATGGGGCTGGTAAGTGCTTGCCTCACTGAGTGTAACTGAAAATCTCATGAAACATCTGAAATGTAAAACAGCAAGAGTTCTGTGGCACCTTAAAAACTAACAAATGTAGTTGGGTATAAGCTTTCATGGGCAGTAACCAGATATATCAGATAAGGTGGGCTTCTGCCCACAAAAGCTAATGCCCAAATAAATTTGTTAGTCTTTAAGGTGCCACAGAACTCTTGCTGTTTTGTTAAAAATAGACTAACTCAGCTACCCCTCTGGAACTCATCTGAAATGTAGGTGATCCGATTGAAGCTCTACCGCAAGACATATCATTATGATGATGAAGATTGAACCTATCTCTAAATGTAAAAGAGAGATGATTCACTGGCTAGATTGATAACCAAGGTTTCAGAAGAACTGACTTCAACTCTCTGCTCCACCACAAACTTCTTGTGACCTTGGGCCGGTCACTTACAGTAAAATTTTCAAATGTTCCTCAGTCCTCCTTTTTGATAAGAGATCATAAGTATTGAGGTGCCTCTCATGGGTTTCAGTGAGAGTTAGACTTCTAAGTACCATATTATTAAACATATTTAGATGCTTAACTCAATTGAAAATCAGTGGATCTTAAGCTCCCAAGTGTCTAAATCTCTTCTGAAAATGGGACTTAAGTTACTTCGGCACTTGAAAGCCTTTTAAAATTTTACCTGAAGTCTCTGTGCCTCCATTCTCCATCTGTAAAATAGGGATAACGTTTTGCCACTTCATAGCAGTGCTGTGGGGATAAATACATTAAAAATACTTCATTACTATGATAATGGTGACCATATAATAGATAGTAGTTCTTTTTTTCAAGAACATACATTTATACAGCTTAATTTAATTGCATGTTACTAGATACCCAATTATGGGAACTGAGGGTATTTGTGATGTGAAAATCATAGGGGGTCAGATAAAGTCAATGAGTAAACTAGTGTGCATTTGGTAAATAAGCTTATTGAATCCAACTAAGCAGGAGACACAGCCCAATTCTGCTTTTGGAGAACAAATGGATAATAAAACATTTCAGCATCTCTTTACACAATAGACAAGTTAGCAGGAACAAGCTGGGGATCAGCTGCTCCAGCCTTGGCCCTGGTGCATTCAGTTGCAGAGTATTGTGCATTGGTGTGAGCAAGAAGTTGCCATAGCCAACTTGTGAATTGGCAACTGAATCAGACCCTGCTAATAACCACAGGAACTTTAAAAATTAACACCTCTACAGCGGCTTTCTGTATTAGCTGGAGAATTGATGTTTGCCATCTGTCACAATATAGACACAGCACAAAAACTTAAATGTGTCAGACTACCCGGGACTTCCCATCTAGCAGGTTATGGACATCATATTCCAACAACACTTGAAATTGCAAAAGCCATTGTGGGCCACGTGTGACCACCTCAGGTCTCTGGGTCTAGCCACAGAATGGAAAAATGGCTGGACCTCATCTACCGTTCCAAACAAGCACACTATTACTGAGCCAACAAGCTGCCCTCCTGGGTTTGACCTGCTACTTAGACTTTGGATCACACTAAACTGAACCCAACTATGGAGGATGCACAAGTGGAAAATCAAAGACTCTCCTTCACGCGAGTGAGGTGAGAACATCCAAACCATCAAACACATCATAATGTGGTGCCCCAAATATGGATTCAAAGGTGAATTAGATGATCTCACCAACATCCCAGCAGAGGCCTTGAAATGGACCTACAACTGCATTTATAGAATGTTGCTCTGCAGATGCCATACGTGCACAAAGATGGCCCTGTTTTAAGTTACAAGTAATGATGTCCTCTGTAGGAAGGTGCAGGGACCTTCCCCAGCAGCTGGGCCCCAGGAAGGGCCGCCGTCTCAAACACAGACGGACCAGGAGTTAAAACCCCTGCCTGCCCGTCAACCCTGGAGGCGGACTGAGATAGGCCCAGCCAACTTCCCCCGGGACTTCCCCCAGGGAAAAGGGGTTAAAAGGCAGGGCCCGCTGCTCAGTAAGAGGCAGACAGCCAGCGGGGGCAGACATACCTTCCCGCTGGCAGCAGAACCGGCCTGAGCCTGGCCGGACCGAGACTCAGCGTAGGGCCTTTCCCGACGCCCAGAGCTGGGAGCGACCCTACCGCCCCAGTCCCGACAACTGGATCGGGCCCCCAGACACCAGGGAATGGGCCAAGCCCCTGGACCCTCTGGGGTGGGTAGCCCCTCCCGAGGCGGGCCTTGACTTGGACGAGCTACCTGCAGCAGAACCCCCGGAGGCAGGACCGGACCTGGAGGAGCTGCCCGAAGCAGAAACAACCCGAGTCCTGCGACCTGGAGGAGCTGCCCCTCGCTGAGGAGCTCCCCGACCTGCCGCCCGTTGACCAGGAGGGCCTGCTGATTCTGCCCAGAGCCGTCTACCCTACAAACCCAGAGGCATGAGGTACCTGGGATGGGAGGGGAGGAAGTAGCCCAGGGGGCAGCCCGGGCTGCGGCCAAAGGCCTGCCACCGCTGACGTGTTGTGGCAGGACCCCACCGGCACAGTGGCAACGCCTCTGCCACTGTTAGGGCCCTGGGCTGGGACGCAGTGGAGTCGGGTGGGCCTGCGTCCCCCTTCCCCTTTGTCCCTGGTGAACCTCACAAACCCTCCTCCACCCCTACCATAGACTCCTTGCTTGCTTGCCCGCCCTGCCAGAAGGCCGGGGCAAGGGACCGATTGGTTCAAGCTAATTCCCCGTTTCTCTGAGGAAGGTGCAGGGACCTTCCCCAGCTGCTGGGCCCCAGGAAGGGCCGCCAGTGCGGGATACGTGCCGGCCTACACCTCAAAAAACTGAAACTGAAGCCCAAGTGTTTTCTCAAACATTATAACATCTACAGAAATAGTCATTTTTGCAAGATTCACTTCACTTTCATTCTGACCCAAGCAGGGTTCAGACACCCGAGGAGGAAAACAGTCTCAACCCCAAAGAATAAGCAATTGAATAAAGATTGTACAAAATGTGCCTATACTATAAAAGTATATCGAGTAAGGTTTTTGCTGAAAGCTACTGATGCTCAGGTGATCGTGTTCATACATACATTTTACAAGGAGATGAGGAATTATAGATATTTACTCACATGCTTTAAAGTCAGACCAAACAAAGGAGAAACTCCTTTTCTCTCACACAGGAGGGAAGATAGGTAGATAGCTATCTCCAATGTAAATTAAGCATTATTGAACCAAAACAATGGAAGTCTCATTTACATATGAATCCACTGAAGAATGGGACATCAATAGGAAGAGAACAGCAGCAGAATGTCATCCTGACATTGCAGAAAGAAGCTGCATTCCAGGAAGCCTTCCTGTTCCTAGCTCTTGAGGCAGGGACGATAGACTTGGGGGAATATAAAGACAATTACAAAGCCATTTGGTGTCCTTCACCTGAAGAATCAAAGCACTGTGGACTCTGACTGGATCCTCACTGAGAACTGTGGTGGGATGCTACTTTGAGCAAGACTCTGTTTGCTTTTAGTCTTAAGCATATTTTTACATTTTTGTTTGTGACCATTTCTATCCCAATTCCTTCCACTTGGTTATCTATCACTTAAATACTAGTTTTTTGGTTAAACTTAATTTTGTTTTATTACACGATCATCTCAGTGCAGTGCTTTAAACTGAAGGGTAAATACTCAGCCCAACTAACTCTTTAAAGGAGCAGTCAGCTTGGTAAGGTTTTCAGTGCTGCAGTGAGCCAGGCTGAAGAGTGCCGGGGAGACCGTTTTGGGAAAAGTTTGGGCTGGAGGGGCTGTTACACCAACCTGCAAGGAGTAAGCACAACACAGAGGTACCCAGGGTTACAGGCTGGGCAGTGACACAACTTCTTACAGGTCTGAGTTGAATCACAAAGCAACACAATAGCCCATTATTTAGGGCCTGGTGCTTAAAAGTACAGTCACCCACTAAAAGGATTTTCTACACAAGAATGCTGGGCCAGTTTAAATATGTGAATTTAACCTAATTTATTTAAACTTTGGCAAATCCCTATTGGTTTATTTTTAAGTCAACGGGGAATAAATTTGTTAAACAAAATAAGCCACCCTTAAACCAAAATAAGATGTTTACAGGGGTTTAACTAACTGGGTTCTAAAAGCTGACAAGTTAGCTTTCTCGTGTGGCTCATTCCTAAGGTAAGGTCTAGTAATGGTACCACCAAGCAGTGATTTTTGACAAGCGGAGCTTAAAGAGGACACTATGATGACAAGTTAGTCAAATGAATGTTTTAAGCCTGGGGACGCTGTCAAGCAAGTGAGCTGTGAGCAGCATGTCCAGGATCAAGCCCTAAGTTTTATAATTCATGTAGTGGTAGCCCAGGCAAAGAATGCAAAGTGGGTGTAACATATTCATGAATGCTTACCATGGTAAGTAAACAGACTACCACATTTTGCACAAGCTGTTAGTACAGAATTGTTTTACTGGTAAACTGGAATAGAGAGAGTAAAATAGTATATGAAACAGGCCTGAGTAGCACAGGTAGGCTCTCCTCCAAAGAACGATAACTGAGTAGCATCATTGCCAAAAGGATCTTTTCTTTATGAAACATTTGCCAGTCTGAGGGAACTTAAGCTTTCTACTCCCCGAACGAAGTCCTTCATGATCCTTCTAACAAATGAGAGCCATTGCTCGGGGGGCCTCTACCATCTATGTGAGGTACAGATCTACCTTACATCTGGTGAGTTTCATCATGGATCACAACAAAAAATTATGCTTTGCATTTCTATAGCATTTTCCATTCAAGGCTCATAGAGCATTTTACAAACTAATTAAAATCCATCAAATGAGAGTCCAGTAGGAAAGTATTTCTTACCCTCATTTGATAGTGGGGAAAGCATTTAAATGATTTAACCAAGATCACACCAAAAGTCTGGAGCAGAGCCAGGAAGAGAACACTGATCTCTTATTAGGCCTGGTCTTTAATCACAAGACTATTCTTCCCCTCGTTGTGACAGTCTCATTGGAGAATACATCAAACATCCCAAGCTAAGAACAGCAATTGGTAAATTGGGGTTGATCACTTCATCAACACATATAGGCCAAACCTTGGCAACCCTCAGTGCTTTGCTTCACAAAGAAAGGTGAAAAATCCCCACAGGAAACTACTGAGGAGTCAGTCTGTCTTGGGTCAGTGACATTACGAAGTTATCAGTTTCTCTCAGCCAAAACCATTCCTGCTATTCTTATCTATTAGCGATAACATTGCGAAACATTTGTGGTCTCAAAAGCAGTCTTCTATAAAACCATGTAAATCCTTTATGGAGAAATCAATAAGATTGGAGAGAGTTTGCACCAACCTCTCCTTTCTAATCAAATTGTTTTAATTCCAGGATATCATTAAGGGGTGAATACAGGATTGGGCCCTAACGCATGAAGTTCTTCTAATGTGAGAAACTACTCCAAAAGTCAAGCACACTATTATTAAAGGGATCAAACCATATCAAAGGTCAAACGCTTCGGAAAGCCAGATATATAGCCCACAAAGATTTTATCAACACCGACCTAGAAAGAGTTGGGGATGGGGACTTGCAGCATCCAGAAGTTAAGGGGACGTGTATATCTCAGAGCAAAGTGTGAGGTCTTGGGAGGTCTGGTTTTTTGGCTAAGCTTAAACTGTGTTCTTGGGCTAAGCAGTAGCAGCCATATTAGGAGAGACAGCAGCCATAAGCTAAGTAGCAGGTAGTTACATCTTCAGGTTCCTGAAACTACTTCAAAACAATGTAATATCAGGCTGTTAAGGTGCTACTGTCTTAATAGTACCTACCACCACCAGATAAAGAAACCGATCTTAAGATGCTTAAAGAAAGCATTCTGTCTGGAAAGGAATCACTTAACAGCTGTGGTGGTAAAATCTACACTTCTTATTGTTTTGCCTTCATGTTACCCAGTTCTCTATTGTTTACCTAAAATTTGTCTGGTTCTTTGTTTCTGTCTGTCTACACAACTAATTGTGCACTATTTAAATCAGTTAAGGTGGTGAGATATGATTGGTTAAAGAACTCTTTTCTAATGGGCTCGGATTGGTGTTTTATGGTACTTTAGTTTAAATGATTGATTAAGGTACAGCTAAGCAGGACCCAAGTTTTAACTATATAAACTAGGGTCCAAAAGGAAGTGCTTTGAAACCTAACTCCAGGTCAGGATACAGCCCAAGAAAAATCAGAGCTGCCTGACCACAACACCCTGCCAACCATGCAGAAGCTGGAGCCCCTGATGATGTAATCCTAATTGGCCAACAGGAGACGTTTGTCTGCCTTATTGGGAGTGTATGCATATTCTGTTTTGGTAATTGTTAATAAATAGAGAATAAGGAGATTATTCTGTAAGGCCTTCACTGGTAAAAGATCCTGCAAACCTGCAGAAAACTAGACCTGGAGCCCTACAAATTGGTAAAGCATAGGCACTTCAATTAACCAGATTACACTCAGAGGCCTATGTTCTGGGAATGGGTGACCCTGAGCTCTAGAGTGTGAATTGGGTAAGGATAGGTGCCTTTCCTGTATAGCCCTACAGATTGGGAAAGGGTGGGGGTGCCTTAACTGGTTTATGCCTTGAGCCCTACAGATTGGGGTACAGGTAGGGTGCCCTAATGTGAGGGTAACGGTTGGGCGAGAATTTGAAATAAAAGTAAGAGCTATAATAAATAAAACAGTGTATGTATCTATGGAATATTGCAGATGCTATGTGGGAGTGTTGTAATATTATTCCATTACGTGACATATTTATTAAATATTTTGTTTCAGGCAACATTCAGATAAACACAAGAGCTGAGAAAAAGGTTTTAAAATAATAATAAAAAAAAAAACACCCAAAGAACTTTTGTTCAATTTGCCTGAACAATTTTTTAAATCCTATTAGAAAGAATTATGCACCGAATGGAATGCAATGGGGCTGCTTGAGAGATTAAAAATAAATATATATATAAAAATATGATTAACATCAATTCTTTCTCTCTTCTCTGAAAGATTCATGAGACAATTGGATAGATAAACCTTACTTCACTGATGCTTTTCCACCAGGGAAATGTGGCATTTGAAATGTAAAATCTTACCATTCTGATTTGGAAATACTTTATATCTGCTTTTGACTGGTGTAAATTACCATGCAAGGGACAGGTGCAACACATCACACCCCCATGTTCACCCTTGTGGTATAATTGTGTATTTAATGCAGAGTAGGTCATGTAAGATGTTTTTTGGAATGGTCATGACATACTGAACCTTATCGTTACAGTAATGTTTGTTGCAATGTCATATGTATGGTTGAGGTTTTGCTATGTAATGTTCCCGAAGGTGTGTTTCATAGCTTGAAGCAGATTTAGGCAAAAATCTTCAAGACCAGAGGGACTGTTTATGTCTCTCTAAGCCATGCATAAACTAAACCATCTCTTCCAGGAACAATGGACTAGCCTAAACATTAATAAGGGGATACTCACTGACCTCAGGTATGGAGGATGCTGTACAAGAACACTGTTTATCACCTGACCTTGAAGGGGGTGGGGCAAAGGAACACGTTGAAAAGGGAAGATGTTTTGAAGTTGTGTCTCTCTGTTCCACCTTTATCTGTAAACACTACCAAGCAACTGAAGTGCTGAGTGCAGGAGGAGGGCCTGACCAGCCAGCCTGTGGTGAGAATCATCTAAGACTATTAGGTTGCTGAAAGTGCTAAATAAAAGCCAAATGCATTCTAAGTTTATCTTGATCAAATCTGACTTGTTTTCCTGACTTATAATCACTTAAAATCTTTTTGTACTTAATACATTTGTTTATTTAAAGCAGTGCATGTGGTTTAAATTGTGTTAGGGACTCCATTTGAAGTGACACGGCTGGGGCATATTGTGACCCGTCCATGCCTAGGGTAGCCACCTGAAAATGCCAGGGTCAGGGCAGGCTGTAAAAGGAGAGAAGATTCTCCCAGCACTGGTGGGTGACACTGAAGTCAGACTTCCCAACCAGTCACAAACAGTGCTTCTGATTCCCCCACACTGGTTATCAAGAAGCCAAACTAAAAATATACACAGCCCCCTTTACTGTATTTTAGTCTCTGGCTCCCAATCAGCCACTAGGTCCACTAAAGAGATCAGTTATTTAAAACTCTATGCTCTATACCAAGAAGGTTTCTCCTGACCCCAAAGGGTCAGCCACAGTACCAGATCAATATAAGTTTGGATCTTACTCAGAATACCACGCTGCCAGCCAATCCTTTAGTAAATAAAACTAAAGGTTTATTATTTAAAAAAAAAAACCAATAAGAGAAATGTTAAAGGATTAAAGCCATCAGATGCACACAGTTGATTTGAAAGTCCATATATATCAGGTTTCTAGTAGAATTGTGGAGTTGCAGACTTGTATAGTCCCTCTGGTATACATCCAGTATCTGGATGGGTCTCAGTCCTTTGTTTCTCAGGTTCAGTTCAGCTGTAGATGAGTTGATCCAAAGGTAGGTGAAGACTGAAAGACAAAATGGATGCCGGGCAGCTGCCTTTTATGTCCTTTGCTCTTTGCCATGCTGCTTGTGGAATTTTACAGGAAAAAGATGGAGTCCAGAGTCACATGAGTAAATCCTGGTGACTCATCAGGTATATCCCTGGCTTCTCCCCCTGGGCTCCTTGTACCTGTGGATTTCTTAATGGGCCATTAAGTAGGCTAGTGCTGTCTGGGATGTCGCCCACAGACAGCACAATTTGAAATACAGCTATATCAAACATATCCATAACTTCCATTACACATATAACACATGAACACGATCATCTTACTTAGCACATTACAGCCTTTCTAATGGTACCTGACATGGCCTATCTCATATGAGTTATTACGATTTTGACATATTGATGTTAAATAATATAAATGCTCCGCCACCCCAATCCAGTCAGCGTGACACATCAATTTCTTTGATGAACAAATGAGCTTGCAATATTCAGCACTGAACATTGTAAGATGGCAGGTCCTAGGGTTGCACCTGGGACTGGGGCTAATGCCTGGGGTCATAGCATTGCATAATCCCATGGGTGCCAAGCTAGAGGCACTCACTGAGTTGGGGGCAAATTGCTTGCTGGTGGCTGTACGTGAGCTGCCCAGGAGTGGGGGTTCACACAGTGAAGCAGAGTAAGATGGGCTCCAGGAGTAGGGGACTAAGGGTGATGTAGCAGTTCACGGTTCAGATTCTTGAGGATAATGTCACAGCAGGCCAATACTGAATTGAGTCCATTATATCTAATCCTGTGGGTATGCATGCAAGACAAGGAATGCTCAGGGAGACTTTTTACCTTTTTCACAGTTATGCCTCTAGGAACAGCCATTAGCACAGCACACCTCTCCACCTCCAACACGAGGCAGTGGTGTAAAGCCATACTTTTGATCAGTGATACCAGATAGGCTGTAATGTATTTTGTGGGGATTAGATTTTTATCAGGAAATGTCAATTTCACCATATACACAAAGTGATGAAAAATGAGTGGGTGTGGTCTCCCTCAGAGACTGCCAGGGAAAGACAGGCCAGGCCTGTTGGGGCAGAGCCAGAGACTGCCTGTTGGCCTGCCTGGAAGCAAGGGGGCAGGACAGGAAGTATAAAAGAGAAGCCCAGGAGCTTGGTCAAGCCCCAGCTCCTAGAGAGGAAGGATGTGCCTCTCTGGGTTTCTGAGCTGCCTGCAGCCTGGTACCCAGGTAAGCGGGTCTGGGTCCAGGTGCTGGTAACTGAGCAGCAGTCAACTTGGTATGCTGGAGCCAGACAGCCCACCAGCCTGGGGGCCCCAAGGGGGCCAGGACTTGGAGGAGCTGCCAGATGCTTATGAGGAGGTGGGCCTACCAGGGCCCGACCTGGAGGAACTGGGCCCCCCTCCTCCCACCGCTGACCTCCCAGCAGAGTTGCTGGACCTGATGAAATCCACAGGTTCTACAACCTGCCCCTGGACGATTACCCCGGTGAGCTGCTAGAACTGCTGCCCCCCGACAAGGACAAGTGGATGGCGGCAGAGCAGGTACCCAAGGGAAAGAGGGAAGGAAGTAGCCCACGGGAGGTTTTGCCATGTCTGGAGGTTGAAGGACCAGACCGAGAGTCAGCATGTTGCAGTTGGGACCCCGCTGACTCCGTGGCAGACCCCTCTGCTATGGATAGGTACTCTGCAGTGGAGTCGGGAGGGCCGACTCTGCAGTGGAGATGGAGTCCCCCTCCCCTGACCCTCCCAGAGTGGCTGTGAACTGCACACTGCCCATCGGGGGCCTTTGAGATGGTGTGTGGCCCCGCCGGGGGCCTTCTGAGATGGCGTACCGTCTTAGGGCTACCCCGCCTAAGTCCGGGGACTGTCCCTAACCTGGGGTGAGCCAACCCCTGCCAGAGCAGGGTAAGGTGTGGGTGTGGCCTGAGACTAACAGGGAGGGATGGCCAACCCCTCTACAGTACTTAAAATATGCAGTGTTGTGTAGCTCAAAAACTTGTCTGTCTCGAACAAAAGCTGGTTCAATAAAAGATATTTCTTCACCCACCTAGTCTCTCAATAATAGAAATTTACTGATAGGCAAAATAAGAAACATTGCTTGAGAATTTAAGTTTAAGGATATTTATTATGTATATTTTGACATTGTCAATTTGTGTTAATGGTTATAAGGCATTAGTTTTTTAAATCTCATCATCTCCTCTCATTAAATCGTCTGACTGCCCCTCCCCCATAATTTCCTGCAATTTTGAAAAATTAAATCAATAAAAATAAAAAATGCTTAAACGCCATACATTTGCACAAGTGTAAAAATTTAAATGAATTAAAAATCAAGAGTGCCTAAAATAAACATAGTTGTCAAATTAGAAAACAAATTGAATTCTGCCAAGTCTAATTTTCACTAAAGTCAGCTGACCCGTGTGTGCAACTGATAAGCAACCAGTGAGTAATATGGAAAAAGTACCAAAAGGAATAATTTAAATATGACTAAATATGTTTTATGGTAATGTTAATGACGATGCAGAAAGTCTGTGTACAGCAGAGATTCTCAAACTGAAGTCCATGGTGCCTTTTCTGATGGGCTTCAGAATTAAATATTTTGAGAACTCAACCTGTGGTGTGGGGAGAGGTGTCCAGAGAAAGAGTTCTGTTCTGAAGTGCCCTGGAGAATTGTTATTAGAATAGAGAAAAAGGAAACATCCTTGTTGTAGGCCATTTTTATAATAGCCAAAAGATATATATTTTGGTAGACATCTGTGTGATCAGATCCTGAAGTTCATGTTCAGTGTTTAGTTAATCTGCAAACTTCAATGAGAGCTGTTCAGAATGAATAAATCTCTCAGGGTTTGGCCTTATATTTTTAGAGCTAAAAGGTGCCCAGAGTAATGTAGGAAATGACAATGTAAAAAAAAATTAAAATGAGCCACTAGAAACCTTAATGTTAATTCAGTAGAGAGGCCACCTCTCCACTGGTCTTTGTTTAGTAAGGGCCTCTCGTTCAGTGATAGATCTTTCTAGAAGATCCAGAGGGGTAGCCGTGTTAGTTTGTTTTTAGCAAGACAGCAAGAGTTCTGTGGCACCTTAAAGACTAACAAATGTATTTGGGCATAAGCTTTCATGGGCAGAAACCAACTTCATCAGATGCATCTGGTTTCTGCTCACAAAAGCTTATGCCCAAATACATTTATTTGTTAGTCTTTACGGTGCCACAGAACTCTCGCTGCCTCTCTAGAAGGGAACACTCAGTAATAAGAAATGTATTGAATGAGAAAAGAAAAGAGCGTGAAGGTGAAATTACCACAACTTAAAGCAGAAGAATAACCCATTCATAATTCGCAAGGTCATCTGTTTTTCTATATCATTGTGCTAATGAATCATTTTTTCTTTACATATGGGAGTAGCACGTTACAGTAATTAGAGGAAATGGAGAGACTATTTGCAGCAGTGTTTTTAGGGATTATGCCAGTAAATTTTGTGAAACGTTCCAGTTTCAAAACACCTGGTTAAAGAAAAGGCTGCATTCATGCCTAAACCTAGAGAGACTTTCCTAGCTCTGTAAACTGAGAGCTTTAAATGTGCTTGTCTCACTGCCAGCCTTACAGGTAGCTGATTCGATCCAGGATTTGACAGTATTGACACTGTACATTTGAAGCGGCCAAAGGTATGAATCAGAAGGTACAAGATTTGCTGTTTCTCCCTAGTTTGGGAATTTAAAAGTGAGAAAAAAACTGAAAGGTTTTGCTCAGTAACAAGGATTAACTTTACTGGCAATGTTACTGATTTATGCTGTAAATTTTCCATCTAAAGGTCTCAAGAAATAAGTTCACAGCCATGATCCATTTATTCTAATAAATCTTAATTTGGAAATTTAGTCATTTAAAGTGAATATTAAAAATATGGCCAAAGGATCTGAATAGAAGGAATCTCTTAGCTTAATTCTCCTGAGCATATCTGGATAATTTCAAGGAGGTACTCTCTGCAGATGATGATTTGAGTTATTTTATGAATTTAAAGCCCAGGTAGAATCATATGGCCTGGTTATAGAAGTACTAGGTTCTTACACCTGGAGGTTTTACTCGAAAGAAAATCAATGAAGCTTTAGGGTCTTTTTTTAAAAATAAATCCTTGATTTCTTTGATAAATTTCTCAAATGGGATGCATGAATTTCTAATCAGGGACCTGATAGAATCTTTTTCTACAGTTCAAAATGAAAATGCCTCTGCGTCAGATCCCGGAATGTGATTCTGTGTTTGAAATTACTTCCAAAGACGAACTATGGGATCCAAATGCAATCTGTTAGTGTCAAGTCCTAATCAGCATGAGCCAGATTGTGTCAGCCCTGATCAGACTGAGTAGCACTTTATCTGGTAAGTATAACCTTATGCTTTACAAAAATACATCAAATAGTACAGCTTGATGTACTGTATCTCTTTAATACATGTATAGGCATAAAGCATATGAAATGGAAGCAAAAAGGAAGCTACTTCTCAATTTAGCAAGCGTTTGTGGTTAGGTCTACCTTGTGTTATGGTTACTCAACCTACTGCTCTTCTGTGTAAAATGCAGAAACTGCATCTGTGGCTTGACATGTTTTTAGGATGTTAGCCTAAATTATGCCAAGGATTCTGGCCAATGTGTGGGTGCATATAACAATGTTAAAGTCTATATTTTCTATCATTGCACATGTAATCAATCAAAGATGGGTGAACGTCAAAAGATTGGAAGTTTGGGTTTGACTGACTTTAGCCTAAAAAAAGTATGAATACTTATCCAAAGCTTATTTAAATGACCTGAAATACTGAGCATTGGTTCCACAAAACTGAGCTGGAAATACCATGAAACAGGAGCTCTTAAGCACCTCTGCTTCTGCTGTGCTAGAAAATATCACGGTTTGGTGAAGAGTGGGTGCAGGTGCAAAATTTGTATTTTTCACAGTCTTTTGAAATGCCATGTAGTCATTTATACAGCAAAATTAGCGCTACTTTGCCCCTTTACACAGTATTTCACTTCCTGCGTTGCAGACATAACGTGAGACCAACTCTCCTATTGCTTCAGCCCTTTAACTCCTAGAGGCAAAAACAATCTTAGGAAAAATAAAGATGAGTATTGAAATGTAAGTTTGAGGTTCCATAGGCGCCTGCCCACCCAGCCTTACCTCCAACACTTCTGCTTTCAGCTCCAGAAGAGCACAGGAGGGTCAAAAAACCACCACACTTCCAGAAGAGTGGGGGCTTCATTGGTACCTGTTTGCTCTAACGTACTGCAGAGGCACTAAGGATGTGTCTACACACACAGCAAAGAAAAACTTGCGGCTGGCCTGTGTCAGCGGACTCAGGCTCACAGGCTTTGGGCAGCAGGGCTGCTTGATTGCTGTGTAGACTTCTGGTCTCAGGCTGGAGCCTGAGCAGTAGCTCCCTGCAGAGTGGGAGCCTGGCTCAGCTGACACAGGCGAGGTGCAGGTTTTCCTTTGCTGTGCTGACAAACCCTAAGAAGCAAAGCTTCTTGCATTTTTCCCAACACGCTGCTGGAACAGCCAAGCACAATCCATCCCTTAATGCCTGACATAGCAATATGGCCTCCCAGGATCTGTTAATAATTACCAGGATGCAGATTATATAGTTCCCCAGTTTTCCCTTGTGAGCCTTCTGTTCTGGTTCATTATTCCATTCTTTACACATGTGGGACATCTGAGAGAGGATTCAGCTTCCTGATTCTTAATGATCAAATAGGACACCCTCTCACTTAGGTGTTGGAGGGAGAAACATGGATTAGATGGTCTCTGATAAAAAGAGGAAAGCAGTTATTTCCCTAAAGAGAAGGCCTAGATTTCCTGACTTGAGCCAGGGCTGCAAGCCTGAAGGAAGCAGTTAATGTTCACTTTTTCATTACAGTGCAGAAACTGAAATAATACAGTTAATGAAATTTAGAGTTAATATCCATGACAAGCTCTGTATGTTTTGGTACTCAGGATTTGAGTTTTATCTGATCTCATGGAGATAGCAAGGTTTTAGGAAAGACAAAGTGATAGAGAATATCAGAAAACCGTAACTAATGGATTTTAACTCCCTTCTTCAGGGACAAAGGGACCATGGAAGCTTCATTACTCTATGGTACTAAGATGGTTAAATTATGGCAGTGTAATATTTTTTCCTTATTCTAAATTGATGCCAAGCAGATATCTGAGATTAACAAGGATTCAATTTGTTTCCTTATTCTCTCTAACATTACAGAGAAATATATATGGCGTGCGCTAGCTGAATAGAACACTAGTGCAGTTCATTTGTTGCTTGAGGACTCTACTACAAATTATATTAGCTAGTCATATAAACTAGTTTATAAACTAACTAACCCAGCATACCATTGAGGCCCTTAGAAAAATAAGTATATTGTGGGATTTCTCTTTCTCCTCTCATACACTTAGGTTGATTATCAGTATTTATAAAATACCAATAAACTACCTATGTAAAATATTTGACCTTCACCTCCTTGCACCTGTGGACTAGTAACTATCTTTATGAATAGCTTGTACAAGTTTTTCTTTACTTTCTTTGTTAGACTGTCTATCCTCTACTATGATTGCAAAATCAGTTCAGAATGTGAAGGAAGAAACCCATAATGGTATCTTCATCTTTTGATTCAAGAAAAGTGGGGAGGAGAATGCATAATGGAAAAGACAGTGTAGCACAAAATGACCATATAATTATGAAAAGTATCCAGCTTTTTATAAATTCCAAACATCTTGACTAAAAGCCACTGGTTTGAAATGCTGGATGTGTATACTTTTCCTTTTTAAAAAAAAAAAGTTATGGATCAAAATGTGACTAACCCCTCTCTGGATACAAGAAGCCTTCCCTTCTTGGAAACCACACAGAGGGGCCAGTCACAACTGTCCTTGTTCTCTGTACACAAACACAGCTTCTCAGTGCCCCCATAAATGCAAATGTAATGACACCCAAACCCCAATGTGGGCCATCTGTGGGAATTGACCTTATGGCCTTGAGTGCTAAAAGCTTCCTCTACCACTTGAGCCAATCAAGTACTGGTGGTGGTGGTAGTAGTAGCAGGGTCTTAAATTGGGATCCACAAAGGGACTTACGTGTTGCCATGCTTAGCACTAAAAGTTATAAATGGGGAGGATGCACCTCCTCCTCGGTTTTTTTTTTTGACTGGAGATTGGAGGGGCAATGTCTATCTTCACCTGGTTTGAGGATCTTACTGGCACTTAGGCATGCAGATGCCTAGAGTGAAGAATATAAGCTTCTAGGGGATTTTTACAGAAAAACTTCGTCACTAAATTTAGACGCTACCAGGATTAGATGGCAGCCAAGCGGATTTTGTGGATTGCCATCGTGCCTAAATCTGGGATTTAGTTGTCAAAATCCACTTGAGGCTCTGGGCCTGTTTCTTTCTTGTGACCCATCCACAAGAGGGGGACATGTAACACACCATACAGTGGACTACACATCACCCAAAAAGGGATGCGGAGGAACAGGAAAGAGATGGGGGCAGATGTCGCCGTGCCCAGCACCCAGTGGAGCAGGTGGCCTCCCTGCTGAAATAGTATGGCTCTACACCACACCTGCTCAGGCCAGTGGGAAAATTAGAGCCGGCTCTAAACTATAAGTAGCAGCACACAAGCATCTTTCTCTTTTTCCTATGTCAGAGCTTAAGCAGGTATGCTGTGCAGGGGAAATCTGTAAGAGTTTGCTACAGCTGGCAGCAGATAATTAAGGTGAATCATGAGTTTGAGAATGGAAGGTGAAAGTATAAACAGCCCACTCAATCCAGGAATACAAAGACCAGGTGAGTTTAAAGGACCAGTCATTGCCTTTTGGATCTCACAAAAGAAAACATTTTCCAAAAGTAAACTTAGAAACAGAACATCTAGGAACTTTTATTTATCATTGTAAAGGAGTCGTCTAAGTCCTGATTTACAGAAACCTTCTTTCCTTTATACTTACAAAAAGCCCATCTGCTTTTTCTTTTTATAGCCATAAACTGCAAAAATGATTATTTATAGGTGCTTTTCTAAATAGAATGTTATTTTTGAATCGCCTCACGAAGACAGGGGCTCATAACCGATATGAAATTTCAGTGTTTCTTTAGAGGTACTGTGCTCTTAACTCATTAAATTGAGGTCCCCTTCTACTAATCATTGACTAATCCAAACCAAATGCAACCATTGGCCCTGATCCTGTTCCTCTTACACACTATAATAGAGTATACTGGCCTCTTTATCCTGTTTTGACAGCAAGGCATACTGTGCATTGTAGCTTTTAGGGACACCAGAGTATTTTAGACCCTGCAGCAATGCATACTGGGGCTGTGGAAGGGACTTTACAGACCTCTTGGCCAGTGAAGGAGAGAGTGGGGCTAGAACAGGGCCTACTGTAAGCGAAAGATTAGGAAAGGGGAAAGTGCCCTAGGTCTCTCCCAGCAAGGGGCTTAAGAAGACAGCCAGGTTAAAATACAAGACATGTTTGTGGCAGAGCAAAGGAAGCATTCTTGGTGCGTAAAAGAAATGGTGGTGGGACGCTAATGGTCAGATTTGTGTCATTCTTGCAGGGCCCCAAGGTTTGTGGAAGAGGGAAGGTGTGACTATGTAGATGGTCCCATGATATGTTTTGAAAAAAGGAGGGGATAACCCAATATGACAACATTCCCTACTCTAGTAATATAGACTAGAGGGGTAGAATTTTTAAAAGCACTTAGTGTTGGCTTTATTTCACTTCCATTAACAACATTGGGAGCAGAGTTAGGCCAACACTGATTGCTTTTAAAAATGTCCATTCTAAAGCCCCAGGCTATGTGAAAACCTATGAGTACGTAAAGTTAGTAGTATTTACCTGCACAGCCACGGCTCCACTGGTATGTAGTTCACTTTGCATACAGCCAGGTTCTGCCCACCTTGCTCACTTTGACTAATAGCCTTCCCCATGTGCAGTCCCATTGAACTTGTGTGCAAAATGCTATCGGATGAAAAACTGCATTCTGGTCAGCCAGGCTGCATGTGTCTTACATGCTCCTTTTAGGTTTCTTTAGATTTTTCCTTATTCTTCCAAATAGGTGCAGGTATAGCTCACTGTCTGCAATGATTTACTAATGGTTCTGTTAATGACGTGTGTTCTGTAGACCGAATGATGAAATGGCGGTGTCTTTGCTATGCGCACAAACACCTCGGTTAGGTACCTGAATGAGACCAAGCCATCTAGCGCCTCATGTACTCTCACCCCAGTTCTCTCCAATTCCCCTCTAGTATGACAGCAGTATTATTGTGCACAGACCGGCCAATGGGTGGGAGCCAAGGGGGGGCAATGGTCCAGGGGCCTGGCCATTTTAAAAGGGCTCAGGCAGTTGGGAGGACAGATACATATCCTCTGAGGCCCCTGCCACTCATGTTCTCCGCCTCTCTTCTGACCTGAGCTTATTTGTCATGTAGGTTCCCGGGCAGCTGAGGAGGTGGTATCTGCTACTCAGCTTCGGGTTCATCAGTAATCTCCCTGGGGAGTCCAAGGGATGCGGGGAGCCGAGTAGCAGATACCGCCTCCTCAGCCACTTGGGAACCTGCTTGGCACGTAAAAACTAAGTAAACTCTTCTGGCAGAAGCCCACTCGGACCTGAGCCGTTCCTTTGTAAGGGAGCTGTTCTGCCCTGGGCCTGGATGGCTGTGGGTGAGCCTGAACGCGTAGGGTTGATAGTGCCCAACAGGGCTCTTAGGTGTGTTTGTGGAGGGAGGAAATCCCTGGCACCTCTGCTTCTCTATGATTGGCTGTTCCCTCTCATGTCTAAGTATGCGGGGGAGGGGTATTTTAAGCACCCCATATTAATGTCTCAGGATTTGAGAGTTATGGGTGCCTAATCCTGCCCCTCAGTGGATGCAGGGAACCCGGAGCAGACTCTCCAGCTCCACAGGAGCAGACACTGAGTGAGCTTCCTGCCCTTGCACTGCTGCTACCACGAAGAAGGGCTAATAGTATGGGTCTCATTGAGTTGGGGATGAGGCTTAGCTGTTAGAATAATGCCAATATCGGACAATTGCTGGACCCGACCCTCACTTCTTTTGGAAAGAAAAGGCCAAGGAGAGAGCAGCACTTATTTGAAAATGATCGTGTCTAAGAAGTTTGTAATTCATCAATGAATGAATGCAGGAGACTCGATATGCGTAGTGGTACCCTTTATCACTGTCTCCAGAACTACTGGTAAAATTAGCAGAAACCATGAAAAATTACAGCCAATTCTCTAAGTACGAATATGCATGTCCCTTATACACAGTGCCTGGACAAAAATGATCTGCCCCCAGATACCTGTATATTTATTTCACAGCTGTTAAACTCTCCCAACCATTCTTGCACAACCCCAAAGGTGAAATATCCAAAATCTATTTTGAGCAATATAATGCTGATATGCCCTTTCCTTGATATGAGTGACATAGTGGAGTCATTAGTGCTGCAATGGAACTGATATTCAGGTTTTCAAGAGACACGTGCTCAGAGTTCACTGAATGGAACTCTACAGTAGCCTGCATGCCATACTGGATGTCTAAAAGTTACTCAGCTGTAACATGATAAAGCTTAATAGGCCAGTGAAGCATAAATGTTTGCTTTATTAAAATTAGCTCTTTAAAACAGGATAAAATAAATGGGCAGTTGTTCAAAGGAACTCACCTACAGTATCTCAGAATCTATCCAGCCGTAAATTGATGGAAGGAGATTGTCTTGAACGTCAGTCTATTACGCAGTAATTCTATTCAACAGCTGAATTCCTCAGTTTTATTTCACAGGAGCTGTTAATAAGTTCCCTGATGTGACATGAGTTACATTTAACCTGGAAGGAGAGAGATTCAGTCAGACCTAAACAACTAACTCTGTTAAGGCCTCACGGAAAGAACAGAAAAATGGACACTCTAGATGTTAATTGGACTACACAACTAACAAAGGCCAGACTTTTAGACTTTATTATAGAGATTTTAGGACTGTAAATTAATGTCAAAGCTGTGAACAATAAAAGCCTGGAAATGGAAGGATGACACTTTTCTTAACTTACACTTAATGAAAAAGACACTACCTTTTATTACTTTTCAGTCCAATATGCTGAAGGGTTCCAGAAATGTATCTATTTCACACCCATCTCGATGATATCCAAACAACTTCAGACTTGACTATAAACAGGGACCTACATGTTCCACAAATGTATGGATATGCAATTTGCCACACATCTTACCAGAACTGCACTGCTGAATCTCAGCTTCATCCTCTTGCTATGGGAAGAATGTAACAAAGAATTTTGCCCAGAAGGCGGTGAAATAGATTATCATTCCTTATTCTGGTGCAGCGGAGTTCTACTAAGAAAAAGGTTCTCACCTCATCAGAGTTCCACTTTCCTTGCTGTCATGGAGGTATATTTGGGGAGCAGGTTGAAAACAGCTGCCACAGCACTTCTTTTTAATATTGTCTATATGAAGGGAGGGCAGGATCTGTCCTAAAAACAGAAGATTGAGACGTTCCCCTCTCCCAGCTTGCTGACAGCAAACACCGATCAAGCTGCTATAACTCCATCTAGCTATGTAAGAGACATTTTCAAAAGTTATTTTTTAAACCAATATATTCTTGAAGCGTATGCATTTAATCTGCTCTGAAAGGTGAATTTTAAGAAAATTGAGTTCCTGTAAAAGACTCTCCCTCCCTGATGCAAAGATCATATTTGTTTAAATAACTTGAAACCAGGGGAGACTGTGATGCTTTTAGCCACTTAATTTAAATAGGGGATTGCAACTTTGTATAAAAAGGCATTTTAACTGGAGTTTAGGGAAAATAAACATTGAAAACTTGAAGCTTGAGGTGGACTTCAACTGAAAATTACCATGGGAAATAAAAGCCTGAACTCAATCAATATGTAATAATTTTTCTTCTAGGCTAGGGCCAAGGGAGTAGCTTCACTAAAGTGTTACTCCAATTTTCTGCCAAGAATTACACTGAGTTAAAATTCAGAATAACACAGCGGTGAATCAAGCTCAGGGAATCGGAAGATACTGCTGACAGAGGGACAATCAACCAATCAAATTACTAAGGGACGGGGTACTTGCGATGACACCGGTGGTGGCTTGCCTCCACTCATAGGACCCCTGGAACTTTTATAATGAAGTGACTGTTGTAAATTTGCATGAAGGTCAATTTCCACTGTGTGACAGACACTTGCTGTAAACAGATAAACAGCCAGAGATGAGAGAACTGATGGTGCAATGTAAAGAGTAAGCCTGGGGAAGTGATGTGGGGTTTATCATTGTAAGAATTAAACCAATCTTCGAACAGTCTGTGTTTTGATAAGGAATAGGGAGAAAACTGCTAAGGGCTGACTTCTTAAAAATTGAAGCTATTTTGATATTTTTCTTATATGTTACTTTGATAAAAGAAAATATTGATTTTTATTCTGTACTTCTGTCTTCTTTCCTGGGATCTGAACAAACCTGTAGAAAGGGAAATAAAGATGATGGACATACCACTAAAATCTGAAGTTTGGAAAATTCCTAACTATTCTACAAGTCTAGAGTGATTTATTTAAGTCTTGTATTTCTTTCCACAGTGAATGGGTCCCTTCTTTTGACTGGTAACCAGCAAGCCTTCCTATGGCTCAAATTTTGATGTAAGTAACATATCTCTTATCTTTATATCATTATTTTTATTGTTTATATTAAAGTAGAACCTAGAGGTCCAAATTGTGTGCTGGGTGTTGTACATATTAAGAACCACCCTCTGTCCTAAAAAGTTTATAACCTAAATAGACATGATAGAGTGGGAGGATTCCCCATTTTACAGCTGAGGAGTTGAGACACAGAGGGATTAAGTAACTTGCCCAGTGAAGTCAATGGCAGAACTGGGAATTGGACATAGGTTGCCTGAGTCCCAGTCCAGAGTTTTCCTGACTTCTGAAAGTTGACGCCCCTTCGGGAAAGTGAGATGCGTGCGCACACACTGCTCCCTCACGGTGATCATACACTGGTTCTTCCATTGTTTTCCTTAATTTAAAATGAATCATCCAAACTGACTCCCCTCTGTGGGAGTTGCTTTGGGGAAACACTGAATCAGGGGGCTGTCTCTGCCAACCCTCATCTTAGCCACACATGCTTTCCAGTCAGGAGTGAGCTCTTATGAGTAGTGCTGGCTTTTTTCTGGGCTCCCAAACAGAAGGGAGGTTGTAACCACTTTCTACCACTAGTGTCTTCTGCCTGATGGACTCTGTATCTTGGGGATATGCACCTTAGTTTATTCTGTTTACTTGGGTGAACTGGAGCTGAATATCAACCATCATCTGCACCATAATTTTTCCGTGTTATTTTTTTTTAACTGAACTAACGAAGTTACTGCCAGTAATGTCCATTGTGATAAACCTATAGATCACCAGACTTGGTATTTGCTTCCACTAGTGATGATATTTGGATACTCATGTTGAGATGTGTGAGCAAGTTATGAGACATAGTTGCTAAGGAACCAACCTCCACTATGTTGCCTATTTCAGGACCAGCTTAGTTGCAACTGTAAATAAATAAACCATGAGCAAGTCAGTGGGTCCAGGAAGTGTGTGTAACACAGGCATGCACACACTGGCAAGTCCAAAGAAACTTGCTTAGATTCAAAGAGAGCCACAAAAATAGTACTATACTATCTGTCTTCATGTCCCCATACTTATTTGTGAAAGCAGATGCACTGCAATCCTATGTTCCATCGCTGTAATTATGTCACCACAACCATACAATTCTACACCAATCAGTGAGCTGTGCTTTCATTTTCTAGCCACTTTCAAAAATGAGTTCAGAGGGGCTGGTACTCAGTCCCTGGATCTAAATCCTTGCCAAACTGTAAGGTAAAAGTAGATGTAGGCTAAGAGCTATTGCTGTAAACCTCACAACCCCCTAATACTTCTACATGGGATATTCAGTTCTGTGCTGCTTTACAAAATACCAGTCTGTACAAATCCAACATTAACAACTTGACATATTTACCACGGGCCAGAGTATGTTATCCTTCCTCATGTTCAGTGTTACTTTAATCACCGAGTAGAACCATCACAATCAACAGTGCTATGTAAAGTGAGTAATAGGTATTCAAATCCATTCCCAAAGTATGGTTTCATCCTGGAAGCAGCAGGTCAAATCCTGATCCAGGAAAGCACATACACACACACGCGCTCAACTTTAAGCACACAGTCCTATTGAAGACAATGGAGAACTGACCCCTTACCAACAATAGCTACAGTTTTGGAGAGGCAGCAGTCTAAAACAATCCTCAGAAAGGATGACAAAAATCAAGGTGTTTCTCTTTTAGAACTAAAGTATGTCCTAGACTGAGAATAGTACTCCAGGAAACTAAATGATTACATGAGCCAAGATACTGTAGAAAGATACCAAAATAGCTAAAGTCTCACAAGGAATCTCTGGTTGCCAGAGACTGTAAATGGTTTCTACAAATAATAAATAAGTAGCCCTTGTTAAAGTTTGGTTTCTTGGGTTTTTTAGGAAGGAGCTCTAGTTCCGAGTTGGTTCGGATGAGTAGGAAAAGGTGGTCAATTCAAGATGCAACAAGCGGGGGTGGGAAGAATCTGGAAAGACAACACTAGAGATGATGCTGATGAAGAGTGAGTTACAGATCAATCTCTAAATATGATTTATGACTTTGTGTTTGTATAAATCATGATCTAATCTCAAACCTCATAGGCCTGCATTTTCCCTGTGCTCTGGCCCCTAAATTTACTCTGGCTGTGTACAGGGGCCACAAAGGAACTGCAAGAAGCAAGAAAAGATCACTGCTGGGACAGAAGAGGAGTATGGCTGATGTAAGAGACCTCACACTGGAATTCAGGGAGGTTGGGAGGGTGAAATGGAGTAGAAGGAATATGTTGGAGGGTATAATACAGCACTGAACACAATGGGAGTATCTGGGCTGCTGGACATTACATAGGTAGCCCAGTGGAGTCTGTTTCTATATTAGGCTTATGCACTCCATATGGTAAAACTATCGTTGACTTCAGTGGGAGCACAATCTGGCCATCACTGAGAGCTTTTGAAAAGCCTACCTTGGGCTTCAGTGAAACTCCATGTGGATGTAGGAGTCTGTCTGTAGGAAGTTCCTGGCAGGATCAAGGCCGTGCTTTGAAAGTCCAGACTTCTTATGACTTTAATTTTGCAGCCTTAATATAACATTAACATCTTTTTTGTATTTAATTTGATATTTCTTCACGTTGCACAAGTAATAGTATGAGTAATTTTAAGCATTACTTAACAGTAATAGCAGACAAACAAAAAATACTAGTGTTGCAGATTCTGAGTAGCCTCTACCAGCAGCCACGATGATGTAAGAAGGATATAATACAATCAGACTAATAGTCCTAATAAACATGTCAGGAACTTAAAGGACATACTTAAGAATTACTGCCCCAATCTTGCAAAGAAATAATATAGTAACACAGGTGCTTACCTTTATGATTGAGAGTACTCCTGAACTCAAGGGGACTACTCCCCTGTGTAAATTGATGCAGCTGTTACTGTTTGCAAGATGAACTGTTTACAGGGTCTGGTCCTTAACTGGTTCTTTGTTTTTGAAATTTGTAAAAATATAACTTGCTAGATGCACACATCTAGGGCAAACCTGTAAGAAGTGTGCAAGCTGAAATAATTTGATTTACAGTAACAGACTGCAGCTACATGCTGTTTGTGTTATATACAAATCATTACAAAGAAGCACTATTGGTTATGGAACCAGATGAAGAAAACCATTTTTTCTGATCTGCAGAGTAGGCCTGAATGACCAAAACACATAATGGGTTTAATTAAAGTAGTGGCAGAATTCCAGGATGACAACTGACGTTCATTATAATAATCTGTTTTGCCAGCTTGTAAAGAATGGTGAATTATGTCGCTTTCCTCTTTAAAAAAAAATCTTTTTCCTTTTATTAATGAAATATGAGAGTTCTCTGGTATTTAGTTTAATATTTATGGATAAAGAATAAACACTGTCTACTTGTTTATGAAATATAATTTGACATTTAAAATCATGTAGTATGTAATGAATTGTCCTTTTTGAATACTCAGATCCTACTGTATGTAAGTATATTTCAGTCTATGTAAAAAAAATTAAGGATTCACAGATACTCTAAAATCATGTAAGTACATGGAAAAAGACTTTAGCAACAAGACGCACATTGGGTGGCTGTCATTGTAAACTTCAGCTGTCTTGCAAGTGTAAGAAAGAGAGGGTATAATTAAGCAAGTGCTTAACTGATTCTCAAGAAAAGTAGTATGGGTAGTCTTTTAATTTTGATTGCTTACCTAAAAAGGATTTGAGCTGAAACTTTTTAAATGTATGAAATATCCTTAAACAACTAATAATAGCAAAAATGGCACAACTATGATTTTAGTTACATAAATTAGAAAAGTGGTCAATATAACCATTTAGGATTTCAGAATCAAACTATACAACCACAATAGAAAGTAACACTTAGACTCTATGACTATCTTAGGAAGCTGACTCTGTTTAGATTTTTTTTTTACTAGGAATCCACTCAGAATAGGGCCTCTCTTGTGCCAATTATTTATAAGCTATGGTGTTGCTAACACAGGGAACAAACAATCCAAAGCCAGATCACAAAATAACTTGGTCAGTAACTTGCATACCAGTTCAACATCATCTCTTTGCACTAAATCTAGAGTCGTCAACCCTTTTAACTTATTTCCCAATGAATAATATTAGTCCCAGGATCTAACACTAACTACCTAAAATAAATGCCTATGTTGATGACACTGTATAGACGGCGTGCAGTAGAAAAGCTTGACACTTGATCTCATTTTCTGTCTGTATAAACACAGAGCGTGAAAAAGGCAGCCGGAAACCATTAACTATTGTAGCACACATGCAGCCACAATAACTTGTTCAGTTTTAAAGCTGCTGTACAACAAGCATGACTGGGACCTTACTACTTACGTATTCCGTTTCAGGAAGTGGTCAGCTGATGTTGATTTGGGTGGTCACCTAAGAGCAAATCTGTGTGTTACTTATCAGCTCAGCCATCAGCTTCTACCTCAGATATTGTCCACAGCAGGAATTGTACTGCAAACACAGGTAGAGCAAAGAATGGACATTTTTCCGCGTGCTAGCGGACACCCCAAATTGCTGGAAAACAAACAGGCACCTTCAACTGTTTATTTGAGGTGGGTAGTTGCTATTATCAGAGGACTCCCAGGTGCTAGAACAGGACCTCAGTCTTCTCCCTTTCAGGAGTCTTTGGCTTTCAAGAAGTGATGTTCTGAAGGAGACGAGCCATTTTATTCTATTTCTGCTGGGTGGTCTAATCTGGTTTCCCTTCTTCGAGGTGCTGGCATAGATCAATCAGACTTTTCCAAAGATTCAAAATGTCACTGAGTATCACTCAAAAACAATGATAGCTGTCCTCTTTCACCATCCAAGCAGAGAATGAAACACAATCTTTTGAGTTCATAGATGCCACGGCAAGAAGGGACCATTGTGTTCTACAGGTCAGACTAGATGATCACAAGCCACAGTACTTCCTCAAAACAATTCTAATAGGATTTTTTTCCCTAAAAGATATCTTACCTTGACTTAAAATCTTTTCTTGCAACTGAGACTAGAATTTTTGAGTCTCTTTGTTTAACACATCCTGCCACATCAGCTTGTGTAAGACAAGTTCTGCCATAACTGTTGGAACAACCATCATGGGACATCCCTTAAACACTGGCTAGTTTGCACTCATCAGCAACCTACCCCTACATCTTAAAGACTAACAGATTTGTTTTTTGCAGGCATAAGCTTTTGTGGGCTTTAACCCACTTCTTCAGATGCAGGGAATGGAATTCAGATAGGTGGTGTGTGTGTATAATATACAGACAGTCAAGGAGAAGGTACAACAGTGGGTGGGGTAGGTAATAGCAAAGTCAACACAGTTAGAGTAGTGAGGCCTATTCACAACCATTGATTAGAAGGTGAGAATGTGTGAACCATGACAATTACTACTTGTAATGAGAGAACCATTCCAAGTCCCTATTCAGACCCAATCTGATAGTGTCAAGTTTGCAGATCAGTTCTAGCTCTGCAGTTTCTCTGATTTCCATTCTCTGCATCAGACAAAGTGGGTAAAGCCCATGAAAGCGTATGCCTGCAAAAAATACATTTGTTAGTCTTTAAAGTGCTATAGAATTCTCCTTGTTCTTGCTGTATACAGACTAACATGGCTACCCCTCTGGAACTTTACCTCTGCATGTTGCTTTCCACAAGTCTCTTTGTAATGTGTCCCTTGGTCAATTTTGCATTTATGTTGGCTCAAGTTGCATTTTCTCTATCAATATTCTTCTAGGTGCTGAAATGTCCACTTTAAAGTTCATACAATTTATACAAAGTACCTCCATATTCTTTGCTCTTGAAATTTGTTTGAACACTGTGTTCTCCAATGCAAAGTCGCTTCAAGAACTGTTCTCCACCAAGGCAAAATGGCTATACCCTCTCCTATTTCTGTTCCCCTTGCTTTAACAATGGTATGACCTTAATACATCTGACTGAGCTGAGGCTGTGCATTATTAATCAAATAGTTACATTTCCAGTTATTCTACTGTGTGGACAAGTGTCTTTATAACTACACTATTTGGTTTTAGTTCCTTTTATTTACTATTTTCAGCTCAGCTGTATTTCATTAACTTATACCATAAGCATGCTTGAGTGCAAAAATTATCCTGACTTCTTCACTTTATCACTTAGACAAAAAGAAATCAGTATGAATGCAACTTCCTTTCTTTCCTAACAGGATTGCCCATGAATTAAATCCTGTCTAAAGTTTACAAATTTTTGCCCAGTGCGATATCATTTATCATTGGCTTCCTTTTATACTCATTTGAATTATAATATTAAATTCCATCAACTTCCCCATTTTACCTTTGTATCTGGCACATTATATAATAGCCAAGTTTGATATTAATTTAGTGATTATTATTTCACCAACAAGGAAAAAGGGGAAGTCTCTGTTAGTGTAGCAGTAACACATTCTCACAAAAGGCTGCAATTGCTGTGACTTTCCTCAGACTACTGAAAAAATCTAGCCCTTAGACCTTGGGTTTTTATTCTCTCAGCCCTCTGTTCTATTTTTTTTTTTTTTTAAAGGCCTCACTGCCTGGGCAATTCTTAAGCAGTCATAACTCATAATTTTGGGGCTTTAGTTACTACAAGGCTCAGTGCCTTCAACCACTCAAAAAGTGACCCAATTTTGCAAGTTATAAGGCAGGTGTACACTTGCAATTGATGATTGCTACTAAAGTATGGTTCATTTGTTTTCAATTAAATTGTGCTGGAAGCTGCAGGAGGACAAGGTAGTATGGATGTGGTTTCACAAGGCTGCAGCTTTATTAAACATCTGGGAAAGTTATCTTGCAGTAACTTGTCCACAGCAGGTAATCCTATTATCCATACCACCTAGGGGAAAAGCTGCCCTCAGCCTTGCTCCATTCCACACATTAACCTGTTCCCAGCACTGTTGCTAGAAACCCATTACCTTCCCATCGGACAAGGCTTACGGCTGTTCAGAAATACAGTGATGCCCTCACTGTACCCAACATCAGGAATGCCACTCTCATTCCCAATCTTCTTTACTTATTGCATCTGCATTAAGCGGCCCTGCTAGCAGGCTCTTCTTACCTATTTCAGTGGTTGTACTTCAACACCTTCTCAGTGCTGTGCAAGCTGTCAGGCTAACTCACTGGTGAGGGTGCCAAAGAACTCCCCAACCACACAATTCAGCTCCTTGTTATTCAGAGCTTCTGTTTTATGAATTCAAAAACAAAACAATTTAACATGAGATCAGCATATCTCTTGTGTCTTGACTGAGGGCTGCCTGTAGGAGTCTATCTACTCCCTATAGGATTTCTCTCCACAGGCCATCTGTTTGGCAGTCAAGGCAAGCATCTCTGCTCCCGTCTTCCTAGGTTGCTCCCTGCAGTATTACACAGGTCCACTGACAAGAGGGAGACAAGGGGTGCAATTGTCCAAGGGGCCCGGTGATTTAAAAGAGCCTGCGCAGATGGGAGGATAGATACGTATCTGCCATGCCTCCATGCACCCTTCCCCCAAGACCCCACCATTTGTTCTCCCTGGCCCTCCCCTGAGCTGAGCATATATATTATGTGCGATAGAGGTTCCCAGGCAGTTGAGGAGATGGTATCTGCTACTCAGCTTCCCCGGTTCATTAGTAATTTCCCTGGGGAGTGCAAGAGACCTGGGAAGCTAAGTAGCAGATACCACCTCCTCAGCTACCTGGGAACCTGCATGGTCCATAATAAATCAGCAAAACCTTCTGGCAGAAGCCCATGCAGATCTCAGCCAACCCTTTCTAGGGGTGCCATTGACTCTTCTGACCTGGGGCCTAGAATTGCGGTCGGGGAGCTGGTGTTACACTCTGCAGATCACCCGACTAAGAATCATAAGCTGAGTTTTCCCTTGTTCTAGGGAGTGCTGCAAGAGCTTTCCAGAGCTACTTGCTGGCTAAAGACCAGGTGATTTTCAATATATCATCTGATCTTTAGCCTCATGGAGTCAACTGGGAGGCAGTTGATTAGGGTTAAAGGTGTGGTTGGGCCCAGCTTCTCTTAAAGGACCAGCCACCCTCAGACATGCTGATTTAAGAGTTCTGTCAGTTCATTCCATGTTTCCACCAAACAAAAGAAACGGAGCCCCCACAACTCCCTCTTGCTAAATGTTACCGTCTTATCAGTGGTTTTGTTCAGGAAACTTGTACTCAGACAAGTCGCGTGAAGTAAATAGACGAGTGGTTCTCAACCTATTTGCCACTGTGGGCTACATATGCAGCTCTCTGTGAGTTGTGGGCTGCATCCACACAATATATATACTACCTGTACAGCCTTGAAGATGTCACATGGGCTGCAGCTGTGTGCTGATTGGGCTGTAGGTTGAGAACCACTGAAATAGACTGTGTGGCTGGTAAGAAATCCATATGACCCATCAGTCTAAAATAAACTAAAAGCCACATTTTGTGACCACAGTCTTTCAACTGGTGCTTCGACTTCTCAGTTCTGAACTGGTATTGGACATGTCTTTTGAAATGTTTTCAATAATATTTTCTAATTTCATTAAGAAATTTATTATGACTGCAGTGGACAAAATACTATATGCCAGCTATTTGCTGCAAGAAAATGCTTCAGCTGCTGGGTGTTTATTGATTGTTCTCAAAGATAAATTATTTTAAAAAAAAAACCAAATTATTTCAACACAATGTACATCTAGGGTGTGTAGCTGCTAAGAGTTGACTCATGACTAGAGAGTTTTTATATTATTTATCACCTGCTAATTACCTAGCTGGATACTTACATGGCCCCCCTCATTACCATAGTTGAGCACCTTCTAGCTATTAAACACTTTATCCTCAAGACCGCCCTGTACAGTAAAGAAATATCATTCCCATTCTACAGATGGGGGAATTGAGGAACAGAGGAATTAAGTGGTTTACTCCAGAAGTCTATTGCAGAGCCAGGAAACTAACCCATCTATCCTGAGTCCTAGTTCAGCACCTTGCCTTCATCACTTGATCAGCACTTAATCAGCTCTTTTAAAAAAAAAAAATAGCCACATCCACAAAGATGTAGGTATTGCAATGCTGACCATTGTGGCAGCTAGAAGGAAAAAAAAATCTCAGGCGTGATGCTTCAATCTACATAGCCTGAGTTAGTCTCGTTCAAAGGCATGCCACAAAGCCAGATACGCAGACAATGCAACATCACCATTTTAAATCCCTACATCTTTCAGCCCTTCTTTCCTAGAACCTACGGAGGAAGAAAGATCTCCTTTTCCATGGAGCGGTTTCCTTCTCAGCTCAGAAGTTGCTAGTCATTATCACCAGCATGGTCCCCTTGTAATGCTTCCTTCCTGGCTTTTATCTGGTTAGTCACTTGAGAGCTAATTAGTTCCTTGCCTCTCCTTCTGATGAGCTAATTGTTCAATCAGCTGTCACTGGGGGAACAAATTGAGGCTATGGTGATCAGACTGATGATCCACCTTTCAGGTCTTGGCACTCTGTTGCAATCTGCTCTTGCAACTCCCACAGATCAGATCAGATCATTCCTTCTACATACACTCCCCCAGCTACTCTGGAATGGGAGGCCACCAGGCCATCAAGGATTCTCTGCTACTGCTGCCCAGCAGGTAGGGGTAAGTTGCAAGAAGCCGGAAAGCCCATTGGTCAGTTGCAGTGCACAGGTTCTAATGTCACTGAATTACAAGGCCGAGAGGGTGCTGCTGTATCTGTCCATCTTTTACACCTGTTTCCCAAATAGCCCAGTTCCCCAACACAGCTCACAAAATCTGGAATTGCATTCTGTGTGGAGCACCATAAACTGCAGATTCCAAAGTCAGATCAAATCTATAAACTCGTCATTCCTTACTATTCTCTTTGGAGTGCCCAGATACATTTATGTATCACAGCTGCAAAATACATGCAGCAGGATAGGTGCTGTCTTCAAGCTTTTCGGTGCGCAACATGGACCCTTGAAAAGATCAAAGCAATTAAAAAACAAATGAGTGCATGCAAACAGTTTCAAAACTCTCTCAGTTCTCTTGATGCTATTGATACATTTGTGGCTTTTTTCTCCTCTCTCTCTTTTCTACTACTTTTCCCCTGTAAGTGGAATAGCGATGGCCAAACATGTTTCCTTTAAAAAAGCTTTTACGTAACCCAGGTAGGAAGAGAGCATTCTTTCCATATAACTTTTATAGAGTTTTCTAATCTCCATTGAGAATTAGCTTTATATTAGATTAGCAAGGAAAACATGCCCAATATATCTGGGGACTCCGGTTTGAATTTGATTTAGGTTACAAGTGCAGTAAAATGACTATATTTTTTCTGGCTGTGTTGGAGTTGATCGCATTCTCTCTCACAAACTAAATGAATTAGATACAATTTTTCACAATGATAATTTTTTCTGGGAGAAAGAAGAAAAGATTTGAAAGTTTACTGAAAATGTCAGCTCTTCTTCTGAATACTAAGACCTTCATGAGTGGTTGACAGAAGTCAGATTTCTGTAGTTTTGGCTCTGGCAAACTGGCATTTGTTTTCCTATGCAAGAGACTTCATGACCCAGACAGAGAACTGGGAACAGAACCACAGCTGACTTACAGCTTTTCAGAGTTCAGAACCATTTTCTTAGGCCTTCTAAAAACTAAATGTGTGGGATTTTTCCTTTCAAATGTACTTCAGGTTAAACATTAATGACTTTGTTGATATGAAAATGTAAATCTCATTGACAGAGGTGTGGACTTGATCCAAAGGCCACTGCAATCAGTGGGAGTCTTTTAATTGATTTTATTGACCTTTGGGCCAGGTTCTATATGAGTGTATAGCTAGGGTATCTAATGGGGGTTGCATGTCTCAATAATTGTTCATATTCCCTTCTTCGTTTTAAGGAAAGGAAAAGTTACAGGTAAATGAACTAGAAAAGAAAGAACACTCAAAATTAAGGAAAAATATTCATACACAATCCATCACACTGTGGAAGTGGGAGACCACAAGGAAGTAGAAGGAGGAGAGTGCAACAGAGGAGGCCTCCTGAGTCATTCTGAGAAAGTAGGGCAATCGGCTAGTTATCTCAAGTGCCTATAGACAAACACAAGAAAGCTGGGAAACAAGCAGGAGGCATTGGAAGTCCTGGCACAGTCAAGAAATTATGATATAATTGGAATACCTGAGACTTGGTGGAGTAACTCACATGACTGGAGCACTGTCACGGATGGGTATAAACTGTTCAGGAAGGACAGGCAGGGGCGAAAGGGTGGAGGAGTTGCACTTTATCTAAGAGATCACTATGATTGCTCTGAGCTCCAGTATGAAACTGGAGATAAGCCAGTAGAGCATCTCTGGGTTAAGCTTAGAAGCAAGAACAATAAGGGTGACGTCGTGGTGGGTGTCTGTTATAGACCACCAGACCAGCAGGACGAGGTAGATGTGGCTTTCTTCAGTCAGCTAGGGAAAGTTTCCAGTTCACAGGACCTGATTCTCATGGGGAACTTCAATCACGCTGACATCTGCTGGAAGAGCAATACGGCAGAGCACAAAGAATCCAGGAAGCTTTTGGACACTGTTGTGGACAACTTCCTGGCGCAAGTGCTGAGCAACCAACTAGGGGCCAGGCTGCTCTTGACCTGCTGCTCACAAAAAGGGAAGATTTGGTGGGGGATGTAGAAGTGGGTGGCAACCTAGGCAGCAGTGACCATGAGATGGTTGAGTTCAGGATCCTGACAAAAGGAAGAAAGGAGAACAGCAGGATACGGACCATGGACTTCAGAAAAGCAGACTTTAACTCCTTTAGGGAGCTGATGGGCAGGATCCCCTGGGAGGCTAATATGAGGGAGAAAGGAATCCAAGAGGGCTGGCTGTATTTTAAAGAAACTTTATTGAGGGCACAGGAACAAACCATCCTGATGTGCAGAAAGAATAGCAAATATGGTAGGCACCCAGGTTGGCTTAACAAAGAAGTCTTTTGGTGAACTTAAACACAAAAAAGAAGCTTACAAGAAGTGGAAGCTTGGTCAGATGACTAGGGAGGATTATAAAAATACTGCTCGAACACGCAGGAAGGAAATCAGGAAGGCCAAAGTGCAATTGGAGTTACAGCTAGCAAGCGATGTGAAGGGGAACAAGAAGGATTTCCACAGGTAGGTTAGCAACAAGAGGAAGATTAGGGCAAGTGTGGGCCCCTGACAGAATGGGGACGGTAACCTAGTGACAGAGGATGTGGTGAAAGCTGAGGTAATCAATGTCTTTTTTGCCTCTGTCTTCACAGACAAGGTCAGCTCCCAGACTACTGCACTGGGTGGCACAGAATGGGGAGGAGTTGAACATCCCGCAGTGCTGAAGCAACAGGTCCAAGACTATTTAGAAAGATTGGACATACACAAGTCCACGGGTCCAGATGAGGGTGCTGAGGGAGTTAACTGATGTGATTGCAGAGCCATTGGCTATTATCTTTGAACGCTCGTGGCAATTGGGGGAGGTCCCTGATGACTGGAAAAAAGCAAATATAATGCCCATCTTCAAGAAAGGGAAGAAAGAGGATTCAGGAACTACAGACCGGTCAGCCTCACCTCAATCCCTGGAAAAATCATGGGGCAGGTCCTCAAGGAATCCATTTTAAGGCACTTAGAAAAGAGGAAGGTGATCCGAAACAGTCAGCATGCATTCACCAAGGGCAAGTCATGCCTGACCAACCTGATTGCTTTCTATGAAGAGGTGACTGGCTCTGTGGATGTGGGGAAAGTGATGGACGTGATACACCTTGACTTTATCAAAGCTTTTGATACAGTCTCCCACAGTATTCTTATCAGCAAGTTAAAGAAGTATGGGTTGGACGAAGGGACTATAAAATGGATAGAGAACTGGCTACAGCAAAGGGCTCAATGAGTAGTGATCAATGGCTCCATGTCTAGCTGGCAGCTGGTCACAAGCGGAGTGCCCCAGGGGTCAGTCCTGATGCCGGTTTTGTTCAACATCTTCATTAATGATCTGGAGGAGGATGTAGATTGCACCCTTAGCAAGTTTGCAGATGACACTAAGCTAGGGGGAGTGGTAGATACCCTGGGGTAGGGGTAGGCCACAGAAGGACTTAGATAAATTGGAGGATTGGACCAAAAGAAAACTGATGAGGTTCAACAAGGACAAGTATAGAGTCCTGCACTTAGGACGGAAGAATCCCATGCACAGCTACAGACTGGGGACCAACAAGTTAGGCAGCAGTTCTGCAGAAAAGGATCTGGGGGTTACAGTGGATAAGAAGATGGGTATGAGTCAGCAGTGTGCCCTGGTTGCCAAGAAGGCTAATGGCATATTGGGCTGCATTAGTAAGAGCATTGCCAGCAGATCACGGGAAGTGATCAGTCCCCTGTATTTGGCATTGGTGAGGCCACATTTGGAGTATTGGAGTATTCCACTACAAAAAGGATGTGGAAAAGTTGGAGAGAGTCCAGCGCAGGGCAACAAAAATTATTAGGGGGCTGGAGCACAAGACTTATGAGGAGAAGCTGAGGGAACTAGGCCTATTTAGTGTGCCAAAGAGAAGAATGAGGGGGGATTTGATAGCAGCCTTTAACTACCTGAAAGGGGGTTCCAGGGAGGATGAAGCTAGGCTGTTTTCAGTGGTGGCAGATGACAGAACAAGGAGCAATGGTCTCAAGTTGCAGTGGGGGAGGTCTAGTTTGGACATTAGGAAAAAGTTTTTTACTAGGAGGGTGGTGAAGCATTGGAATGGGTTACCTAGGGAGGTGGTGGCATCTCCACCTGTAGAGGTTTTTAAACTGTGGCTTGACAAACCCCTCACTGGGATTATTTAGCTGAGGTTCATCCTGCTTTGAGCAAGGCCTTGGACTAGATGACCTCCTGAGGTCCCTTCCAACTCTAATATTCTATGATTCTACACTCTACCTAGGCATTGCATTGATATTTCAAACAGTTTGTGAGCTGACAGATTGTCAGAGTTCAGTCCAACATCTATGACATCTTTCTTGTGAACATAAACTTCATAGACAATAAATTATAAAATAATTATACTGTTTCAAATTGTTTATCTCCATCATATATCATAATATACATGGGAATTATTTTGCACACTTGAATATGGATCATAGATCAAAAAAGAAACTATAATCCTGAGGTTTTTC
Organism: Mesoclemmys tuberculata; assembly: GCA_007922155.1. Taxonomy (NCBI): domain Eukaryota; kingdom Metazoa; phylum Chordata; order Testudines; family Chelidae; genus Mesoclemmys; species Mesoclemmys tuberculata. The sequence continues at coordinate 11,148,201 of ML675617.1, read as the reverse complement.
TTAGCTTGGACACTATTTTGATATTAAGTAGAATTCTTGTAAATTATATCTGATTGCATTAATTGAGAGAATTGAAGCCATTTAAACCACTTAACAAATATTGAAAATAATAGCAGAGAGATAGCATAAACTACTGGAGCTAGCAGTTTGGGCTTTCTTTTCAATCACATCCCATGACCTTAATTTGATACACTGGGCCAAATTCAGTCTTGGTTTAAGAGGATGCATTTCCACTGGAGTCAGTGAAGTTGCCTCCATTTATATTAGAGCTGAATTTAATTCCAGGAACTCACGCATGATGTAATAGATCAAATTAAAGAAATGTATTCAGTAGTCTGGGTGAATGAAAGAAGAAATTAACTCCATCTTTGCTCTTCTAGACAAGCAACTGCAAGTTGTTAAATTATCAAATACTAAAGATGAATAGTGCAATACTAGAAATAGAAAATATTTTGTAAAAATGGAAGATGCATCCAAGAAGGTATTTTGGAATAGGACTAAAATAGTTAACACTTACAAAGCACTTTTCACCTCTAAGTTTCCTAATACTATACAACAGAATAAGTGTCATCCTACATTTCACATTAAAGAATACTGAGACAGAAGGAAAACTAAATGATTTGCCCATGGCCATGAAGCTAGTCTGTGGTAGGAATAAGATGAGAAGCCAAGTCTCCCAACTCCTGATACCATGCCCTATTGCTTAGCCAGGCTGCCGAATACAGGATACATTCATTTCTAATGTGTAATTTTGTGCAAAAAAGAAAGAGATGCAATTAAGCTAAATTCAAAACTACATTATTTTCTATCAGTTCTGTACAGAATAGGCTTTACAGAAGAGCCAAAGTGTTGGGGAACTGTGACAGCTATGGTGCCAGCTAACATTACAGGATTGTTGAGTTAATGTATGAGAGAACAGGCCTGATCCTGTAATCCCTTCAGATCGAGAACTTAACTGGAATTTGGTACAGGTAAGGCTTGCTGAATTTAGCCAAAATGGCTTCTATGGTAAAAGTATTAAAATACATACATGAAATAATATTTGGAAATAGCATAAAAATGCGATCTTCTGTGCCTGAAGAAGATCGTTTGCTAATGAATATCATCTTCATAGCTTTACCTATGTACAGGCTTAACATAGAGAAGAGAAGAGCTTTTCAGTACTAATTTCTCTTGAACAGCCCTAGGTTTTAAAAGAAGCGGACTTATCTGTTACAGATGGAAAACACCAATTATTTTGAATTCTGAACACATAGGTAAATATATAAATCTTAGACACAGGGAGCAGCAATTAAAACAAACGGAAGTTGTGGGCCTGATGAAGAACTTACTGGCTATGGTCCTTTTGCCTGCATTATGGTCATAATGGTCCTTTCTGGTCTTTAATATCTATGAATCCATGCATCTAAATGTGAACACACACTTTAAAACAACTGTGCAACATCATTGAGGAAGTTTCCATTGTCGGCTTGACTTTGAATATCTCCATAGCTGTGATAAATGGCTCTGACTCCAGGTGCCAGGCTGTGACTTTAACTTTGTGGGATGATTTCCGTCAGAGAAGCTCACAAGCTGCAAAATTCAGAGATGAAGCTGGATTTTTAAGTTCCCAAAGGGTTGTTTGGATCTGGGCTTTCGTTCAGTGCACTATAGAGGATTGGTGTCATCTGCAGTGTCTGGAACTGGATCTGCTGTAGCAGAGCCAATGGCAGCATGGTTTCTGAAAGGGGCTGCTGATGAATGGGGTGAAGTGGCTCCATGATGTGCCAGGAAGGAAGCAGATCCATGGGCTCAGTGCCTTCAAGGACCTCACTCCTCCTCTTTCTGCACAGGGAACAGGTATCTTTCTGTATGTTTAGGGGGCCCCCATTACCATAGTATCTGACCAATTCAACCATTAAGGAATTTATCCTTAAAACAACTTTGGGATGGCAAGAAGCATCATTATCCCCATTTTATAGACAGAGCACAAAGTTTATTTATTCCATGATTTGCCCAATGACACCTAGAAAGTAAGGAGCAAAAATTGGGAATTGAACACATTCCCTTAGCCCCAGTCGTGTGCTTGAACCGCAAGGCTGTGTGGTAGGCCTGCTAGCTCAGACTTGTGGATTTGGGGAATACTTTTTGCTCACCCATTCTCTTTTTCTGACAGAAGAGAGGGTTTAACCGCAAGTGATTGCTTAGTTTCCTAACTGGGGACGGTAGCTGAGGGAATGGGGAGAGAAAACAGAGAAGTGATGTCACAATCCTGTACCTCCATGAGGAACTGTTTATAGAGTGGCAGGAAAGGGAGAAAGGTAAGAGCAATATTTGATTGTGTGTTCCACTGGAGATGGAAGCTCTTTGGGAGTCAGGAGACCGGAGTTCTTTTCACAGCTCAGCTATTGGAGTAGATGATCACATTAGTCCCTTAAAATTACTGAAGGGAGGAAAGCAAGAGAGAAATACTAACTGTGCCTGTGTTTGCTTGGGCTAACGGCCAATATACTCAATGAGTTCCAGAGGGGTAGCTATGTTAGTCTGTTTTTAGCAAAACAGCGAGAGTCCTGTGGAACCTTAAAGACTAACACATTTATTTGGGCATAAGCTTTTGTGGGCAGAAACCCAATGCAGTCATCCAATGAAGTGGGTTTCTGCCCACAAAAGCTTATGCCCAAATAAATGTGTTAGTCGTTAAGGTGCCACAGGACTCTCGCTGTTTTAATATGCTAAATGATATCCAATTGAAATAGGGAAAAACTAGGCATATTTTTTTAAACAAAGACCAAATTTTACAAGCACTGATGTCTCAAAGTTATGCTTCCACTGCGAGGTTCCACCTTCTTTTGTGAAAATCTACCTAGAACTGCCAGGTGTTACAGTTCACTACAGCCATTCCTCCTTGTGAATTTTAGAAAGGCCATGAGGTTGACAAAGGAAAAAATATTTAAATATTTATAGGTGGACTACAGCTCACAAGAAAAGTGCCTTGCATGTTTCATAGAAAGCTTTTGCATGAAGCTTCATGACAATCATGCTTAATTTTCTGTTTGTTTTGTTGCTTCAACATGGAGAAGAGAGAGAGAAATATAAAGATAAAAGCATGGAGGCAGCAAGACAAGTGCTAAATTACAATGATCAGGTAAGTAGTAAGGGCTAATATAACAGGATTAAAAGAGGTAAATAATATCAAATAGTGAATGTTGATTCTTTCCACCACTACTTTGTTTCTATATTGTCCCATTAGGGCCTGATATAGCTCCCACTGACTACAGTAGGAGTTAGATAAAGTGCTTAGATTATAAGTTCTTTGGAAAATGGTCTGGTCTTATTTTAAGTCTGTACCCTTTTGCATGTGATATAAATAAACAAATAATGAAGTGGAATTTTGAACCCTGAAGTACAAACAGGTTTGTGAAATGGCAAGTTGAAATTTATGAAAATGATAAGATTTATGACACTCCCTCAGAACAAAGTATAAATTTTCCTCTGGTGACTATATTGGAAAAAGATCAAGGAAGCATCTTGCTAATCATGCAAACTTAAGCGTTGTTATTATAGCAACTATAGACTTTTATCCAAAAATCACGATGTGAAAAAGAGGACCTGGGTCCTGTACCTGAACCCATAGGGATTCTGGGGAACAAAAAGACACCAGGGACATCTATAGAAATCGCAAGTCACCTGTACTGTGAAACAGGTACCTGTCAGGGTGCCCACATCCAGCTTGTGGCTACTGTGCAGTCCTATGAAGTCTAGTGTGTAGAATTACTTCAAGTGTAGAAAAATAGCCAATGACTACTGGATAAATATGTCCTTTTTCTTCACAAAGGTCTTGTGTTATTCCTTCCCAAGGCCTCTCAGGGAATGCTGTGGGTGTGAGAGGTTTGTTGAGTTGCATCATGGGCACTTTAGGTCCAGCCCAATGCTAGTTCACCAAAATCACCTTCAGGCTCACTCTGATTTTTATTAGGTATTGATGTCCCTCATTTATCTTTTCCAAAATGTCATCCTTCAGGAGCTGTGGGACAACAGTACAACCATCACAGGCAATCAGAAAAATTGTCACAGGTCAGAGAAACATTACAAAGTAAAGCTGCTCATTTTAGAAGAAATAGCCCCTGAAATGGGCCAGTTTGCCAGCTGTGAATTCCGAGGGATTTGTATTTTAAAGCATATTTAGAGCATTTCTTCTTCTTCTTCTTCTGTTTCTTTCTATCACCTACAAAGTAATAAACTAAGAGAAAGAAGAATGCAAAGAGAATTCTACACCCAAAGTATATATTCTACACCAGCTCTTATTAGCTATAGAACAACTCCCATTTGAGTATGTCATCCCCCCATGGGAGTCACTGCAATTGGCTCAGCTTAATTGCTTATGCAGCATTGCTATCTCATGATTTTATTGCTAGTTTTACAATACTTATGGTTTTTCTTAAAGCTCCAGCTCCCAGTCTTCATAGATTGCATAACTAGGTTTCTAGTACCCCTGGTTGCAAAGAAAAGCTTGAAAACATGACCTGCATGCACCCTAAAGACTCAAAAAACCACAAAGCAAAGAATCCAGCTGTGATGAGGTGTCCACCCCACACTCATCCTGAAGGGGTCAATGGAGGCCAGATAATACTTAATAGTAATAATAATTAACTACTAGGCTGAAGGCTGAGAGGAAAGCCCTAATTAGGGGAAGCTCACCTGTGTGGGAACAGGCATGGCTTCTATAAAGCCAGGGATGTAGTTTGTAATCACTTCCTGGGAGAACGGAAGTGTTTTTTGGAGCTCTGTACATAGCTTAGCCCATGATTGCTCCCTGGAAGGAGGGAGTAGAAAGGCCGGGAAACCCCAGAGATAGAGGAGTGCCAGGGTAGGAAGCAGCCCAGGGAGTAAACAGGAAGGTTTGGGGACTGAACAGACCTTGGCTTAGTGTTGTAGGGACCCTGAGCTGGAACCCAGAGTAGAGGGTGGGCCTGGCTTTCCATACCCACCACTGTGGAAGAGTCACCAGTGGGGCAATGAACTGGATGACTGCCTTGGTCACAGTGGGAGCAACAGAGACTGTGAAGGACTATACCCTAGAAGAGGGGAATGCCACGAAGAGGATGCTGTGGTTCCTGGAGCGAGAGAGGGGCTGCAGAGCAGCAAGAGAGACAGAGAGAGGGAGAAGAGGCGTCGATCTCATGAGCTAATCCCCAGAGCAGTTTAGAAAAGGCACCTGACTAGCGTGAGTGGAGCGCTCTGTGACACCAACATTTATTGCTTTCTTTCCCCCCTTAAATCTCATGATTTTTAGGTCAGTCTCCTGATATTTTTAATGTTGTGGCTGATGCTACTGCCTATGGGTCAACATATCAAAACAACGTTGACAGCCTCACAGATAAATATTCATCCTAACTGGTCCTAGTAAGGATGTGATGCTGAGAGATGCCAAATCTAAGAGGTCTCAGGCTTTCTTCTTTAACTGTTGGAATGCAGCCCAAAGGTAGCCCAAGCTTAAACAGGGAGACCAAAACTGCATGAGGAAAAATATTGATACCATGGATGTAGTTGCATATGAAGTCCTTACATGGTTGAGATAAATTCAAGAACTCTGTACAGAAGAGACAAAGGGCATCTTCAGCTGTTTCTAAATCCTAGTAATAAAAAAAGTATTCACAACAGCTTTGGTGGATCCAATCCTGTGGAACTGAGTCTTAAACCTGTTGAATACAAATCTGTACCTTTTGGGGTCTGACACCATGGACCTGTTGTCCCATTATACAGTGAGGAACTAATCTGAGTTGCATAGTTTGGTGTCTGTGTCCATGTGAATAACTGTACAGGATGCAAGTAACAAGCCCTCATCTGCATGCTTCTTTGTGCACTTGCCGTGTACCATAAAATCCCTCTATACATGCGTCTGCATCAAACAGGCCATTGAGGGGTTGGCTCACAAATTATTTTTCTCCCCAACACAAAACATTGCAAGGGAAGTGCTGTTGATCCCTATTCTGTAATGTAGGTTTTGGAGCCTACTTGCTTCACAGCTGTCTTGGTAAAGCAGGGCAATCATCTTCTAATAAAAGCAACAGATTTAAATGCAAAAAAAATGGAAAGAAGTTAATTGAAAAACTTATTAACCCAGCGCTTCAGTTTAATATTCGTTGGCGCTTGTCATGTTCGTATAATCTGATTATCTCTTTTTATCTCTAATTTTAATTGTAATTACCTCTACTTTTCACATTATGAATTTTACTGGTAGCTCAGAGTTCACGCTGGAGTTTTTAATGTGAGTGCTTGAGTTTGCAACTTTCTAATCTTTACTGCTGTATTTCCTATTTTTTTGTGGTTTAATTTATTGATGAGAGCAACCCTAACTAATGTTAAGTGAAGGCTTTTTGTGTGAAGGTATCTACAACGTTTACATGAATTCCACATTATTAGATGAGAAGTAAACTTTTCTAACAGGAGTGGGTTTTTGGGGGGAGATGGATTGCTCTGTTTTGTCTTTTAATGACAAGTTTTTTAAGCTCATCTGGAGGTATTGTATGTTATAGGTAGCTAAAGATGCATTCTAAGTACTATTTGTCATATGTCTCCGCAATACATGACAGATATGTTCTCAAAATATGTGGCCTGTAAACTAAACACATGATAGTGTATTGTGATATGAAGGAATTTTTGGTATGAAATTGGGATAGCAACATTACTCATGCATAGCTAGATTATCACAAATGACTGCTAATAAAACCGTTACACTGTATATGCCATGTATTTTGTTAAACTATTTCAAAAATGTTTTAAATGATTTTAAAAAGATGTATTAGTCCTTTTTTATTTTGCATCCTTCTACCTCTAATGCCAGGTGGTATAGTCATCAGAGAACCAAGAGTCTGATCCAAAATCCACTGAAGCTAATGTCTTTCCACTGATTTCAAGGGGCTTGGCTAACTGCGATGGCCTCAGAGGAAGAGAAGAATCACTGATAAAATTTTTACAAGCTGCTAAAAGTGATCCACAATAGCTTTTTAGGTTTGCTACCTTCCAGAGCCAAGATACTCTGTGTCCCACTCAAGAGGTGGGACTCTTCCCTTTCCAATGGTATTGGCCAACCACCAACTCATGAGAATTAGATGAAGAAACTTCCCCTGTAAACAGGATATTCCATTACATTGTTCCTTACACCCTCCTCTGAAGCAGCTGGTTCCTGGTCCATCACAGACAGGATATTGAACGAAATGGATCGTTGATGTAATCTGGTATGGCAATTCCTTTGTAGATATGAGAGGTGCCTGTTTCTAGCCCAGATGGTTCACAAGATATCAGTCTGTACAGTTGTCACTGTTCAGATCTACGTAGTCCCAATTCTGGATCTGAGTTGTATAACTGGGGTGAGTGTGGAAGAAAGGGAACAAAAGGGGAGGAAAAATTCTATGGCAGATTGTTTTATTAATAAAATGTGGTAGGTGTTTAAAAGTTGCTCAGAGATCTGGAATATTAGAAGTAGTCCCAATGGAGATGGATTAGAAGTAGAATGTCATTGAAGTGGTCACAAGGCATGAGAAATACATATTACCTGGTGGCTGTGTATTTTATCATATTCCTTCAACAAATGTTGACATCTAGCTATCTGTCTGTATAGTGAAATGTATACACACTACATATATGATCATGGCATCCATGGAACAAAATCCTTTATTTCTGCAACTGTTATAAACTTTAGAAACAAATGATAGACTGCAAATACTTTGCAGCTTTTACCACATCACTTTTATTATATTATATTTACCACATCATTTGCATTACACCCACTAATCCATATGAGTTGGGACTGCTCCTAGTATTCCAAGCCTCTGAGCCACTTTTGCACAACCACAGCTGACATGCATTCTGCTGCAGTAATAAGTATTTCCAAAAACTGTTTTGCAAATGATTTTGCAAATCTAAAGAGCTGCAGAATGCTAATTTATTAGACATCAATAGTGAGCACTACAGAATATATTCTGAAACATGGGAACACATTTTAAAAAAGTCATTAGTGCCAGTATAGTGTGATTTCAGATCTGCATACACTCCAAAAATTGAATAATTTATACTCTTAAGGCAATACTGCAACTGGTATATGAGGAGTCAGCAGGGAATGAGCATAACCATAGCTCCATCCCTACTGCTTTCTGGCCAGCACATGTTAGCGTGGTGCATTGTGATTTGCTGCTGGGTATAGGACAGCAGCAAATTTCTATCCCCACCATAGCGCAAGTGGGGAGGAAGATACTGCCATTCAGAAACAGGCCTGTGGCTCATCTAGTCTGGTATGTAATCTCCAACAGTGGCCAGCATTATAGCTTTTAAATGGAAGTGAAAGAAACTCCACAGTAGGCTCCATTAGTAGGCAAAAACTGTGTTCCTACTAGTGCACACAATGCTCCATTAGTAGAAGCATTGCCAGCAGATCGGGAAGTCATTATTCCCCTCTATTCGGCACTGGTGGGGCTGCATTTGTAGTATTGTGTCCACTGTGGAGCCCCCTATTACAGAAAGGATGTGGACAAATTGGAGAGAGTCCAGAAGAGGGCAACAAAAATGAGTAGGGGGCTGGAGCACAAGACTTATGAGGAGATGCTGAGGAAACTAGGCTTGTTTAATCTGCAGAAGAGAAGAATGAGGAGGGGATTTGATAGCAGCCTTTAATTACCTGAAGGAGAGTTCCAAGAAGGATGGATCTAGGCTGTTCTCGGTGGCAGATGACAGAACTAGGAGCAGTGGTCTTAGGTTGCAGTGGGGGAGGTCTAGGGTGGATATTAGGAAAAAGTTTTTCACTAGGAGGATGGTGAAGCACTGGAATGGGTTACCTAGTGAGGTGGCGGCATATCCATCTTTACAGGTTTTTAAGGTGCAGCTTGACAAACCCCTGGCTGGGATGGTTTAGTTGGGGTTGGTCCTGCTTTGAGCAGGGGTTGGACTAGATGACCTCCTGAGGCCCCTTCCTACCCTAATTTTCTGTGATTCTAGTATACAGATTCAGGTTAATCTGTTATCATTAAGGTCTCATCCTAAACTCTAGTAGATAGAGTTGCTTAAATCCTGAGTCATAGCTTTAATATCCGTTCCACAATGTGTTAGCATTAACTAGTGTAACTTCAGATATTCTTGTTATCCATACAGATGTCAATGTGGACTCATCACTAAAGCACCTCTTCATGGCTGGGTTGACCTCTCATCCATCTCTGCTGCTTCGTTTCACCTGCTTTGTTCCTTAACTTGAACACATCCAAGGGCTCTGTCCCGGGAAGAGAAAATCCTGCCCTTTTATCAGACCTCGCCACCAGAGGCTGCTCCATCCCTGTGACTATTCTGTGGCACTCTTGGTCACCTGCCAGCCTTCCCTACACATGTGAGGATCCCAGGGCCTACATTCCCCAGGCTTCTTCATTGATCTTTCCCATCTCCCAGCTCTCTAAGCCCAGAGAGTGACTACACAGTTCCATTCCGTTGTGTTCTGTTCCTCCACCCAAGGCATCCCCCTCTTCTCTAAACGTTCCTTCTTTATAGTTACCACCCAGCTCCTTCTGCAGCTGGGCTTCATCTTTAATTAAGACTGGCCCATCCTCCAAGTGCACCTAGGCAGCATACTTAGCCTCTCAAATCCACATTAACTCTAGCCTGTCCTGTGTGGGAGACACACACCATGACAGCCCAAGCCATCTTTGAGGCTTGTTAAGTTCTTTGCCTCAATGACATCTTGTGGCAATGAACTCCACAGTCTAATTCCTAGTGTTGAAAAGTATTTCAATTAATTGTAAATTAACAGTGTGTGTCCAAATCACAGTGCCTCCCAGCGTACTCTTGGGTTGTTACTGATATTGTTGTTACTAGTACAGTAGCAACTGAGATCAGGACTCCATTGTGCTGGGCACCGTATGAACACACAGTAAGATACAGGCCCTGCCAAGCCCGGGTGCAGCTTAAACACACACTCTTATTCAGGGCTGTGCCTGAAATCAAAATGTAGCCCTATATATACTCTTCATATGAATATATATCTTATAACTATATAAGTTTGAATCTCACCCTATTTTTGTACACTGTAAGTATGAATTTTTGTTGTTGCTGAGTGGGGGAAAAACTGAGAAATAACTAGTTGATAACCAATTAAGGTCCGGTCTACACTTACTTTCAGGATTCGGCAGCAGTCGATGGGAGATACGCAGGTGACGTAAATCACTTGCATATCTCCCGTCGACTTCGTGGCGTCTGCTCCGTGCACCGTCCACACTGTGGCAGCACTACGCTACTTACCGGGGTGGTTTTCCTGCGTCACTTGCTGGATCGACTGAGTGGGTCTACACATACCACTCAGTCGATCCAGAGAAATTGATCTGATGATGGCAAATTGGGACCCAGTGTGGACCCAGCCCAAGTATGGTATCATTCACTTATTTTATATACCACAAGATGACAAAGCTTCCTATTGGAAACTTTTTGTCATTTTCACTTTATATTAAAGTAATACACATGAACCTACACTACTCACCATGTGAGGATTGAGTTGATCATTTCCCAGACTTCAGGAGAAATAAACATGGTTAAATCAAAAATATATAATCAGTCCAGATAATGGATGTCATAGGACTACTGAACTTTATATCATCAGTGGATAATCTTACTGGCTTTTAATAATTATGACTATTTGGAAAACATGATCTTTACAAATCTCAGCAGAAGTATGTCAATAATTTCTAATAGAATTCTTGGCCGTCAGGAGGACTGGAAGGCACAAACGACTGATGAAAGGTAAAGACTGAATTTTTGTCATAATTTCCTTGAGAACTAGACTGATTGCAGACTTCATGTCTGTTGGTTTTCTATTATTATTTTTTTATCTTTGACATTTGACATTTTAGGATTTCTGAGAAAACTGTTGTTGGATGAATGTGTTGGTAAAATGTTGAACAGATATCACTGAGAGCTGCGAAGTTACATGCTGGATTACATGGGTTAACAGAGGGATGAGGCTCACTAGTAACTACACAAAGGGTGACAAGAGGCCTCAATCCAGCAATTGGTTCCATGTAGGCAGACACTATATCCTGAGGTCTGCAAGGGTCTTTCATTGTGGATATGGCTGCAAGACTGGGGCCATAACAGGAACTTAATTCCCCAAAAGGATATGAGTTTCTCCTGTCATAAAGAAGGTATCAGGTGTAATATACTGTGGAAGAATTTCACTCCATGTTCAAGGCCTTTCATATTGTGAAAAATTACTGGGCCCTCTGTTTGAGAGAGTTTTTAATTTCCTTTCTTTCATGACTCTGTGCAGACATAAAAATAGACCCCAAAGCATTATCTTGACCATATGCATTACAGATGAGTGGGGGAGACAATTTGCCTTTCCCTAAAACATCACGCTAGAAAGACCAGAGGGCTGCTACCACATGCCAGCTCCACTTCTCATCGGGCACACTGTTATACAAGCACATGCACTTGTTTATTTGTCCTTGAACGGGGTCAAAATGGTTTGTTTTGGAGCAAATTTGTTTGTTTTTACAATTTTATGATATTTTCATGGATTTTGTTACATTTCTTTTTAAAATGGTCATAATCAACCATGTCTCTAGGAATACAACACACAGCTTTTTTTTTTTTTTTTGGATGTTTAGTTTGAATCCAACCCCACTCAATAGTGAGTCTGGCGGGATAGGACAACCCTTTGATGGTCTATAGTATGTGAAATGAGTCGGTTGCTCAGTCAGGTTCCTAACTTAGGTGTCTCACCACAGTAATCATCATTACATCAGGGGCTAGTTGGCATTTTTGTTGGCAGGCTCAGCAGAAAGGCCAAAGATATGAGTTCAGTCAAGGTCGGGGTTAAAGAGCATTAACACAGCATTGTGGGATGAATCCAACATTGCCAGCTTTACTGTGCCTGTTTTGAGGACAGAGGACCTGAGCCTCCACAGCGGTCCATGCAGCACTTTTAGCACGCACTTCTCTAAGAAAAAGAAATTCTAGAGGACTTGCATCCTCGCCGCCCATCCCACCATGGTCTGACCCAGCCAAAAAACTTTCCCGCTTCACATGATTTTCAAGAAATCGTGATGGGCTCATTCAGCTAAAACAGAATTGATTTAAATATTCATGTGATGACCATTTATACACACAGGAGCCAATCCACTACAGTGTGTCTGCATATAATGAGTGATTCGGTGAGACTGCTACTTCCAGGACAGAGCATTACAAAACACAAAATTACTCATATTTATTTGAATCGTCACATTATTCATAATTGCATATCATGCTGTAATGGTTATTTTAAAAACCTATATACTGGCTAACCACAAAACAGATGGCACTCACTTTGCCTTCTCACCACTAATGTAAAATTAATGGAAATCATTCACATTTGCTGAAAGCAGATTCCATGGAGTGAAGTGTTTATGCCTAGTAGCATCTTGACCCATTTATAATATAGATCCTATGTCCCTTCCTCTGCTGGAAGACAATTATTGAAATGTCCTTTGCCTCTCTTAACTAATAAATACTTAATAGTTTTATTTTTGAGAGCTTTGTCATTTCAATCTAATTTAAAAAAAAAATCTACATGAAGGATTTTTTTGCCCTCTTTTTCATCTGCAACTTAATTGCAAAAGTCTTATACTGCTTAGAGTGAAGCTTAATATTTCCATGCTGTAGTAAAATCCACTAAAGGAAACATTTCAAAGGGAACTGTAAACTCTTCATATATGAGGACAATTCCTGACCTCACTTACCTTCAAAATAAATCTTTCTTCTTTTTTTTTTTAGGTGTAATTCAACAGTCTTGCATTTTATGGACTTGATCCTTAGTTCTTCCTCTGGCAGATCTCCCATTTGAGTCAGTGGGAGTTTTGCCTGAGTATGGAAGATAGAATTAGATCAATTTTGAGCCACAAATAACTTCTGAAATAACCTTCCTAGTTCTAAACAGAATTTTGGGCTCATTCCTCTGAAACACTGAGCACCCTAAACTTCTACTGAATATTATGGGTTTTGTGCAGGTGCAGCCCCTCAAAGAATCATGTCCCTGGTTCCAGAGAAACAGCTTTGGCTATGCATGAAGGCTAACTCCCAACTTAGTCTACTTATAAACCGTTGTTTTCTGTCTTGCATTTGCTTGTATTGAGATTGCCATTCTTTTTTTATGTGGTTCATACCCCCTTTGTCGGAGATGCATGGCATAAATGATTCCAACAATAAAAAGAAAGTTTTAAAACTTATCTATGTGATAGAAATTATTTTTATTACAAAAACTGTAGCTGAGATATACTTCATCAGCAGGTTTGCAAGCTCTGTACTTCCTCTTAATACGTAATATAACCCTTCCGCCAGGCAGAGCTGGCAGCAGCAAAGGGCTGGGTTCTATACCTAGCAACTTCTGTCAATGATACAACACCAAACTGGCCCGAGCCCGCACCCAGTCCCCTGGGAAATCACACACTATCCCCTGGGCAGCCCCAAAAGGCAATACTTCCCCTCTCGCAAGCAGAGTGTTTGAGTGTAGACAGTAAACCTTTAAATAAAAGGAAGGAAGTAACACAGCACTGGTTTGGGAAAACAGTGCAAACGAAGTTGATTAACACAATGAGCTGAACCCATCCCAGAGTGCATGGGACATGTCCTTCACCTCTCCCTTGCTGTCCTCTACCCTACTGACCATTGTAGTTACACCATTCACCTCTCGCTTGTAGGCTCAGCCAGTCCCCTCTTGCATGTTACTGCTGGATGAAGGCTTGACCAGTCCCCTACTCTGCTATCTCCTGCCATCTACGTGCCTCACCAAATCCCCACTGCTGGCTCCTGCCATCTGCAGGCTCCCGCCATCTGCAGGCACCAACCCTTGCTGGCTCCCACTGTCTGCGGGCCTCACCGAGTCCCTGCTGCTGGCTCCTCTCTGCTGGTTGTCAATCAAGGTTTCCCAGGTTTTTTTTAGTGATTTCAGCTCTTTGTGAAATTCAGCTTATGGAAAAACCTTCTGCAACATCCCTGCTCTTAACAAAACAAAAGACTCCAAGGGGAATCATTAATGCTACCTTTTAACAGTGAGAGGAGATAGTCAATCCATGCCTGAGGCCCGGTCTACACTTACCTTTGCGATTCGGCGGCAGTCGACGGGAGATACGCAAGTGACGTAAATCACTTGCGTATCTCCCGTCGACTTCGCAGCGTCTCCTCTGCGCGGTGTCCGTACTACACTGCGTCGAAGGGAACAGCGTTTCCTTCAATGCAGCGCTACTCCACTTACCGAGGTGGTTTTCCTGCGTCGCTTCCTGGATCGACTGAGTGCGTCTATACAGACTGCTCAGTCAATCCGGAGCAATTGCTGTGACGGTGGCGAATTTGCCACCATCAGTGTAGACCCAGCCTCTGGGTAGCCCTTTGCCTGGCCTCGTGCACTCTCGGCAGGAGACACCGCAACCCTTCCCTGCTGCCCTTACAACGCTGGAGCATCCATCCACCACTCTTGTTGAGCTCTGTTTAGATGAAAGTGAATTTTTCATCAATACAGACTAAACACAGTTCTGCTGCCATTTGTTCATACGATCAAAGGACAACATTTCATTACCCCTGCAGTTAACACAAGTGATTTGTAACCCAATCTCAGCCGCACTAGCCATTTCCCATCATGCTCAGCACCTAGGTGTGCTTATCCATATACAGTGAAATTATGCTAAGGATTTAATTGTACTCATGCAAATACAAAGCCATGCAAAAAAAGTGCCCCCCACTTTCAGCTGACTGAGCAAGGGAAGTGCCACTCAGCTTGCTTACAATATCAAGAGTTCAATATGTGCATAAGCAAGTACACATTGAAGAAAAGGGGGGAATATTTGCAGATTGTGAAATGTGCCTAATATTTGCTTTAATTATATCTTCCCTTACATGACTAATTTAATGTCATCTGGTGATTTGAGCGCATCCTCTTCAGATTACAAGAAACCCCACTGGCAAAGGGCATTCCCTTAGTACACACTTTAATACTGCTCTATCATCACTAATCAAAATCTTAGCCACCTTTGAAAGGCTGTTGACATCTTCACATAAAAGAGCTTTGCAGCTGCCTGTGGCTTGCAGGTTCATATGCTTTATTATGTATCCCTTTGATTTTACTTCAGAAGCTCAGCTGTAAGGAATATCAAACAATTATGACTATCTTCATCAGCTCCCTCTAAACCCCTAAGTGAGAGAGGATCTAACGGGCAGCTACAGACGCCATCAAAATATATTTAAATCTATTGTAAAGAAGAAAAAAAAAATCTCCGAGAGCAGTATATGCCAATTGGGAAATTACGTAACCTAGACATAACATGATTGATATGTTTCTTTTCTTTGGTAAGAAAATTAAAACATCAATTTAACTGTTGTTCAGTCCTCCTTAAAAGCAAGCGACTTCTGTCCACTGTGGTGAAAGGAGGTGGACATTTCCTGTGTTGAAACACTGCCAAGAGTGACAAATAAAACAGTTTTATTGCATTTTGTCAGCTGCTATTTAATTCCCACCATTACAACATGTACTCGAGTGGCCTAGATATCTGGGTTTATCTTGAGTGTAGATGAAGATCTTTAGTTTTTAATTAATAATACATAGCTGCAGAATCTAAAAACCTATCTATAATTTAACAGTGTCTCAAAACTAGTCATTCATACATTATGTATTCAGACAGAAAATTCTCTTTTATTCTATTTTTCAACAGAAAATGTATTAAGATGTTATCATGCACCCTAAAAAACGGGAGAGAGCTACCCTGAGTTTCACAGGTCTCAAAGATGTCTACTTGCATTGCATCCTGATTGTTAACAGCAGCTAAATGCTGCAAAGAGAGCACCTACAGAATTTTTCTTTTTCTTGATGGGTTTTTAAAAATGATGAGACCATTTCTTGTATGGGTGTTAATTTACAGCCAGAACTAAAAATAATTCAAAGAAAGAGAGGTTTAAAAATATGGGCAGACCCATTTTTCAGTTACTTACCTGGGAGGTTTCAGAACTGTATTAGTGAAAACGGAACAGGATTTTATAACACCCAGGTCTGGTTTAAAAAAAATCCATTTTTATACAGGACTTTATGTAACTTGCATATATAAATTATGTATGCACTCTTGTTGTAGCTGTGTTGATCCCAGGATATTAGGCCTGGTCTGCACTACAGACTTTTGTCAACCAAAGTCTTCTTTTTGTGCCAAAACAGTGGTGGTGTACACAGTGCAATCTCCCCTCTCCCGCTGACCCAATTCCCCAGATTTTGCAACAAAATAAAACCACCTTGACAAGAGGCATAGAGCCTTTTGTGCCAAACTTTTAGCAACAAAGCATCAGTGTAGACACCGCGTTCAGTTATGTCATAGTAAATGGCCTCCAAGAAGTGTCTCGCAATACCCATCCTGACCTCTCTGGCCTCAGTTTGAACTCCACTGCCCTGCGGCTATCCTCCCCTCCCCCTTTAAAGTCCCAGGAATTTTTGAAATTCCACTTCCTGCTTGGTTGGTATGGAGAGATCACATTGCATTTTCCTAGCTGATCATGGTGGCTCCATGCACCGAACGCTCACCTGCTTGGAACACGCTAGAGTTTCTGGATCTGATCAGCATTTGCGGAGATGGGACTATGCAGTCCCTGCTCTGCTCCAGCCAAAGGAACTTTGATACATACAGTCAAATTTCTCATTTAATGGCGGAGAAAGGCTCTGAATGGGACAAGCTGAAGTGCTGTGCAAAAATCAAGGAGTTGTGGCAGGGGTACCAAAAGGCTAGGGAGTCAACCCATTGTTCTGGTGCAGAGCCAAAGACTTGCTGCTTCTGTAAGGACCTGGAAGTCATCTACAACAGCAACCCCACCTCCACCACCAAGAGACCCATGGATACCTCCGCAGGCCTGGGGGCAACAGACACTGGACTCAACCCCAGTGAAGTAGTTGAGGATGATGAGGTTGAGTGGGAGGATTCTGTGGAGCAGGGGACCGTGTTATTTGGTGACATGGGAAGCCAGGATCTCTTCTCAATCCCGGAGGGTTTGAGCTGGTCCCAGCCCTCCAACTTTGGGATGCAGGATGCAGGACATGGGAGCTCGGGTGATTTTTTTTTGAGCTTATGATGCTTGGTTACATGAGGTACAGTTGTCCTTTGCTTTGTTGCATTATACAGCTAGTTGAAGAGAGAGAAATGCACAACAGTAGCTGTATTCGCATGTGCTTCCCATTCTCCTGTTCAGCTAGGCAGTGCGGTGGAAAAGTGTGTTAATGCACACCGAGATTTCACGAAAATCTTCCAGAGAGATCTCTAGGAAATGTTCCTGGAGGTACTCGCCAATCCTTTACCAGAGATTCCTCAGCAGAGCTGCTTTGTTTCTTCCCCCATTGTAGGAAACTTTCCCATGCCAACTGGCAATCACTTGTGCATGGCCCAATGAAGGACACAGGCGAGCAGCATAGGGACCCGGTTTGAAGTGGCTCGCATGGAGGAGATGCATCCTAACATCCCTGCTTACTGTCAGGAGTGAGATAGCAGCTTCTATGGCCCCTGACTGTGGAAAATGATGGCACAATTTGAAATTTTGACCCTATCTACCTGAATCAATCCCCCAAACAATTACCCAGTACCTTTTCCCCAGCTTGAGTGCCCCTTCCCCCTGGGCACAACTCACCATGGTCTGGTTGATCATCGAGCTGTGAGCTTGCCAAGGGACAGTGAGAAAGAGGTGTATCTTACAGTAATGAATCAATGCTGTTATTACACTCACAATAATGCTTCTGTAATTGTTTATTGTGCTTCTACAGATGTGCCTTTGAGAGGAAACTCCTCCACACCTGCTGAATGCATGTGGCTGGTAAGAAAATAACCATGAAGAAGCAAAGAGGAGATTTTTCAAAAACTCCTGCAGTCCTCTGAGGCAGAAAAAAGGGTATGGAGACATTCTGTTCTAAAATAAAAAAACTGATGGGCAGGAAAGGAGGAAAAACCAGCAGCGAGTGATAGCAGGTCATGAACGCATGATAAAAGCCATGAAGGAGCAAACGGAGATGCTAAAGTCACTAATAATGCTGCAGACTGAATTCATGCATGTTCACCCCCTTGCAGCCACTACAGAACTGCTTTTCATGCACTCTACAAACTCTTCCTCCCCCCTACATGCCTACCAAATTCCTGGCCCATCTCAGAACCCCATTCTCCCCTTCAGATAGCTTCCAGAATGGTAGCCGGACTTACACCCAGCTATCATAGCTCACACTGCCTCTCACTGCTTTCTCCTCTCCAGTCAAGCTTTTTGTGTGTGTTGTGAATAATTGTTAATACTCTGGGAAGAATAAGCGATCTTTAGTTGTCTCTTGCACGTGCTGGTTGCAGTTCACATTGATACAAAGTGCAAGCTGGATAGCAGTCATAGCATGGCACAGTGCTGTTTACAAAGACACTTTATTGTTGCTCATTGTCAGAATGGCTCCTCAAGGCTTCCTTGATTCGAATGGCCCTCTGTTGTGTCCCTCTAACAGCCCTGACATCTGGTTGTTCATAGTCACCCCAAGGTGATCCACCTTTGCATTCCACCCAGGGGGAAACTTTCCATCCTTAGCTTCACAAATATAATGGCGCACATAGCAGGCAACTGTAACCATGAGAATATTTTCCTTGTTTAGATCTAACCTGCCATAAAGTCATAGCCAGCCAGTTTGTGCATTTGGCAGATTAAATTCAATGGTCATTCAACACCTGCTTAATTTGTTTTTGAAGCACTCCTTGCTGCTATCCAGGTTGCCTGTATAAGACTTCATGAGCGACAGGAGTAAGGGATAGACTGAGTCTCCCAGGATCACTTGGAGCATTTCAACATCTTCCATTGGAACCTTTTGGTCTGAAAAAAAAGTCCCTGCTTGCAGCTTTCAGTACAGGCCAGTGTTTCTAAATATGAGTGCATCATACACCTTCCCTGACCAACCTGCATTGATGTCAGTGAAGTGCCCATGATGATCCACAAGTGCCTGGAGCACCATAGAGAAGTACCCCTTTCTATTGATGTACTCCATCGCAAGATGGTTTGGGGCCAAAAATTGGACATGCGTGCTATCTATTGTCCCGACACAGTTAGTGAATCCCATTGCTACGAAACCATCCACTATTTCACGCACATTTCCAAAACTCACAGTAATGGCCCTGCACACTTGCCATAACACAGCTCCAACGGTGGACTTCCTGACTCCAAATTGATTAATAACCGACTGGCAGCAGTCTGGAGTTGCCACCTTCCACATGGCAATTGCCACATTCTTCTCCATCGAGAGGGCAGTTCTCATTCTTGTGTCCTTGCGCTGCAGGGCAGGGACAAGCTCCACACAGAGTTCCATGAAAGCGGCTTTGCGCATTCAAAAGTTCTGCAGCACTGCTCATCATCCCAGACCTGCATAAGAACATGATCCCACCACTCAGCGTTTGTTTCACAGGCCCAAAAGCAGTGGTCCAGCATGTGCAGATGCTCCACGAATGGAAACAGTAATCTGGCATTGTTTGCATGGCCCACAGCAGGTCAGATGTCTCGGATTCCTGTTCTGATTGGGAACTCATGATATACTGCATGACCAGCCATGATGTGTTCAGAACACTGACAACAACAGTGGAGAGCAGTGCAGGATCCATCCTTTCAGAGAGAGGTGGTGGGTGCACAGGAAACTGGGGCCATTGAAAAATGTCACAAAATGGAGTCAGAGATCCATGGAATGACAGGACGGAAATCACTGCATTACAGGATGTTGAGCCTGCACCCATGATGCACTGTGATCCTTTCTGCCTTCCTACAACTCCTAGCAGCACAAGGTAGTGAGTTGCACAGTAGGATAGCTGTCCACGCTATACTGCTCTCACTGTTGATGCTAGAGCACCAACTGTGGACGTGCTTTGGCGACACGAGTGCTGTGTGGACAGGCACAAGCATTGTAATTATAGCACTTTTTGATCACTGTTGTAACTTGCATTGACAACACTTTCTAGTGTAGACAAGGCCTTAGAGAGACAAGGGGATGGACCAACTTCTGCTTGTGAGAGAGACAAACTTTCGAGCTACACGGAGCTTTTCTTCAGGTCTGGGAAAGCAAGCATCACAGGTAAATACAAGATGGAACAGATTGTTTAGCATAAATAGTTAATACATATTCAAAGAGGCCATTCAAGGTCTCTTAACACCTCTGCAATCATAGGACAAAAAAGGGTGGGGAAGGTTACTGGGTTACAGATTGTTATAATAAGCCATATCCAGTGTCTCTGAGTCCATGATTTGTAGAATCTGGCGGAGTTATTAATTTAAGCACCGATGCTCACTTTTTGGAAAGTATTATGCAAGTTTCCTTTGAGGATGAGGACTGACAGGTCAGATATAGAGTGATCACGTTGGGGAAAGTGTTCACTTACATGTGATAGGGTGCTTTTGTCTTTTATAATTTTTCTGTGTGAAGTTAAATGCCACTGTGGTGGGTTTCTCTGGAATTTCCCCCCTCCCTCCCAGGATGTTAAATTTAAGTACATTATGGTAGCTATAGCCAAGTAGTTCAGCTATATTCACCTGTTGGTCCAGATCCTGTATTCCACTTAGGACTAAATCAAGAATTGGAATGGGTTACCTAGGGAGGTGGTGGCATCTCCATCTTTAGAGGTTTTTAAGCTGTGGCTTGACAAAACCCTCGCCGGGATGATTTAGCTGAGGATAGTTCTGCTTTGAGCAGAGGGTTGGACTAGATGACCTCCTGAGGTCCCTTCCAACTCTAATATTCCATGATTCTATGAATTGCCTCTAGGACAAGCTGCTTTGAGAAGCAGTCATTTATGGTATTTAGAAGTTTTATCTCTGCATCTCATCTTGAGGTGACATATAACCCGTCAAAATGAGGATACTTGAAATCCCCCATTATTATGGCATTATCTGCCTTTGTAGCCTCTCTGATTTTCCAGAGCATTTCATAATCACTGTCACCATCCTAGTCAGATGGCTGGTAATATATTCCTACTGTTATACTCTTCTTATTCAAGTATGGAATGTCTATCCATAGACATGCTATGCTACTTTTTGATTCATTTAAGATTTTTACTATATTTTGATTCTATATTTTCTTTCACATATAGTGACACTCTCCCACCAGCACAACCTATTTTGTCATTCCTATATATTTTGTACCCTGGCATTACTGTATCCCATTGATTATTCTCATTCTACCAAGTTTCTGTGAAGCCTATTATCTCAATATCCCCATTTAATGACAGGCACTCTATCTAATTCACCAATCTCAGTATTTAGACTTCTAGCATTTGTATATAAACACTTGTACATTTGGTTAATATTTAGTTGCTTGATTTCATGTGTTATATTTAAATAGGACTCTTTTATGATTGATTTTTCTTCACTAGCTCCTATCTGTACTTTACCAACTTCTTTCCTATTCGCTTTACTCAGAATAGAGTTCCCCCTTTAATAAATTCATCCCTTAGTGATGTTTCTGCCTGTACTTTGTGCTCCTCCGCACCTGTCAGCTTTCTCCCAGACCTTATATTAAAAAATCCTCTACTTCTTTTTCATTTTACATGCCAGCAGTCTGATTCCATTTTGGTTTATGTGGACCCTATCCTTCCTGTATAGGCTCCTGGCTCCTCCTTTCCCAAAAAGTTCCCCAGTTCCTAATAAACCTAGAACTCTTTCTCTCTACATCATCATCTCATACATGCATTGAGACCTAGCAGTTCTGGCTGTCTTTCTGGCTCTGCAGGTGGAACTGGAAGCATTTCAGGGAATGCTGCAATGGAGGTCCTGGACTTTAATCTCTTACCTAACAGCCTAAATCTGGCCTCCAGAACAGCTTTCCTACCTTTCCCTACATCATTGGTACCTACATGTACCACGACCATCAATTCCCCTCCAGCATTGCACAAACATCTGTCTAAATGTCTAGTGAGATCTGCAATCTTTGCACCCAGCAGGCACTTGGCCCTGCGGTTTTCCCGGTCATCACAAACTCAACTAGCAGTAGAGGTTATTTTACCTCCATATTTGGCACAGGTGTGACCACTGCTGGAATACTGTGTCCAAGTTCTGGTGCTCACAATTCAAAAAGGAGATTGATAAATTGGAGAGAATTCAGAGAAGAGCCACAAGAACGATTAAAGGATTAGAAAACACGCCTTAGAGAGAGAGACTCAAGAAGGTCAATCTCTTTAGTTTAACAACGAGAAGGTTGAGGGGTGACTTGATTACTGTTCATCAGTATGCACTGGGGAACTAAAGTTTAATAATTGGTGTTTCAAGCTAGCAGAGAAAGGTATAATATGTTCCAGTGACTGAAAGTTGAAGCTATACCAATTCAGACTAGAAATAAGGTGTGCAATGAGGGTAATGAAAGCATTGGAGCAATTTAAAAGTAAATCCCAGCATTTCCTCATTTCAAAGTGCCCACCTATTTCTGTAACAGTTCACAAAGGGTCATGGTGGATTCTCCATCACTGACAATTTTAAAATCAAGATGTTAGACAGAATGTCAGAGTATCTGATCACAGTGGTCTCTTCTGGCCTTGGAATCTGTGATGAGAGCAGATCTTGAATACAGTAGAAATAAAAATGTTATGATAGATGCTTGGATTTACAGGGATGGACCACATTTGGAACGAATGAATTTGGGGAAGTGTGAAAGTGGAGAAGTGGAAGGAATCCAGGCTTTGGTGGTTTGGGCATGTGAGAAGAAGATCGGACAAATATATAGGAAACAGGGTATTAAATTTAGAAGTAGAGGGTAAGAGAAGGACTGGAAGACCAAAACTAGATTCTTTTACAAAAGAATTTGATTAGCTGCAGAGTTTCTGAGGAACTGTTAAAACAGAGTGGAATGGAGAAGAAAGACTCAAAGAGCCAACCCCATATAGATGGACTAAGTCTAGAAAAAGATGATCTGCAGAGATCAGGCTATACATCTGGGGAGGGGACAAACTGGGACAGGAGGACAGCCACTTTTCATGTCATTGTCCCTTCCTTCAGCCTGGGGGGACCTGTTGACTCTTACTAGGTCAGCATTATATTATGACATTCTACCACAGCACACTGAATTATGTTCTCCCCATATTGAACTAAATTCATCCTGGATTATTCATTTGTAGAAGTAAGGAAATGCTGCCAATCTGCACTAGTGATATTCCCTGGAATGGTTTTTGTGGGGATGGGTTTCCCCCCACCTCAGAACAGGAAGAGAGATCAACCCAAAAGAATCCAAAGATCCCTTTTAGATCTCTTAGTTTCTTGGAGGATTCAACATAGACCAGGGCTCTCACTGTGAAAGCCATTTCTCTGCCTTACCTTCCAGTTTTTCTCTGTCACATAGCTGCTTCCATGAGGTTCTGCTACCAGCTGCTGCCTTGGAATCTTTCACATGATGGGGTGCACAATCACGTATTGGGGAAAATCTTCCGCTAGATGAATTCTGAAATATTTTTTCTAAGTATCATAAACTGGTTGTCTCTCGTTATTGGCTCACATTATCTTTGGTGCTAATTTCTTGTTTCAATTCTGTGTATTTGCCCTGGTAGTTATTTAAAAACACCCTCTCATATTTTTTTCTCTTGTCACTCTAATGACAACTTGTAATATATGTGAAATTATCTTTGTCTATTATGAAATTAACAAGAATCCTGAGAATGTTATTGGTCTGTATATTAGTCATTCTGACTTGGAAAACACTGAGTGTACTCAGGTTCACGCAGATTATTCAAATATTTGAAACAGGTAATTGCAACTATTTGGCAATATAATGTTCTAACATCCTTTCATAACTAGATCATAATATTTTATCTGTATCTGTTGAGAAAAGTAAACTACTGGCAAAGTAGATTATAAAATTAAAAACAGCACAGAAAAGACTTTCCATTCCCTGTGTCATATGGTGGTCTATACTGCTCGTTCTGAAGTGTTTTGTCCAGCCTTGTTTTAGGTAACTCCAGTGAGAGAATAATAATCAGCCACTTATTAAGAAGTTCTCTTTTGAAAACTATTCCATGGACTGCTTAAACTTTTTGCTATTTGAAAACATTCCTTGAAGTATAAATGTTCTTTCATGTGATTGCATCTTATTGCTTAATAATAACTATATCCTGACCTAAATACATTTGAAAGCATATCCTCAGCCATTGGCTTATTATTGAATTAAATGGAGCATCTGTATGTAGTTGTTCAACTGAAATGTAGTCTTGATAATTTTGTTATGAAACAATCCCTTTTCTTTGGCTACTGCTCTCAATTTCATATGCTCAGACCAAAAATGACTATCTTAATTTGTGATCCTCTCCACTCTTTACCCTGTTTCTCCACATCATCAGTCTTCAATATTTTGCCTCTGGCCTTTGAACAAGGTTTAATCAAATTTCTTTCCTCTCAATAAAAGTAATTTCTCTTTGATAACTGTAGTACTTCATTGTACAATGATCAACCATAAAAGCATGAAAACTTTGCCTTATACAAATAAACCTTCCCATACTTTCTATAGCAAATATTAAAGAGAGTGTAGTAACTGTAAGGAATACTGCATCTATTTATTAAGGAAAAACTTGCAACTATTTAAAGAGCAACCACTAGTTTTAATATCTGGGGTTTGGTGTCATAAGAGGGCGAAGAGGTGAGCACAAGCTGAGACTGCCATGTTCCTATACATTGTGGATATAAAATTTTGAAGGGAAAAAGTGGTTTGATTTGTATGGTTAAGGAATAATAGTACAATGATTATAACAATCTCTATGTGTGCAGTGGCTAAACAATAGTCCTCGACAAATTAAAGTTCAGAGACTTGTATGCAGTATGGTTACAAGAAGAAACATTCATGTTGATGACAAATCAATCAGACTGCTCAACCAATCAGAATACAGGGGCTTTCATAATTGAAAAATACATGCTGGTTATAGTTCAATAATTGTATAGCATCCCTGCTCCTTGGCTCGCACAATGACGTTTCATTACAATTCTGGTTCTCTTTTTGCCACCCCAAACATTCCTCCTTGCTGTTTATTTCTGTCTGTTGTTCCACTCCCAATAAGTGCTCTTGTATTTTCTTTTCCTCTGTGTTTGCAACACCCTGCCTTGTTTTCCAAAGTATAAATTAAAGTGTCTGTTCCCTCATCCTACAGATCGTCTATGGAAAACCTAAATCAAAATAGGATGCAACCATTATCCTTTTGGGGCCTCAGCTAGCACTTCACTTCAGTTAAATGCATTGCCATATACCTATATCTATTTTATGAGCTTTTTCACATATGGGATGCATAACAATAAAAAACAGAGACACAGGAAAAAATCAAACAAACTTGACCTTTGATGGAAGTAAATGGAGGTACACTGATTTACACCAGCCAAGGATCTGTAGAATAGTGAAAAGAGACTTTGCTGTAGATTAGTGAAGAGAAGGAAGCAAGAGTGACTCCAATTAGCTATCCAACTAGGGAAACATAGTTGTTTGTCCTCTGTTTTTGTAGCTGTTTGGAATGAAGCTAAGACGACAGCACATTGGTAGGATTGGCTACATCAATTTAATCTATTTTTTCTAATAACTTCCCCTTGGCACTGCACTGAGTGATGTATTAATGTAGTGTATACGCTGATGCAGATTTTCCAATGAACGTGTAAAGCATTAGAAAGTTAATATTTACCAACATTTACTGTGACACTATCTGAGATACAAAAGATATTACCTTTTCTGAATATATGGAAATACTTTGCTGTATCACCTTCCGTACTGTAGTAACTCTTGTCTTTTGAATGGTGACAACTGCATTTCTATATTTACCTAATGTTATGTTACTCGTAATTAGAACTGTGCAAATAGTGGATTTTTCAGTTCATTGGCAATTCCAGAAACATCAAAAAATTGTTTCAGGTCAAACCCAATAACAAGTTTTTCAAAATGTATAGATAATTGGAAAGTTTGAAAAAATTATTTTGGATCAAACAAAACATTTTGTGTGACCCAAAATGTGTTTTCTATTTTGAGCATTTTTAATGTTTAATTTTTTAAAACAGACTGAAAAAATTTCTAAACCAAAAGTCATTTTGAACCAAAAAAATTAACATTTTATTCCAAAATATAAATTGTTATGACTTGTGTTTTGTCAATACAAACAATTCAGTGAAGCCAACCTGAATTCAAGAAACACTTTGGTGTTGCCAAAACTGTATTTTGTCAATAAAGTTTGGGCTGAAAAATTTCACCAAGCACTATTCATACTGTTAATTCATGTGATATGTTGAATTTGTTATTGAAGTGTTAACTTTGGGGATTATAGTTATCTAAAATATACAAAAGGGTAAGTCACAATTACATGCAACTCTAAAACAATGAAAGCCCATGGATGAGGGGTAGCTGTAATGGAAAAAAAATTGTTTCTGTCATATCTGCTGGTACTAAAGATGTTTTCCTGTCTTCTGGGTTCTGTTTTTACTAATATGGATCTATATTTGATCTAAAACTGTTGCAACTATTTGTTTTGAAACTTTACTTGCTGTGACTAAGAAGAGCTCTGCAGGTTGTAACAAGGAGGAAGTGAATAATGCTGTGATGGAAGAATGAAACTGAAGTCCAGTGCAAACCTTTTTGTGCCAGGCAGGCAACTTTTTGTGTAGCAATCCATCTATATGATATCTGTTGGATTCCTGGCATACGTTAATTTTATTGAATTTGTACTGAAGCAGGCTACTAGGTTTGTGTGGTCTACTTTTCATAAACCTATGTTGCTTATTGTTTATGGTATTATACATTTGGTGTTTGCAGACTTTTCCCTTAATATTTGTTCCATTATTTTAGTAAGCATGAAGTTAAACAAGATGATAGTCACAGAAACCAAATTCTTCCTTTTTAAAAACTGTTACATGAATTCACTAGTGCTTCTCTTGTCCTTTGGTATTTTCTATCAGTTATCTGTCTCTTAGGAACATATATGGCACCCATTACCATAGTATCTGACTGCCTCACAATCAGAATTATTATCTCTATTTTGCAGATGGGGAGTTGAGATGCAGAGGCTAAGTGACGTGCCCAAGATCATACAAGACGTTTGTGGCAAAGCAGGGAATTGAACTCTGGTTTCTCAAATTCTAAAATAGTGCCCTAATCACTGGATCATGCTTCCCCCACTTGAAACCTGAACAAAATCTAAACAGATAATCCATTTATATTTCTTCTACTGTCTGCTAAAAACAAGCAGCACCAAAACTCAACGACACAGGTTTTTCTTCTCTTTTAGCATTAGAATATGTTGTGATATCTGATATCATGATGAGCTAAGTGAGTGAAGTAGACATACTAATAGTGAAAAAACAAAACACTTTAACAAACCCAACCACTTTAACTCTTCACAATAGTGATGTTATGCAATCACCTTATGATCATCATTATGGTATGTTAGTGATTGTGGTCCTAATTTAATATGTCTTTAAAAATCAGTTTAATCTAGATTTTTTCCATATTATTCCCCCTCATGGCATCAAGAGAGGGTGGAATTAAGGTTGGTGACCTAAATGTGCTTTTTTACACAAAATGTCTGAATTTCTTTTAAACGTAACCTTAACTTGAAATGGCGTGGATTTATAATAAAGACAAGGTTCGACCACCAGGACAGCCAGCTTTCCCTGCAGTTGGGCTTGCAGAAAAGAACAAGCACTGGAGGCTTAGCTGACAGCCTAATTTGACAGTCTGAGTTCCTAGACAGGAACTATAAACTCGTACTAGTAGTAAAAAATACTAGTAATACAAAATTGGACTCAGGCCTGCAGGTAAATCTTTCTTTTGAACTATGGCTCACAGAAGCTGGACCTTTGTTTTGCTCATCGTCTGTCTGAAGCAAGCCGTGTGCGTTTTTCTCCGTTTGAACTAAACTCCATGTTGCAGATTGTGGGGTTTTTCCCTGGATGCAAACGGTACCTGGCAGGCACCATGCAATTGTGTTCTTCCTACTGGGACTAGAGAGGTCTGAATTCATCTTCCTCGTTCACTATTGACTTATTTAACAATGTAATTGAAATAAAATGATATGAAATAAAAATGAAATGAATAGGCAACAGGTTTAAAATGAACAAAAGGAAGTATTTCTTCAGACAATGCACCGTTAACCCAGGGAACTCATTGCCAGAAGATGTGAAGGCTAAGACTATTACAGGGTTCAAAAACGAACTAGCTAACTTCATGGAAGATAGGTCCATCAGTGGCTATTAGCCAGGATATGCAGAGATTGCTGTTTTCCCAGAGATTGGGAATGGCCCATGGGATGGATCACTTGATG
This sequence comes from Mesoclemmys tuberculata, assembly GCA_007922155.1. Classification (NCBI taxonomy): domain Eukaryota; kingdom Metazoa; phylum Chordata; order Testudines; family Chelidae; genus Mesoclemmys; species Mesoclemmys tuberculata. The sequence continues at coordinate 11,119,933 of ML675617.1, read as the reverse complement.
ATTACCTGCTCTATTCATTCCCTCTGAAGCACCTGGCATTGGCCATTGTCAGAATGCAGGATACTGGACTAGATGGACCATTGGTCTGACCCAGTACAGCAATTTTTATGTTCTTATAATTTGTTTTTTCTTCATTTGTGATATGGTCTTTTAATTCACCATCAGTGTGGACTATCCCATCTTCTAAGCCAGTCTGTCTAACACTTTAGCTTATAAGGTGCAGTAAATATTTCTGCGACTTACAGAAAATAAATTGGACAAATTGTCTATTTCTATCATCTGACATGTTCCTCCCCTCATGCGATATTACCCCCTCCTTCCATCTCTTCCCTGACTATTCCGTCTCACATTCGAGATTTATCTGATGCACTGAATTGTTACCATTATCTTGGACCTCCATTAGAATGCAGTGATAATGATTTATTGCTTGAGAATTAAATACCTGCAATTTAGTGTTACCCAGATACCTATTATTTCAGAAAAGGGAAACAATTTAAAAACATATACAATGGAGAGGAAAACTGGACTAACAACGAATCTCATATTGATGTAAATAATCCACTGACTTCAGTGGTGGTTCTGGATGTTCACTGTGTCAGATCAGAATGTGACCTAACACTAAAAAATTACAAAACAAAACATTATTTTAAAAACCAAGCTGAAGAAACAGCTTCAAAAACAGTGACAGCAGTAACACCCCATGTTTCAGTCCTCCTTCTGGCATGCAGACAACAATCAAAAATGCTGCTTACTAACACTCTTCTTTCTGATGCTATCATTTTACCTTATTTATGAAACTTTTCAATGGTCCCAGTTCAGGTCCCGGTCCTGATCCTACTGACTTAAATGGGAGTTGTGCCTTTATTTTGATTAACTCTTCCAACCTGGTCCAACACCTACTGGAATCAGTGAAAAATGCCCCTTTAATCAATAGATGAATGGATTGGGCCCTGAATACAGTTTAAAAGATGGTGTTCTTAAGGAGCAATTGCAAACACTGCACCCCTTACAGTCTGATTTTGCTAACGTTTTCCAATTTTTTCTGTCATGTCAATAACATGAAGCATAACAGTGTGGGGGTGTGAAATCATAATAATTCTGAACCCTTTCCAGGTGGGGCATTACAACTGTATTGCTATGCTAAAGAACGGCATGAAAAGGGAACCACTCCCAAAGATCTGTTTGGGCCCTGTGCGCTTTAAAAGACGTGAATTCAAGGAAGCCCTCGAGTTAACCAACTTTGTGCCCCTTTGACACTAGATCCAAGATGATCGTAGAGCTAGAATTCCTTTGGACCCCCTTTTTTCCCCCCGACGGCCCCAACTAACGAGCTGGCCCCACGGAAGGGGCCCTTTCCCTGTCTCCCCTCTAGGAGAGCGAGATTAACCCAGGCATCCCCCCGCCGCAACCTGCCCCCGGCCTTTTTGCAGTGGCTCGACTAGCCGGGCCGGCGCTCCCCAGTCCCTGGAAGGGGAGCGCGGGGGCGCCGCACAGGTGGCCGCCCCCCCTCGGGGGTGTGGGCGGGCTGCAGGAGAGCGGGCTGGGGGCCGCACGCGGGGCCCGGCAGAGCCGGCCCCCGGCGCGGCGGGAGGAAGCGGCGGGGGGTTTCACTTCTGCAGCCGGAGCAGGAGGCGACGCTTCCCCGCGGAGGAAGGCGCAGGAGCCCGTGCGAGGGCGGGGGGTTGCAGCGGCAGGTCGGCGCTTCCGGACCCGGCCGGCAGCAGCTGAGCTGCGGTCTCGGCCCGGCGGCGGTGCCTCGGGAGCGGGCGGCTCTGCTCCTCCTCGGGCGGGAGCGACCCCGGCCCGGCCCGGCCCCGCGCTTGGACCATGGCGCGCCCCGCAGGTAGGTGGGCGGCTGCCGCCGCGCTGCAACGCGCCGGGCCGGCCCCCGAGCGCGGCCTCCGCTGCCTGGCCTCCTTCCCGGGCCCCGCCGGGGCGGGGGAGGCTGGCGCGCAGCTGGTCCCTGTCCCCTCCGCTCTGGCGTCTCCGTGGCCGGGGCAGTTCCCGGCTCAGCCCCGGCTCTCCTGGGGCTCCCAGCCCAGGCCCGCTGGGTTTTCACGTGGGCGACCCCAGCAGGAGCCCGGGGAGCAGGTCCCTGGAGGGGCTGGAAGCCGCAAGTCTCAGGCCTGGCTCTCTAAAAGCTGGCCGGCGGGTCCTGCCTGGTTCCCACCCCACTCGCCTTCTGCCTTCCCCACGCCCAAAGGATGCAGAGGGACCAGCCGGCTCTTGAAATTGTAAGGACAGAGCTGCGGGAGCTCCTGCAACTTTTGTCTGCATTTGCAACTGAGCAGGGGGTGTGTCGGGGCTGAGCCCTGGCACAAATTAAGCAGGGAAGGGACTGGCGCTTCTCTTTAGGCAACGGGACATGCTGTTGAAAGGAAAGGGGTGTGATTACGGCCAAGTGCTGCTGGTGAAAATGAGAGCATAAACCAACCCACCAAATGTTGGCAGGTTGGGGGAGCCTGCAATGATGCTAGGAGGAGAGTGAAAGCGGGCGGTGTGAGGGATTTAATTCTTTGCTGTAGATCCAGGTTTAAATTTTTGATTTGCAAAGTGTCTAATGTAGGAATGAAAATGTCGGACAACTCTTTTTTTTAAAAAGGAGATTTGTAGTCGAAGGCTTTTGGAAGCAAGTTCTCATGTTAAGGAATAGCTTAGCGATAGGGACCCATGCTTATTTACAAAAGAGTAAATTGTTTCTTTAAACAAAATGAATGCAACTGGTAGGTGTTGTTAACGGATGAGTAATAGCGTGACTTTAACCTAAGATTTCTGTAGTGAAATATGATTTGTAAATGTATGGCTTGGAAGTATCCAATCCCTTCAGTTTGGGGTCCAAACATTATGCATAACAGTGGTTGTATTGAAATAGAAGAGGCAGGTGAGGTAATTTCTTTCATTGGACCAACTTCTGTTGGTGAAAGAGAGGCACTTTTGAGCTACACAGAGCTCTTTTTCAGGTTGGACCGAAATGAAAGACAAGATTTAATGCCCAGAAAAACTAGACCACAAAAAGCTCAACCCACTGGTTCATCTTGTATCTCACTTGATTCCCATTAATATTTTTACTTTATTTGGGACATTTTAATTTGTTAATGTCATCTCTCTGAAAGTTTTATGTGACAAACTAAATTTTACTGATCACTTTACTGAAGAGGCTTCCCATCGTTATTCATATTTATATAGTACATCTCTCGTTTTACATAACGCTTCCCCCTCAAAATACATATTGATTGAACTTTAAACCTATGTATAATTACATACCTAAAAAAATCATACTAAAAGAAAGTTATTTAAGGTTGCAAAGTCAAGCACTTGAAAATTAGGAACGACTACAATTGAAGTAGAAAGAGCAGAATTCTGGCCCCAGGGCTGGATTAACTATCCTGTGGGCCTGGGTCTATCAATTTTGTGGGGCCCCTTACAGTGGTGCTCCAGGGGATGGTAGCTATTGGGCCAGCAGTGCTCTGGAGGCTGGAGGGAGCACTCGGGCCGGGCCTGGGGCAGACTGGCCAGCCTGGAGGCAACGTGGGCCGGCAGCGCTCCAGGGGCTGGGAATGCTTGGGCTGGAGGCGCTCTGGGACCTGTGGCAGACGGGCCAGCCCAGGGTTTGGGCGGGTTGGGCTGGCCTGGCGCTGTGGCCAGGCGTGAGCTGATGGGTGGCGGCACTCTGGGGGCTGGGGCAGACTGGCCAGCTTGGGACTGAGTTGAGTCAGCGTCTGGTGCTGGGGCACTCTGGCAGTGGGGGAGGGTGGATGCTGGGGTGTGGGACAGCCAGGGTAGGTTGAAGTAGGGCAGCACTGGGGCATGGGCTCTGGGGGTGCTTGGGGCTTTTTAGCGCTAGTGCTCAGGCTGCCCAGGGCAGGGTGGGGCTCTGACGGGAGAGAAGTGGAAGGAGCTGGCTTTGGGTG